>OX276376.1:32185004-33385004 GCA_946251855.1 Alsophila aescularia
AGTTATGTGACGCCATTACCGTGGCAACACGATAATAAAACGTGTCTCCATATAATTCTGTCTAAATCAAAATGTATAGAATATTTTATTTTCCTATTTTGCCTCAACAGAAAATTAAAAACATATCGTGCTACGGTAAAATAATAACGCCCGTACTTGCAGCACCACAAACTCTTTTACTGTGTACGTCTACCTTAAAATACTTTCAGTACATACTATTACGTACAAGACAAGCGCGCAACACTTATGATCAGATCATCGCTTTCCATTCAGGCGAGATCGTGGACAAAGATCTGCCAAGACCGCCATAAAAACCCTATTATAAGGGCATCACCGCGGGTGACATTTGGCGGTTTATTGACCTCGAGCTTGACCTGAGGGTCAATGATCTTGGTGTCAAGGTTAATTTCAATGGTCTCAGGTACAAGTCCTTTAACCTTGGAATCTTGGCCAATGAGGTAAATATATATGATATTCGCGCAGTGATGAGAATCCGATAAACAATTAAACATACCTACATCTTGATACAAAAATACTCTCTAAAGTCTAAATAAAAAAATTGTCTCCTGCAAATGTAAGAACTTATTTAATTCATTAATAAGTGAGATCAGACCGTTTAAATAATAATAGCTTTCATGTCTTCGTCTGTTATAAATCACCAATTACCCAAACTAGGATACCCTATACTATGGGTATGACAATGGATAAAAATATACAGATACAAATATTACATCCATGACTCGTCGTCGTAACAAGACAAAAATTCAAAAACTAATACCTGACTACGGTCGGGTACAAAATAGCCTATGAAGACAAATAGATTGATACATCGCTTGTCAAAATCTGACCATGGTTTTATTTTGAAAATGTTCGTTGACGTGTTAAAAAGCGTCTTTTGCGTTGCCACTGTAATATACTTTCTTTATAATCATATTCTTTTGTTTAATTAAAAGATAACTTATCTGGTAAACTTGTACTCGAGCCCCTAGGTGCCTTGTGATAGTTTGGGGTTCGCCGACAATCATGTTTTATGTTTCACCGTTTGTTGTTTTTCCTATTTGTATTCAGTTTTATTAATCACCTTTTGGCAATAAAAAATCATTTATCATTTATTTAACACATAACCCTTTCTTTGCTTCGCTGTATTCGGGTAAAAAAAAGTTGCTTATGATACTATAAATGAAGACAAATCAATTGACACCTTGCTTGACAAAATCAGACCAAGTTTTTAGTTTGAACACATAACTCTTCATTTGCTTTGCTGTAGTCGGGAAAAAATATTGCCAGTGATACTCTATTAATAAAGACAAATTGATTGAAATCTCGGTTGTCAAAATCGAATCAAGTTTTTAGTTTGAATACATAACCCTCCATTTGCTTCGCCGTAGTCGGATAACAAACCTAGGTAATCTAGGTCTTAATTAGGAGATCTTGCAAAACCAAGTGGGTTTATGTGAAGAAAAAATTGCGAGGCTGTAATTTAATTATTTGAATCGATTTGAATTTATGAATGAAAGTGTGAAAAAATTGTGTGGTCAGTTAGTACACCATGAAATGAGGTCGTAATGTTTAAGAAAGAAGATGACTACGTTAAAACGGTGACGGCTCTCCCGGTGTATTTTTTTAAATATATTTATCAATGTGAAAATTTTAGGATGAAATAGTTTCCAAATCATTAAGGTTAATTTAAAAAAAAAGAAGACTATTTTATTATAAAAAAATGGATGATAAAGATAAAGTAGTAAGATAATTAAAAATTTAAATTAATGAAATGCTGAACTGAAATAGGTTCAACCTTGTCCAAGGTCCTTTGTTTTTTTTATGTTAACCAAATGTGGCTTTCTCCTTTAGTCTGTTCGTTATAGGCATGGTCGGGTACAACAGGCTGGAGGTGAGGAGGGACCTCGCGCTCGTCAAATACACGTTTAGGGTACTTCGTGGGGAAGTGCACCATCCGGAGATGCTGGCAGAGCTGCGGCTGCGCGCGCCGGAAGGGTGCGTGGGCACGCGCCGTCGCCCTGCTACGCTCAGCGTACCTTCGTCGCGGACTAATCTGTTGAAGTTTTCCCCTATGTCACGCGCTATACGTCTGATTAATATAATTTCGAAGGATATTGATATCTTTCACTGCAGCCTGATGAAATTCACGGAAATTGCACAGAAACATTTAGAATGTACGTAAAGTTTTGTTTTTTTTTAGTTATAACATCGTATTGGTGCGTATGCTGTAATGGTGTTGTAATGTGTCTAAATAAATAAATAAATAAATAAAATAAATAAAATATATGCTCAAGAAGTTTTATATTTTTCACAGTCAAAAAGTACCCAAAATAATGTCGTACTTTATTGGTGTGACGGAAAGGGGTTCTTTTAGTTTAATCCGTTCATAAAATTATCAGCACGAGGTGCGTAATGTTTACGTTAGTTTATTGAAAATAGCGTAAGTTTCAACAACATGTATCATATACATCACGCGATATTTAGACATATTGTATGTGAGTCATTATAAAAAGGAAGCCTTGAAACTTCACGTATTTGCTAAATTCCTTCCTAGGTTTAAAGTTTAAAAATCACAAAGAAAATTAAATCCTATACTATGGTAATACAGTTTATTCTCAATTGTTTAACACCACAAAAAGTAAAATCCAAATTGTGAAATTTTAGATCGATTTTCTTAGCCGCACTTACTGATATTTCTCATTAAAAAATAGATCTTATTAGTATATTATCAAAGCATATTTTTTAAGAGCACAAAATTTCTAAAAACTAGGTTGCAGTTAGCAAAATGTCAAAGAATTGACACCGATATTTTATAATCTACTG
This sequence comes from Alsophila aescularia, assembly GCA_946251855.1. Taxonomy (NCBI): domain Eukaryota; kingdom Metazoa; phylum Arthropoda; class Insecta; order Lepidoptera; family Geometridae; genus Alsophila; species Alsophila aescularia. Next base: position 32,187,828 of record OX276376.1, read on the forward strand.
TTCCATTGCGCTATTAATATAAGTATCTTGTGAAAGACATTTAATAAAAAGAGCAATGGAAATTGTGGAAAACTTACCTACGTCAATACTTTGACATAAGTAAGTTAACACCCATTTTATGTCATCAAGTTGTTGTTTTACGTTGTTTATGCCTTCAAATATTTTGAATTACGCTTACTGGCCCTGACGCTCCGCCTTTCTTATAGTTTTGAGCCAATCATACTAAATGAATCCTTATGGGTGGTCTTATTTGGTATAATTTGATCAACGTCAGCGACACATAAAAAGAACACATGGAAAAATAAATCTTATACCATTGTTATACAGTTTATTATCGATCATTTCATACCAAATTAGGTGAAATCAAATTTTCGAAAATATTCGCATCCACTTTCTCAAATAAAATACCGTCATTTGTCATTTAAAAAAATAACCAATACATTAAATCGCAATTTTCAAATAGCACAAATAAATGGTTATTTTTAAATGTTTTGCTAAGAAAACCTACAAAACCTTGCAGACGAACGGCACTTATTGATGCCAACTGCAACGAGCATCAGTTGGGGTGACGGCAATAGGATGTTAACTTATTTAAAGATATATAAAAATTTGAAATTTAAATATATTTTTTATTTAAAAATTTGATTGCTTGTATGTTTGTTTGTTGGTTTTAATGTATAAAGTCTAAATATCCTAAACTGATGTTAAAAATTCTTGCATTTATAAAAAGCTTCATTACCAGCAAGTAACATGAGCAATATTTCATAACACAAAAAATTAGAGATCCCTACGAAAATTGCAATAATGTAACTCAAGGTATCAAAACTATGCAAAAATGATGATTACTTGCTGTATAAGGAACGTAATGACATGTTGCCGTGAAAAATAAATAATAACAAGTCTGTCAAATACGTGAGTAGGCAATAGTCTTTCGTTCAAAATCACTACTGCAAATGATTTTGAATTACACTCATTGCTGGTTTTTTTTTAGAAATTACGACATATAAATGCTAAAAGTGAGAAAATGCCGTGGTATGAGCGCTTACCGTGTAAAGCCGGGGCGAGTCACTAGTAAACCTAAAAAACAGAACCGTGATGTACCTGATGACGGACTTACTGACTGACAGACAACGCAGAGTCTAAACCGGTGGATCTTGAGATTTGAAATTTGGAGGATATATTCTCTGAGTATCCAAGAGGTGTACTACCAGCTCTATGATGTACCTAATATATTTTTTTTGTCAAAAGACGGAGTTTAAGGGGAAAGGAAGCACAGAGGATAATCAGAAAACATATATGTTTGCGATCTTTAATTCGGTATAACTCACGATTTGTACGCGGAGTAGACGTTTCACGACAAACAAATGGCCATGCGCCTAGACAAACCACCAACCGCTTTTATATTATTAAATTATGATGATGACACTTTGTAAATATAGCCTCAAACAAGTACTGCACAAAAAACTATGGTACAAAAAAAAACGACTTCAATTGGATTAACTAATAACTAAAATAACTGATCAAATTTTTATTCAATTTAAACATTACTATACTGGAGGTCTTGTTTCTCAAGTAAAAACCATCATCTAATTCGGTTCAGAAATCCTTATATATAAGAGAACATAATTAAAAGAACTGAATCAATTTTGATGAAGTTTACATGGGACTACACTGAAAGTCTACCCTTTTGAATATAACAACAACCAAATCAAAAATCCAAATCGGTTTAGAAATTTTAAAGAGGCAATATAAACACAAAATCAAATAAATTTACTAAAAAAAACAATTTACTGTCGAACAACTACTGAACCAATTTTGATAAAATTTATATGAAATCACTTGGAGAGTATAACCCTTTGAAACAAAGGAATATTTCTTATTGTCGGTATGCAATTGACAGATAAATCGATGTACATACATTTAAAAAAACATATACGGTCTCTTTTTGTGAAGTCGATTATAAAAACACTTGTTTAATAATATTTGAAAATTCATCTTAAAAGCGGTGAACGGAGATGGCAAAGTTTATATGAAGAAACACTAGGTATTTGTTGAAAGTAGAGTACGGATTTAAATGAAATTTGATATATATATATGAATATCACGCTAAGAGGCGAAACCTAGCAGCTGGTGGTGAGATGGCATAAAAAGATGGCGGGAGTGAAACGCCACTATTCCGTCGGCAGTCGAAGGTGTTCAATTATCTCTCAATGGCGTTCCTTAAATTCCCTTTATTTAATTTCTAAAAGTATTTCATGTGTAATAAATTTATTTTGTGAAGTATAATTGACCGAGCGAGCGCAAAGTGCGAGCGAAGCATCGTTTCAGCTTGGGTATAAATGCCTTCGCATGTCTGTCCGAATTTCTGTTCTCCTCAACAGGTCGCATTTCTCAATCGATCTAGATGAAACTTAGAATACAGGTTTGATGAGTTTTTAGAATTATTCAAAATATTTTGTCGTGGCAACTGTTACGACCACAAACAGCTTTTATGAACTTGATCTAGACTCCAGGGAATCATATGATTGATGTGTAGGTAAATCGAAACAGAGGATGTAATCAATGGTTATTTAGGTCATAACAGTCCCAGAACAGTTCAGTACTATAGTGCAATGCTCACCAGAAAAGTTGCAGTATTATCACGGTAGAAAGTTCGAAGTTAGATGATGCTTCGCGCTCGTTCCCGAACAGAAGTGGAGGAATGATGGCTCCACCTGTATAAAACATTTATTCGCATGTGCATTCACTTCAGATGAAACCATGAGGCCCACATGCTAAGTGTATAAGACACTTTACGTAAAAAGGGTTAAGTTTAAACAATAGATCACACCAAGGAAAGGACTTAGCTCGTCAGCCAGTCCTTCTACATTAGAGCCGGTATACGGACCCACGGCTGCACAAGGATTAAGGCCTAGAAGCCGGCAGACTAGATCCGGCGGATTAGAATGATGGCCTATTATTGACCATGATGCAAGCTTCCGAACTCGCAGCTGCACAAATTAAGGTCTCAACCGGCAGCCAAACTGCACAAGAATTAAGGTCTTCAAACCGGCAGTACAAAACATCCCCAGGCCTGGAGGTTCCCAGCATTCACCTCAACATATAAACATATATATGTCGTTTGATCTTATATATATAACATTCTACAAGATCAAACGACCCACCGCCGATCATTAAGATATGGAAAGAACTGCCCAGATGAACCTCATTCTCACCATAAAGGAAATCCATCTGACATTCCCCAAGACAAGTTATAAGAAATGTAGACTATACATAAAGTTATCCTATAACACTTAGCTGCAATCCAGAAGAAAGGGATCGCCTTCACACGATAGATGGCTGCAGCTTTTCGTATTACTTATTTAAAACTAAATCTCAAAAACTATTCTCATCTTGAAGAAGAAAAACAAAAGTGGTTCAAAAGTCGGAAGTACTAACTCACCAAGAATTAAGTCATATACTTCAGGTTGGTATTAATGAATGCTCATTTCTGGTTTTGCCATGCATCGTTAACTTTCGACAACGTCGCGACACTCCCGCCGACGAAAAAAATAATGTAAAGTAGTTACTAAATTGTGAGTCCATTCCCTAATCTTGTCTAGGGCTCAGACTGCAGCATTGCGCTTTGGTCTAATGTCTTCGGACTGTCCATCTTTCTCAACATTAGTACCAACATCTGGATGATCGTCATTTAAAGTCACAGAATCTTGGAACTCGTCGGTTTTATTAGTATCAACCGCAGAATCATTACTAACGGTAACAACTTGGTCCGTTGAACTCATGCTCTCATCCCTTTTATTTGATTCATGATTAATTATTTTAAGATTATCGCTTATATTTGGATACTCCATTTCAATGTTGTCGTCAATAATTTTTGTATTCTCTCGAGTATTAGAACCTAGTATGTCATTCGACCTTTGGATGATTTGAAGACGTCTGTCAGGTACTTTAGATCTCTCAATGGTCGACGAATTTCCCATTATTACATCGAATCTGTCATATTCATCTGTATCCAAGGGATATAAGTGTGCAATAGAGCGAGTAAAAATTGTGTTTCCCACTTTAACCTTTGCTACTCTGCACAGACCATCAGCTCCCCTCAAAAGAGAAACAATCTTACCGACTTTCCAACCTTCACGATTTCTATTGTCCTTGATTTGAACAATTTGACCTTCTGTAGGAATCTCTTTCATTGTCACTCGTGTTTCTTTAAGCTGGGCAAATAGCGATTACAAAACATTTTTTTAAATTCCTCTATTATTACGCGCCCATGTTTCCAACATTTAACCAAATCTATCTTCGTCGGCGTGCCTTGTAAGTAAGTTTCCTCACACGATGTAACCATAGTGATACAATTCCCCAAGTTCAAGAAATCTGCTGGTTTAACAATATGTTCCAGTTCAGAATCTACACAAGTAAGTGGTCTTGTGTTTAATATCGCTTCTATCTCTTTTATTATCGTAGCTTATTGACTATCTTTCAACAAGTGTTTATGAAGTGTTCTCTTCATGCAATATTTTACTAATGCCACAAATCGTTCATAAAAACCCCCAAACCATGTTGCTAATTCTGGTATAAATCTCCATCGAATTTCATTTTTCACACAATAGGATTATGACAACACTTCTGCTAATAGTTTGAAATATAATGCATTACCTGACGTAATAAGCGTTGGTAAACCCATAGTAGATATCATTCTTCGCATAGCGAGTAAAGCTTCTTCTGCTGTTAGATCTTGAACTACTTCCAAGTGTATTGCTCTAACAGCAAGGCAGGTAAAAAGACAAATCCAACGTTTGGATGTCCCCTTTTCAGAATTAACTAAGACTGGTCCTAAGTAATCTATACCAGTGTAAGTAAATGGTGAGCTGAAATTAGCTCTCTTATGAGGTAATGCAGGCGTAGGAGGTAGTTTGAACGGTCCCCCTCCATGCTTCGTACAACTTGGACTCTTTCTAAGTATTTTCATAACTTGACTTTTACCTTGTGGTATCCAATACGATTGACGAACGATACTCAAGGTATGATTAACGCCCACACGGTAATTTTTCTCGTGTATATCTATCTATCTATACTATAATAAAACTGTAACTGGGCTAAATCTGTACACTAAATATTTTTTGAAAATTTTAATTGAGATGAACTTCAAAATCGATATGGAGTGCAAAAAGGTATTTTTTTATTTTTTGTCTGTCTGTCTGTCTGTCTGTCTGTCTCTTTGAACACGCATCACGCAGAAACTACCCGACGGATTTTGATGCAACTTAGCACAATCATAGCTTATGTTATGGATTAACATTTAGAATACTTTTTGTCCCGAAAAAAACAATGGTTCCCGCAGGATAGGGGTTGAAAGTTATTTAAAAAACACACATATCATGCTGAAACTACCGTACGGATTTTGAAGTAACTTGGCACAGTCAAAGTTTATAGTATGTGTTAAAATGAATGATACTTTTGATCACAGCTGTCAAATTTAAAATGGCTATAACTTTGAAACTAACGATCCTGGACTAGTAGTTTCTTTACAGAAGTGATAGATCTCATCGATATCTTCATTTTGGATGACAGCTGTCAAACTTAAAATGGCCATAACTTTGAAACTAACGATCCTAGACTAGTAATTTCTTTACAGAAGTGATAGATCTCATCAATATCTTCATTTTGGATGACAGCTGTTAAACTTAAAACGGCTATAACTCTGAAAATTTTGATCGTAGACTAATAGTTTCTTCACAAAAGTGATAGATCTAATTGAAATCTTCATTTTGGATGACAGCTGTCAAACTAAAGAGGGCTGCAACTCTGAAACTAACGATCCTAGACTAGTAGTTTCATTACATAAAGGTTAGATCACATCGAGATCTTCATTTCATGACATTTAATCATTGCTTGTCTTTTCTGACATCAGCTGTGAATACAAGATGTTCTAAGGTTTGACAGCTTACACCTGTCAATTTGACAGCTGGCATCCAAAACAAAGATATCGATGAAATCTATCACTTATGCACAGAAACTACTAGTCTAGGATCGTTAGTTTTAAAGTTATAGCCATTTTAAGTTTGACAGCTCTCATCCAAAGTGAAGATTTTAATGAGATCTATCACTTCTGTAAAGAAACTACTAGTCCAGGATCGTTAGTTTCAAAGTTATAGCCATTTTAAGTTTGACAGCTGTCATCCAAAATGAAGATATTGATGAGATCTATCACATCTGTAAAAAAAATACTAGTCCAGAATCGTTAGTTTCAAAGTTATGGCCATTATAAGTTTGACAGCTGTCATCCAAAACGAAGAAATCGATGAGATTCTATCACTTCTGTAAAGAAACTACTAGTCCAGGATCGTTAGTTTCAAAGTTATAGCCATTTTAAGTTTGACAGCTGTCATCTAAAATAAAGATTTCAATGAGATCTATCACTTTTGTAAAGAAACTATTAGTCTAGGATCACTAGTTTCAGAATTATAGCCCTTTTAAATTTGACAGCTGTCATCCAAAATGAAGACATTGATGAGATCTATCACTTCTGTAGAGAAACTACTATATAGGATCACTAGTTTCAGAGTTATAGCCCTTTTAAATTTGACAGCTGTCATCCTAAACGAAGATATCGATTAAATTTTGTCAGGTGTTGACATATGACTTTGTTTGACATGTCACTTTGACACCTCTCACTTTGACATCTTGCACATTGACATCTGTCACTTTGACACCTGCCACTTTTGACGCCTGTTTTTTGACATCTGTCACTTTGACGCCTGTCACTATGTACATGAAACGGTAATAATAAAATAGTTGGACAATGCCACATTAGTTTTGAAATCCATCACTGGGGGACAGTGCAACTTATTTCTTCCCGATGTCCACTACTGGGGGACAACGGGAATAATTTAGTAGCGTTTCTTCCAGTCAACCTTGAAATAAATAATTGAGTGAGTGAGACAAGCAACAGCCTCATAGGTGAACAGATGGTGAGCATGCCCCAGGATGATTATGACAATGATGAAATGAAACTGAATTTGTTGTAGTTATATTACTTAGATGATGTTGCTATGATAATTACTATCATCATCATGATCAATGTCAGCTTCAAACGCAGGGCATAAACTTTCTTCCTCTGACACTATCATCTCTGCCTTTAGCCAATCTTTGCCAAGGTCATATCAAATTTAGCTCAACCCCTCGTTGTTGCACTGGTCTTCTACGGCTGCGATTTTCCACGCAGGGCCACCAATCTTTTAGTGACCTACTTCACCTGCCATCAATGCATCTTGCCAAGAGTCCTTCTCATCGCCACTAGAAGTTTATGTACTGATGTCTTCTACCTTTGTTTTTCTTTGGATCTCCGTCATTCGCACTCAGTCGCTCAATGTGAGCTTAGAAACATATCTACTTAAATAAAATAAGAAATCACATGGTGCAGTATTGGACCTACTTATCTAGAGCAAATAGAATTCTGTTCAAAATTGAAACAGTGATATCACTTTCAGATATCGCCACAAAAAAGAGCAGCGAGAAAAATGATTTAACCAGTTCTATAAAATAATTGTTTAGTTGGTTTTACCGTAAGAGTTCCAATGTGTTCTTTTTAAATACCTCCTTAACTGTTATTTTGGACTGTTTCTATAAATATTCCTCAATCTTACATTGCAGTAGTACCACATCACTGCTTAGCAAGGTGGTAAGGGATGAATTTTAAAGAGCTAATGTAAGGCCGGCTTTAGTAAAACCTGCGTAGAGTTATGGTCTTTAGTTACAGGTTGCCTAGTGCCTTATCCACATGTACTCAATCCACCAATTTCAAAGGACCCGATTTCTGACAAACCAACCATAGAAATAAATTTCATTATATATATCTAGTTTTAGATAATATTCAATAGGATTTCGTAACATATAAAACGAACTATTATCATGATACGTATTTGAGTTAAAAAATGTTATATGTGCTCACTCAATCCACACATTGTTGGAAAGCAATAAACAATCATGGTGCTAGTTTTGCATACACCCCAGTAAATATATATAGTTAAAGTTTTAGTGAACAATTTTACTAAACATGAGATTTACTTATTTTATTGCATGTATGAAAATCCGTAATGTAGGGTCATACTGTAATGTCATACTGCTTAGTAGAACAGATTGGATTTATTTTGTCCTATCTGTTCTATTGTAGAACAAATAGTAGAACAGTTTGGACTAACCCCTTAATTGGAGGCGTCAAGAAAACAAGCAAAATCTCCTTATCTCCCCCAGGGGGACAAGACCACAAAAAATCTCCTTGTCTCCCTCAAGGATGGCATGAGGGGGGACAAGGCCCCGTAGCCGCAGAGGACTACGAGACGCAGAGGACGCGGAGGTCAGGAGACGCTCACGACAATGGGAATAGACGGTGTTAGTCGGTCGCAACCATTTTAAATATTTTTAAAATGGAACAAGGAATTGTTTTTCCTCGTGGTCACACTAGTGTGACAAATTTGGTGTAACCACGAGTCCGTCGCCTATAGGTAATGCTATATTTTTTTTAGATGTGAACTTACTTCTTTAAAAAAAACCTTTCAAACCAACCATGTATTGTATTGATCAGGAAAAACAGTAATAGTCATTTGTTATGCAAGGCTGCAAAGTGATTTTTTGGCGAGAGTACTTGTATTGAAACCTGAGCAAGCGAAGGATTCTAGGATTCAAATATAGAATCCTGAGCGTAGCGAGGGTTTCAAAAGTACGAGACGCCAAAAAACTTTGCTGCCGTGCGCAACACAAAACTTTTCACCTCACTACTACATCGAGGAAAATGCTAGGTGCAAGAAAAACAGCTAAAATAATATATTATATTAGTGTTTATAATAATAATAAAAAATGAGCCGTCGCGGGATTCCTGGCAGATGTGTAAACATAATAGAATAGAGTCGAACAGAATCGAATAGAATAGATTCGAAAAGAGACGAATAGGGTCGAATAGGGTTGAAAAGAGTCAAATAGAGTCAAATTGAAACGAAAAGAGTCGATTAGAGTCGAGAAAAGTCGAGTAGGGAATAATAGAGTCGATTAGAGTCGAGAAAAGTCGAGTAGGGAATAATAGAGTCGATTAGAGTCGAGAAAAGTCGAGTAGGGAATAATAGAGTCGATTAGAGTCGAGAAAAGTCGAGTAGGGAATAATAGAGTCGAGTAGAGTAGAATAGAGTAGAATACAGTAGAATACAGTAGAATAGAGTAGAAAATAGTAGAACAGAGAAGAACAAAGTAGAACAGAGTAGATGAGAGTAGAATACAGTAGAACAGAGAAGAATAGACTAGAATACAGTAGAACAGAGTAGAACAGAGCAGAACAGAGTAGACCAGAGTAGAACACAGTAGAATAGAGTAGAACAGAGTAAAACACAGTATAATACAGTAGAACAGAGTAGAACAGAGTAGAACAGAGTAGATGAGAGTAGAATACAGTAGAACATAGTGGAATAGAGTAGAATACAGTAGAACGGAGTAGAACAGAGTAGAACAGAGCAGAACAGAGTTGAACAGAGTAGACCAGAGTAGAATAGAATTGAAAATGAAAAGAGACGAATAGAGTAGAGTAGAGTGGAGTAGAGTTGAGTAGAGTCGCGTAGAGTTAAGTAGAGTCGAGTAGACTTGATTAGAGTCGAGTAGAGTCGAGTAGAGCCGATTAGACTCGAGTAGTGTCGAGTAGAGTCAAAAAGAGGCGAATAGAGTCAAGTAGAGTAAAATCGGATCGGATAATAATAGAATATAAATTAGTACTTAATAAAGTATTTTCAGTGAATTGTCGGTATAGAAAATTATTGAATAGAAAGGTTCGAATTTTAAAAACTCTTTCCACGCTAGCGGGTAAAATGCAATTTTGCACTCAGATTTCGAATGACAAACAGAATCTCTCCGAGCTTGTGAGGTGAAAAAATATTCCTATCTAACCAACTAAATAATTGTATCGTTTGTCGGAGAAAATGATTGATTTGTTTCTTGATTGGTTCAGTTCATCGGAAAGGAGGGACAGGCTGACTGCTCAATAAAAAAAACTTGATTTCCAAAAAAAATTTATTATCAAAACCCATATAAAAACATGGTCAAAAAACCTCAAAACCAACATTTCATAAAACAGAAAAAAAACAGTTTCGGTTACAGTTACTAACAATTTCCATGATGAAAATTATGATTTTCAGCTTAGTTTTTTTTTAATGATTCTAGTAAGCTGAACACCAGAGATTTAAAAAAATGACATGTTATTTTGTATATAAATTTGCATTAAGAAGTTTCTTACATATAAATTATATAAATCCACTACAATAACACGGCCCGCCATATAATATTGAAATGTAAGCGAAGTTGTCATGTTTGTAGAACATTTGTAAGCATTTTACTTCAATAGAGAGTTTCCCGATTAGAAGACTAGTGTCTAGCGTCTTCTAATCGGCAAATTTGCAAATTTTATGAAATGAATTCGACAAATTCGAAGACAATATATAAATTTTCAAAATTACATATATACATGTCAGTCTGACAAGTCAATATACGATAGATTTAAAAAAGTGAGATAATTGCATATAAAGCACTGAGCACTGTCTAGCTATTAATCTTCAAAGCCCAGAGCTTCATCGAGCAGAACTAAAGTAAGAATAGAAGTACCAATTGTCAAGAATACGTAATATTAACAAGACTGACATCATTCATGCCACGAAGATAACAATGTCTAATCATCACATAAGATACCATCAAATAACTTTGTCAAGGTTTCATTATGTTAATTTTTGTTGTTTCTCTTCTGGTAATTTTGTAACTTGAACCCAGTGTCACGAACCTGTCTAGGGTTAGTCAATAGTAAATACAAGTTATCAAGCTAGTCTGACATATTGTACTTAAACTGTGATAACTACTTGATGCGAGGTCAAGCGAAGGCATTGTGGATTTTCCAACGTCTACTTCCCAGCGAACCTTCTGAAATTAGTAACTTACAATAAAAACTCTATATGCATTAATGTTACTTGTTTTGCTTAGTCTGTTCCAAGCAGGAAGGCATTACGGTTAGGAACAAAATGTCAACTAAAATTGTGTACAACGTCATAATGTAAGGCATTTTTTAGATTAACTACTTGTTACTTTTATGTTAAACTAGTTGTGCCCGCGGCCTTGCCCGCGTGGTCATTTTCCTGGGATATAAGGAGCCTATGTGTTCAGAACCAAAAGTATCAAAATCATCAAATTTGGTAAAGACGTCAAATGGTTTTTATCGATTCCTCGACTTCTACTAATCGGATTGAGATTCCAAGTACACCAGTTTTTAAGTCAAACCGTATTCTACAGTGAAAACCGCATCGCAATCGGTTCAGTAGTTTTTACTTGATGTGCGAACAAACAGATACACAGAAACCATTAAAAATTGCTATTCTTGTTCAGTAGCTTATGTTAATTACTCTAGACCATTATTATTAAATTATCTTCATTGTACAGACTTTTTCTTACTTACTGCTTTAGTATATATGTACTTCAAAATAGATTGTCTTCAACTACTTAAAAATACATTATAATGGTCCTGTCCGGAGTGCCTTCCTACTTGGAAAGGACAATAATCTCTCAATGCCGCCAAACAGACAACGAAGCGAAGCGTTTTTAATATACATTCATTAGTCTGTGACATCATCCAAAAGAATATCTGGATAAATGCCTTAAACCAACTACGCGCAAAAATAGCCACTTATCCAGGTTGTTTGTTTGTTGTAGGAAGTGCTGGCCTCTGGTGTCAGAGTTTGTTTTGACTGTCTGTTTGTTGAGCCAGGACCGTCGGCTTAACGTGCACTTGGAAGCACGCAGTGATGGAAAATCGCAATAATGCCAATACAAATGAGAAAAAAGTCTGGACCAATTTCTCTCAGAGAGAATTTTCTCTCTGAGCATATGAAGGTGCACAGTGGAGCGAGGCCGTTCTCTTGCAACGTCTGCGGCAAGACATCGAGCAACAAGTCCAATCACAATAAACATGTGAAGATTCATCACGATCGGGATCCGATAGCGACGGAAGTGTAAGACGTATGTGATGGTTTCATTAACCTCATACTCCAGTCATATTAAGGTTTAACCTTGGAATGTGAGATAATAAGCTGGAAATTTGTATAAACCTTTATTTTTACATTCTAAAAGTTGTCTCAAAAGTCTCTTGTATACTCGTGTCTGCGTCTTAAGTTATTCAAGGTGAACCGTGAAAACAGTAATGGCTAAGCTGCGCGTTCTACGTGCTCTATTTCAAAAACGGTGCATGAAAAAAATGTTTGGAACAAAATTTGTTGCAAATTTTATGCTCTACAATTTTGGATTTAGCTTCAACATCATTGGACCCATAGGAAACGAGTTATTTGCAAAAAAAATAGTTTTGCTACTTTTGACCTTGAATAACTTAAGATGCAGATACGAGATTTTATGATACTTTTGAGACAAGTTTTAGAATACCAAAATAGAGGTGTATACAAATTTCCAGCTTTGTTATCTCACATTGCAAGGTTGACCCTTGTTTTTGGCTTATCATGAGTATCAAATATACCTATAATGTGATATGTGACGTTGAAATATAATGCTTGTGGTATTGTGATTTGAAGTGTGTGCAGTTTTAAAAGTGCGAGTCTTGAGACATATCTGTGTGCGTTGAGAGGCATTATTGTTCGACTGGAGCGGCTTGCGTCCTTGTAAATATCTAGTTAAATTTCAAATTGTAACTAATTTGTAAATATGTGAGAGTGTCTACATATGGGGTTGCCGTTAGATAGTGTCTATCAGTTGTGATCAATATTTTAATAAGGGCTGCGGGCTTATCTGTGCATTCCATAAGCACGAATAAGTTTGTGTTATTACGGCCAAGTCACATTGGTGGGCCGCCAAGAGATCAACAACGGGTCAAGTATGTTGAAATTATTTCAAAATTCATACATTAGAACATGGCTTGTATCAAAACAAAAGCAGGTTTACTGCCTATAGGTAAGAAAATAATTTTAAAAAACCTTTTTTTGTTTGTTGGTATTGCCGCTTTGCCAATGTGACTATGATTTGCTACATGTAGCAACATTTTAAACCTAAAATTAGCCAAATTAAATGAAGGGCATTTCGGATAGGTAACCCCGCCGATTAGAAGACTAGTGTCTTCTAATCGGGAAACTCTCTATTGAAGGAAAATGCTTACAAATGTTCTACAAACATGACAACTTCGCTTACATTTCAATATTATATGGCGGGCCGTGTTATTGTAGTGGATTTATATAAATTATATGTAAGAAACTTCTTAATGCAAATTTATATACAAAATAACATGTAATTTTTTTAAATCTCTGAAATAGGAAGAAAGACTACTTTCTCCTGAGAAATGAATGTGTTCAATTACTGCACGCGTGCACATTAGATATGACAAATGGAGCTCTCTATATATTTAACAAAAACATCGATAGCTGCATTTGTTTTTGGAGGGGCTTATCGTTTTATCGTAGTGAGCTCTAGCATAGAGCATAGATAGGTACTGGAATTTAGATGTTACGCGGAACGGGGGTCAGTCAGCAGCGGCGACGGCGGCGGGAGCGACGGCGTCGGCGGCAGCTGCGGCGGCGCCGGCGGCGGCTGCGGCTGCGGCGGCGGCGCCGGCGGCAGCTGGGGCGGCGGCGCTGGCGGCGACTACGGCGGCGCCTGGGCCGACGGCAACAACAACGGCGGCGAGGGCGGCGACGGGCCTGTTAAAAAACATATATCACCAATACAAAACCGAAAAACATTCAAAGTCCTAAAACAGCAATGCGTTTTGTAAAGAACAAGGCGACAGATAATAATAAATAAGTTTTGAGACATATCATTTAGTTCCGAGCTAAATTATGTGTTCAAACAGCGCGCGCTATATTCAACCTTGTTACGCTTGTTGTTGTTGAGGAAATCCGTAGAAGAACGAAGGTTATTGACATAGCTCTCAGAGTTTGCAAGTTGAACTGGCAATGGGCAGGCCATATAGTTCGCAGAACCGACAACCGCTGAGGAATAAAGGTTCTCGAATGGCTACCACGAACAAGCAAGCGAAGTGTGGGGAGACACGATGGACCGATGACATTGTAGCCATCGCAGGAAGTCGGTGGATGGAGGTGACACAAGATCGCTCGTCATGGCGCTCTTTGGGGGAGGCCTATGTTCAGCAGTGGACTTCTAAAGGCTAACATGATGATGATGATGATGAAACCTATTTTGAAGACAATTACGAAAAATGTTCTTTTAGTAAACCAGATTCAAGTTCAGTATTAAAAGAGTTATTTATTGGAATCCAAAGACTTATTTGAGAATGGTGAGTCTGTAGCCAACATGAGTCAGAGTTTTATGGTGAGCGATCATGCCATATCTGCAAACATATCCATGAAAGAGAACATATCTTGACGTTGCTTGTCTTTATATAAAAAATAATAGAATAGAAAAGAACTCATCCACTAAAAATAGGAGCCTAAAAAATTTAATTCGCGTAGAAATGGCACTTTCCGCGAATGGTGGTGAGGGGACCTGGACAAGGCCTACAATTATTTATTATCTTTTCTCCCTACATGTGCCAAATCTGAGAGAGCTTTTTCCGCAGCAGGCTAAATTTGTAGTCGGCTGAGGAGCTCTCTAAGCAGCAAAATGCTTGATAATCCTTTTTAAGGGCATATCTTAAAGGAATAGTTAGACTTTCCTTAAAAAAAATCTCTAGTGCGTTGAAAATTAAAGTTTTAAAATTATATTATTTTTTATTTTTACATCCCTACTATGTACATTTTTTACACTTTCATTCAAGATCAAAGGATAGGTACTAAAGAGTTGCCTAGACTCTGAAATTTCGAAACTCATGACACTAACTTCATAGGCCAATTTCGAAACTGAAAATCTATAATAATAATAATAAAAATATTTATTCCCAAAAAAAACTATGAAATATGAAACTGCATGCCCTAGACACTAATGCCTAACAGACTCTCCAGGCCAACAATGATGCGGACGTCCTTATCGTGAAGACCCTCATAGATTTGGACCTCGCTGTCATTTTGTTAGCTTCCACTCCTCCCGCCCTAAACATCCTGCTGCTGAACCAGACGAAGGAAAACCAAAACAATTGCACTGTCCACCCAAGAAATACAGCAACATGGATTTGAACACATCCTGTTCTTACATTCATTTGCCGGCTGCGACACCATTCTGCAAGTTTTACAATAAGCAAGGATGGTTACTCAAAATTGTACTTGAAGTCAGAAATCATCAAGGAAGTAGAAGTGATATTTACAATTCCGTAGGCTTATTTTATTAATTAATAATTTTTTTTTAGTTTAGCTAATTTTCACATCGGAATTTTCGCTGAATAACTTTTATTTTCACTTTTTCAAAGCGTGTAGCTCAAAAAGTGTTCGAAATATATATAAATATAGAATTTTTTAATTTTTAGAAAACTTTATAAGCTTTCAATTAGTTACAGAAATATGTTCCCTACAATGCACAGTTTTTGAGATATAAGTGGAAAACCCAAAAATTGAGACTTTGTGCCCTCCTCCCACGTCATCCATCACTCCATTCACTTCATCTCACGTCTAGGAGACGTCAGGACTTTTATAGTATTTTCACTCCATGAGCTCCCTGAACAAGTTTCTGACGTAATTGCTTAGGTACCTGCTCACGCACTCTACTATTGGGCTATTCGTTGATCGAACTATACCCAAGTAGTTTGATATGACTCTGACCACGGATACCTCCCGGAGACATACGCAGGCGGTAGTACGAATGAATGAATACAAACTCCACTCCGATTGTGACTAAGGGCAAAAAAGGCCAATTGTGTGCGTTGCTTCTAATGCGGTTCCTGCCCGAGGAGCTAGCTAGCTGGTGGATTTTGTTACAATAAAATAAATTTATTATTATTATACAACTACAGGCAAACAAACACACACACACAGCTACATTCCCACCGTCGTGCTTAATGTGTTTTAACAACAAAGATAATGAAAAAGAACAAACGCAGACTATAGTCTGAATGAGAGTCGCTGCTTACTCGTGCTACACAAACGCTACTCCGATTGTGACTACAGCCAAGGAAGGACAATTGCGTGCGTTGCATTTAATTTATATTGTCCACGCCTGAGGAGTAGTCTGACGTACCTAATCTTCCTACTATTATCAAGTTCTATGTATTTGATTAAAGCAATCCATCTTCCAATCAGCCAAGGCTTCGCAAGGGTCAGTTTGTTCAGCAGTGGACTCTCCAGGTGGTAATGATGTGATCTAAATGAAATGAGGAAGACTAGATACTGTCATATTCAATTTGATAGAGATTAATATAGCTTAGAACCAAAGAGCTCTAAAAAATTATCACTTGATGATATGGTATGGGCACAAAATAAGTGTACTTACTCGTATGTGTAGAGCCGCGGATTTTTGTTTAATAGCTCTAATGGAGCAGCGCTTACAATTGTGTGAGTGTGACAGTGCGAGAAAAAAATAAACGTGACGTTGAGCTGTGCCATTTTGAGAACGTGACATTGTATGCCGAGACTTTATTTTTTTATTTGCCGTTTGTAGGTTGTACATAGGTATGTCGATGTATGAAGACAACAGTTTTCCAAGTTAAGTTTACACGGAACTCTCGGTGCACGAATCCGACTCGGAATTGGCCGGTTATTTTTATTAGGTATGACTTGATCTAGTGATGATAGTTATGTTGTGGTAGGACTCACGGATTTACGTTTCCGGCGCGGGCGGCGACATCCGCCATCGGAAGGGGAACGAGACCCGGACTGCGATCGCCGACCATGGCGACACTTCAGGCTGCCCTTAGGTCTAGAATAACAAAAGCATTCTTGTACAAAACAGTGTTTATTGAAAGCTAGCTACTTAACCTCAACAGTTACATATTTTGACACGCCAAAGAGAGCCGTGCGTACCTAACCTTCCTGCAATTGATTTAATTTTTCGCCTCCGTCCACTTGGCTCCCCTGACATTGATCCCCTGGGGGATTCATTTGGATTATTTGACCACACGGATCCCCTGGCCAAGAAGAACCATTGTAAGATCCCCTGGGGGATTTATTTGGACTGGGACTTATATAAAAAACGCCTCCGTCCACTTGGCTCCCCTAAAACATAATAAAATCAAAAAAACAGAGGGCTTACGGTCCTAGGTTAGAATATAACCTGCCTCGTGTATTCCCATTGTCCCCCAGTGGTGGATATACCGAAAGTAACCATGTGGCATTGTCCCTCCCTACCTAAGTGACAGGTGTCAAAGTGACTGGTGTCAAAGTGACTAGTGTAAAAGTGACGGGTGACAAAGTAAAAAAAAAACATGACATGATACATGAAAGTGACATGTCAAACGTCAGCCAGACGTCAACACCTGTCAAGATCTCATTGATATCTTCGTTTTGGATGACAGATGTCAAATTTAAAAAGGGCTCTATCTCGGAAACTGTTGATCCTAGGTGAGCATTTACTTTACAAGTGATAGGTCTCATCGATATCTACGTTTTAGATGACAGCTGACAAATTTAAAAGGGCTCTATCTCGGAAACTATTGATCCTAGACTAGTATTTTCTGTGCAGAAGTGATAGATCTCATCGATATCTTCGTTTTGGATGACAGCTGTCAAATTTAAAAGGGCTATAACTCTGAAACTATTGATCGTAGACTAGTAGTTTATTTACAAAAGTGATAGATCACATCGATATCTTTATTTGAGATGACAGATGTCAAATTTAAAAGCGCTATGACATGAAACTATTGATCCTAGACTAGAAGTTTCTTTACAAAAGTGATAGATCTCATCGATGTCTTTGTTTTAGATGACAGCTGTAATTCACTACTGTGGGGATTACAGGAATAATCCAATCATTAGTCAAAATACGTTAAAAAACAAGGTACTTAGCTCATGTCAATAAGTTTGAAAATTGTCTGTTTCCCCACTCCCTACTTTTTATTCCCTCAGCCCCTCCCCTCCCTCCCCACACACCTCCAATCTTCCCTCCCCATCCCCTACTCACCCCTCACTTCCTGCACTCCCTCTTGCCCCCACTCTCTGCTCACTTTTCCCCAAACTGTCACTTTGACACAAATTAATTAATTGTTGCCTATAATTATGTCGATAAGTAATTGGTCTTTTGGTTTTGCACACGGTGTGACTACGAGACTTTGTAGCTTACGATTTTGTAGCTTACTAGTTGTCCCACCAAACAGTGTGACTAGGAGTAAAAATAATTCCTCGTGGTCACACCAGAGTGACAAAACTGTGTGACCACGAGTCCGTCGCCGGGATCCATGTGGACAAAAAATACAAATGTAAATGTAATTTATAATAAATTAAATAAAATCCTAAACTTATATCCTATGACGCGCCACGCATGTAAAGTGGCACTAAAGAAATGGCTTCTACAGCAAGATTATATATCCACGGAATCTATACTGACAATTCTTTCATAAAGCTACCTAAATAATTTTTTAGCTTCCCTACTTACACATACATACAAATCACTTGAGTTCATGTCATTATATGACGCATATGATGTTGAGTTACAAATATTATGTTAGTTTACTTTACTCGTATATCAAAGTGTCCAAAATTGTTTGTCCGGCGGAGGGCATTGGCATGCCAAAACACAGGGTCTCTTAGTTTGGGTGCCAATGTTTTCTAACTAGGATTAATTTCAAAATGTTATTTCAAGTTTGAATGTACTTAATTGTTTTAACGATGTTTGTGATGTTTATTTATAAATCATTTTCAAAGAGCCATTAGGGACTATATGCGATAGGGCCCGAAAGCGAAAGGCCCCATATGCAAAAGAGCCATTAAGCGAAAGGGCCATTTCGCGAAAGGGCCATTTCGCGAAAGGGCCGTATTTAGTATGCGGGACATCACCAACGCGACTAACACAAACCTTAAATTTGGCTTACACGCAACTTACACGGCATTATTCGGCCGATGGCGGCGTCTCTATTGGCATGGGCGGCGCGGCGGGCGGCGCTGTCTTTTTGCATGAATTAAACTGTACCTATGAAATCGTATTCAAGCTTACAAAAAAAGGTATGAATTTATCTAAAACCAAAAGCGACGCTCTCGTGGCGCAGCGCTGCAGATGGTAAGACACTTTGGAGCCCAGGCTGCAGCGCAGCGCATTGAGGAGAGATGAACCTCACCACGGACATCAACTTCCAACATCATCAAACCATCAGCCGGGAAACGTCCACAGATGAATATCTCTGCCTGCCCCAGAAAAGGTTTGCTCGCTATTTGCCTATCATAAGGAGGTGTTTGCCATAATCACTTCACTTGGTAAGCGTCTTGGTAACAACTGCCAACAACACAACTATTCTGGCTATGTCCGGCGGATATAACTAGCCCATCTTCCGACTAGCGCCAAAAGATCGGTTTTTAAACTATATTTGTTGTTGTTTTTCGATTTATTCTCCACAGATACACTTTCCCTGTAGTGACACAATAAACTACGCTTTTATACCTGTAAGATACACTTTTTAAAACCCCTACTAGTTTAGTTATATATTTAAACGGGACTTATCGCGCTAAAAACTTAATATTTGTTTACCTCGACTGACACTTGTGTTTTTTGACCTGTGTCTTCTCGTGACCACGATCAATGCAACTTGATCGAAACGTCGAGGTAAAATTAAAAAATTAGAATTATAAAAATACACAGTTTTGAGTGATTTTCCACAGTGATGAGTTTTTTTATTTGTTAATTTAGTTTTCTTTTTCATCTTTGAAAATATAAATAATTAATTTTGTTTTAGGCATAGCTTCAATTATTATTTTATTAAAAATAAGTGACTCTGCACAAGTGAATAATTTTTCTCAATTGGGTTTGTCATTGCAAAATTACCTAGGAAATAATAATACAAAAGGAAATAGAGATTGAAAAATCTGTTCTATTTTAGTGTACTAGCCGAAAAATCTCTAAGGAACAGAAGTGCAACTTTTCTAATAGTAGACACTATTAGAAAAGTTGCACTACAGGGAAAGTGTCTATCTGAGGAACAAACAGATTTATTGAAACGTAAAATCTATACCTAAAACAGTGATTGACAGATAACGCACAGCCGAAACCAGTTAACCTAGAGATTTGAAATTTGGAAGAAATACTCTTATGAGAACTCTAGGACACTAAGGAGGGATTTTTAAAAATTCCATGGTTTATGTGTCAAGCTAGTAACTTTTTTTTAATTTATATTGTCTGAAAAGACGGGCAGGTTGCTCGCCTGATGGTAAGAGTAACGACTGCCCACGGCAATTGCACTGCCACCCAGAACTTTAGTGACAAAATGTTGCGCGGCACTGCACTGCGCTTGTTACCCTAAGATATTGGTTTTTGTCTCGTTGCCCAGTAATGTTGCTGGAAACATACAGAAATGTTTTCATACTGGCGGTTGAAGATCTGACTAAGTTGTGGTAAGTACTTACCCAGACGGACTCCTGCGTAAGAGGCCTACCACTACAAAAAACTGAAAAAAGCTTGGTTATACCTACTTTTTGACATCTTGGGCTTGACCATCGCTGAAAGCAAAAAAAAAAATAATGTAAGTTCAGGTAAACAAAACAAGTTCAAACCAGAACGAGAGTACCTACTAATATAGGCAAGCATCTAAGTACCTACTTAAAAAAAAACTTTATTAATTTACTAGTAGTGCCCGCGGCTTTTCCTGCGTGGTTATATTTCTGTGTTAAAAGTACCTAGCCCTTGTATTATTCCAGAACCAAAAGTAAGTACTTCTATAAACGGTTCGGTTGTTTTTGTTTGCTGTTGGTAAAGCGACTGCGACCTATGTCGAGGTATGGGGACAACAGCTTTCCAACGGCAACGGTGAACGAGTCCGCTCGCACTTGGCCGGTTGTTTTTGTTTGCTGTTGGTAAAGCGACAGCGACCTATGTCGAGGTATGGGGACAACAGCTTTCCAATGGCAACGGTGAACGAGTCCGCTCGCACTTGGCCGGTTGTGTTTGCTCCCGTGCCTATCTTTTTATGTCCCACTTCTCGCTCTCATCCCATTTGCATTTCCCTTTCATAAAGCGAATAAACCCCTCGAGTGTAAAGAAAACTAGAGTATTTAAGACACTAGACTTTATAGGTAATTTGACGTTATGGTACGCTGGACATTTTCGGACACTAGTCATTATGAGACACTGGACATTGTGGGACTGGACGTAATAAGACACTGGAGTTTTAGCATACTAGACATTCTAGGACACTAGAAATTGTGAACCTGAACGTGACCCTCGGCTTGAAAAACTACTGCACAGCAATCGTCGCAATCGACGCGGTTTTCATTGAGCAGAAGCCGAGATTTTATTATTGACTAGCTGTGCCCGCGGCTTTGCCCGCGTGGTTCATTTAGTAGTAGCCCACACGTTTTATTCCAGGACCAAAAGCCAAACCACCACCAGACCAGTTGTAGGTTTGGTCCAGGTCCAGAGGACCAGGAGGACCAGGACCAAACCTACAAAGTACAATATTATACTACATTTCTTCAAAATTCGTTCAGCCGTCAAATAGTTTTTTATCGATTGCTCGGCATCTAATCATCGGAATAAGGCACTGCCTTGCCTTTTTATAACGCATATTCTGCGAAGTACGGCACTCCGTACTTCACAGAATATGCGTTATAACAGTTAAATTTATTTTTTTAATACATAAATTACTATTTTACTATAAATAATTAGCTTAATTTCGCTGCGCGTTTTACAACTGAAGTCGACTTATTCTATCAAAAAACACAAAAAACATCTCAATACGTTTTAAGAGCCTCTAAGAACCATAAAGTAAAAAAAGAAGAAAACGTGTTGCTTGAGTTCATTCAACGTTCAAACCACTTCGTAACAAACCGCTTGCGTGTTTTAAGGGTAGACAATGCCATCTAGTTTAAATGAAGTAATTTGTTATCATGACCGTCTTGTTATTGAGTAGAGAAAATTATCTCCGAAGGTAAGGTGGCACAGATTAGAGAGTAATTAAGGTGGTGAGGTAAATTGGATGGAGGGCATCAAAGGTAGGTCATTATTGTGAGGTCCATACGAACAAATTTTAATGCAACGAAACATTGTGTTCTTAGTACAAATGATTTTTTATGATGTTTCACAGAACGACGTACCTACTTACTGGCACTTTAACTGGCTCTTAATAATTACCTACCCTACCTACCTACTTTTTGAGCTTTTTCAACACGATATGAGGATTGATTTGAAAAAATAAAAGTTTTCTATACTTTCTCTGTGAAGTGTACCTGTGTACCTACCTCTGTATGTACACATTTCAATACCGACAACTAACCATTTTGCCAGTAAGACATTATGAAGAAACCTCCGATTTAATTATATAATTATGTAGGTACGTAGGTAGTACATTATAATATCTCAATGGAAGAAACATAATAAAAAAACGTAGTACATATAATGTATATACATACTCGGAAAACTTGCAACGCTTCGAAGTATTTTTTACGCAAAAGCAATTGTGGTCTTTATTTGTGCATACCCACGGATCAATTTCCTATGCAAGTATTTTTTTACTTTCATTTCAAAAGAGCGATGGTGGCCTAATGGTTCTATAGTACAATTTACAATCCAACGATACCGGGTTCAAAACCTAGGCTCCCGCACCAATGACTTTTCGAAGTTACGTGCGGTTATCCATCGCTCCGTGCTTCGGAGGGCACGTTAAGCTGTCGGTCCCTGCTGTTATTGGTTAATAGCAGTCGTTAAGCCATGTCAGAGGCCCTCGGGCGGCCTGACAAACTCTGACATCAGAAGCCAGCACTACCTCATACGACAAACAAACAAACAATTTCAAGGCTCAGAGTACTTTTTCACACACGCGATAGTGCTCCTTTTATATATAGAGACAAAGATCAATTTGCTATGCAAGTATTTTCTACTTTCAAGGCTTCCAAGTACTTTTATTTTGCAAACACGATTGTTCTCCTTATTTATATGACGGCAAAAATCAATTTCCTATGCAAGTATTTTCTACTTTCAAGGCTTTAATCTGTTTCTACAGAAAGCACTTGGAAAGTATTTTGAACCCTGGTTTTTCGCCCTGGTGTTTGAAGATAGACGTACTTGAAAGCCCTGGTGCTGGATATTGCGAAAATGACCCATGCCTACGTGGAATTTGTTCGTGATTGATTCCAATTTCCCCGCAGGCAGCGAGGAATTGGCGTCTTAAAATTAGAGAATTAGGCCCCTGTAGGCCGTGCTAGTGCTAGTGTGAGCCGAATCCCAAAGACCTGATAAATTTGAATTTACCGGCACCCTTGGTTGCAGGAATGAAATGATTGCGTGTTTTAAGGTCAATCAGCGCCATCTAGTTAAATCGGAGGGAGAACTTTGATGCCTTTGGTTTATTCGCTTGAGTTGTTGATGCCATTGTGCTATCTTTACTCGTACCAAACTCGTACTATACCATCTCGATTACCTCAGCTTGCAAACATAAAAAACCGCACCTAAGTCGGACCATTCGTTTCGATAGATCCCATTATATATATTGTTTTCAAACAACTTGACGGTTTACTTACATAAGCCTTAAAAAAATCAAAGAAAATGTAAAAAAAGGCACAAAATATGTAAATGCTTATAAATATTGAGGCAAAACATTCATAGCAGCGCGTGGATTCGATCCATGTGCCTCTGGGTTGCAAGGCGGACACCGCTTCTACTGTGCCACTCTGACTTGTGGCATAGGAGCCGAATTCACGGTACCGTTTTATAAACGGATGTGCAATTATTATTCCTTTCATATTGACATAACTTTAGACTCATATCCCGCAGGAATCATTGTAGTTTCAGCGTGATATGTGTTTTTTTTAAATAACTTTCATCCCCTATCCTGCGGGAACCATTATTTTTTTCGGGATAAAAAGTATTCTAAATGTTAATCCATAACATAAGCTATGATTGTGCCAAATTGCATCAAAATCGGTCGGGTAGTTTCTGCGTGATGCGTGTTCAAAGAGACAGACAGACAGACAGACAGACAGACAGACAGACAGACAAAAAATAAAAAAAAAACCTTTTTGCACTCCATATCGATTTTGAAGTTCATCTCAATTAAAATTTTCAAAAAATATTTAATGTACAGATTTAGCCTAGTTACAGTTTTATTATAGTATAGATATATATATTTCTTGTTCAGTAGCTTACTTTAAGTGCCCTAGGCCATTTTTTTAGATTATATTCGTTGTACAGACTTTATGCTACTCTAACTGCTTTGTTATATGTAGATATAGATAGCTTGCCAGTAAGTCTTTACTATAAAGACTTATGCATTTTATAATAATACGGACAACATTTCATTTTTATATACCTATTGGTTTGGATAGATAGCTTGCCAGTTAAACGTATACAGAACCATGGGCATGCCGGTAGGGTTTTATTTTTATGGGTTTAAAGGTTAGGAGGGTGAACCGGTCCCCACTAGTTACACCAAATTGATACCCACGTCTAGGTGTCATTCCTTTACCCAAAATAACTCTTTTGTCTACTTCATAAAACTAAAACAAATTAGAGTGTTGACTCACTCGGGCGACTTTTGTTTTTCTCCAGCGGCGTTTTTGCTGGTGGAAGGTCTCGCACAGCTGTGCTCAGCGTGCCGCCTCGCTTCGTCAGCGCGATGACGCCTGGGAAAACCAAAACAGCATTAATATACTGTGTTTTTTAATTTTTTATTAATTTTGGTATTATTATTCACCATTAACTTGAACACACCTGGATTATATTTGTCTGTTAGAAGGCATCTCTTTTCTTTCCACAGGCGAGTTAAAGACAATTTCATTAATTGATGGGCAAAACAATATTGACCCAATTCATAAGCTCAAAATCACACAACAAGCTATGAGATGGCTATCTATGCTTGGGTTCTCTTTGCGAGATAAAATCTGGAGTCTGAATATCCGCAAAAGAACTAGTTATCGACATAGCTTTCATCATCATCATCATCAGCTTTCGCTTATCCACTGTTGGACGTAGACCTCTCCTAATCATGCACCGAAAAGCTTTTAGTTGTGTCGATCATAATAGGAGGGTTTTCCAGTACTCGCCACGGGTTGCATGCGGGTATGAGGGTTGGCATCACAAGGCGTAGCTTTTCCAACCAGTCACGCTGCTGCCCCTCACCGGCCTGAGCTGAGCTACTTGAGCACATAGCTCTCAGAATTATAAAATTGAAGTGGGAATAGGCAGGCCATAGCACATAGCACGAAGGAACGAGAACCGCGAGAGAGAGAAAAATAGAGGTAGAAATTCTTGATTGGCATCCACGGACTGGAAGATAAAGCAAGATAGCTCCCCACAAGGCGGAGAGCAGCAGGATAGAACTAGTACCCAATAGTGATCTATGCTCAGCAGTGAGACTGATGATGATGATGATGACAAAAGCGGCTATTCCTTCCCCAAAGCACCGCCAGAAACACACCGCCAGGTGTGTCATGGGGAACCACTATTCCCTGTGACACAGAATAAATAATAGTACAAGTACCTGTGACCCAACCCTAGTGATGTTCTGTTTACTTTTTATTGTGTATTCTGTGATCCACGATCTCTTGTTAGTAATATGCATGCATTTTAGAAACCAAAAACGAACAGTAACCTATACTTACCTATTACATCACTAATAGTCGGGTGTGTCTCTGGGAATAGTGATTCCCATAACACACCCGGCGGTGTTTTTTGGTGGTGCCATGGGGAAGGAATGAAAGCGGCTAGGAATCACTTTACCTGTTTCGCAAACCAGTGGGGTACCTGTGTCGGAAACCACTGACTTTGACCTATATCCTGACCGTTGACTATAGACCTGTCTAATCATGAGTCAGCACTTAGAGCCGGCGAAAGATGTCTTCACTTCGTCAAGGATATAAAGACGCAATAGTACTTTGCATCATCAACCATGAGGAATCCGTTAAGAAAATGTGGCTCTAGCCGGAACAAATACTAGGCAGAATATTGGGAAACCCAGGACAGGATTTGAATTTTATGGTCCAGGAACCCTGTTCCCAGACTAACACGTGTTAATGTATAACTCTGTATTAGCTTATGTGTCCACTACTCAAGATAGGCCTGTTTCAAAGTACGATGCCAATTGTATGGGCCCGGCAGGGACACTGCGCTGTTTGCTTACAGGCAATGCCTTAAGAAAGTATAATAGCAATGTAAAAATATGTAACTAACATTGAAGTAAACTGAATAGAAAATACACGCTTCCACACGCTTGAGTTTAACCGGTTTCGCAGCACATTTTTTGTACGAAAGCTACCAGGTATGCTCGAGTACTTTAAGAAGTTCACATAATCACGTCACGTTCCGCCTCAATCAACAGACCCTCGTCACCAATAGTTATGAATAGAATAGACCCGTCAAAAAACAAAAGAGACTAAAATCAATGAATTTAGTATACTGAAGACTAAACTCCACTTTGTTTGGTGATATCACCCAGGTGAACACAGTGGAATAAACTAGTATGTACTCCGATTGAAGCCATTGAAGGGTTCCCTCTCAAACACTTCGTTCCCCCTTAAACTTAACCCTTAAAGGTTAAACTTTCCTACTCAATCATCAGAACAGCTCAGCATCGTAGACTTGGCTCCCCTGGTGACAAGCAGATTCAACAAAATTGATCTCTCGGCTTGGCTATAGGAGATTCTACTAAACTTGTGGTCTTGGCTTAATAGTTTAATTAGGGAGCGCGGGCGCCACACATCTAAATCCCCGCAAGCCGTCGTGCAAAAAACACGATTTTCGCTTCTGCGTGTGATTATCTCCGCGACGAACGAAACAAACGCTTCAAAGTTTCAGACGTAAGTACCTATTTACTGTTGCATAACTTTACAAGTAGTAATAAATTCCGTTCTATTTTTATTATATCAATACACTAGTTCATTAAGTTCACACCTAAGTGTCAATAATCGCTCTTTTGTATAAAGATTAGTTAAATAAATGAAAGGGCATCTATCCCCCCCCCCCCATCTATATGTAAGGGGGGGGGGGGCCTTACACCACTTAACGCACGTCAGCGTATTTTTGTAATGTTTTTTAATTGTTGTTATAGTTTTTATTGCTTTTTCAATCGAATCCAAGAAATATTTAAAAATAAAAGTTGGGGCGCGTCCATACCTCGATGTATGTACTATATGTGTATTTTATTAATGCATACTGTTTTAGGTGAACCATGCCACGAAAATACAAAAGAAAGGAAGGAGTACGAATTCGAATATTTTCTTGGACTTGAGGAAACAAACAAAGGAACCAAAGATAAAATTATTATGTAAAAGTAATAGAAGGTGGAGGAACACGAAAAATGAAAATTATTTACAGTTCGAAAAGTGCAAATGAAGACCAATAGAAAGCATTTTCCAGCTCAAATTAAGTAGGATAGGTTTTGTATTAAGGATATTGATTTTTTGAAAAGTGTATATAGTTACTAACTCATGATAAATTAGTTATGATTGTATATAGTTACTAACTCATGATAAATTAGTTAAAACTTAAATGCTGTTAGTTTTTTGTTGAACAAATGATAGTTTAATTATGCTTATACTGTTTATTAAAATTATCTTCTAAAGACTACAAATTTAATATGTATTTTACATAATTTATTCTATAGGGCATCTATCCTACACCAGGGCATCTATCCTACACCAGGGCATCTATCCTACACCAGGGCATCTATCCTACACCAGAGGAATCATTCAGATTCAGCAGAATCTGTAATTGTTAGGTCAACAAAAACATGTAGTAATTTAAGGTAAGAGAACAAACTAGCTACATTCATATGAGTTAATCATGGTAAAGTATATCCGGGTTTTACCCTAAACAACTTTAATCTAATAAAAAATGATTCTAATTACGCACCTTATCAAATTCATAATTCTACCTTATTTAAAACTAACTGATGCCCGCGGCTTCGCACGCGTATTAAATAGCCTATGACACTCACAAATAACGTGGCTTTCTATTGGGAAAAGAATTTTCAAAATCGATTCAGTACATCCAGAGATTACCACCTACAACCTCAAAAACTCACAAACTTTCCTCTTTATAATATTACTAGCTGATGCCCGCGACTTTGTACGCGTGGTCATTTCGTTATGTTAAAAGTACTCTATGTGCTATTCCAGGACCTAAAATACCTATATACCAACATTTAATCAAAATTCCTTCAGCCGTTAACAATATTTTTATCAATTGCTTGGCTTCTACACATCGGATTGAGATACCAAATAAACCAGTTTTTAAGTCAAACCCTAAGCTATCTTACAGTGAAAACCGTATCGCAATTAGTAGTTTTTACGTGATGCGCGAACAAACATACAGACAAAGAGACAGACACGAATTTTAAAATGTTATATTCTTGTTCAGTAGCTTATTTTATGAACCCTAGACCATTTATTTTTCAATTATCTTCTTTGTACAGACTTTTTCATTCCTATTGCTGTATTTTATGTATATTTTATGTAAATTTCATCAAAATCCGTCCAGCAGTTATCGCGTGAAAGCTCCCCAAACAAACAAACAAACAAACAGACAACGTTTCACTTTTATGTATTGGTATGCATTAGGTCCTGGTATAACACAAATGGCAACCTAGAGAAATGACTACATGTACAACGCCGCGGGCACAGCTAGTACTCGTATTTCAATAATTTGGAAATAGTGACATAGTTTTTGTTTAATCTCACGATTTCAAGTTTAGGGTTCAATTTGACACGAAAATTAGGGAACTTGAGATACTGTTTCAGTTAAAGTTTTTTTTTCCTCATTGAAATTATTTTTAGGTAGAAAAAGTACTAGTAGTTGTAGGTACTGAAAAAGTCAGAAAATTCTCGGGGAGTTAAGTTTTTTTTTAAGGTTTCGATAAATGTATGGAATTTTGTCTCCTTCTCAGGGGAACTAAGACTACAAGCAGAATCTCCTTGTCGCTCCCAGGAAGACACTGGAGGACTCAAGTCACGATTAATTTGTGTCCCCCGTAGAGCCAAGACCACAAACAGAATCTCCTTGTCTCCACAAGGGAGTACCTAACCAGGGAAACTAAGTCCACGAAGCCAAGAGCAAGATAGTATCATAATTATTATAATGTCATCAGAATTGCATAAGTTTGCAAAGTTTCAAAACAATACGACAATAAAATTAGAAGTGGATGAAAAAATAAATGGCAGATGTGCTTACAGAGATAACAAGAAACAAGACAACCCCTCCACCTTTGATTATTTACTTCTGTCACCTTATCAAAGAACCTTTGAACTTATCAAAGCTCTCTTCAAAGTATTAAATGGTAACCCTAACGGATTGTCACCTCTAAGTGTATCCCAAAAAAAGACAGCGATTTTAAGATAGATTTATATCTATCTTAAAATCGATAGATATAAATCTATCATTAAAGTCTTTTTCCCATAGAGCCCCTAAGGGTACACTCTGACCAGTTGACTTAGAGGTCTTCTAACGTGCAGGGTACCGTGGATGGCTCCACATGACCGTGGCCCGAGTCGCTGCGCTTGCTCATAAATTAACTATACGAGGTAGATATTCCTGCTTACTTTTCTTTTAAGTCGATATAGCCCTTCAAACATGCAGTGTACCGTGGATTCTCGCTTCTGCTCAAAAAGACCACGATGTCATCGTTCATCTTCTTCTCTCGCTTCTTGCCTTCATCGCTTTTCTTGTCTCCATCGCTCTTCTTGTCGTCATCCACATCCATAGCTGCTGATGCCGAGAGACCGTCACCATCTGCGACTTTCGTGCCCTGGCATAGATCAAACAAATTTTTAAAAATGGTGAGTAATTAAATTGTACAAATTTTAAAAATGAACATACTGGATTTTCACGTCATGTAAACAAACATTTTTGTTTCAATTGAAAACTCTGTTCTGGTTTCGAATTTGTGTCAGAAAGTAAGTTCTACCTTGTTAGTTTTATAAACTGCCAGTATTGAACTCAAAAACGTGTGAAAGAGGATTTCTGCAATAAAAGGAAATTATTTACTGGGGCCGTATTCAGCTAGAAAACCTAACCTGCACGGAAACGTGGTCGCTGCGCGATCGCTACCTATCGCTATTTCGGTGTGGCAAAACTTAGAAAAAATAATAAACTGGTGAAATAATGGGGGGATGAAGGCTTGGGGAAGTGAGGGACGGTGGGGGTAAGTGATAGGAAGGTAGGGGGAAGTAGACGAATGGTGAGGGATGCCGGGTACAACGGGGAAGAGTGCGGGAAGTAGGGCAGGTGGTGCAAAATGGGGCCGGTGTTGCAAAGTGGGGGAAGGAAAGGTGGGGTCAGAGTCGGAGAATGAAGGAATGGTGAGGGGTATGCCCCTTTCCGTTACCCTCTCCTCACTTTCCCAAACCTTCCCCCCCCCCTGCCCCCAACCTTCCCCCTCCCCCTGCCCCCGTATGTAGCTGGCAAACCGTTAGGTTTGCACTGCAACGTAATCGTTACCTTTCTGTGTGGCCATACTAAGTTTTTTTTCTAAATATTGCCCTACCGAAAGGTATTATTAAATCACGATGCAGTGCAGCCCCCGTATGCAGCTAACAAACCTAACCTGCACCACAGAAAAAATAATAGTACAAGAACCTGCACTACAACGTGATCTTTACCTTTCGGTGTGGTCACAAAATAAAAAACGGGAGAAATGTGGGGAAATGTGGGGTAAAAGTTTTGGAGAAGTGAGATAAGGTGGGGTGAAAGTGAAGGGAGAGTTGGGAGGAGGGGCATTTCCACACTCTGCCCCCACTCTTCCTTTCAGTCTTCCCCCACTTTGCACCACTTGCCCCAATTCCCAGCCTCGTCCCAACATCCCCCACCATTCGTCCTCTTCTCCCTACTCTCCCCTCACTTTCCCCTACCTTCCCTCACTTCCCCAAACCTTAATTTATTTCACCAGTTTTTGTTCTTTCTAAGTATGGCCTCACCGAAAGGTAAGGTTTAAGGATCGCGCAGCGATCACGTTGCAGGGCAAGTTAGGTTTTCTAGCTGAATTCATCAGGTTTTCAAGCATTTCCGCGATACAAGCGCGCGACTAAAATGTTTGTTCGTGCGAACTTTTTCGCACGACGATGGCGTGATCGCATTCAATTAGCACAACGCCTAAGGCCGCTATTACATAATCAAATAAACATAATAATATGTATTATAGACAAATTTATTTATTTTAAACAAACTGTGAAACTATCGGTAGCATGGGGTCTTTGAAAGCCTGCTCGCAAAACTGTCGTGAATTCTACCCAAGCGCGGTGCGTATACTTACTGACGCGTGCATTATTTAGTATGTATAATTTAGGAAGCTACTATGAGACACAGCTTTGTAACTAAACTTTAAAAAAAACTAACTTGTCTGTAAGTGAAGTTCGACTGTGTAATTATGCGGAGATGTAATCTCATCCGAAGGTGTCAATTTAACTCGTGTATAGTTACGTCCTTCCAGTCACTGCACCATATTATTTTAAAGCAACGAACACAAATTAAAAATGTATATAACCCCCGATTTCCCATCCCCATTATATATCTAGGAAGCATCTTGATCACATCATTTTTCAAACATAAAAATCGTTCCATCCGTTTGAGAGCTACGGTTGTCACCCCCATTCCCCCCAATTATAGCTAAGAACCATCTCGTTTACTTTGAAACATGAAAAACCACAGCTAAATTGGTCCATTCGTTTGAAAAATACGATTCTCACCCCCTTTTCTCAATTCCCCCTCCACCATATAGCTAAGAACCATCTCGATTACATCAGTTTACAAACATAAAAAACAGAATCAAAATCGGTCCATTCATTTGGGAGCTACGATCCTCACCCTTATTCCCCCCCCCCCCTCCCCCTCCCCAATATTACAAAGAAACATCTCGTTTACCTCAGCTTTCGAATATAAAAAACCGCAACTAAATCGGTCCATTCTTTGAAAGATATGATTCTAACCCTCTTTTTCTCAACTTTCCCCCTCCCCCTTCTGTATAGCTAAGAACCATCTCGATCACATCAGTTTACAAAGATAAAAAACCTCATCAAAATCGGTCTATTTGTTTGGGAGCTACGATCATCACCTCCATCCTCCCCCACCTCTCCCCTCTCCCCATTATAGCTAAGAACCATCTCGATTACCTCAGCTTTCAAATATACTCGTAGCCGTAGCCCTATTAGTCGGGTTACGTTATTTCCTTTTCTTCCTGTTCCTATGATGATGCTATTAGGTGGCCCTATTAGTCGGATAACGTTATTTCCTTTTTTTCCTGTTCCTATGATGATGCTATTATTTATTATAATGTAAAAGCGGCCTAAAACGGAGAAACATAATTATTATCATTATTCAAATCCAGAGTTAATAACCACTCTCTCGCACTCCTAAATAATCTTTTTACATGTGTTCTAGCAGATAAGACAATTTGATTTGTTTCGATATTAATTTAGTAGCTATATTATATTTATTAGCGACCTGCCTGGCTTCACACGGGTAGATATATAGAAAGATAAAATTAGTAGGTACTTTATTTGGACAAATAGAACAACAACAATTTCTTACAGAAAACTTTTATGTTTATAGGGTTTATACTCATGTACCATTTCGTCTATAGTATTTTTCTGTTTAGCGCAAGGAGGTTGAATTACGGTTACTATTTCGTGTATTATTAGCATAAAGCATTTCCTACGTCAGTGATTATTAATTGTTCTGTGATTTCGTTTGCGTGGCAACGTTTCATATACAAAGACCCGTATCTCCTTCTTAGTTTGTGATCTTACGTAGTATTTATATACTATTTGGTAAGTAATCGAGTTTTTTTGCAAAATTTGATACGTCGGGTTTCATTCGGTCGGGCAATTTTCGAAGGGAACTCTAATTTTTTTGAAAAATTAAATCCTGCTAGTGTTACTCGCTGATAATTTAGCTTTCTTTATGTAAAAGGATAGTTTATCCATTACAAACAAACAAACAAACAAACAAACAAACAAACAAACAAACAAACATACAAACAAACCAACCAACAAACAAACACACAAACAAACCATCAAATCTTTCCTCTTTATAATATTAGTGTAGATGTAGATGTAGATAAGTAAATTGTTTATTTTGATATTATTGCCAGGAATATAATTAATCTTTTAAATTAAAATTGGAACTAAAACTTCACAACTTACCGAGATTAACTGGAAGATAATGCTTGCTAGCATTAAGTTTACTTAGGTAGGGATAAGATGTACAAGATGATCCCTTTTAAGGGAGAATGCTTATTTAAGGCAAAGATTACCTAACCTATTATCAATGTTGAAGCGGTTTTGAACAGTCAGTTTATTAATCTAAGTATTGACATACTTCATCATCAGCCTGTGTTAATCCACTGCTGGAAATAGGCCTCTCCCAATGAGCGTCACAGAGCCTGATATTGTTCTCTTCTCATCCAGTTGCTGCCGGCTGCCATTTGCAGGTTGTCACTCCACCTGGCCGATGGGCGACTTACACTAAGTTTGCGAAAATGCGGTCTCCAGTCGTGGACATGTCTACCCCAGCAGTTGTTCGTCCTTCGAGAAATATGGCCAGCCCACTGCCACTTCAGCTTGCTAATCCTTTGAGCTATGTCGTTCACTTTTGTTCGTTGTCGGATAATCTCGTTTCAGATTTTATCCTTCAAAGAAACACTGAGCTCTCCATAGCTCTCTCCATAGCACAGAATAAATAATAGTACAAGTCCATAGCTCGCTGAGCGACTTTAAATTCCTACTGTTAGTGTCCACGTCTCAGCTCCGTATTGACATACGGAGCTCCGTATCATATCCATATGTTAGGACGCATGTATAGAAGAGTTTCGTTTTCAGGAACTGTGGAATGGACGACGAGAAGACCTGACAAGGTTTTCCGAATGCTGCCCAGACCAACCAACTGAATTCTTCTTCGAAGTTGTTTCTACCCAATTGCAAAGTCTGCCCTAGGTAGACATGCTCCTTAAAAACTCTGAGAGGTTCACCATTGATGACTACATTCTTAAATTTTCTAATTTATTAATGGTTTGCAAAATTGAGTAAAAGTCTACTAACATATCATCAATAACACGGGGTGTCCAAGATGATCCCTGTGGTACCTATGGACAAGATGATTCCATAGGATCACCAATGATGATTCCATTAAAATCATGATTAGCTATGCTATTATTAAATAAATATTACCAAAACAATGTACTTTATAAGGTACGTACCTAGTACGTATTCAAATTTACGAAAAAAAACAACGCTTACAAGACAACATTGCCCAATTTCTAAATCAATAATGTACTAAAACTGTAAATCAGCCTGGCTTTCATCCTACACACTACCACTACAGCTACGTTTAGTTTTTGTTATAGTTTACGCGGCACTATTTTGGCACAAATAAAACTTTTTTTTTTAAATTAAGTACCTTAGATTGTGCTAGGGGATCATCTTGGACGCAAGCAGAATGACTGGCCCATTTTAATTTAGAGATCCATTCATTATTTTGTTTTTTTTTTGCTGCTTCCGCACCCCGTTTATATCAATACTTTCGTAAACCGCAAATACATCAAACAAATACGAAAAAGTTTCCCAGCCTCAAAGTTAATCCTTAGATCAGAACCACAATTATTTTATTTTTGCTCCTAGCACATAAAAACAGCCATCGTACGGCTGAAAAACATGAATGACTTAAAACACGAAAACTTAAATCGCGTTTTTCGAAAATGGGTTATTGTGATCAGTTCCGAAGCTATGTCTTAACATTAAGAAAGTATTTTAAAATACACATTTTTTAAATTCTGTTGATGTATTCTCAACCCTCTTACAAAGCTGTAAAGACTTATTTAATAAATTGCGGTGTTAATAATGTCGAAGTTAAAAATACGTCTTCGGAAGCGTTCGATAGTTTCCGCCCAAGTCCGTGTAATCTCACCAGTACACGAACGCCCGCCCGCCCTGCCCGACATGCGTACGCGTCTCGGGCGGCTCTGAAAATTTTCATTCAGAACACAAACTTCAATATTTTCTTTTCACTTTTGTGAGTAACAAATCATGAAGTGTTAATGAAATAAAATCTGTTTTGTGAAATTGGATAGGATACAGTGAAAGTTTTCGTCTATTTTTACAGAAACTAGAAACTATGTTTAAAAGCTATGAAATAGTTTATCATTGGAAAATTCAATAGTGTCTATGGAAGCTAATCTGTGTATGTGAAAGTGATATATAATAAGTGATTTTAGACAAAAAAATATGTATCATCATCATCAGTCCGTGTCAGCCCACTGCTGGACATAAATGTATACTTCTTTCAAAATATTCCAAAAAACTTACACACTCGTACCTAAGTATAAAAATGCATTCCGTGAAAATTAGTCACATTACGGCGACAGCACGTGTGTTTATTTTCATTTATAAATAGCGTAGACAGTTGTCGATACTAACCACGCGATGACGTCACTCAAAGAAAGTGGTGACGTCACTGACAGTGGACACGAAAGTAAAGATCAAAAAGACTTGGCCGATCTTCCCCCTAGCGGTACTTCTTTGCATAAAAGAAGAAGAGGAGAGCCTCCCGCTTCTTTATCAGTCAAATCTTCTCAAGCGCATTCTGATATTGAAGGTTCATCCCCTTGTACAGCTGGTCCAACTCCAGAATACTGGAACGAGAGTGAATGCCCAGACCCTCAAGCTATTTGCGAATCTATGCTGCAGCGGCTAAAGGATAGGGACGACGCCCTATCCAAACGCGGGAAAGATACCGCCCAATGCACAAAAGAAACCGTTGAAGCATTGGATCAGCTAGAGAAACTCTTAGATCTATTAGACCAGTTCGTAACTCTGAAAGAATACAACGCTCGTCTACTGCGAAAGATAAAAGACGTGACACATTTAAAGAGGCTTCACGGGGCTTATAAAAGAATAG
This sequence comes from Alsophila aescularia, assembly GCA_946251855.1. Taxonomy (NCBI): domain Eukaryota; kingdom Metazoa; phylum Arthropoda; class Insecta; order Lepidoptera; family Geometridae; genus Alsophila; species Alsophila aescularia. The sequence continues at coordinate 32,223,741 of OX276376.1, forward strand.
AGAGTGAGAATGAAAAGCTTAAAAGCGAGAGTAAGGAAATAGAAGAGATCAATGAAGCTTTGGAAGCGGAGTATGAATGTGAGTATGGGCAGATGATGTTTGACTCTATGATGAGTGGGAGGAGTATGAAACGGACGGGGTCCAAGTGGAAACATCACGCGAGGTTTGGGGGATCTCTGTTGAGGAAGCAGAGGTCCAGGTCTGCTGGGGGCGATGACAGTGATGCTGCTCCAGGGACGCCGTTGAGAAGACGGTCAGAGGGGGTGTTCTTAAAGGAGGTCGAGAAGTCTAAAGTCTCAAAGTGGACTAGGGTCAAGGCTGCATTCAGGTTAGTACATATATGTGAAGAATTAAATTATTACTTACTATATTTTTAGACTTTATAAAGACAAAAAGAGTTTCACATCAGGATTGAGAATAGTATGTTGGTAAAACGAAATATAATCAACAAAAATATAGCATACTAGCATTCCCGCCCGCGACTTCATCCTCGCGGACTACAGATTATCGCGAACAAAAAGTATCCTAGTACTTCTAGGATATTAAAAACCAATACAAAAGTAGAACACTAACGCTTCTGATGTTTTTTGACAGATTTATTATTATTTCGTTTCCATGGCAACCGTTCCTAACAGCGAGTAATCAACATTTCCCAGTTTTCCCGTGGTAATCAACATACCATTTTCCGGGATAAAAAGTATCCTGTTTTGTTCCAGGATATAAGCTATCTCCATTCCAAATTTCATCAAATTCTGTTCAGCCGTTATCGCGTTCAGCCTTATTCCCCAAACAAACAAGCAGACAATGTTTCACTTTTATATATTGATATATGATTGATATGGACACATATATTTCAGAAAAAACATTGATGATAGATAGTTAAATAGATATCTTTACGCGAAAATATAATATTTCTATTGTCATAATATTAATGATGTCAAGAAATCTCGGAAATAAATTAATTTTATAGACCTACTTACTAGCTGCGCCCCGCGATTTCACCGGCGTGAGTGATGATGATTATGATGATGATAATGGCGAAAGTATCCTATGTGTTATCCTATGGTATAATCTATCTCCATTCCAAATTTCATCAAAATCCGTTTAGCCGTTTGTAGAAAGAAAGAACAAACACAACACACAAACACACACACCCAAACACAAACACACACACACACACACTAACACAACATGCATTCATTCTTTCGCCCCTTTCGGCTTTATAATATTAGTGTGATACAATACACATGTCAAACAAGCACAAATTAAACATATAAATAACTCCCCCCACCCCCCGACCGCCACCCTCCATCCGCCACCCTTCAATTATAGCTAAAAAGTATCTCGATCACAACAGATATCTTATGGATCACATCCTTATAGTAGGCCTAAGGAAATAAAGTACCTACTTATTCCGTTCGCTAAGAAAAAAACCATAGAAACAGTTAACAGTCCATATCTTATAAAATTACTAAATGGATTTTGATGTAACTTGAACTATTCCTTAAGTTAAAAAGTTACATTCACGATATTTGATATATTTGATCAGATTCTCACTCAAAGCCGCATTTGTTTTTTTTTATATTACATACATACATGCACGAAATTTGGTGCATATGCTTTGACGAATTTTCAACATTATTAGATGCACACACATAAACTTGAAAACCTCTTTTTTAAGTCTTTTAATTTTACTTACTGAACCAATGTTGATGAAATTTACAAGGGACCGTCCGAGAGGTCAAATCTTTCAAATAAAAATAATCCAAATCGATTCAAAAGCCTGTACAACTAAGATAATTAAAAATAATAACCAGCCAAGTGCGTGTCACACAAATACACTTAGGCTTCCATAGCCAGGATCTTAAGCTATCCAACTAAGAAAACCGTATTGCAATCGGTCCAGTAGTTTACGTGATACGGCAACAAAGTAGTTTTTACCTGATTACGGCGAAGCAAGGGGAGGGTAACGAGTTTAGCAGTCTATGTATGTACGGGAAAAGTGAAACTCGGCCAGCCTACTGCCACTTTCGTTTGCTAATCGTTTGTTTGTCTCTATGTCAGATCACAGCTCGCTTTGGAGCTATAAGTTCAATAATATAAATCAAATAATGATATATAACAAAACAAGTACATCATCAAAGTAAGAGAAAAAACACGACTGCCCTTCCAAAAAAGGAACTTTAAAAAAAAAACTATGTTAGGTACTCGAGATGATGAAGTAAGGATTCTAACGACATCCAATCTAATCCATTCATACATCCAAATTAGCTTGGTGGAATAAGGAAAATCACATTAGGTACATACAAACATACATACATATATACATGAACCCTGAAAACATTACATACGTAAATATATGGGTACATGGACCCTGAAAACATTGCACTCCCTTTTTGGGCAGTCGTGCAATAAAACAATTCTAAAACATAACATTGATCCTGTATTTTATTTATATGTAGTTATTACTAGCTGTGACCGCGGCTTTGCCCGCGTGGTCATTTCCTGATATAAAAGTACCTTATCTATATATCTATCTATCTATACTTATAATAAAACTGTACCGGGTAAAATTCTGTACATCTAAACTTATAATAAAGCAATAAGAACGAAAAAGTCTGTACAAAGAAGATAATTTAAAAATAAATTGTCTAAGGTACATAAAATAAGCTACTGAACAAGAATATAACATTTTAAAATTCGTGTCTGTCTGTTTTTGTTTGTCTGTATGTTTGTTCACGCATCACGTAAAAACTTCTGGACCGATTGCGATGACGTTTTCACAGTTGGATAGCTTATGTTTTGACTTTAAAACTGGGGTACTTTATATCTCAATCCGATGAGTAGAAGCCGAGCAATCGAAAAAAATATTTTTGACGGCTGAAGTAATTTTGATCATATCTTGGTATTCTTCATAGTATTTTGGTATTTTAGGTCCTGGAATAGCACAAAGAGTACTTTTAACCTACAGAAATGACCACGCGTGCGAAGTCGTGGGCCTCAGCTAGTAGTACATGGAGTACTTTTAACTTAGAAAAATTATCACGCGTGCGAAGCCGCGGGCATCAGCTAGTTGAAGATATTTAGATATATTTTTTGGCTTTTATTCGATAGTCCATGATGGAGTAACGACATGCGAAAGGCGAGCGGCCGGTAGAAACTGGATGAGAAGGCCAGACCGGACCATGTGGCGCTCATTGAGAGAGGCATAATATGTTCAGCAGAGGACGAATACCTGGGCCCTTATTCGCTATGACTATTCACGCACGTAACGCGCCGCGTTAAGATATCTTCGTGGAATCGTACGGCAATTGCCGTACTGACGTCACACGTTATCGGCAAGGAATTTCATGCGGCATAGTGAATAAGCGCCCTGATTTTATGCTGGTATTTCGAATCTTATCTTTCAGATAAACTCTAAACGAAATTGTATTTTAATGATAGATATACTTTTTTGATAAAAGAAAATGTAGCTCATGCTTTTAATAAACAATTTAAATCAAATTGATTTAAACCAACCCAGATACAACATTCATCTTGAAATTATATAAGTAACCCGAACATAAAAAGACGGCAACATTGTAGAAGGATTTCATTAAAAAAGATATAAAACATTTCGTGACCCATTTCAATACAAACAATTCCAGTTCGTTTTGCCAACGTTTAGAGATTCCAAAACAGTGCCGTGCGTGATTCAATAAAATTCCACAGAATGCATCCTCCACGTGTGCATTGTTTACAACAATAACTGTGTCTAAATCGGTCAGGCGAAATATATTTTCAATTTTTCCTACGGAGCGAGGTCACATATTGTTATTTTAGTTTAGGTGCCGAATAGTTTAGGCATAGTTCTTTGGGTTTGGACAAGGAAGCCTTGTCCACTTGCATGTTGATTTGTCGAAGACGCATGCGATATTAAGCTTGTATTAATCGATTAATATAGCATTTGCCTTCCTTGGAATTTACGTATAAAACCAAGTCTGTACAGCAATTTTTTTTAATCGTCTTCTAACAGGAGAAGGTTTTCAAGTCGTCTGTATGTTTTTTTGTTTATTATTGTATATATATGACATTTTCTAGTACTACTGAACCGATCTGTTTTTTTTATTAGTTAGTATAGGACCACGATTTGACCCCATTTTTTTTATTAAAAAAATACTTGTTTTTAATGTATTTTTTATTCCAAGTGAAGCTACAAACTAAAAAGAAAAAAAAGTTTATTGCACAAGCAAATTATCGTACCTACCCAAAAATTTATATTTTGATGATTTAGATATATTTTACCAACCAAGGTTTGAATGTATGTTAGGTTTGAATGTATGTTAGTTTGCTAAGGTAAAACTTGCAAGCTGAATTAGAATAGCTTCTTCTTATCCTACGGAGTTGAATTATTTAATGTTGGTTCAGTTCCGTTGATGCATGTTTATGGCAAGCATGACCAGAATCGTCATCCAGGATTAGTACCAGATAAAATAACTCTTCAACGGTCAATAGCACGAAATTTTGTGTACGCATATTTTATTATGATAGCCGGTTTTAAGTTTTACCATGACATGGTTGCAGCACTCAGGGTTGGGTCTTGACAGGGGAACTCCTCAAAGGCTAACACCACAGACACGAAATGTTGTATACGAATTTAACAGTGATAGCCCGTTCTAAGTTTCACCATGACATGACTACTGCATGATAAAAGTTTTTTTTTATGTTTTTTTTTTTTCAATTCACTTATTTAAAGGTTTTCTTTAGTATTTTTAGCGAAGTATTTAACTAGATGTACACAACCTTATTATAAGGTACCTATACATAAAGGTAAATCTATTGAAAATATTTGAGTTTTTTTTTCTAAAAATCAAAGTTGTCGATTTTAGAGTTCAAAAAAACCGGGTTTACCGGGATGTATTGGAGCTCTTTCCACATTGATGTCTCAAGTCAACCTCACCTATGCGAGGAACTATGTCCTGCGGTCACCAACCCGCATGCCCAGCGTGGTGACTATAGGCAAATACCTCCGCGGCAAATACGTGCGAAGAATCCCCGAGCTACGGTAGGCCACCAACCCACAACTGACTTTGGCTACGTTCGAGACTCTTCGGCTTATGGATGAGAGACGGAATGATGTGCAGGCCACTTCGTCAGAAAAGCGGGCCCTCAATCGGAATATCAGCAAGCTGGTGCAACTAACACACTTCGTAAAGAGAGGCTTTAGAGCAAAATTGGGGGTCTAAAGGTCTTTGCCGATTGCTGGCAATTGAGAAGGCCCCATCTGACAAAGCTAAAAACATCATCTGGCAATACCGTCACCTCCCAGCCAGAGATTCTCACCACGATAGAGGACTTCTATGGTCGACTGTACGACGGGCACAATCTACGACCCGAACCCAGCAATGAGATTCCCGAGCCACATTGATCCGCCACTACACCGACGAACTGCCAAAAATCAACCTAGACGAGGTCAAGTGTTTTTTTATTTTTTATTTTTTTTGTGTCCCTCAAGCAGCTTATAATGGATGGCCTAAAGGGAAGACGGACTTCAAAACTTTTGTAAAAGCGGGAAGACCTGTACTCCGAGATTTTCAGAAATTGTTTTACTCTTCTCTGAACGATGGGAGAACTACAAAGGCGTAAAACAGAAGCATATTAGTTTTATTTTTCAAAAAGTGATATAACGCAAATTAAACACTACATCTTGCTTCTGAGCCACGTCTATAAGCTGTTTTCGTAGGTAGTCTCGAATCGTCTAGCGAGAAGACTTGATGAGTTTCAGCCTGCTGAGCTGGCTGGGTTTCGAGGGGGTTACGGGACCACAGACCACAACCACACAGTTTGATAGGTTATACAGAAGACTGAAGAGTATAACCAGCCTCTGTGGCTTGTTTTTGTAGACTATGAAAAGCCTTTGACTCTTAATAGAGTCAAAGGCTTTTAATAACCGTAGGTTGTTCTCGAGTCCCTGCAGCGATACCAAGTGGACTGGCGATATATCGAGATGATGAGATGCTTGTATAACACTGCGACTATGTCTGTTCATGTCCAAAACCGGCAGACTAAAACTATCCAGCTCCGCAGGGGAGTGGGACGGGGATGTTATATCCTCGAAACTGTTCTCTAACACCCTGGAAGATATATTTAAAACGCTAGACTGGAAAGGATCGGGCATAAATATAAATGGCGAGTACATCTCTCACCTACGATTCGCTGATGATATTGTCCTTATGGCGGAGTCGTTGCAAGATCTTGAAGGAATGCTGACCTACTCGTACCCAGCCGACGCCTCTTGTTGTATCGGTCTCGATATGAACATGGATATTACCAAGGTTATGTTTAACGATCTTATTACCCCGACACCAGTCGTCGTTAGTGGTATCCCCTGAAGCTGTTTAGGAATATGTTTACAAACGGAAGAATATGTGATTAGGCAGGAACAACTTCGAAAGGGAAGCCGACAGGAGGATTCAGATGGGATGGGCAGCATTTGGTAAACTACGTCAGGTCTTTTCGTCATCCATCCGACAGTGCCTAAAGAAGAAAATCTTCAACGCGTGCGTTCTACCTATTATGACCTACGGAGCCGAAACAGTACGCTGAATAGCTGAAGTGGCAATGAGCCGATCACATAACTCAAAGAATCGACAACCGTTGGGGAAAACGACCACGTTTAGACTAACGTAGTTTTTTGGTACTTACTGCTTTCTTAAGTGTATAGATTTTATTGCGCGTTTTTTATTATCTTTCTTGTACAGACTTTTAGGTACTTACTGCTTTATTATAAGTATAGATAGATACCTCCGTGAATTTCGAGGTTCTAAGACATGCTGTTTTCCTCAAACTGTAACTAACTGTAACTGTCCTTCAGCATTTTTGAGCGACGGCGTTTAAATCAGCACATAACTACAACTTAACCACGGAACCTGGGTTCCTCGTGTTGAGGACCACCGCCGTCGGGACCGCGGAAGTATACGCAAGCGTCCCCCAAGTCCCGACATGTCGATGCAGGGCCACATCTATCTATCTTCTACATATTTATATATACTTATAACAAAGCAGTAAGTACCAAAAAGTCTGTACAATGAAGATAATTAAAAAGAAATTGGTCTATGGTACTTAAAATAAGCTACTGAACAAGTTTTTTTTAAGTCGTGTCTGTTTGTCTGCTTGTTTGTTTGTTCGCGCATCACAGTAAATGTATTAGACCGACCGACCGATTGCGGTGCAGTTTTCATTGTTGAATAGCTTAGTTTTACATAAAAACAAGTGTACTACCGTACACTTGTTCAATCCGGATGAGAAGAACTGGAGCAATCTATAAATAAAGTAATGTTCAATGGTTTTATTATAGAGAAGACGTCGAATTTCTATTACTTAGGTTTTTTAGCTTTTAGTAGGTACCTACATTATCTTCTGAACAATGAAAATGAACAAATAAAAATAAAGTTTTTTTATTTATTTATTTCTAAAGTGCACTTTGTTCTACTTGTCAACTTTCATTTGATACCCATATTGAGGGGTAAGAAAAAAAAAGTAAACCGCCATTTTATGGTGGCGGCCATGTTGTTTTTAATGATTTGAATGTTCATAATGTACTGCATTCTTCTAGTGAAGCCCTTTCATTTGGTACCCATATTGAGGGAGGGGTTGAAAAAATATTTATGTAATCCGCCATTTTTTTGCGGCAGCCATCATGGATTTACAATGATACAGATTAGACATAATTGTATGTCGACAAAAATTAAGGTGGCTACCAAATTTCAGATCAATCGGTCAACAGGAAGGGGGTAAAATTTCAATTACTATACTAAGTTTGACCCAAACAAACAGGGCAACAAACTTGTTTTGCGTTAACTGGGCAAGAAACACGTCTAAAAGAAGTTTTATGAAATTTGGTATATGGGTTCTTTTTGTTCTTGATTAACTCATAGTATCGTTATCATCATCATCATCATCATCATCATCATGTCAGCCTTTAGAAGTCAACTACTGGACATAGGCCTCCCCCAAAGAGCGCCATGACGAGCGATCTTGTGCCACCTCCATCCACCGACTTCCTGCGATGGCTACAATGTCGTCGGTCTATCGTGTGGGGGTCTCCCCACACTTCGCTTGCTTGTTCGTGGTCGCCATTCGAGAACCTTTATTCCCCAACGGTTGTCGGTTCTGCGAACTATATGGCCTGCCCATTGCCACTTCAACTTGCAAACTCTGAGAGCTATGTCGGTAACCTTCGTTCTTCTACGGATTTCCTCATTTCTGATTCTATCACGTAGTGGAACACCGAGCATAGTTCTCTCCATTGCACGCTGCGCAACTCTGAGCTTTTGTATGAGACCAATAGTTAGCGACCACGTCTCAGTGCCGTATGTCATCACTAGCAACACGCACTGATTATAAACTTTCGTCTTGAGGCTCAGCGGTATCTGCGACGAGAAGATATGGCGTAATTTCCCGAACGCTACCCATCCGAGTATCCTTATATCCCAGAAACATTACCACGCGGGCAAAGCCACGGGAACAGCTAGTAATAAATCCATACTTATAATAAAACAGGAAGTACCAAAAAGTCTGTACAATCACAGAATAATTACAATGAACATAATAAAAAAAATGATTTATGTTAAAATAAGCTACAGAACAAGTTTTTTTATTTTTATATCTTGTACGTCTGTATGTTTGTATATCTTAGGGTTTGACTTCAAAACTGGTACACTTGATGGCTCAATCTGATGAGTAAAAGTCGAGCAATCGATAAAAAAACATTTAATTACTGAATGAAAAAATAAACGCCCAAGTGCGAGTTGGACTCGCGCACCGAGGGTTCCGTACAAACATAACTTTGCCGTTGGAAACCTGTTGTCCCCATACATCGACGTAGGTAGAGGTCAGTTTACCAACTGCATTTTTTTGTTTTATAGCTACACGTTCATGGTTTTCAATTTTTCCCTTTACTACTTGTTTACTACTTGATAGGAGTTAAGGCCCATTCATCACCACATTAACTATCTACTTTTACCTTTTCTATGTTTTCCTTTTCTATTGAACCTAGTTAATTATTCTAATTATTTGTATCTTTTATTTTTGAGTCTGTTGAATAAATGTATTTTCTTTCTTTCTTTATATTCCAGATTTGAAGTTGTTTCTTAATACACGAGTTACCTATGAATTTATAGATATCATTTTCATAAAACATAGTAATTAATTATACCTTCTTTTACAGGTTTTTATAAGCAGATAGAACAAAGATGCATAAATATAATTACTAATGTGGACTTAGAACATTACCTCATTAGAGATAGGCCAAAGTGACTGTTTCATTTTTGCATACTTATTTGTTCTATGTTCCAGATGTATATAGAGGAGTGTTACATTTCACCGTATTATTTATAAAAAAAACTCAAAAGCTATTTATAGGTTTTGAGTATAACCCTATTTTAGTTTAAAAGTGTTCTGTCAATTTCTTTAGAATTATTATTTTTGTTGGAAATTTAAAAAAAAACACTTTTTAACTAAAATACGTTAACTAATAGTTTAAGTATTTTTTATGAAGAATACGGTATAGTAGAGAATCCGAATTAGGACGACCTTAACCCATCTATTTAATGGATGAAAAGTATTTAATACCAAATTTAGTACCTACGCTAAAAATATATAGAGTGGGTTGGCTAAGAAATTCCTGGCCAGACTACCCATCCAGAATATAAACACAGACCTTGTTGTATTAATAATACCAATGGCTTTGTGTGTCAGCTTATACTGCAAATGGATAATCAACACTGCCGTTGTGTGTACATACTAAATAACTTGTAATTTTAATTATTTCCTGGGGTTGTTAGAAGTTTGAAACAAACAAAATAGCCTTAGACATGTCAAAGCTCACAACACTTTCTAGTTCTTTTTATGATTATACTCTTAAAAACTAATGTAATAATTCGATTGTAATAAAATTGAAGTAAAAAGTAGGTAAATGTCTATTGAGTTTCTTAACGCAAAATCTAATTATTTAAAAAACGGGCCTGACTGCGCTCTAATTCGGTCTCAGAATAAGGGAGCCAAAATCACTGGAGTCGTATTATAGTAACACCGTCCGAATTAAAGAAATAAGAAATTTCTAAACTTGACAAACAACCCTTGGAATCAATCCTGTCCTGCGTCTAGGATGACACATTACACTACTTATCTGAACAATTTTTTGGGATTATCTTAGAGGTTGGTCAGTCATTAAAAAACAACATCCTGTTTCAAATTCATACCGGAATCGAGTGTAAATTAAAAATAACTTAATGCTCAGTTTGTGCCTGCGTCTGCTTATATTTACTTTTACAGTATGTTCTAGACATCATTTGACATTTGTCTAAAACAATTTAAGCATCAAAACACAACAATTTAAATGATTTTAGAACTTTTTAGGGAGCAACGAGGTGATTTTTGTGATGTCTCGAGCCACAGTGACAAATCAAACAAAATGGCTGTGCTGTGATTAGTCAATAGAGTAGACTTGGAACACTCAAGAACTCAACGTCTTTTACGATGTAGGATTTACAACAATCACTGAACATAGCACAAATAAGCACAAAATTCTGATTACGGTGTCGTGACACTTTTTTTTTTGTAGTTTTAAAGTAAAAGTTTTAAATTTTTCTTAACCAACAGGACTGAAATTTAAGTCTTAACAATATTGCATTTAAAAGTGTTTTTCGTAAAAATTGGTAGATAGATCAAAAAAGCACTCGGGCGACGTTGTGCTATAAGACATTGCTTCTTAACAAATTTCATGATTCTAGGTTAACAGGAAGTACCTACCCTATAGGATTTGATTCCCTTGCGAGTGTCTAAATATGCGGTATAAACGGCCGTATCTCTCGATTGCGTCGTCTTAGAAGTTTGTTATTTTCGCAGCTCCAAGGGATAGCAGACCTAACTTTTTTATATTTATTTCAACTTGATACCTTCCAAGTGTTCCTGAAAAAAGGGTTTTGACATACAGACAGACAGACAGACAGACAGAGAGATGAACAACGAAGTGATCCTATAGGGGTTCCTTTTACCGTTTGAAGTAAGGATCCCTAAAAAATAAAAATACGTGAATAAGAATATACATAAAAAATAGTGTATGTTCGCGCATCACTAAAAAAAACTACTGGACCGATTACGATGCGATTTTTGATGTTGGATAGCTAAGGTTTTGACTTAAGGCGCTGTACGCTATCAAATTTTTGTCCTGCTTGTCCAGCTCCAGGTTGAGCGGGAGAACCCATGACATACGGATGTATCGGAATATCGCTAGCCCAGAATCAACTTAAAAACTATCTTAAAAAGCAAATTCTGGGTCGATTATCATAACAGTTATTAAGATATTTCGATTTCAGATCGAAAAATAGGAAAATTAAAAAAAAATGATTCAGGAAAAATATGGTGTAATTGTCGTGTTATCTTCATGTGAAAATTTAGTTAAAATACAAGAGAAAAAAAAGCGTTGTAACTTTATTAAAGGTATTAACATTTTTCATTCCACATATAGGGCTTTTGTTGCTCACAGTGCCATAACAACTGGTGTACTTGGTATAAATCCGATGACAGCCGAACTCGACTCCGATTGATCGGAGCCATCATCATCATCATCAGCCCATTTCCGCCCACTGCAGGGCATAAGCCTCCTCCCTCTTACGCCATCCATCCCGGTTTTGAGCCAATCTTGGCCAGATCTTTCCGACCAATTTTTCGATGTCATCGACCCATCGTGCCAAAGGTCTTCCGCGGCTGCGTTGCCCTGTACGTGGCCACCATTCTGTCAGAGACCTACTCCACCTACCGTCATCACATCTTGCTAAGTGTCCTGCCCATCTCCACTTGAGTTTAATTATACGGGATCCGATGTCATCCACCTTGGTTCTCCTTCGGATCTCCGTATTTCAAACTCTGTCTTTTAACGTGATGCCTAACATGAAACGCTCCATGGCCCGCTGTGCTACTCGCATCTTGTGCATAGTTTCCTTAGTGAGCGTCCATGTTTCGGCACCATACGTCATTGTGGGCAAGACACATTGGTTGTAAAGCCGGGTCTTCGGGCATTGCGGCATTTTTCGGTCCCTGAGTACGTCGTCAAGTTTTCCGAACGCAGCCCATCCCAGCTGAATGCGTCTGCTGATCTCCTTGTGCCTATGCTCTCTACCAAAAGATAAACAGTGCCCAAGATAAACGTAATTAGTGACCACCTCCAACGTCTCACTCCCAACCTTAATAGTTGGAAGTGACACCCCTGAGATATTTGTCATCACTTTCGTCTTGAAAATGTTCATCTTCAGGCCAACTCCAAGAGAAGGATAGTATAGATGGTGTCCCCTTGTCGCACGCCTCGTTCAATCGGAATATTATTCGTGAGAGCGTGCATCCGTACTTGCATCGACGCAGATTCATACAGGTTTCGGAGGACATCGACATACCGTGCATCTATTTGGCAGCGATGGAGAAAATGAAACACGGCCCAGTGCTCCACGCTATCAAAAGCCTTTTCGTAATCTACGAAAGCAAAGCACAGGGGCCGGTTGAATTCGTCACACTTCTCCATCAGCTGCTTCACGGTATGGATGTGATCGATAGTGGAATATCCGAAAACCTGCTTGCTTGACAGGCTGACATTCATCAAGCTGGCGGGTAAATCTATGGCACAAAACTTTGGCAAAAACTTTATAAATTTGAGAGAGGAGGCTTATGGGTCTAAAGTTGGATAGCTTTGTGCAATCCCCCTTTTTGTGCAAAATGGTGACTATGGTGTTTTTCCATGCATTTGGCGTATGTCCACTTGCAAGTAAACCCCTAAAACTGGTTTTCCACCAGCCTTTATTAGCTCAACTGTCACTCCGTCTTCGCCGGGTGACTTTTCAGACTTCATTCGACTGAGTCTGAAAAGACTCACTAGAAATCACTAGTCTAGTAAGTCATCACTACTCACTAGTGATGACTTACTAGAAATTCTTCTTGAAGAGGTAGAATGGGTATTCTACCTCTTCAAGAAGAATTTCTAGTAAGTCATCGGCAAACCGACATTTTACAGGTTTGGCTCTTAGATCTTCTTCCACTGAGTCTTTAGGTTCTGTTCTGGTGGAAGCATAAAGGTCCTTGTAAAATTCTTCAACAACCTCAAGGATTTCATCTCGATTATTAGTTTTAACTCCATGTTTATTTATAAGTGATGTTATTAGATTTGTGCCTGTACTTAATTTTTTTCTAAACACTTGTGGACCTCTGCGTTCTTCTATTGTTTTCATAATTACTGATTTATTATGACCTCTCAAATCTTTTCTTATTGCCTTGTGAACAGTTTTGTTAGATTTTTCTATTATCCTTTGATCGCTTACAGTGCTATGAGGCAGTGCTCCTCGTTTTTCTATTAGTGCTATTGTTTCTGGGGTTAGTTTAGATGTTTTGTATGGCTTACCCGTCAGATGTTTTTGTGCAACTTCCATAATAGTTTCTGACAACTTTTTGTTCAAACTATCTGATCGAAGCCAAGCAATCGATAAAACAAACTGTAGAGCAACTGTAGAGTAAAAACTAATATAAAAACCACTTTTTTTAAATGCATTGTCATCGAGTTGTTATCTACCCTGAAAGATTCAGCGGATAGCTATCAGCAAGTGCTCGAAATTTGAGTTTCAAGAGTCCACCTGGTCTATGGTCAAAAAGCATTTTTGCTGAAATTTTTGAATTACGCTTATTGGCGTATTTTTTTAGAAGTTACGACAGGTATAAAAATGCTAAAAGTCTTAAATTGCTGTGATGTGAGCGCTACCCGTGCGAAGCCGGAGCGAGTCACTAGTTTATCATAAAGCAGTAACAAATTGTTGTACACAGAAGATAATTTAAAAACATGGTCTAGAGGACCTAATAAGCTACTGAACATATTTTTTTTAATGTTGTGTGGCACAGCTTGTATTATTAAACGTTTGTCTATGTCTACAAAATATAAGTTTTGTTTTGTTTTTCGGTTCAGTACCTATTCTTTTGTTGGGTTTTTGTCTTTTGAATTCTTCTTTTTTATTAAAACAACTATTTTTATGCATTTTGAAAATGGCTACACAAAAAACTCTTTCAGTTTCCGATACTGAATATGGTATCAGCTAAACATAACTCTCATAACTGTGTTTCGGATTCAAGGACACTATGTTGTGTCCATAGCCATATATTATGCCGGTCTCAGGGGGACAAGCTCAGTGCTGTGCCGCGGTCAAACTGTATTTTGTACCGGCGTCTGATGAACGGCCTGCTCGTCTAGATATTCACTTGCATAAATTAAAAAGTCCTTTTGTATATTTTTCCTCCAATCAAGATCCAAAGTAGTATCTTCATTACAGATGGGAGAAAGCCCAATGGCCGCCCGCCCTGGGTGCCATGGGTGGAGCTGCAGGTGCCGTTGCAGCCGGTGCAATGGTCGGCGCTGTTGCCTTAGCAGGGTCCTCTCCATCATCAGCCACCCTGGGCCTAACTGCGTCTTCCCCATCATCAACAACACTAGGGCTAACTGGGTCTTCTCCATCATCAGCTACCCTGGGAAACCCTGAACCCAGAGACTCTGCCAGTCTAACACCGGGAAGTCTCCTATCGCTGACTCCCAATTCTTCTTGTGAAGAGTTACGGATGGATGCAGGTGATACAACTATTACAATTTTATTATTATTGATTATAAACATACAAAATCTATATCTATACTTCTATACTTATATAATAAAACTGTAACGGGTCCAATTCTGTACATTGAAAAAATATTGAGGGTACTCTCTATTCGGTACTGAAGCCAAAACTGTTTTTTTTTTTTCATTTTTGTCTTTTTGTCTGTCTGTCTGTCTGTCTGTCTGTCTGTCTGTATGTCTGTATCTTGGCTAGGCATCACGCCGTAACTACTGAATGAATTTAAATGAAACTTGGTATGATTTGAGTTCATACTATATCCTATGTCCTACCTCGGTAGGACATAGGATACTTTTAATCCCGAAAAATTAAAGGGTTTCCGCAGGATAGGCCTTGAAAGTTATTTAAAAGAACACGTATCACGCTGAAACTACTAGACGAATTTTGTTGCAACTTGGCACAGTCATAGTTTATATAATAGATAAAAATTGAGGATACTTTTTATCCCGAAAAAATAAAAAGTTCTTGCGGGATAATGTCCCAAATTCTGTACATAAAATTTTTTTATTTTTTTTTTGGAGGCTGTGCTATATTTTCAATTCTAAAGCCAAAACAGTTTTTTCTTTTTAATTTCTGTCTGTCTGTTCGTCTGTCTGTCTGTATCTTGGACATAGGATACTTTTAATCCCGAAAAATTATAGGGTTCCTGCAGGATAGGGGTGGAAATTTATTTAAAAGAACACGTAGCACGCTGAAACTATTGGACGGATGTTGATGCAACTTGGCACAGACATAGTTTATAAAATGGGTAAAAAATATGGATACTTTTTATCCCGAAAAAAATAAAGGGTTCCTGTGGGATATGGGTCCAAATTCTGTACATTAAAGATATTTTAAAATTTTTTTTTGGAGATTACTCTGTATTCGATTTTTGTGCTAAGAGTTTGATTTAAAAATTGGTGTAATTAGTATCTCAATCCGACGAGTTAAAAGCCGAGCAATTGATAAAAGTATTATTGACGGCTGTAGAAATTTTGATCAAATGTTGGTATATTGGTCCTGGAATAGCACATTATGGTACTTTGAACTTAAAGAAAAGACCACGCGTGGGAAGCCGCGGGTACAGCTAGTATTTAAATAAAACACACGATTGCAAACAAAACTAAAATGAGGCAAACAAGCTTTAGATTCTTAATTTTGAAATACAGTCAGTGGAATCTTGGACTTAATTTCTCCTTTGACGGAATCAGCTAGAATATGGCGATTTACTAAAATATCATGCTTCCAAATTTTGTAATACTTACTCATATACAAGATGCAGCCGTAGTATTTTTAGTTTTGTTCGCAGTCGAGTTTAAATTATTAAATAATGTTTCTTTTATTTTAAACCTCTTAGTTTCCTATAGACTCGCATATTTTTAGAGTGGTCTTCTAAATACCTTCATTTTGATACTTCACTCGATAGATTTTGGTCTTTTTTTGATTCGTCGTATTTAAATACAATATGGCAGCTATAAGCCGCCATAATGATAACTCATTTATCAAAATGCATCAAGCCGCTTAGACTGTAGAACGCGCCAAGGAAACATACAGCCATACACACAGCCCAAAAATATAAGCCGGGTCGGGTAAAATGAGGGGTCATTATACCATTGGAATTTAAAATTATCTTTTTCAAAATGTAGAAAGAGGTAGCGCTGACTGGTGACAAAGTTTGTCGGGCCGCCCATGGGCCTCTATGGTGGTCTTTAGACTGCCAGCAATCGTTAGCTACCGGTAGCGGAGACGACGGCTTAAAAGAAGCCAAAGTCGATGGAATATCCGAACACATATTATTCAAAGTCATTGATACAGGACCGAGAATAGAACCCGAAGTTTTTTCTGTGTTGATAATTTTGAAATGAAACATGAAGTCCCCACTCAGGGCTCCACTAAAGCCGCTCAGAATAGACACAATTGTACACCTAGCCAAATAGCTGCTGCATTATACAGCAACAATGTTGGTGCACACTGCATAACCTTTTGCACTGGGTATACAATTGCGGCTATAATTGCCGATAAACTAGCCCGATTTTGAAGAGGTTTATACCTATAACCTACTTTACTGGTCCAACGTGGAATACTGAGTATAGTAAATTAAATAATTGCAGGTATAGGCCGCAAAAGTCTCATCCGATGCGATGAGAACGACAACACATTCCTACATGCGCCCACGCAGGTAATCATACCACTTCTAAAATACCTATTCTATTCTAATAGTATTCATTCAGAAGCCAGTCTCAAAGATCGAACATGTAGAATTCTACACCAACTTATGCGTTGGAGGATAATATCGCTCAGTACAAATTCCGATTCTATGTTCATGGATCCAAAATTCAAATTTAATAAACTGCTTTACAAATATACTGAAGTTATACAGATTTATCTCCAATATCCGGTTGTAGGTATTTGAAATTTTGCAGAGATTACATATTTCGGCAGCTACCTGCTGCTGAAATGAGAGCTATAGGTTATTTGTTCTACTGGCTTTTTTTCTGCAGTTACGTTGCCGTACAGTTTTCTTTCCGTTTTTTTTTCAATAAAATGAATAATCGGGTGAAATATAGAAAAAATAAATGACAGGTCAATAGTTTTCTTTGACTGAGTTTACAGTGCTTCAAATTTAGTTTTAAATAAAATCAATGCTCAAAGAGAGTTATTTTTTCTACTTCTTTAATATACATATTATATTGATCCTACAGCCAAACAAGAATTTACATTTTATAGACTAAGAACTAATAGACTGTCAAATGTGTACTTACTATTGTTTATAAAAGTAGTAAATGAGTAGTATGAGTAAGTATTATTAGTAGTGTTTTCTCGTTTCCATTTCCATTTCTTTCCTCTTCAAAAAATATTTAACAATGACTATTTCCAGGATGATAGCTCCACGTCCCCCTCCCCTAACAAGCTACACAAGACCCCCTGGGGCAAGATGCGGGACATCCTTCAAACCCACCGCGAGTCTGTCAAGAAGAAGTCCAACCGAGGGTCTAAGAGTTCTCCTGATGTGGTGCCCATGAGACGAAGGTCCTTCAGTGATGGTGGAGACAGTGACGCACCTCCAGTCTTGACACTTACTATCCCTTCTTCGGAGGAGTTGGGTAAGTTGAGATTCAAAATTTTATTTGGTATCGCTAAGTAACAGTGAAGAATGTCTCAGCTTTCCATTAAGATGAACCTTCCTCGTAATACCAATTATGATAACCTACGGAAACCCTACATCCTTATAATGGTTGACATTCCACGGATTCGTACCTACTAAATGTTTCAGTCTACATGTATAATTATTCATTATGCGAATGCCTGAAACACCTTTTTGAAACATCTCATTTCTTGATTTCCCAGCAAATACATCCTGGGTGTCTTCAAGTCTAGAGTAAACAGGTATATTTAAAGCAAGCATACTCCAAGTCGTTGTGATTAAGACCAAAACCTCAATCATAAAGGGAGCTTTATGATTGAGGCCCATGTTCAGCAGTGGAGGTTTACGGGGTTTCGTTTTATGTAAGCATGTTCCATCTTTAGGTGCATCGCCACCTACCATCAGATGAGATCGCGGACAAATCACTTGCCTTTGCTTAAAAAACCGTGCGCTTCCTAGCAGCTTTATTTATCCAGCTACACGTTCAAGTCCGTCGCCGTTCCAGCGTGTTTTTATTATTAACTTCCCTCCATAAGCTGTCGTCTCAGCATTACTTCCTCCAAACCCATATTCCATACAGCTATGTGAAATGTCACCAGCTTTAACTTCATGGTGATCAGGAAAACATTACAAAAATGAAACGAGGCGATTTTCCAACGTCTCGTTACTTTTTGAGGTTTTTTGTATGGTCATTTATGTCAAAAGCTGGCGGACAATAAGCGAAAACGGTTCGTTATAAGAAATAGGAACCGACCATTAGTGGTTTTCATTCGTCTCTGCCAACTTGACTTACGTACGTATTATGATGACAATACCTCACAATGTCTTCCAGAATCCGAACCCCATCCGATACTACGTAAGCAGCGCTCCCTGGAGCTAGGAGCTAGACCACCGCAGTACCGACCACCTCGGGCTTCCAAATGGACGAAAGTGAAGCGAGCCTTCATATCGTCTGCATCAGCGTCGGTGCCATCCAGCCCCAATCGGCACTCCGCATTCTTCCCCGATGCAGGTAAGAACCTATATACCTGGGTATATAGATCATTATCATCATCCAATACGCTGGCCCAATGCAGGTTGGAGTTGCCTCAGGTTGGAGAATCACAGGATGATGCAACAACGAGAAATATTTCTGATAATTCAGATAATTCTACAGAACAGCAGCAGGCTCATTTTAAGCAACTTTGTGCAATAGTCGCATATCTACAAAGATGCAGACAACTTCAGAATTGTTCGTATAACTTCTGGCAATATGAAGAAGCTTCAGCCATCACTCGTAACTCGTAATTATGTTGAAGTGCTGACAGACGAGCCCGGGCGAGACGGGTTATATTCGTACCTGAATATGTTTGGCTTTACAGTGAAGTGTGTATTACTGGAGTTATTGATATAACTATTATCTACTGAGTTGTCTAAATGTGTCGCACTAATATTAAACGCATGTTTTTTAGACAAAGGACGTCCAAGGTGTAACATGTTTGCTTTTGGTAAATAATAGGGGTTGACAGGAGAATGCAGTTATGAATGGGTAACGGATACAAATAAAAACACTTGCAAATTTGGCTTGACAGATATTTCTAAATTGGATATTCTACGGTTTCGATAATTTTATTTTAGACTACCTGTACCCGCGGCTTTGAACGCGTAGTCATTTCTCTAGGTTAAAATAACTCTATGTGCTATTCCAAGGCCTAAAATAGTAATATACCAAAATTTGATCAAAATTCCTTCAGCCGTCAAAATTAGTTTAATCGATTGTTCGGGTTCTACTCATGGGATTGAGATACCAAGTACAGCAGTTTTTAAGTCAAACCCAAATCTATCCAACAGTGAAACCGCATCTCAATTGGTCCAGTAGTTTTAACGTGATGCGCGAACAAACATACAGACAATCAGACAAACAGACAGACAGGAATTTTAAAAATGTTATATTCTTGTTCAGTAGCTTATTTTAAGTACCCTAGAGCTCTTTTTTTTAATTTTGTTCTTTGTACGGACTATTTCGTTCCTATTGCTTTATTATAAGTATAGATAGATAGATATCGAGTCCTTAAAATATACAACAACAATAACGATATGACTTTACAATATAACAAGTTTCTAAGTCGAACAGTCATGAGATCAACCTTAGAATAGCATATTTTACAAATTCAGGTCATTATTAAAGTAATATAAGTACCTAGATACGA
The DNA here is from genome assembly GCA_946251855.1 of Alsophila aescularia. NCBI lineage: Eukaryota > Metazoa > Arthropoda > Insecta > Lepidoptera > Geometridae > Alsophila > Alsophila aescularia. The sequence goes on from OX276376.1 coordinate 32,243,730, forward strand.
GTATTTATGAACCTATAGTAAATATTAATCCCATTCTGCTTTCCACATTTCTCTGAAACCCATTAAAAATGAGGCCAAACACCATATTATTCAGAAATCTCTCCATTGTAAAATCTAAAAATAACAATGAAGCGGGCATGAAATAGTGACCAAGAATTACCAAAATGAACAGTTACATCCTACTGGCTACCGACTGCACGTCCTATGTCTGATCACTTGGCTAGATATTGTGTATGAGCTTTGGTTAATATATTGGAAATAGTTAGGTACAGATCAGATGCTTCCTATCAATGTATGTTTTCAAAATCTGAATTGGTAGCAGTCTACTTATTTTAGTGAAATAAAGCTTCAAACTTTAGCTTTTGGTTAGTCCCAGTGTATTTGAAATCAATCATCGAATCTGCCATGTGACAAAGCAACTACGAAATCGATCTAAACTGAGACTACGACTGGTTAGTAAACAATGGTATAAAAGAGAATTTCCAAAAAATCACTGTATAATTTACTTGATTCTGTGGCTCCACATTCTCTGCAGCTACCCAGAACTTTGAATACAAAATCTCGAGCACTGTATTGCGCTTGTCAACCTGAGACATAGATTTTTGAGGCACTCATGCCCAGTAATTTTGCGCCCTGCACACTGGACGCTACTGCATGGCGATTCTTGCAAAAGTTCTTCCCCATTTGGACTCTTGCAGTAGAGGCCTACCCAAGAAGCCCCTAAATACAAGAAAATATAATTATATATGTCCTTAATTCTCTTAGTTGGTACTAACAGCATCAGCGGGATAAGATGGGGTGATCCTATTATTAAACAGGTAACCATGTTTAGCCGTGGTTAACCGTATGGCTAAAGAATACACTATCGTCTTAGTAAGTCTGTCCAGCGAGTAGATAGGCTATCTGCCGTGAATCTTTTTCCTGCTTAGGATCACGAATATCTGAAATTATGTTTTTTTAATTTTTGGACATGTTCTCTTTCATCTCCAGAAATAGGTTGATGATAATATTTATGTAGACAAAAAATGAATAATTATGTAGAGTAGTGAGCTATATCTGGTATGAATAAGAAGAACCTCAAATATTACATTCTTATCTCTCGAGCCCAATGACGAGTAAAAGCTTGCCTACACTATTAACCACAGTTTAGTATTTCAGAGTCGTTATTGATGTGTTTAAGTGAGATCTATGTCGATATTATCGTCGATCGCACGTCATCGTGGGCCTTGGCACGGATTGATGACGATCATATACGCATATTGAGGACTTATTGGCGGTTTCAAATATTACTTTTAGTGAATGCCTGAAGACTAGAGGAAAATACCGAAGAGCAAACCAGTGCGAATAGCTAATCAAGTGACTGAACAGCAAAGCAAGAGTTCGTAAAGCGCCGTAAGCGTTTGCCTTTCTTTGTCCAACAAAATCGCAGATATCAATATAATTGGGCTTACCGTACTTGTTTTATAGCATTAAACACACTCCTTCAACAAGTTCACGGTGAATATACTTTTATAACTGACAAGAATCTAAAATGCGACTGTCACGAGGCTTGAGCTGCTGAAGTAGACTATAATTATCCAATTCAAGGTACGGGACAAGGAAGGCTTGTGTATTTTTTTTATATATCCGTTTTTTTTTTTCTCTTTTCTCGAACATGTGACATATTTCAAAAGCACCGGTAGAGTCAGAAGGGTATTTCATTTTCCCGTGCGAGATTCAACTCTGAGTCAGCACATGAAAATGAAATTTCCTTTTCTCGAAGCATACTTAATCTTTTTTATAATATTTAGTAATTTGCAGTTTTTCACCTTGTTCATGGAAAGTTCAACATCATCATCATCATGTCAGCCTTTAGAAGTTCACTGCTGAACATAGGCCTCCCCCAAAGAGCGCCATGATGAGCGATCTTGTGCCACCTCCAACCACCGACTTCCTGTGATGGCTACGATGGCGTCGGTCCATCGTGTGGGGGGTCTCCCCACACTTCGCTTGCTTGTTCGTGGTCGCCATTCGTAAACCTTTATTCCCCAGTGGTTGTCGGTTCTGCGAACTATATTGCCAGCCCATTACCACTTCAACTTGCAAACTCTGAGAGCTATGTCGGTAACCTTCGTACTTCTACGGATTTCCTCATTTCTGATTCTATCACGTAGTGAAACACCGAGCATAGCTCTCTCCATTGCACGCTGCGCAACTCTGAGCTTTTATATGAGACCAATAGTTAGCGACCACGTCTCAGTGCCGTATGTCATCACTAGCAACACGCACTGATTATAAACTTTCGTCTTGAGGCTCTGCGGTATCTGCGACGAGAAGATATGGCGTAATTTTCCGAACGCTGCGCATCCGAGTTGGATTCGTCGATTGACCTCTTTGTCGAAGTTGGATCTACCCAGTTGGATCATCGGACCCAAGTAGAAATAGTGATCAACATCTTCGATAATATCGTTCCCAACATAAACTGGCATGGGTACGACATGGGCATTTGGCATGATGTTCGTCTTACCCGTGTTCATTTTAAGACCCACCTGTTGGGAAATAATATTGAGGTCACTGAGCATTGTGCTTAGGTCTTCCAGGGTTTCAGCCATGATGATTATATCATCAGCAAATCGAAGGTGAGTGATGTATTCGCCATTGATGTTAACACCAAATCCGTTCCAGTTCAGAAGCTTGAATATATCTTCCAGTGTAGAGGTGAACAGTTTGGCAGAAATAACGTCTCCCTGTCTCACCCCTTTTTGCAGCTGGATAGAATTCGTGCTCTGATCCTGAAGACGAACTGTCATGGTGGCCTTGCTGAACAAACACTTCAACACTTCAATGTACCGGTAGTCAATGTGGCACCGCTGTAATGACTGTAGCACTGCCCAGGTCCCAACTGAATCAAAGGCTTTCTCGTAGTCTACAAACGCTAGACATAGTGGACGATTATACTCTTCGGTCTTCTGTATAATCTGCCGGAGCGTATGGATGTGGTCTACGGTGCTAAAGCCTTTCCGGAATCCAGCTTGTTCGGGAAGCTGAAAGTCGTCAAACCTACGAGTGAGACAGTTTGTTACTACTCTCGAAAACAGCTTATAGACGTGGCTCAGCAGCGAAATGGGCCTATAATTCTTCAAGAGGGTTTTATCACCATTTTTTTAGAACAAAACCACTAAGCTCCTGTGCCACGCCTCTGGCGTAGTACCCTCGAGGATTACGGAGTTAAACAGCATCTAAAGGACTTTAAGTACCGGTGTTCCACCCGCTTTCAGTAGCTCTGTCGTTATTCCATCCTCTCCTGGTACCTTGCTGCTCTTAAGCTGTTTGAGAGTCATTCTGATCTCGTATAGGCTGACGTCTGGGATATTTTCGGTATAATGTCGGGTAATAAGGTATATAATTGTCCATAGAACTTCTCGAGCTCACTCAAAATCTCTGGCTTCGACGAAACGATGCTGCCACTGTCGGTTTTTAGCTTCGTCAACAGGCTTTGCCCAATAGACAGATCTCTTGCAAACACTTTGGAGCCCTTGTTCCGCTCTATTGCGTTCTTAATACAAGTAGTATTATAGGAACGCAAATCGTGTCGCATTGATTTGGAGATCTGTTTATTAAGCAAGCTGTAACTCGACATATCCACTGAAGACTACAGCCTCATCTCGCCTCGTACTGCCATAAATTTAGGTGTATACTCAGAGAGTTTCTGTGTTCTTTTTTTGTGGGGGGGTCTCAAAGAACTCCGACCCGACCAAGTGGACAATTTCCACCAGCCCGTTATTTAGTTCGTCCACTGTATCGCATTCGGTAAGGATTTGAATGCAAATTTTGAGCTCCAAGTGAAAGCTCTCAGGGTTTAAATTTGGGTAGGACTTGGGCGAAGAGTAGATCTCATCAAACGAGACGTCTCCAGCTTTACGTTGAAATTCAATGAGCCTCTTACCATGCGGTGATCACTGCTGGTCTTAACCCTGTTGATCACAGAGACATCATTGAATATATGCTTATTGGTCGTCAAAATGAAATCTATCTCGTGCTTATGACCGCCGGGGTGCAGCCACGTCCATTTCCTGGACGGGCGCTTCTTGAAAAAGGAGTTCATCATAAAGTCCCTCCTTTTCCATGAAGTCGGCCAATCGCTGACCTTTTTGGTTCCACTGTCCAAATCCAAACTGCCCCACTCTCAGTTCATCACCATTCCTCATGCCCAGACGTGCGTTGAAGTCCCCCATCACCACTGTGAAGTGTATTTTCGGGGCATGTATGGCATTAGAAATGTCGTCATACATAGCCTCTATTTCATCGTCCGGGCGTTTCGAGTGTGGGGCGTACACCTGTATGACCTTCAACGAATACCGTTCGGTAATTCTGAGTATAAAGTATAGCACCCTGCTCGAAACGCTTTCGATCTTCACAATGTCGTTGACGAGGGACTAGTGGACGAGAAACCCAACATCATGTTTGGACTGCTGGTCGCCCTCCCGGTAATAGACTATGTTGCCAGAATTGAGGGTCATCGTATCCTCTCCCTCTCTTCGGACTTCTGATAACCCTATAATACCCCAGCGCAACTTACTTACTACTTCTTCCAGCTCTATCAACTTCTCATCGGTCCTCAAGGTGCGTGCGTTATAAGTTGCCAGGTCCAGAGATCGTGGGGGTTGGTAGCTAGGTCTCCGCCGGGGATTCTTAGCACCCCTTGCTCCGCCGTTACCATGGCTGCTACTGGTGCCAGGAATAACGTAGCCACCGGGGACTGGGGGCCGTCCTTTAGGTGTGTCTATCATATTGGGAGGGGTTTGCCATAGTCACCACGCTTGGCAGGCGGATTGGTGACCGCAGTGTAGCAAATATGTGCTCCGAGGACGCTGCTACCCATCTTCCGGTGAGTATTCCCTTAGTCACCTCTTACGACATCCACGGGAGGATTGGGAGGGGTCTTATTCTAAGCCGAGACCACCACGGCCCATCATCATGGGAAGCTACCATCAGATAAATGACTGAACTCACTTTAGTTTGCATAAGGACTTATTAGTACTTCTTTTGTCTCCTTAGATTAAAGACTTCCATGGTTATTATATGTCGTGCCTATATCATAGAAGTGACCACTTCATTAAATGGTTCTATTTCATTAAATGGCCAGCTACATCATGAAATGGTTTGACCAGATGAATGAATGATCAGCGTTTGACGATATGAACAGCTAAACTCTCGGCTGTTCTGATATGGTACATTAGTGATCATAATAGTTACGCTAGGTTGTCTGGAAAAGATCGCTCTGAGCGATAAGACCACCCATTGTGACACGTTATTAATAATAACTAATTTAACTAATTTTGTTTTTTTTTTATTTGTAAGATTTTATGTGTGTGGTTCAATAAAGAGTTATCTATCTATTACTCACCGTTAGAGGCGCTAGGCGGAAGCCCGACATGGCCGTGATAGGTTATACGGGAGCGAAGGGTAGTGTTTCGTCTTTTATTAAGGAAACCCTAAGGTTTCCTTAATAAAATACGAAAGCGGGAGCTGGAAGAAGTAGTAATAAAGGGGGAGAGGGAAGAAACAATAAAAGTGATATGTCAATCCTAACGTTGATTAACATATCAGTTTAAATGATTTGGTCAGTTTTAGCTGGCTATTTCAAGAAATAGAACCATTTCATGGAATTATCGACCACATAATGAATTGAACAATTCTACGATATGCGACTTAGATATAGAAGTCTATGCTCATAATCATAATAAGTAGTAGGTGTGCGTAGTAGGTACAGTTACGAGTTTTAATAAACAATTTGATTTGATTTAAATGCGACTGGGTATTACTAGCCGTTGTAAATATTCAATGTTTAATATTGAAGTGAATTTTCCTCCATATCTCAGTGATTACATGTTTTCCGAACATTGTTTTTGATACAATTTCCTCGAAAATCCATATTCATTAAAAGGAATATCCGTCCGACCGGCGTATGTAAATATACCTAAACAGTATACCTACTCTAGTAGACGTCTAATAAACATTAGTTCGTTGCTTTAAGTTATATGAATTACTAGATAACCCGACGGCGACTTCATCCGCGCGGACTACAGTTTATCGCAGAAAAAAAGCATTCTATGTTCTTAGAGGATATTAAAAACCAATGCAAAGTAGATATATTACCAAAGCTCGTGATGTTTTTAACCGTTCTTTACAGCGAGTAATTAACATTTTCCAGTTTTCCCGTGGAAACTTAAAAAAACGGAATTTAAAGTATCCTATGTTTTATTCCAGGGCATAAGCTATCTCAAAGCCATTTCAAATTTCATCAAAATCAGTCTAGCCGTTATCGCGTGAAAGCGTCCCAAACAAACAAACAAACAGACAATGTTTCACTTTTTTATATTGGTATGGATAATTTAATTGAGGACAATCACGGCTCCATTTAGAGTATATAATTACTAGTTTAAGAATTAAACTACACACACGTGTTTAAGGATTAAAACTACATACACGTGTTTAAGGATTAAAACTACATACACGTGTATAAGGATTAAAACTACATACACGTGTTTAAGGATTAAAACTACATACACGTGTTTAAGGATTAAAACTACATACACGTGTTTAAGCTTAACAGTGAGAGTGATCCTACAAATAAATAATAGTACAAGCTCTCGTGCAGTATCATGTACATTGTTTTTAATAGGCTGGGTCCCCAAATTTGTGATCTCCTAAGTATTAACTATTAATCTACCTTATAGTAAGGCTAGGATAAGTCTAGATAACAGGCGACTGCTTACCATGAGCGATAGTAGCCTAGCGGTTTTCTAGTGCGACTTAGAATCCAACGATACAAGGTTCGGTTCTCGACTCCACACTTATGACTTTACTTAATTATGTGCAGTTTCCCATCGCTCCGTGCTTCGAAGGGCACGTTAAGCTATTGGTTCCGGCTGTTATCTGATCTAACATGGCATAACGACTGCTAGGCCCTCGGGCCGTTTATTGGCAACGATACTACCAGCCGCACTACCAGTAGTGTCGTTGCCAATAAACGACACTACGAAGCCCATTTCGGATAAAATTGTACAGACAACACACAAAACTACAGGACTATGATATACTATGAACTATTCAAAAAAAAAAAAAACATTATTAAATAATTTTAGAACATTACTGTTTCATTTCTATAGTGACAGCTAGGTGTCATCAAAGTGATAGGTGTCGTCAAAGTGACAGGTATCGTCAAAGTGACAGGTGTCGTCAAAGTGACAGGTGTCAAAGTGACAGGTGTCAAAAGGGACAGGTGTCAAAGTGACAGTTATCAAACTTAAAACAGCTATTACTCAGAAACTAACTAACAGCTGTCCCCTGTCAATTTTACAGCTGTCATATGAAATGAAGATCTTGATGGGATCTATCCCTTATATAAATAAACTACTAATCTAGGATCGTCAGTTTCAGAGTAATGGCCCTTTTAAGTTTGACAGCTGTCATCTAAAACGAAGATGTCAAAGAGTACTATCACTACTGTAAAGAAACTTCTAGTCTAGGATACCTAGTTTCAGAGTAATAGCACTTTTAATTTTAACATCTGTCATCCAAAACGAAGTGTCAATGAGATCTATCACTTCTGTAAAGAAACTTCTAGTCGAGGATCGTTAGTTTCAGAGTTATAGCCCTTTTAAGTTTGACAGCTGTCTTTCAAAACAAGGATGTTGATGAGATCTATCACTTCTGTAAAGAAACTTCTAGTCTAGGGTTGTTAGTTTTAGAGTTATAGCCATTTTCAGTTTGACAGCTGTCATCCAAAACGAAGATATCGATGAGATCTATCTTTTCTGTAAAGAAACTACTAGTCTAGGATCAATAGTTTCAGAGTTATAGCCCTTTTAAATTTAACAGCTGTCATCCAAAACGAAGATATTGATGAGATCTATCACTTCTGTAAAGAAACTAATGGTCAGCGAACAATAGTTTCCGAGTAATAGCTGTTTTAAGTTTGACTACTGTCACTTTGACACCTGTCACTTTGACGACACTTGTCACTTTGACGACACGTGTCACTTTGATGGCACCTGTCATATTTAAACCTATCACTTTGACACCTGCCGCTTTGACATTTTTCACTATAGACATGAAACAGTAATGAACCAAAATTATTTAAAAACGATGTTTTTTTTTAAAATAGTTTATAATAATAATTTTTTAGAGTTTTGTGTGTTGTCTGTACAATTTTATCCGAAATGGGCTTGGTAGTGTCGTTTATTGGCAACGACACTACTGGTAGTGCGGCTGGTAGTGTCGTTGCCAATAAACGCCTCGGGCGACCATTTGTTTATTTAATATTAATTTTATTTCAGGCAAAGCTTCAATTAATTTTATTAAAAATAAGTGACTGCACAAGTGAATAATTTGTCTCTTTGGTTCGCATTGGAAAGTGTATCTCTGGCTTATTACTTATTCGTAGATCTCTGGGAAATAATAATATAAAACGAAATAAGGATTGAAAAGGCTTTTCTATATTATTGTATTAGCCGAAAATACATCTCTAAGGAACAGAAGCGCAACTTTTCTAAAAGTGTCTCTAGGGGGAAAGTGTGTCTCTAAGGAATAGTTCGACCTGACAAACTCTGTCTCCAGAGGCTATCACTACCTATTACGATAAGTAAGCAAGCATAGCATTAATGAAATGCTTCAACTTATTACGTGGTTAGTTACAAATCATCATTCCTTCTCTACTGAACCAAACTTCCCCACCTACATAAACAAAATGTCTAAACCAATAACCTACTTTTCCGTCTACCCACAATCACAAAAACCGGGAACACTTCCACTGACATCCGTCTGCTTGTCTGTATGTTCGTCCATTAAATTTTGGCAACGCGCCACATGAAAAAAAAACGATAATTAAACATGTACGAAAAAAGTGCATTCACCTCAATAGATGCTACATTTAGGCTATCCATTAGCTCGGCTAAATAAACAAACTTGCGACCCGCTGCGGCTTCGCACGGTTAGCTATGGGCACGGTAATGTTATCTATATAACATTACCGTGCTAAGGGCATATCTAAATATTTCTTTGTAATCGTATAAAATGTTACATTGACCATCCGCGGCCCGCCCCATCTGCGTTTTTGCACTATTACGCCACAGAATAATCTAATAGTAGGTCCGAATATCGGGTAGCATTAATCGAAATCCGCTTATCAAAAACATTGTTAAATATTCATTGTCCCGAATATATTTATCGTTATAACTTCTGGTAAAAAGTATGGAGTAAAAAGCAACATTGATTTACTTGAAACGAGAAACACTGCTATGATAATTAGAATAATATTAATACAGTGTAGCACGCTCTAGAATATTGAGGTAAAAAATATATGTTTTTTTTGTTACTGAAAACGTTGACTTTTCGCTTTCTGTAATAAGTTCCAAACATATGGTCTCGCGGATATTTTTTGTAAACGTTTATGAGGAGAATTCATACATTACTTTCATAAAGGTCCAATAGTATTCACAGAGTACGCAAAAATACACTACCGGGAAGGCTGTTTTTTCGACTTCGTCGAGAAGATTCGCAATAGGTCGACTAAATTTATATCAATCTCTTATGAATTATACTTTAAAACCTTCCTCTTGAATCATCCTACGCCTCACTTAGGCGTAAGATCATTAAAACCAATTTTTTTATTATTATAAGTATTCCGGATATATTTGTGGACAAACAGACAGACAAACACGTTTAGTGACTTCCTTTTATAATGTGTAGTGATATTGGAATAACAGATACAGAATTATGAATCGTCAGCATCAACAATACAGCCAGCCATTAATCTAACCACTTTACAGGCCACGCTGCGTTTGCGCATAAAACTTATATTTACCTACATCATACATATGTAGATTTATTATCAACGCTCTTTTTTTTCTGTTCCCGACTAATCAGTCCGCACCTTTGGTACTGCACCTGCATTACATCATCAGACCAATTCGTTTTTGATATCTTCAAAAATCCAATCTGTCAGAACGTCACGGGTATTGGAAATTCCCAATTCAGATTGCCTCCAAAGTTTAACACCCAAATTTATTCGTTCGATCAATCTACGCAGTGTACAGCATATTTACGATTCCATAAACAAAAAGAGCAAAGTAAACAGCGTGGCTATTTATACCACCATCGTTTACACTTGGTGTTTCGCAAGTACGTCCTATATTATGTATACTACATATAAAAAGCTCTGTCTATCCGATTTCGGGTCAAATCACGAGCCAAATAAAACAAAAATATTCATAAATTACAATATAAATAACTAAAGGATTAGTTTTATTTGCCTTAACCTCAATCTTTGAAATAACTTCAACACTTCATTCAATACAACTAGGTATAACCATAAGTGTTATGATCGAGCTTATCTTTTGATTCAATAAAACAATATCCACATAAAATATATTTACTTTTCAGGCTTATCAATACCGCCGGAAATGAGGTTGTTGTCAACAGATTCCAACTCTTCTTGCATTTTGTTAAACTTCTTTTTGAACTGATTCTCCAAATCTTTAGCTTTATTCTCAGAGAGCATTCTTCTCATCACAGATTTAAGTTCCGTGTCTTTAGATTCAGCACTATTGCTAGTTTTGTCTCCTTTGAGATTGATATCGAGAACTGTTGCATTATTTTCTGCAATATATTTCTCAACTTCTTCGCTTATAGTATCATTCTCCCCATGAGCACAGCGTCTGACTTTTTTAATAAGAATAAAGGCATCGTCTTCAGTAGTTTTGATAACTTCGATGAGACACGCTTCGTGCATCGCCCCATGGGCCATCAGTTTCGTTAAATCTACTACACCTTCAATAAGCCTGCTGGTAATATCCATCATAGCCGATTTTATTGTTGTAGACTGAAATAAATGTTTTACCTTATTAAATAGATGAAATAAAATAATGCATCAAATGCATGGTTCAGGGAAAAAACTAGAATAACATTAATTTATTCACGAAATAAAACTTTATATAAATACCGTGAATACGGAATATAAGTAATAGATTTATTTAGAAACACTCATCAAACACTTCATCATAGAGCAAAATTTTATAGGACTATTTTTTTTACAAAAATCTTATCAAACTGTTAACTTTAGGAATTGCATTTCATCCAGGCATGTTTCCACACCGGATGTGACTAACGATTCCGTGGAATTTTGAAATATTTTTACTGATCTCGTCCCAAATCCACGCCACGGCTATTGAAATTATAGTTTCCGGAATTTGACAATCTTTCCGAATGATCTGAAGAAACCATTCGTTTCAGTGACACGTGTGTTCTCTGATGCAAATATTATGTTTATTAATATATTTTATCAGATACATATTTTATTTATGATAGCTAATGACTGCCTAATGTAAGTAGATGTTTTCTACTTGTTGATACATATTTTACATACATCATAATCATCATCATTGTGAACGCCCTCTGCTGGAAACAGTTCTGTTTTTAATATTAATTGATAAAACCAAATTCTCTTGTAATAGTTCTTCTGACCCTTAGCACTTACTGACCCTAATTTCTAGTTCGATACCAACATAATAGATTAGTAAAATTTTTAAAAGCTGTGTCTCTTACCTTCGAGATGACGCACTTGATTACCTTCTTCAGCGTCTCGTGGTCATGACCGCAGACTTTGAGCAGGTCATAAATTTCTTGCTTTTCCTGATATATCTGTAAATTTTAATGTACTCTTAACCACCTGGAGCGTGCTTTTGAAGTATTTTAGTGCTAACGGTTACAAGGCCGGTGCCGTGCCTTAATATTTGGAGTATCGAGGAATATCTGAGATATTTCGACACAGTAATCAATTTACGTTAAACATCAGATAAACTGAAGCTGAAGATTTATTGTTTCTGTAATCTGGTCTATTTTTGTTGAACGTGTATCGAAATGGGATTGTAATATTAAAACAGTCGGCGCGTGCGCAGTTACCCAACTTTGTAATCTTTTTGTGAGAGCTATTCCTGGCCGAATGTTTTGGAGGGGAGTATGGCTAATTATGATGATGATGAACAGCTAATAGCCAACGCTTTGTTACTGGGCAGAGTTTTAAGAATCATATTATTCAGCAAGCAAAGACTTTCGTTGGGTATTAGAAATATTTTTACAGCTCCATTAAGCATTTCGGCAAATCGGATTTGATATCTGCCGTGACATGTAAGAGCGTATTTAAAAAACACTTCAAAGAGTGTTGCCAGATCGTAGCAACATTTTTAAACTGAATTCATTTTCAAATAAAAGTTTAAGAGCTCACTGGTTTGATCCCCTCGCTGATCATGGTCTTCAGTTCTACGACCTTGGTCACGGCCTGTGCAGGGTCATGACCTATCAGAGCATAGCCGCAGACTACCATCTGATGGAGAGCCCTCTCTGCTAGAGCTGTAGTCTCGTTCTGGTGCTCTTGTAGACAACTATCAAACTAACAATAAATTCAATTAAGGATCGACAACATTTTAATTGTGACCTACTCTTGTCTAAGATTTTGAGGATAACATATTTCCTGAGATCATAAACAAATTACTATAATAAGGAATCGTACCTTCTGATCAGGAGAGTTGTTATAACGGACGACTGGTTGGCCTAATGGCTAGTGACCCTGACTATGAAGTTAATCATAATGGTTGCAAGTTCGGCAGAAATGTTTGTATGCAAGTCATGGATGTAATATTCGCATGTATATCCGTTGTCTCGTACCTACCTATAGTAACCCTATACTACAATACAAGTTTAGGGTTAGATAATTGGTGAGAATTGTCTCGAATATATTAATATATATTTATTATTTAGAACACAATCACTTTTTGACGGCGTACGATGGATGTATTACCCATCATTTAAAAAAAGTATGAAACCAATCTTCTGAGGTAAGGATGAACCGTTTAGTCATAAAACGTGAACTAACAGACAGACATCGAGACACTTCCCCTTTTATAATAATTAGTATGGCTGGATATGATATAATCGATTCCCGTAAAGTTTGCCGAATTACCTTTGAACGCTGCAATTGTACACAGAAAGCACGGTTCGCCGTTGAAGGTAACCGAAATAGATAACTAGAAATTTATTTGCCAATATATTTTTTTACCGACAGCACGTTTCGGCGAGGATACGCTCCAATGATTAAATGGTTTGCCGATGCCACTACGTGCCGACCACTATATACTTACCTATTCTGTATTAGATACTTATTTTCCATCACACTCTCGCAGGGTTTACAAACTTAAAAATTTAACGCTTAAATTGAATATAGACATTTTTGCAGTCAAATAATTAAAGCAAGCAATTATTATTGCAGTAAAGTAATTGGTGTGGAAAATTCAGAAGTGTTACCCTAGGGGTAACACTTCTGAATTTTCCACATCAATTACCTAGCCCCAAACAAGGATACCCTGTGCTATGGGCACTAGATAACGGATAAACATACATAGATACCAATATTAACATACATAGATATACATAGATACCAATATTAACATCCATAGATATACATAGATACCAATATTAACATCCATGACTCGGAAATAAACATTTCTGCTCATCACACAAATGATTACACCTTGCAGGATTCGAACCCGCGACCGTTTGATTTCGTACCTAGTGTATCTAGCCACTGGACCAACCGGTCGTCAAAAATAACTAATGAAATACAAAAATAAATTGTTACATACCTCTGCTTCTCCTTCATTTTTGATAATATCAAGCATTCCCTCAAGCTCGAGCAGTTTGTCTTGTATATGGGTTGTTCCGTTCTGCAGGAGCATCTTGATTTTCGTCAGCACCATGTTTACAGATCTACAGAAAAGACTACTTTAATTTGTAACTTTTTACTCACATAACAAGATGCAAACTAATAAATAATTTCAGAATATGTTACATGATGATGATGATGATGATGATGATGAAATTTAACCACGTATAGATTAATATCTAGAGAATATAATAAGACTCATACTTCTCCAAGTCAATTTGAAACTTCCTCTCGATGCTCTGCAGCAGGTCGCTGCTGAGCTTCTGTGTGATCTCATCTTCTATCACCTTGTCCAGTTCCTCTTTTGGCATGTCAAGAGAGTATACCTTTATGTTCACATTTAGTAAATGTTAAAAATGTGTATTCAATCATTGTTGATCGAATGTTGTTGCAACTGGTTATAATAATTATCCTTTTACGGCGCAAGAGCGTTAAATTTAGATATTTTTTTAGGGAACTTTTTGCAATGAGTGCACAAATACCGGGAGAAAAAGTTTTCACTAAAAACAGATTAAAACTCATGTTGTAGAAATACAACATTGCGTATCTTGGATCAGAATATTATTTTGAATCGAGAAGTTTAGTCTTCAGTCTTCACTTTCCCCCACACTCTTAGGTAATATAGTTATTCAATGCTCCCAGTATGTTTTCCAAGTCTACAGAAGTCATTCATATTGACCTTATAAAAAAAACAATTTCAAGTTGGTAGTTATAATTAAACAAAATTGACACCAACACACAATGTTGTATTTGTACAACAAAACAAAAATCTGCCATAATCTAGCCATAATATTATATTTAGTTTTCCGATCAGGAACTACAAAGAATGGTCTGTTGATACAACGTTGACACAACGCCGGACAAAACTAATCTAGCAGTTTTGATAAGTTTTTAAAAAGCGATTGATAATATGTTGTAGAAATCCAACGCACCGCCCAAAGGAATAAGCCCATATAAGATTATTAAGTAATTTAAAGTACCTACCTACATTTTGCCCGCAATGTTTCAACATACATTTTTGTATATTCATTTTGTATTGTTTAAAAATAAATTTATAAATAGTAGAGAACATGTAGACAAAAGGAAGTAAGTAAATTAATAAGTCATAAAAGGTTATGGTAACAGTAAAAATACTTAAAAGGTAGGTTTATATTCATAGAGCTAATAAATGTACCTACTCGTAAGAACATAGTTACAATTTCAGCTTCTATAAAGAATGTTGGTACACAATACTGTAATGTCATTGCTTGGGCTGCCATGTAATGTGGATAGTTAGTGCTTGCAGTGACTAACCGCATGACATCACATGAGGTGTGAGGTGGGTGTTTAGGATGCGTCTTTATTGCTAGGCGTCTACATGATAACTGACTTTACTAATAACTACTTAATGACAGTTTGAAAAGTTGAAATCATGAGTAAATTGGCATCATGCGAACAAACAAATGTTATGTCGACGGATATTAGGAGTAGGTTAGTAGCTAACGACACCACAATACCTATTGCCTACTTTTTGTATTTTCAGCTAATAAGTATATACTTTCAAATTATAAACCTCTCGTTTCTATTTATTTAATAAACCTTTTTCACCAACCAGTGATATCCACTTAAAAATCTATTCTAAACTCACCAAAAGCATCGAAGACAACGCGTAAACTCCTATAAAATATTTTACATTCCTCATCACGTAGTCTTGTAAAAATATATGTATATATAAATAGTAACGTTCCAGAAATAATATAACTATTTCGGTACCACTGAAAGTAATATAGTTGGCGATGTGTTTACGATAAGAAATGTAATAAAATATATTTTATATGATTGGTTTAGAGGGGGAGTTTATTTCGTTAGAAAGTGGTGTTGCATTTGGATAGTTTCATTGCATAATTTATTTTGACGGAACCAATAAACTCAAATATAATTGTAGTTAGCTTTTTTGGGCAATGCCCCGTCCACCCACTGGCTTCACTCACTAATGGGTGCACGGGTAATTCAAATTTACCCCTCCACCCACTGTACTAGAGTTGGAAACGAATACAAAATAATCGACATTTTTTTTGCTTAGTTTTTGGAGGGGCTCCGTTATTTTTTTTATACGAACAACTATTTTGGCACCACTCCTCAGATAAAATTTACTGTCAATATTGTCATCCATTAATTACTTGCCACCGCAGGAAGTCGGTGGATGGAGGTGGCACAAGATCGCTCGTCATGGCGCTCTTTGGGGGAGGCCTATGTTCAGCAGTGGACTTCTAAGGGCTGACATGATGATGATGATGATGATGACTAATTACTTTAATTTTAGAGTTAATTTCTAGCAGATTTATTTCACCAATGTAAATAGTAGGTACCTGTGATGGGAGAGGCCTATGTCCAGCAGTGGACTAGTATATATGTTGTTGATGAATAGTAAGTACCTACTTACTACTATACTTAGATTGGTAAATTTAACATTAAAACTTTCAAATAACACAATAGTTTAAGGCTTTATTAACGTTAATAATTGACGTCTCTGAGTGCACCATACAATTATTGATAATTTTTAACTAGCATTATCATTTCAGTACTAAACAATGATAAATTATAATAAAGCATTTTTAATAACATGATGTGAATACTATAGGAGCCAGATAGGCGCACCCTAACGTAAAAGAAGACATCTCGAACAATACATGAAATTATAGCAGAAACGACAGCCCACTAATTTCGGCGCACGGCGCATCGCCTCCGTGGCGCAAATGGTTAGCGCGTTCGGCTGTTAACCGAAAGGTTGGTGGTTCGAGCCCACCCGGGGGCGGACTTTTTTGCACGTTAGGTACCTAACGTATTTCCGTTTGAATAGTACTGTAGCCGGTGAAAATTATGATTCAGGGTGACACTGTGACACAAATCTGTCTCTTAAAGTACTGCATCACACTGTAGAATATGGAAATGTATGGGCATTTTGAATACACAAAATAACCAAAAATGTGTCACCAGGCTATGTGTGTGTGGATGTGGACTGAGTGACCACAGATCTCCAAGTTTTTTTTTTGTAGTTTTAGCACAGAACACCTAATTATACTATTTAGTAACTGAATTGTGTAGTAATAGTAGTTTATGAAACGGTTGCATAATGAGGGGAATTAAAACAACAGCGAGTTTAAAAAACGAGTCGTAGGCGAGTTTTTTAATAGGATCACTCGAGTGTTTTAATACATAGTTATGTGCCTTTCCATACACTACTTTATCTACACTCATGCAATAGGAACTTACTTTTAATTAAAAAAATAATGTTGTAATATTTTCTTGATTTTGTTGGTAAAAGCTCTTTCGTCATGTTTGTTACTGTTTCGTGAGTCAGGTGGAGTCAAATTCCTCCTCACGAACACGGTTTTCACATGTTTAACACTTCTTTGTCACATTTTTAATCAGGATAAAACATTTGATCAACAAAAAAACACTTTAAATTAGCTAGATACTAATGTAAAGTAAATTATGGCGCCAAATTCCAATCAACGGCGAATTCGCGTGCCTACGGTATAGCACGCGACGCCATAGATAGTAACTGACGAAAACCCTCGTAGGTGCGGTTAATGGGAAAATATGTTTATATTATAACATCGGTTAGTTCAAAAAACAGTGTTATAAAGTGAAACTCACCAAACTGGACGATACATTTTTGCTCGTATAAAAACATGCAAACTCATTCGTACAATGAGTGCACCCCCTTCTAGAGGTGGGCCTAACATGATAGATAGATAGATAAGATATAGATAGATTGTTTGTGTGTTGTTGTTCCTTTTATTATTTGAAATGCCTCTTTTGTTGTATTGTTCACTATCTTTAATTAATGTAATTGGTCTATCCGTGTTAATTAAAGTAAAATATAAATAATAAATAACTCTTTATTGCACAAAAAAACTTAAATTATGGAACATCAACAATGACCTTAAAATAGTACAATCAGCGGCCTTATCACTAAGCAGCGATCTCTTCCAGGCAACCTTAGATTAGAAAGCGAGAACATGAACATTAATGAACGATAGTGTGCATATGCAAGTATACATTTACTGAAATGAATAAATTTGTACGTATAGAATAAAAATACGATAAAATATTACTTATAAATACCATAAGTACAACATAATGTAAATATATAAAGATAATATAAAAATACATACATATAAACATATATACTAATAATAATACATACATACTAAAATAAATAGGAACCTACACACAAAATACATTACACTTACATAAGAACAATAAATATTAAAATAAGTAAATACAGCAACATGTCATAGCGTTGAATGATAAAAGTTTCTGACCTGATCTTTGAACCATTGAAGCGATGTCGCTTGCCTTATGGTTACTGGCAAAGAGTTCCATAGTCTTACCGCTTGTACAGCAAAAGACTTGTCATAATAGGAGCTCTTGTGTAGAGTAGTCTTCAGGAGAAGATTATCTGATAACCTAGGATTTAAGATGTAAGATGTGATGAAAATATTCCTATAATAATAAAACATGCCAATAATAATAAAACTTACATTCTTGTAAAATACACAATCGCAAAATAATTTCAATAAAAATAGCAATAAACTGATATATAAACATTATAACAAAAATAACTAATTAAACAACACAATAAAGAAAGTTTTAAATAACAATGTCTTATTAAAGAATTGATGGGATTGCCTAAAACATCCACATCATGAAAAATATCATTATATGCTGAGCACATCCGATACAACGGAGAATGCCGATGTTTCACTGCTTATAAAGTTACATGGAAATTCGTAAATGTAAAATAAGGGCATACTCTAGGACTAATTTAATTGTGGTCACTCAGTTCACACATGGTTAATATGTCATTATATGGAAATAGATAAAAATTGAGCTTTTCAGTGTTTAGTAAAACATATTTACTATGAGAAGGTTCGTTTTTATCACAAATTTATCGGTCATTTGACAAAATAATTACATTTTAATATTTTCTGTACAGTGTATGTAGTAGGGTGACAACACAATAAAAAACACCTGAATCATAATGTTTATTAATTTACCAACATAATAATAAAACAACAATTTCATAAGGAGTTAATAAATAAAAAACTACTACTAAAATGACTAAATGTCAGTACACAAAACATGCCATTAAACTATAATTTGGAAATTGCAGCGTGAAAACTGAGAGACCACACTTTAGATAGCATAACATTTTAATAATTTATTTACAAATTCCAATTTTACAAATGTTTTATAACTTTTACTATTATAATTCAGTTACTAATGGCCGGTTCCTATATCTTAAAACCTACGCTTAAGGGCCAAGACCGGCTGTGTAAAAAAAGAACCGTTTTTGCTTACTGTCGGTCAGGTTTTGACATAAACGCCATACAAAAAAAGACAAAAAGCACGTCAAAACGTAACGATATGTTAGAAATCGACTCTTTTCATTTTTATAGGAATAGAGAGTTAAATTACAAAAAAAATACTTATAGATCTCTGTGGTCACTCAGTTCACACACACATACCAGGCTTGCTCAGAAAAGAAGATTATACCAAATATTGTGTAAGCATAATAACCAACACATAAAAATAGATTTCTATTAAAATACACCTAATGTATTATTAAAAGAAACCTAACTAATAAGCAATAATACTTAGAAGTGTACAAAGTCATTTAACTAAAAACCTAATTTACAATTAAAACTAATTATGTATAAAACCTTAAATGACAACTATTTACAAATAAAAAACAGAATTTAGGTCGCCGTCTGCAGGTAAGGTGCCCAAAAAGCTGGCGACGTTACCTCGTTGAATAGCTAAGCCAATTCTTTAACCGAGGTAAGCGCCAGCTCTTTGTTCACCTGTAGTTTCTACTAAGCGTCTGGACATCTCCCTGACAAAACCCCGGGCTTCCGGACCCCGGGGCCCCATAGACATGTATTATTTAGCATTATTTAGCACCACAAGCGCGGACAAAGTTCAGCGCTACAAATCGTCAGTCGATTCGAAATAAATCAATACCTAACATTTTTTTCGAAAACAAGTTTGTCTTTTTTCTTAATAATCAACTAAAAATGGAGGTGGTTCAATTTAACTATTTTTTTTTTGTTTTATTTAACATTACCACCTCTTCATGTTGGAAAAATAATATTCTCAATATGAGGCATTCCTTCCGTGACGGACTCGTGTCTCCCCTAATGGCCTCCCTCTGGGAGACATCAGGATTGAAAAATCCTCCCCTAACGCAGGGGAGATATCAGAACTTATTTCAAACTTAATTTCTCAGTCCTAATGTGCCGAAAAGGGTTAAGGGAGAAAGGCGTTAATACTATCGATACCTATAAAACTTACTGCCGAGACATACTGATTGACTGACAGACAGCGTAAAGCCTAAACCGGTGGACCTAGCGGTTTGAAAGGGTGAAATGTTTTTGAGTGTCCTTGAGTTGTACCTGTGGTTGTACTAAGAGAGGATTTTTTTGATTTCTGTCTCTAAAGGGGTGAGCAGGAGTGACAAAGCAGTGAGTGCAGCTAGTAACTGAAACAAACCCACTGAAACCACCAAAATCAAACTAACATGTTATTGATACATACATCAAACCAGCAAAATGCATGCAAAGTCTCAGACTGGCCTGGTTCTGTTCATTTGGCAAGTAAACGCAAACATTTCGTGTAAGTAAAACAACATTAAATGTTACGCCACACATTTATTTACATTGTTACACGTCAAACCTGTTGCTTACTAGCAATGGATCACGTCATTAAGCTCTTTAGCAGAATAGAAATTTTATTTTAGCTATACCACATCGTCGCGAAACAATAAAACATTAAACAAAAACTTTTCTTGCCAAAATGGTTAAGGACTTTTGATAAACTCCGACAACATTTTCCATTTTTTATTTTATATTCAATTATTTTTAACAGATACCACGTCAATATATTGTTATAGTGTCTTGCAGCAATGTTTTTCGTTCAGCAGTTTCACAAGCTACGCACAAGCGTTTTGCGTGTTATCGTCAATACTTTCGCTTACATTTCTTTTTGACACATCGGCAAAGCAACTGAGATTGTGGTGGTTTGTCCCCTTCACCTTTACCTTCGGGCTCTAGGTTATCTACGGCTACGTATTCTTCCTGTAAAATAGGATTTATTTTTGTATTTCAGGGCTCCACTTTTGGTAAATTGTGCATTTTTAAATGCTAGCATCTACCCAAGCCCTTTTGTCAATGGACTCTTAATGGTCAATGGTCAATGTTTCCGTAGGGTGAACTGATTTGTATCAACTTTTAAAACTCTCACCCTCTCTTCAAAACAGCAAACAGTACGACATAAGTCCTTTCTATCAGCTTCCTTCAGAAAACTGTAGAACTGTAAACAACACACACATTGGCATAAATATTATGTCTTGTCAAAAAAAACTGTTGAACAGATTGTACTTAGTGCAAGATTTGATTTAAGTCTGACAAATTAAGAGTGGATCTTATTGCTAGGTTCTCAAGGATCAAATCAGACGGTTTGTGTGACTAAATGTAGAGTTAAAAAGCACCACGATTGCCGATAACAATTGCAGTGCTACCCATAACTACAGAATAAACAATAGCACTTTCTCCCATAACCTATAGGGCTTCAATATCTTGCGCGTCACTGAACTGCGCTTGTCACCCAGTGACATTGGGTTTTAAGTCTCATAAGCCAAATAATCGGTGGATGGAGGTGGCACAAGATCGCTCATCATGGCACTCTTTGGGGGAGGCCTATGTTCAGCAGTGGATTTCTAAAGGCTGACATAATGAAGCCAAATAATATCGCTGGAAACATTGGCCTTCAAACCAAAAACTTTAATTGTATACTAATATTTGCATATTCATAACTTTGAAAAAAGAATATGACCAAAACCAAAGTGATGTCAAACATTTCTGAAAAAAACGCGTCCAATACTTCTAGGTAACGAAAGCCTAGAGGTGGTCGACAATTACGTATCTTGGTCATGTTCTATATTATGGCAAAGAGCATCAAAATAGAGAGATAGCCAGGCGAATTCAACTTGGGTGGGTGGCATTCTAATCAACGTCACGCAAAACTAGCCTCACAGTGTCTCAAAACTCGCCTCTTCATAATTGTGTCCTGCTCACCATGGCATACGGTGCCGAGACATGGACCCTTACCCATGAGGCTTTGCACAAGATCAAAGTAGAACAGAGAGCCATAGAGTCCGTAATGTTGAGATCTGACGAAGAATCAAAGTTCGGGACGTCGGAACTCAATTACAATTCTAAAATGAAGTTGGGCAGGACACATAGCCAGACGAAGTGACGACAGGTGGAGTAAGATGGTAACCGATTGGTGGCCAAGACAGGGAAAGCGAAGCGTTGGTTGTCCAGCGACAAGGTGGGCCGAAGATATTGTTAAGATCACGGGTCGATCTTAGATCCGATTGGCACAGCACCGAGGCGAGACAAATGAGAGGCCCATACCCAGCAGTGGGAAGAGAAAGGCTGTGGATGATGATGATGATGATGAACTTTCCGTTTCACATACTTATTCATTGGCATGGCAAGTTGCATGGACTAACGTGTTTAACTTACCAATAGTTTTATTTCATGGAAACCGTCCCGTAGCGCATTAAGAGCAGATTGGATGATATTTAATAAAATCGTCGCCAACCTGCAGACAAAAAACGTAATTATATTGGAGCATCATTAAAATAAAATGAAAATGTTGTCATGCACCTCAACCACACGAATTGTTCCACATAACCACAGCATTAGCAGCATCTAAAAGCGATTCGTAGAAGTTATTGCCTACTGTTCCACAATAAAATCAACGGAAAGGCGCGATGCCAAAATAATCCGTACTTATATTTAGTTCGTTAGTAAAGTATACGTGAAACTAAAGTCTGCGATTGTAGTTTAGAACTAGACATATAACAATGGAATTTCCAAGTTTATCTATGTCGCCCATAATAAGTTTTGAAGACCTTTTCTCTAACAGGCAGCGGCATAATATTTGAGGGCTTATAATTGCAGTCCAACTAGAGTTGCAGAAAGTAAAAACAAAGGTTACAAAGAGATTACCATGAAGGCCTCGTTTCTTGCCACCAAAATATTTCTTACCAAAGGCCAAATATGTCATACTGCTTAGTAGAACAGATTGTTTTGTCCAGTCTGTTCTGTAGTCTAACAAATAGTAGAACAGTTTGGACTAACCTAACCATAAAAAGGTACAAAAGAAACAGTCAGGTCTAGAGTTTTTTTTTAAAACTCTTATGGTCTTTTTAGTATGACAGAAAAACATGGATGAGGGATTGACATAAGGTGTTCACCAGATATTAATTCAAACCCTAAGCTATTCAACAGTGAAAACTGCATTTCAATTAGCCTAGTAATTTTTACGTGATGCGAGAACAAACATCTAGACAAACAAACAGACACTAATTATAAAAACGTTATATTCTTGTTCTGTGCCTCATTATAATATATAATTAACATACATGGACCTCTGAGAAAAAAATTGTTCAGAATATTTTGTCGCTGACTGCAGATACGAGTGCAGTTTTTTTTTTTGAGGCAGTGTGTTTAGAATAACCAGACGTCAGGATTTATCTGATATTCAGGATGTCATGATTCCGGTCGGACTTTGAAAAATATCAGGATTTTGTTGATATGCTGGCTATTAAGCCGTATGATAAGTCATATCATACAGGACCTATAATTGACATAGACAATACCTAACATAACTCTACCTTATTTTCTAATGAATTACTATTATTCAGTTTTACATCTAGTAAAACTGAATGTTTTTTCTGCAATGTTTTTTCTGCAACGAATGTTTACCCCGCATCCTAGGGACAGGCTACGATGCGGGGTAAACATTCGTTGCAGAAAAAACACATTAGTTTAACTCTATCAAGTAAAATATTGTTACTTACGTCAGCATGAATGCGTAAATGTCGGACAAACAACATAAAAATACATTAACATAATGATTAGTCTCCCATTGAATCTTGTATTGATCTGCCTGGGGCAAGTACTGGAAAAAAACATGTTGCGTAACTTAATCAAACTACAGGTTTAGATGGTAGCCTAACGGTTCTATGGTGCAACTTAGAATCCAACGATAGCGGGTTCGATCCTAGACTCCGCACCAATGATTTTTCTAAGTTATGTGCAGTTTTCCATCGCTCCGTGCTTCGGAGGGCACGTTAAGCTGTTTGTCCCAGCTGTTATTGATTAATAGCAGTCGTTAAGCCATGGTAGAGACCCTCTGCCGGCTTGACAAACTCTGACACCAGAGGTCAGCACTGCCTCATACGACAAACAAACAAACAAACAACAGGTTTAGAGCAATTAGATGCCTGTACCTTCCTACCTATTGTACCTTCTGTTGCGTCACGTGAGTAACATAAAGATGGGAGCCATCGACTAACCCTCTTGTGCCGTTTTCATAACTATTTTCTATAACTAGCTAAAAAAAGGTCGTATTTTTCACTGTTTCATAACTCGTTATCAAATAAGTATAAATTTGCCGCGTTCGTAACCTAATAAAGCTCCAAAGCTTCATAGGAGGTTTTTTTTACTATTTCATAACTGGCTATCGAGAAACAAAGTAGGTACATGTTCATAACCATATTCGTCACAAGTAAGAGAATCATCAAAGTAAGAGAAAAAACACGACTGCCCTGCCAATAACATGACTGCCCTGCTAAAAACACGACTGCCCTGCCAAAAACACGACTGCCCTGCCAAAAACATAACTGCCATGCCAAAAAAAGGAACTGTAAAAATAAATAAAAAACACTATTTCATTTGGGATTTATGGATTTTAACGATACTTAAAAAACCAAATTAAATCTGTTCAGGCATTTAAAAGTTATGGTGGAACAAAGAAACTCACATACATACATATATACATGAACCCTGAAAATATTACCCTCCTTTTTTGGGTAGTCTTGTAACTAGCTGCGGTAAAAGAACAATGATAAAGTACATAACTGTGGTTTAATATTTATGTGTTACTGTCACAAACTTCTAGCAACGGAGCTAGCCTTGCTAGTTACATACTTCAAATTAGTACGTCAATCTGTTCATCTCGTAACAAAATAAGCTCGATCATATTAAAAATTATGGCTCGTTCGGTTTGGCACTGTTTTATACATAGTAGTACTATTTTTCAACATCGAGAATGTGATATAATTGTTCTTGTTCTTATAGTGTTTGGTTACAAAAAAAAAATATTGTAATATGAAGTTGATTTAATATAATAAAATAAAATTGAATAAATAAAAGGGGACAAAACCTATGTGGCATATCGACCCGCCCGCCATTTTGTTTTATTTTCAAAATTTCCGCGCACGATGATAATGGGTAGAGGACACTTATATACAACCAAAAAATTACAAGTAAAATGTTACCCTAAATAGTCACCTTTATCTTTATTTGGAGGTAAAGATGGCCATATGAGAATAATTATTTTTAATAAATAGTAAAAATCAACCTGAAAACTATTATTTGAATAAAACTGAATGCGTTCACACACGTAATGACTGCATTTTTAAGTATTTTATATGTTCTCATAATTATGGCATTTTTTACCTCCAAATATTTCGGAAACTTGACACTTTAGGGTATTATTTTACGTCTCATTTTTGGTAGTACTAGTTGAAACTTTGAAAATAAAACAAAATGGCGGGCGGTTGGATATGCCAGCTTCCATACAAAAATGTTCGAACCCCTATGAATTGAATTGAATCGAAAAATATTTTTATATGGTTATGATTATGAGAGCGTGAAAGCCCTTTTCTTGTTCTATAACCATTTATAAGCCAAGCCAGCTAAAATAATATTTTAGAGTTATGGAAAATACAAGAAATATATTTCATTTGATAGCCAGTTTCATAAACAGTAAAAAAACCTTCATAGCTGGTTATGAAAGAGGCGCATCGGCAATCACGAAAACGGCCAATTTATTCATATTTACCAGTGATGTGATAGTGAAAAAAAATATGTTTTCGTAGTTAGTTATGAAAACGGCACGAGGGGACTAACCGCTACTGGCTACTGGCAAATTTTTACTGACAATTATATTTTGCTATGCGTATGTACCTTAAAAAACATCCGCTATTCAGGTCTCCACAATTTATGCTACTCATTATCAGACCAGATTATTAAATATCGATGGGAGAAATCGTATTTGCTGGAAGTAGTCAAATCCTAACTTTTTTAACAGAACTGAATAAAATTTGAAAATAATGAGCCGTTACGGGACGCCTGGCAGATGTGTAAACACTAAAAATAAATAACTAAAACAACGTGCAACGTTTTGCACCGCGTGCTCTCGTTGGTCGACAGTGAATCTTCATTTGATCTATTCTAACTTTTCGGCCTAATACCATAAGTCTGGTTGGCGCAACGCGAGAACGTTCGACTGCCGATCTTTAGTACCAGAGTTCAATCCCCAACTGAAGTGTTTACATTTTGCACATAAAAAAATGTATGTGATGGCTTATAACTTAAATATGGCTGAGCTAAGGCGGAAAAAGAAGACGCGAGCAGCGCGTTAAGACCAAGCTCCTAGGTTACATTTTACCACTCCCCACTTCCCTGCCACCTACCCTACACTCTGCCACCCGCTAACCGCAATAAGCACTGAAGTGCCTGCGTAACAAGGTTGAATATCGCGAGCACTGTTTGAACACACATTTAGCTCGGAACTAAATGACGTATGTCTCAAAAGTTATTTATTTTATTGGCAGGCTAATAATTTAGTTAGGTGAATTTTGTCTTAGTCTTAGATAATAAACTATATTTTATGCTGTGAGATTTATTTTAGAGATAAAACTTAAGCCGTTGAGTAGAAAAATGTATACATTACCGAAAAAAACGTAATTTTTGATAAGAAAATGTATCGAATGAAATTTTGTTAATCATGTTTTTGTCTTAGTCTTAGAGAGATAAAGATCTCAAAATATATATGTTAAGTTTCACATTTATCAGGTTTGTGGTTGACCCAGCATATTTATGCAAAAAAACCTTAAAAAGCAGAGCCTGGTCTTAAGTGTCTGCGTTACCTCCGTACCGCGCCATTAGATGTTTACACATCAAAAATAAACACTACTCTAAAACTAAGCCTCGTAGAAAGAAGTTATTTTGTACACAATTTTGTTTTGTCAGTGTCCACGAATCTAAATAAAGATTTTAGTACTAACGTTATCAGAAACATGTTTTTCACTACTTACAGCAATTTTAATTTTATTAACAAATGTGAATAATGTCGAAACATATCATAGATTTAATGGAAGTATAATAATTTTCTAATGGAAAAATTTGGATCACGGACGAGACTGGAACTCGCATACTGTGCCTCAGCGCGGCACAGTATGTGACCAATTCGGCTACCGTGACCTATGCATCGCCTTCCATGTTTTTCCACTAAAAGAATAGGATAAAGAGTTTAATTAGATATTTGAATTTGTTTATCTAGTCGTGGTTGAGTGGTTAAAAGTAAAATAGAAATCTAAATCTAAGAATATTTCCTTAGCTTTAGATTTATAATCAATACCAATATATAAAAGTGAAATGTTGTCTGTTTGTTTGTTTGTATGTTTGTATGTTTGTATGTTTGTATGTTTGTATGTTTGTATGTTTGTATGTTTGTATGTTTGTATGTTTGTATGTTTGTATGTTTGTATGTTTGTATGTTTGTATGTTTGTATGTTTGTATGTTTGTATGTTTGTATGTTTGTATGTTTGTATGTTTGTATGTTTGTATGTTTGTATGTTTGTATGTTTGTATGTTTGTATGTTTGTATGTTTGTATGTTTGTATGTTTGTATGTTTGTTTGTTTGTTTGGGGAGCGTTCACGCGATAACGGCTGGACGGATTTTGATGAAATTTGGAAAGGAGATAGCTTATACCCTGGAATAAAACATAGGATACTTTTAACCCGGAAAATTGTAAGATTTTACGGGAAACCTGGAAAATGTAGATTACTCACTGTAAAGAACGGTTGCCATCACAGAATAGTCTGTGGTTGCCATGGCCACGAAATAAAAAGTTAAAAAAAAAAAAACAAGAGCATTGGTGCTATACCTACTTTTGCATTGGTATCCTAATATATAAAAGAATATCCAGAGAGAATATATAGAATATCCCATATCCTAAAAGAAAATGGGATGCTTTTTTCGCATACGTGCGTACGAAGTCGCGGGCGGGAAAACTAGTTTGATAATAATTTTATAGTTTTTCAAGTGTTTTAAGTAACATGGAACAAATGTTTTTTTTCACCACTAGTTCCATGGAGCAGGTGGGCTTTTTTTCCCACTAGTTCCATCATATTTAAGTACTTGTTCCATGGAACAGGTGAGGGTTTTTTCCGCTAGTTCCACCGTAGAACTAGGCAATGGATCTACTGGGACCAAGCGGGCACTTTACCGAAATATTGCCAGAAGTCAGCCTTGACGAAATCGTTATGGCCTTAAACAGCTCAGAAATGGAAAAGCCCATGAGGAGGATGGAATCACCACAGAAGTCCTATAATCAAGAGTTACTTCCACACTCAAAGAACTGCAGCACATCTTTAATTCCATTCTCTTCTTCTCTGGGAGAAGTTCACAGGCATGGAACATGAGTGTGGTCTTCCTGTTTTTCAAAAAAGGTGAAATAAAAAAGGTGACAATTCTTCTGAATAATTATCAGCCCATCTCTCTCTTGAGCCATATCTACAAGCTGTTTTCCAGAGTCATCACGAATCATATCGCGCGTATAAGAACTCGGCGAATTTCAACAACCAGAACAGGCGGTTTCGAAGAGGATATACAGTATATTGGTTATTTAGGAAAACGAAGAGTATAATCCCATGTGCTTCGTTTATGGACTATGACTCCAATAAGACTTGATTTCTTCTGGTATGTTCGTGTTTTCTCTTTGTATGTGTAGGCTGTTTAAAGTAAATGCTATTAACAAGAAATATTAAGAGTAAATAGATTAAAAAAATATGTAATTAGTCGATCTTGTGATTACTTACATCAAACCACAAGAATGATGTAAGTAATCATAACATATAACTTCATACCACAAAAACGCTGTAAGTAATATCAACTATGTAAATCCAAACCGCGTAAGAAATAATAAGTAAATATTACAACCTACTAGTTTTGGTTGTATGTTAAATCGCAACAAAAACACCCGTTTTTACTAGACTTACTAAAATTCGATGTCAACATTTTTCAAATTAGGGAAAGCGTAAGTACCATGTTATTATTAAGTCACTTTCTTGTTAGTCGTTCCGGGTGAATCTTGCAACTCAAATTTTGAGTACTTCCTGATTAGCAATCCAGCTGAGGGTTTCAGGGTAGCTCACAACTCGATGACAAAGCATTTTGAAAAAAAATATATTAAGATATTTATTCAGATAGATATTTAAGTTTTTAATCTACATTTGCTGCATGTTTTTTATCGTAGAAATATGAGACCCAGAACATACGACGCAGTATTTTATTCTGGGTTTAACTGTATTTATCGTAGAAATATGAGACCCAAACCATACGACGCAGTATTTTATTCTGGGTTTAACTGTATTTATCGTAGAAATATGAGACCCAAACCATACGACGCAGTATTTTATTCTGGGTTTAACTGTATTTATCGTAGAAATATGAGACCCAAACCATACGACGCAGTATTTTATTCTGGGTTTAACTGTATTTATCGTAGAAATATGAGACCCAGAACATACGACGCAGTATTTTATTCTGGGTTTAACTGTATTTATCGTAGAAATATGAGACCCAAACCATACGACGCAGTATTTTATTCTGGGTTTAACTGTATTTATCGTAGAAATATGAGACCCAGAACATACGACGCAGTATTTTATTCTGGGTTTAACTGTATTTATCGTAGAAATATTAGACCCAAACCATACGACGCAGTATTTTATTCTGGGTTTAACTGTATTTATCGTAGAAATATGAGACCCAGAGCATACGACGCTGTATTTTATTCTGGGTTTAACTGTATTTATCGTAGAAATATAAGACCCAGACCATACGATGCAGTATTTTATCCTGGGCTTCACTGTATTTATCTTAGCAATATGAGACCCAGACAATACGGCGCAGTGTTTTATTCTGTGTTTAACTGTATTTATCGTAGAAATATAAGACCCAGACCATACGATGCAGTATTTTATCCTGGGCTTCACTGTATTTATCTTAGCAATATGAGACCCAGAACATACGATGCAGTATTTTATTCTGGGTTTAACTGTATTTATCGTAGAAATATGAGACCCAAACCATACGACGCAGTATTTTATTCTGGGTTTAACTGTATTTATCGTAGAAATATGAGACCCAGAGCATACGACGCAGTATTTTATTGTGGGTTTAACTTTATTTATCGTAGAAATATAAGACCCAGAACATACGATGCAGTATTTTATCCTGGGCTTCACTGTATTTATCTTAGCAATATGAGACCCAGACAATACGGCGCAGTATTTTATTCTGTGTTTAACTGTATTTATATGAGACCCAGACCATACGACGCAGTATTTTATTCTGGGTTTAACTGTATTTATATGAGACCCAGACCATACGACGCAGTATTTTATTCTGGGTTTAACTGTATTTTAAACCTACCTACAACATTTTTGCTAATTACAGCTATTACGTTTTCTCTCATCGATATGCAGGCACGAAGAATGCCATTAAAACTATTAGGGAGAGATACAGCACGATGTAATAACATGTAAACAAAAACTGGAGTAGACACAACTGGTTGTGCTTCACCATTTGTGCTTCATGTGAATCAACCACAAAGATACATACGCAAACTGTAATGCAAATGAGAGTCACTGTTAACACGTGCTACACCAATGCCACTCCGATTGTAACTATGGCCAAAAAAGGCCAATTGTGTGCGTTGCACCTCATTTATGTGGTCCACGCAAAGGAGCTGGTGCCTAATCCCCCCACATTGAATTAGTTCTATTTGAAACTGAATATTAGAGCACAAACTCTTCATAACTACAAAAATAGCCAAGATTCCTCTACGAAGTGATCAGAGCTGAATATATTGAGAAGGACTGCACCAGCAGTGCTATTACGCAGTGTTGATCATATCGGTTTCAAGCTGTCAAATTCATTAGTGTCTTGCGATAGAGTCGAAATTGCTATGAAAAAAGTGACAATCTGATTGAAGCCAAGTTCTGTGGTTGGGCCCCAGGTTTTTCAAACAGAGCTAAGAACAATCTCGTCAATTCCATCTTTCAATTAAAAAGTTCTTTCGGGCTAGTTTTTTTCGTGAATTTGTTTATTTCCAAGGAGGTTTATGGGGATCTTTGGATGGCGTCGCTGCTCTTCACTAACCTGATTCGACCTGGGTGTCATTCCTCTGAGCTACTTTCTTTTTTAAACGATAAAGACGTTGCTTTTCCGCTCCTGAAAGTAGATTTGGTCGATCGCAATCGAGATTAATCCTTTTAATATTGTCTATCTTTGACTTTATGACTTTCAGTCTCGGCATTTCGGCATGACAATTATGATGTAATTAATACCTTTCCATCGATATTTTTTGTAATAAAATAAACTGTATTCGACAACATTTGTTAAAATCCAAGAAATAGTTTAGCTATCGCGAGTTATACTGAGCGTTGCCCGGACAACACCTCATTTTTAGCGCTCACTCCCGTGGTCTATGACGCCATCGCGGGAGGTAGAGGAGGAATCAAACGTATATTTTTGTATTGTCGTCAAATGGATCTACACAACTGTATAACTATAACTTTTGTAACTTTTAAACTTTAGGAGATCAAAGCTCTCAAAAGTACACGTTTTAGATAACGCTATTTTCCTGGAATGCCCGCTGGGATGACGAGGAGTTTATCGAATTCACGTCAAACCGCAAAAATACCATTTGGGAGATACGACGCCACATACAAAGGCTACAAAGTTATAACTCCCTGTTTTTGCGGCGGTGGCTATAAGATCAGTCAGTATCCCAACCAAAAGCAGAACCAACTACATAGTTATGATTTATTATTTGGACTCACCAAAGCAAGCGTGGTAACAATAAGGAACAGGGCGGCTTTCCTTATGGACAACATTGGGAAATCGTCAACTGAAAGTGAAATTGATTTAATATTATCAGCGTAAATTTAAATAATTCCTATAATTATTACTATGAGGTTTACCTCTGCTGGCACATTAAAGGGAAATTTCCTTTTCAAACTCAAAGCATACTTAGTTTACCTAATTTTTATTGATGTGATCTTTTTATGATATTTTATTTATTTCTCTTTGTCCATGAGATGTTAATTTTGACTTGTAAAAGTGCAATTATTTTTGCATCTTTACAATAAATACTTTAACTTTGACTATAATTGCACTAGCTATATATACATGTAATTTCTCAAAATAAAAAGTAAAATATGTGTGTATCAGGACCAAAATACCTATCAAGTACAATATACTACATTTCATTTTAATGTATTAAGTCGCGAAAATACAGACAAACAGACACACATAAATACACAATTTTAAAAAATACTGGATCTGTAGCTTATTTCCACAAGACCATTTTTGCTTGACCAGCCGTAAGCCGCCATGTTAGTTTTCTTGACAGTTAATATATCTTATAGCACTCTCGTGATTAAGCCGAATCCAATGATACCACATTTATCAAATTTTATCAAGCCGTTTATAAACGTAAAAACAAACATACATACAACCCAAATACATAACTCTCCTCAGTTGGGAAAAAATGTATGCGCAGAGTGCCTTCCGGTGCGCGTTAGAAATTTTCTGATAGTCATTTTCTTACAATGTGCGGCCGGGCTAAAGCTACTTATCAGACAATCGAAGTACCTAGTCACAACATTTTCTTACAATGTGCGGCCGGGCTAAAGCTACTTATCAGACAAGCGAAGTACCTAGTCACAACATTTTCTTACAATGTGCGGCCGGGCTAAAGCTACTTATCAGACAAGCGAAGTACCTAGTCACAACATTTTCTTACAATGTGCGGCCGGGCTAAAGCTACTTATCAGACAAGCGAAGTACCTAGTCACAACATTTTCTTACAATGTGCGGCCGGGCTAAAGCTACTTATCAGACAAGCGAAGTACCTAGTCACAACATTTTCTTACAATGTGCGGCCGGGCTAAAGCTACTTATCAGACAAGCGAAGTACCTAGTCACAACATTTTCTTACAATGTGCGGCCGGGCTAAAGCTACTTATCAGACAAGCGAAGTACCTAGTCACAACATTTTCTTACAATGTGCGGCCGGGCTAAAGCTACTTATCAGACAATCGAAGTACCTAGTCACAACATTTTCTTACAATGTGCGGCCGGGCTAAAGCTACTTATCAGACAAGCGAAGTACCTAGTCACAACATTTTCTTACAATGTGCGGCCGGGCTAAAGCTACTTATCAGACAAGCGAAGTACCTAGTCACAACATTTTCTTACAATGTGCGGCCGGGCTAAAGCTACTTATCAGACAAGCGAAGTACCTAGTCACAACATTTTCTTACAATGTGCGGCCGGGCTAAAGCTACTTATCAGACAATCGAAGTACCTAGTCACAACATTTTCTTACAATGTGCGGCCGGGCTAAAGCTACTTATCAGACAAGCGAAGTACCTAGTCACAACATTTTCTTACAATGTGCGGCCGGGCTAAAGCTACTTATCAGACAAGCGAAGTACCTAGTCACAACATTTTCTTACAATGTGCGGCCGGGCTAAAGCTACTTATCAGACAAGCGAAGTACCTAGTCACAACATTTTCTTACAATGTGCGGCCGGGCTAAAGCTACTTATCAGACAATCGAAGTACCTAGTCACAACATTTTCTTACAATGTGCGGCCGGGCTAAAGCTACTTATCAGACAATCGAAGTACCTAGTCACAACATTTTCTTACAATGTGCGGCCGGGCTAAAGCTACTTATCAGACAATCGAAGTACCTAGTCACAACATTTTCTTACAATGTGCGGCCGGGCTAAAGCTACTTATCAGACAATCGAAGTACCTAGTCACAACATTTTCTTACAATGTGCGGCCGGGCTAAAGCTACTTATCAGACAAGCGAAGTACCTAGTCACAACATTTTCTTACAATGTGCGGCCGGGCTAAAGCTACTTATCAGACAAGCGAAGTACCTAGTCACAACATTTTCTTACAATGTGCGGCCGGGCTAAAGCTACTTATCAGACAAGCGAAGTACCTAGTCACAACATTTTCTTACAATGTGCGGCCGGGCTAAAGCTACTTATCAGAAAATCGAAGTACCTAGTCACAACATTTTCTTACAATGTGCGGCCGGGCTAAAGCTACTTATCAGACAATCGAAGTACCTAGTCACAACATTTTCTTACAATGTGCGGCCGGGCTAAAGCTACTTATCAGACAAGCGAAGTACCTAGTCACAACATTTTCTTACAATGTGCGGCCGGGCTAAAGCTACTTATCAGACAAGCGAAGTACCTAGTCACAACATTTTCTTACAATGTGCGGCCGGGCTAAAGCTACTTATCAGACAAGCGAAGTACCTAGTCACAACATTTTCTTACAATGTGCGGCCGGGCTAAAGCTACTTATCAGACAAGCGAAGTACCTAATCACAACATTTTCTTACAATGTGCGGCCGGGCTAAAGCTACTTATCAGACAAGCGAAGTACCTAGTCACAACATTTTCTTACAATGTGCGGCCGGGCTAAAGCTACTTATCAGACAAGCGAAGTACCTAGTCACAACATTTTCTTACAATGTGCGGCCGGGCTAAAGCTACTTATCAGACAAGCGAAGTACCTAGTCACAACATTTTCTTACAATGTGCGGCCGGGCTAAAGCTACTTATCAGACAAGCGAAGTACCTAGTCACAACATTTTCTTACAATGTGCGGCCGGGCTAAAGCTACTTATCAGACAAGCGAAGTACCTAGTCACAACATTTTCTTACAATGTGCGGCCGGGCTAAAGCTACTTATCAGACAAGCGAAGTACCTAGTCACAACATTTTCTTACAATGTGCGGCCGGGCTAAAGCTACTTATCAGACAATCGAAGTACCTAGTCACAACATTTTCTTACAATGTGCGGCCGGGCTAAAGCTACTTATCAGACAAGCGAAGTACCTAGTCACAACATTTTCTTACAATGTGCGGCCGGGCTAAAGCTACTTATCAGACAAGCGAAGTACCTAGTCACAACATTTTCTTACAATGTGCGGCCGGGCTAAAGCTACTTATCAGACAAGCGAAGTACCTAGTCACAACATTTTCTTACAATGTGCGGCCGGGCTAAAGCTACTTATCAGACAAGCGAAGTACCTAGTCACAACATTTTCTTACAATGTGCGGCCGGGCTAAAGCTACTTATCAGACAAGCGAAGTACCTAGTCACAACATTTTCTTACAATGTGCGGCCGGGCTAAAGCTACTTATCAGACAAGCGAAGTACCTAGTCACAACATTTTCTTACAATGTGCGGCCGGGCTAAAGCTACTTATCAGACAAGCGAAGTACCTAGTCATAACATTTTCTTACAATGTGCGGCCGGGCTAAAGCTACTTATCAGACAAGCGAAGTACCTAGTCATAACATTGGTAGGTCTCTACAGCAAACAAGACATAAATTCAAAATGTTGGGAGACTTCAATATTCCGAACGTTGTCTGGGCTAGGAACGCCGATTCTGACAGCTTATATGCTATCAGTGGCTCCAAGGGAAAATACCTTACCTTATTAGAAAAATTGTCTATGTGTAATTTATCTCAATATAATCATATTTATAACTCTAATGATCGCTTACTTGATCTAGTCTTATATAATCATTCCAACATAAGAGTTGACAGTTGTGAATCATCTATGCCTGGTTTCTGAGGTACTTTTATCGATGGTTTATCTATTCAATAGCTGAGCCTGACTAAATCTGATTAATGTCAATAAAGGTTAAAATCGTGTGACGTTATTTTTTGTAATGTAGGTACATAACTCGAAAATCATTTAATGGGTGTCATACGATTTTGACCCTTATTGAAATTAATCAGCTATTGAATAGATAAACCATCCGTAAAAGTACCTCAGAAACCGGACATTAGTCGCTTAGATCGTCATCATCCTGCGATTGCTATGGAGATTGAAACCCCAAAACGCTTAACCTCCATTTCTCGCAATCCTTTTGTACGAAATCTTAAATACCGCAAAGGTGATTATGAAAAAAAAAACTGGAATTAGAAGCGTTGACTGGACTGAGCTTCTTGCCTCACTGAATACCAACTCTGCACTTGAGTCTTTTTTATAATAAAACTAGCTTTCCCGTCTGCGACTTCGTCCGCGCGGACTACTGTTTATCGTGAAAAAAAGGATCCTAAGTTCTTCTAGGATATTAAAAATCAATGCAAAAGTAGGTATAGCACCAATGCTCTTGAAATTTTATAACAGACTTGTTATTTCGTTTCTAAGGTAACCGTTCCTTACAGTGAGTAATCAACATTTTCCAGTTTTCCCGTGGAAACTTACAATTTTCCGGGATAAAATTATCCTATGTTTAGGGTAAAAGCTATCTCCATTCCAAATTTCATCATAATCCGTCCATCCGTTATCGCGTGAAAGCTCCCCAAACAAACAAACAAACAAACAAACAAACAAAGAAATAAACAAACAAACAAAAAAACAAACAAACAAAAAACAAACAGACAACGTTTCACTTTTATATATTGGTATGGATTAATGAAATCATAGAGAGCACATTCTTACCAGTCTGACGAAGGTAGCCTTGAAACCAAAATTCTAACAGAGTTGAGCAAAAAGTCAAAGTGACATTAAATATTTCATCTCATTTTTATCATAATTTTATGCACCTTTCTCTTTTTTCTATAGAATTTGACGTTTGACTTCGCTAAGATTCAAATATGTCATTTTGGTTTAAAGAGATATTTAATATATAAAATGGCTTAAAATAGTACTAAAAAAATAATATAATAAATTTATAGATATATTGATTTAATCAATATTATAATTTTAATTTTAATTTTGTGCACCTACAAGATGTTTTACAAATGATGCGAAGTTTGTGGTACCAAGTCCGGCCGCATTATCAATCAAAGAAGGCTGTATAGGGCTAAATTTCCTATAAATTAAGAGTGGCAAGTAGTTTGGCTATAAACCCTTTGAAATTACAATTAATAATTCAATAATTCATTTTATATTATAAGGTAAATACATATTTCGCCTAAAAAAATAGTGTTACCTGTATTATGTTATTATACATATGACTAAGACTGCCCAAACAAGTAGCGTAATGTTTTTGGGTCCATATATGTATGTGTGTATATGGGTCATTTTCAAAAAATATGTACGTCACGAAATTGTCAGTAAATTGTTTGGTCAGGAAATGACAAGAAATGTTAAAAATAAGGCACTGTTTAATATAAAAATATATTTTTTCAAGAATCTTTTAAATAAATAATCTATATTTATAATGATTCAATAATTCATTTTATATTATAAGGTAAATACATATTTCGCCTAAAAAATAGTGTTACCTGTATTATATTATTATAGATATCTAAGACTGCCCAAACAAGTAGCGTAATGTTTTTGGGTCCATATATGTATGTGTGTATATGGGTCATTTTCAAAAAACATGTACGTCACGAAATTGTCAGTAAATTGTTTCGTCAGGATATGACAAGAAACGTTAAAAATAAGGCACTGTTTAATATAAAAATTTTTTTTTTTCAAGAATCTTTTAAATAAATAATCTATATTTATAATAAAGCAATAAGTACGAAAAAGTCTGTACAAAGAAGATAATAAAAATATAACTGTACTTAAAATAAGCTACTAAACAAGAATATAACATTTTTTATAGTCTTTCTATTTGTCTGTCTGTTTGTTTGTTCATGCATCACGTAAAAACTACTAGACCGATTTCGATTCAACAATCACTGTTGGATAGCTTAGGGTTTGACTTAAAAACCGGTGTACTTGGTATCTCAATCTGATGAGTAGAATTCGAGCAATCGATAAAAAACATTTGACGTCTGGGCTATTATTCTCTATGAACAGTCACACGCGTAACGCGTCGTGCTGTGGAATCGTTCAGAAAAGTACAGCAATTCTCGAACATGTACGAACAATTCCACGAAGATATATTAACGCGGCGCGTTACGTGGCCGTGGCAATAGAGAATAAGGGCCCTGAACGACGTTTGATGATTTTGGTACTTGTGGTTCTGGAAAATCACAGGATCCTTATACCGCAGCAAAATTACCACGCGGGCAAAGCTGCGGCACAGCTAGTCTATTTTTATATATTTCTAATACCTATTCAGGTTATCTGAAACAAAAATAAGAAGGAACATGAATTGTTGTTTACTAGTTAGTATTATACTAGTCAATACAAAAGCTTCAAACTTCTAATGAAACCATGATTCTTCGTCATCCTATGAGTATTTATTTATACATGCATATTAATCAACTAAGCGTAGTATGTCCGGCAGTGAACGTCCTCCGGCTGGTGATGATAATAAGTCAACTAGGTAGGTACCTACCTGCTTTACTTGTATGAGTATACATTGAGAACACACCTTTACCAGCTACAATTTACTGATGTCAGGAAATGTCAAGAAATTGTTCGTCATTAAAGGGTAAAACTTAACCTAAAAATGCCTTTTTCTCCAAAAAAAATCACGTAGGCTAATAAATTGAGAGCGATTTAATCAATCTTATCACTGTTTATGTACTACCAGATATGTATCACTTAATTGTTCAAAAAAATACTTACTTTCACGTGAAAATATATCGTCAGGAAACGGTATTATAATTATTTCACTCCCCACTTGTTACTCCTGTGGGACACCACAATACTTCAAAATGGCGGTGTCATCGCAATGGTCGGTCTATTTCATGAGACTTCAGTGTTTCCAATTGGAAAAGTTAAATTTCTACTGTTATAGCCACAAAAAAGTCAATAAACGCTGTCAGTAAATCAGTGTTAGTAAATTGTAAAAATATTTGAGTCATTTTTTTCAAATGTGTTTATAAATTAATTAAGTATCTAAAAGGGCAATTGTCTGAATGAAATATTACCTACACTTTACTTTAATGATATAAGTTAAAAAAACAAGGACGCGTAGTTGTTTTTTTTTTTTTTTTTTTTTTTTTTTTTTTTTAATATGTTTTTATTTGACCTGGTGGCAGGAGGACAACACAAATATGTAATATGTGTATGTATTTTATTCAACTATTTGAGCTTTATATTTTCAAAATCATTAATATACAACTATTTTAATTAAAATTCATTGTTTTATGTCAAAATAATATGCGTGTTACATTGAAGTCATTAGGAGATGTAAAAAACATTTGAATTTACTCACATATATTTTTTAATTTTTTTAATTCTAGTAGGACAGTAAAATTTGTGCCAATGTACAATAAAAATTACCCATATGTGTGTATGTATGTTTCTTTGTTGTACCATAACTTCTAATTGCCTGAACAGATTTGGTACCTATCGTTAGAATCCTTCCACCAACCCGAGTGACATAGGTTCTTTTTATTTGAAAATTTCTCTTTTTGCAGGGCAGTTGTGTATTTTTTCTCTGACTTTGATAATTTACTTGTTTTCCGATTTGGCAAAAAGATGAACAGACAGAATCTAATCTTAGAAATATTATTTTTGTGAAAGTTTGTGTGTATGAATGTATGTTTCTTAATATTCAGCGCTGAAACGGCTGAACTCACTAAGATGAAATTTGATATTTATCTGTACAAGTATTATAATGAGAAAAGATTGATGTTTGTTTCTTTGTTTGTGTGTAATGTATAAATTATTTCACTGATAGAAAGCTAAACTATTCCTGATAGACACATGCAATTTTTTAACTATTATTTTGAATCGGGTAACCTACAGGCGGAGGCTTAGGGTAGAGTAGCTAGTAATAAATACCAGAAAATATGTTGTGGTTTTCAAATACGAACAATGGGTAAAAGCTGTGGGAATAGATTTAACATATGTGCTAATTGAAAAGCTAAAAGCGGAAAAATAGAAAATGAAAGAAGAATGAAAGTCACCAACATAGCTCTAATAATAGGTAAACAAAAGAATAACGATCGAAACAACGGAACAAAATCCAAAAGGTCCCGAACGGAAAAATCTGCGTGGGAAATTCCCCACAGCCGTACTTCTACTTAGAAGGCATCAGTGAATCCATATCACGGAGAGTGATTTCAAGGATTCTATTTGAAAGAAACTGCAACTTCTTGGCGATTAACCAGCGTGCGGCTCGCTGAAACAGCAGTTGCAGGCATGCTAGCACTAAACCGATTTTATTTTCAAAACAAAGAGAGCGCGTGCTGTATCTTCCGTTTTTTTTGCCAAGTTCGTAATACCATTACGGCAGGTGATTCAATATTTTCAATTGCTTTTACTGTTTGTGCCATGCTACGAGTACACAAATAAGTATTATGAGGTTTCATGGAGGATTTAATAAAAGTATATCTTATGCTTCAAATTTAATTTGTAAAATTGAATTAAATTATAGTACTTAGGTACTTATTTTGCAATACTGTCTTTGAAATTGTTTTGTAAAAATGTTTATTTAAACATTTACTACCTAGGAAATAATTGTAAGTTATCAGTAAGGACAAACTGATAACACTTTATTCTAGTTAAAATTGTATTTTACTCACTGTTGACGAGCGAGAGCACTCTATGGTTGTGGATGGAAAGAAGCTAACGTTGGTGGTTTAAAATGATAATTTATTTTAAATAATTGTAAGTAATCAGTGAGGACAAACTGATGACACTTTATTCTAGTTTAAATTGTATTTTACTCACTGTTGACGAGTGAGAGGACTGTATGGTTGTGGATGGAAAGAAGCTAATGTTGGTGGTTTATAATGATAATTTATTTAAAATACACGTATTTATTTGTAGCCAAATCAACGTACAATACGAGCAACTAAGAGTCACTGATAGACAAGACAAAAATTAGAAAATTCCAAATAAAAATACATCGACAATCTGAACATTGAGTCCGTCTTCCAGTCAGTCCTCAACAATCACAATAACATGAAAAAGCTCCAAAAAATATATGCGTCTATCCATGTACTCGTATATCTGACCATCTTAACGAAGTGCCACCAAGTATCATGCGTTAATTTGTGAGTGCAGTTTTTGAACAACACACAATAATCGTTTTATTTTTATTTTATTTATTTGATTAGTTAGTCGAATTTATCATAATGATTTTACGAAACGTACGTATTTTATTTTGATATATATTTAAATTGTAAATAAATAGATAGATCATCCTAAGAGATAGGCAATCTTATAATATAATAGCTTAAACCGACCTCTTTCCAGGAATAACGCAGAATAACGGATGGTTGTCTTTTAGATACTGTACATGTAAATAATTTGAATGTAAATATGTAAAAAAAGTTTGTATTAAATTGTAAATTTGTCGATATATGGTTTTGTTTATATTTCGCCACGGGAAAACTGGGAAATATTTATTACTCGCTGTAAGTAACGGTTTCCATGGACACGAAATAACAAGTCTATCAATAAACATCAAGAGCGTAGGTGCTAACCAACTTTTGCATTTGTTTTTGATATCTTAGAAGAACAAAGGATGCTTTTTTTGGCGACGGACTCGTGGTCACACCGAAACTCAGAAACTAATGATCATAAAATAGTAGTTTTTTTTTACAGAAGTGATAGATCTCATCGATATCTTCGTTTTGGATGACAGCTGTCAAACTTAAAACAGCTATAACTCTGAAACTAATGATTCTGGACTAGTAGTTTCTTTACAGAAGTGATAGACCTCATCGATATCTTTGTTTTGAATGACAGCTGTAGAATTAAAAGTGCTATAACTCTGAAACTAATGATCATTAACTACTATTTTATGATCATTAGTTTCTGAATTATAGCCCTTTTAAGTTTGACAGCTGTCATCCAATACAAAGATACCGATGAGATCTATCACTTCTGTAAAGAAACTACTAGTCCAGGATCATTAGTTTCAGAGTTATAGCCCTATTAAGTTTGACAGCTGTCATCCAAAACAAAGATATTAATGAGATCTATCACTTCTGTAAAGAAACTACTAGTCCAGGATCATTAGTTTCAGAGTTATAGCCATTTTAAGTTTGACAGCTGTCATCCAAAACAAAGATATCGATGAAATCTATCACTTCTGTAAATAAACTACTAGTCTATGATCATTAGTTTCCGAGTTATAGCCCTTTTAAGTTTGACAGCTGTCATCCAAAACAAAGATATCGATGAGATCTATCACTTCTGTAAATAAACTACTAGTCTATGATCATTAGTTTCTGAGTTATAGCCCTTTTAAGTTTGACAGCTGTCATCCAAAATGAAGTAATCGATGAGATCTATCACTTTTGTAAATAAATTACTAGTTTATTATTGCTAGTTTCAGAGTTATAGCCATTTTAAGTTTGACAGCTGTCATCCAAAACAAAGATATCGACGAGATCTACCACTTCAGTGAAGAATCTACTAGTCCAGGATCATTAGTTTCAGAGTTATAGCCCTTTTAAGTTTGCCATCTGTCAAACAAAACGAAGATATCGACGAGATCTATCACTTCTGTAAAAATAATTCAAATATTATAATAACTCGATACGTTTTAGCTTCGTGTCGTGGTGTGACCACGAGGAATAGTTATTACTCGTGGTCACACTAGTATGACAAAACGGTGTGACCACGAGTCCGTCGCCCTTTTTTTCGCGATAAACTGTAGTCCACGTGGTCGAAGTTGCGTGCGGGAAATCTAGTAAATTATATAAAAACGGCGGTAATCCTAGAGATTATTATGATACATTTGATTGAATGCGCCTAAGAAGTAAAAGACTAATATCTGAATGTTATCGTTTGTTCACAAATAATGTAGAAGAAGGTTTGCAGACAAATCTTAAGCTTTTTTGGAATTATGTCAATGGTAATGGTGCTTCTATCCCTCAAACCATAACCTATAAAGATAGTGTTGCTAACAGTACAACTATGAATATAACTTTTAATAACTTTTATGAACTTTTCGAATATGAAACGTATGCAGGCTGGGACACATCCCTTGATTCGAATGTGAAACGTATGCAGTCTGTGACAGATCCCTTGATTTTTGCTCTAACCACTTAAACATAATACAGTATTGACATCTCAAGAGAACAAATTTTAGAAGCCATTGATAAACTTGATGAAAATAAGTGTTCAGGGCCTGATGGCATACATGCCTATTTTTACAAGAAGTGTGCCAAAATTGTAGTTTATGAAACGGTTGCATAATAAGGGGTATTAAAACACGAGAGTGAATTTAAAAAACGAGCCGTAGGTGAGTTTTCTCTATACTCGAGTGTTTTAATAACTAGTTATGCGCCGTTTCATACACTACTTTATCTACACTCATACAATAGGAACTTACATTTAATGGAAAAAAAATATGTCGTAAGAATTTTCTTGTTTTTTTCTGGTAAAAGCTCGTTCGTCACGCTTGTTGCTGTTTCCGTGATGTCAGGTGGAGTCAAACTCTCCTCACTTACATTGCTGTCGAACATTTGTAATCAGGATACAACTTTTGATCAATAAAAATATATTGAATTGGTTAGGTACTAAAGTAAAGTAAATTATGGCGCCAAAATCCAGTCCACAGCGACTTCGCGCGCCTTTGGTCTTGCACGCGCCGCCATAGATAATAAATGACGAAAACCCGCACGGCCAACCGGTGCTTATAAGGGAAAAATATATATTATAACATCGTTTAGTTAAAAAAAACAGTGTTTTATAATTTCAATATATTAATAATAATACTGTAATTACATATATTTTATATATTAATATATTAATATGTATGTGTATGTATGTATGTTAATTTACCATATAATTGCGCCACCGACTGTAAGGTCGGTGAAAAATTCCTGATCCTTTCTATATTAAGGTAGTCTGGAAGAGATCGCTCTTTAGCGATAAGATCGCTCTTTAATTTTTAATTTATATCCTTGTTTGTATATTTTTTGGTGTGCAATAAAGTGTATTTGTATTGTAGGTACCTATTGTATATAGTTTATTTCATGATGTATCAAATTCTACTGTTTTACAGCATTCTGTGTGCATGTATTTTTGGATTATGGAATTGTATTATATTTTTTTTATACCATTTTGTAATTATTATTATTTATTGTATTTCATCATGTAATTTCCGTAATTTGTAACATGCACCATAAAAACTAAAACACGACTACGATCGGGTACAAAATAGCATATGACACTCTTGCGATGAAGACGAATCGATTGACAATTCGCTTGTCAAAATAGGACCAAGTTTTTAGTTTGAACACATAATCCTTCCTTTGCTTTGCAGTAGTCGAGTAAAAAAATAGCCTAAGTATGACACTCTATACCTGAAGACCAAAGATTTTGAATTACGCTTATTGGCGTAAAGTCCCTCTACGCTGAAGACGAATCGATTCACGGGTCCAGCAACGGGTCGACACTTTCCCTAATTCGACACTTTGGTTCTTTCACACCTTGCTTGTCAAAATCGGACCAATAAGAGCGACGCTATGGTGGTGTATCCACATACATACATACTTGTATACATACATACATACATAGACTGTTCCCTGGCTTCACCGTAGTCGGGTAAAAAGTAGCCGATGACACAATAAATGTAAACAAATCGATAAAAATCGGACCAATAGGGGCGACGCTATGGTGGAACAACCACATACATACTATACGTAGACTGTTAAACTCATTACCCTTCCCTTGTTTCGCCGTACTCGGGTAAAAAGGCTGACTTCTTCTGCCTGTATTAGTATACCACACCTGTGAGATATTCAGCCGCTAGGCAGTAGTGTGTGTAAATTATGTGGGCCGGTTTGAAGAGCAATATTCCAACTAAATTACTGAGCTTAATCTAAGGGTGACGAGTGCAGTGCAGTGCCGCGCAAGAATTTGCAATGCAAAATTCTGGCAGTGTTACGCTTCTGGCGCTTAGCAACAAGTGAACGACCTGCTCGTCCCGCATTACTGAGTTGCAAAAAGAAAATTCAAATTTAGTATTTTAGTCACGTATGGATTCCGCCCTGTACCGTAGAAGA
Source organism: Alsophila aescularia (assembly GCA_946251855.1). Classification (NCBI taxonomy): domain Eukaryota; kingdom Metazoa; phylum Arthropoda; class Insecta; order Lepidoptera; family Geometridae; genus Alsophila; species Alsophila aescularia. The sequence goes on from OX276376.1 coordinate 32,288,623, forward strand.
AAGACTCAAACAAAAACAAAATACTTAAAGCACAAAGCTTGTCAGTGTACCTTTTAGAAACCCAATTGATGATTTCTAAAACTGTTCAAAACTGTTTCTGATCCGTTCCATTTTAACTAAAACTCTCACAAACTTCTCTTTTGTGTAATTTATCTGGTTATATTTTTTAATATTTTGTTACTCCTTTAATTTTGCATAATATTGTGGCCGAAACAGATTTTTGGAACTAATTACGTTTTGAATTTTCATCAGGTTTTTTTTAAATCTATTGATTTTGATTATCTATCATTTGTCTACGCTATGTCACCTTGACAGAACCAGATAAAAAGGCTATAGGGAGGTTTCAATTGTCTTGTCAAGAAAAAGGTTTTATATCATTCATTTTTTTTTACTCAAGGGTTGCCAGTGCCAGAGGTAAACAGATACATTGAAGATAATATAAATACTACGTTCTGTACTGCAAAACAGTACCCTTTCTGAATGGGAATTGTGTTTTAAATAAAAACAACTTCAGGCTCTCCAGCTGTTTCAAAGAATATACTACTCTCTACCGATAACATTTTTGATTAAAGACCGAGAGAGCTGGATAATCCTCGCCACGATGTTGCAACCATATCAGCAAAGAAACTAACTTTCTCCCCTATTCATATTAAAACAGAATTAGAAGACTCCGCAATTTATTTCTTGGCTTTGGGACAATCGCCAAGGCAAACTTTGTTTTTTTCTACACATTTAGGACAGCTTTCTGACATTGAATCGCTTGGCGATACTTCTACTCTTTCTGGCATTTCACTGAATTTCTCATCACTCTTGTCTTTAGATTTAAATTTTCTAAATAAAGTTTCGCTCGATTTCTTTGCAAGCAGTGCCAATTTTGATGATTTTGCAACAATATCCCTAACATTAAATGGTTTCTTTTTTGAGGTTTTGTCTTGTGAATTTTGTTTTTGAATATTGTCTTCAAATGTGTCTTCTTTAATATGATTTGTAAGTTTGTCATCAGTACGTGTCTTTTTTCCTTCTGCTATTGGTTTGCCATCTTCAAAACGGAAGTTTTCCGTTGAACTATACATACTTGTTCCAACAATCTGAAAATAGTAAACGAAAGTTTGTGTTATTTAAATACAACTAATGTTATACTTAAATTACTTGTTGTTTGTATTAATTAATGTTAAAAAGCTTTTATGCAGTAGCCATGTCATAATGAAACTTAGAACGGGCTATCACAATTAAATGCGTATACAACACTACGTGTCTATGCTGTTAACCATTGAGGACTTCACTAATCAGGAGCCAACCTGGAGTGCAGCAACCATGGTCATGGTAAAACTTTAAACCATCCAGCATAATATAATGCGTACACAAAATTTCGTGTCTGTGCTGTTAAACGTTGAAGAGTTTCTTAGTCAGAAGCCAATCCGGAGTGCAGCAGCCATGTCATCTTGAAATTTCAATCCAGCTAGAATAATAAAATGCGTACAAAAAAACGTGACTGTGCTGTGCTGTTGACCGTTAAAGAGTTCCTTTATCTGGAGCTGTTCCTGGATGTCGATTCAGGTCATGCTTACTATGAAAATGCATTGTCGTTGGAACTGAACCCACATGCAAAAATTCAACTCCGTAGGATAAGAGGAAGTGGTTCTAATTCAGTATGCAACATTTGACCTAAACAAACATTCATACAGACATACATACAGACAGACATATATACAGACATACATACATACAAACATTGCAAGTTAAATAAAAGTTTTAAAAAGTGTGAGTTTATTTACATGTATGGATTAAACTTGAAATCATCTCACAACATGACCAGGTAACAATATTATAGTTATGACTAGGGTCATGACAATATTGACAATGTAGGTACGAGTACGTCTGTTCAGGGTCCCCGTCCACCACAGCAGACACGAGCAAATCAAAGTGGGCTCCGGAGCGGACATAGGAAAATCATGACTGATAGAATTAAAATATACTCATATCTTCGCTCCGCTCTCCTGCAGTGGATATAGAGTCAACAAAACAGATATGGATTTTTTGGTATTTCAAACGTGGAAAAAAACTACAATTCAATTCAATTCATTTATTCCAAGAAACAATTAATTGTACACAAATAAAAATAAAAATGATAATATTAAAAAACCATTTAAACCTATAATATAAAACATAAAAACAATAAAAATTAAAAATGACAAAAGTATATATATGTCAACAATACATATAAATATTAAACAACTCACATCAAATTAAATAGATTCAGTAAAAAAAACTACGTAATCTATCATCTAAAAATTCCGTGACAGAGTAGTAGCATTTTTCCAGTAAGATCCAGCATCAGTTTTTTTTTTCAAGTATGAGCGCTATAAATTGTTTCAAAAGAGACAGGTAGCTTTTTGTACAAACAAAACGTGACTGCTGTGCTGTTGACCGTTAAAGAGTTCCTTTATCTGGAGCCTGAACTTTTGTACAGTGACAAACAACTACTAAACTGGGGAAGAAGCTACTTTTCAAATCTTTCTTTCGTGTCGTGTTCGTGTCTGTTATGTCAAACTCCTGTCCTCATCTGTTTCAAAACTACAGCGACGTATAGCCGTAGTATATCCGCACGAGTCAACACAACAAAAAAGTGGAGTGAAAATGCGGAGCAAAAACGCAAAGTGAGACACCGGAGCAAGAAAGGTGGGGGAGCAAAGCGGGGAAGCGGAGCAAGGAATTAAGTGTAGTGGGGAAGTGGAACAAGAAATCGAAGCCAAAAAGCGAGGAAGAGATGCAAGACCTCCAGATCCGAGCAAAGAAGATGATGCTGCCGTGCATTACAGCCAGCCTGAGTTGTATTTCAATTTTTTGCTTTAAGTGAAATTCGTTTTTCAATATTCTGAAATTCATCATTTGAAATTGTGTTTTTTTCCATTAGAAGTATTTCTATAGATAGAAATACCCTTCATTTTCGTTAAATGCTCATCGTGTTAATATTATTTTGATTGTGATGTTTGAGCAAAATCTACGTTTTCTTATTAATCTAATCGAGGGGTAAATGGAAACCACTTAGGTTTATTCCGATTTAAACACAACACAACTATAACAAAATATATTTTTAAAGTATTGAGTACAACTAACCGGCGCGGGCGCTTCGCTTCTTTTCGTATAAACACATTTCATTAAACTGTACCACTCAGCTCCCTTGCTCCTCTCTGATGATCTCTTGCTGGTTCCCGCTACGTTGCTTCGGTCTACATCCTTGCTCCACCCCGCTACACAACCCTTCTCCGCGGCCTCGGTTGTTCCCGTACCCTTAAAAAAATAAGCAGTCTTTTATTTTTGTAAGCCCTCTTATAAAATAGATATATTGATTGATTGTCCGAAATAAACAAGTTAAGTTTCGCGACTTCTAAATTTTTTCACCATTTAGCATGGATCCAAATTTTTTCACTTCCATTAAAATGTTATTTAAATAAATACTAAAAAATAAATATAAAGTGTACGTACATTACCTGGGGCTGTCTCTGGCATGCACCGCCACAACTTAACACATTGTAAGCACGTGCTTGCATTTGTTCCATCTGAAAACCGGTAACTTTATATTGGTAGCCATACTTGCCTACTCTGGGAAAGCTTAAAACGAACAACAATTAATTTTGGTCGACATTTAAAACCCCAAATAAATACATATTATAGTACTAGCTGTGCCCGCGGTTTTGCCCGCATATTCATTTTTCCGGGATGTAAGGATCCTGTCATATTCCAGAACCAAATCATCAAGCTTCGTTCAGACTTCAAATGGTTTTTATAGATTGCTGGAATTCTATTCATCAGATTGAGATACCAAGTACACCAGTTTTTAAGTCAAACCCTAAGCTATCCAACAGTGAAAACTGCATTGCAATCGATCTAGTTGTTTTTACGTGATGCGCGAACAATCATAAAGTCAAACAGACTGATTGCGATTCGGTTTTCCCTGTTGGATAGCTTAGGGTTTGACTTAAAAACTAAAATACTTGGTATCTTAAACCGATGATTAGAGCAATCGATAAAAACTATTTGATGGCTGAACGAATTTTGCAGAAATGTAGTATATTTTATTTTATAGGTACTTTGGTCCTGGAAGAACACGCATGGGCTTACTGTTAAATAGTGTACTTTTAAATGAAATGACCATGCGGGCAAAAACACGGGTACAACTAGTCTATATTTATAGTCTATCTATACTATAATAAAGCAATACGAACGAAAAAGTCTCAACAATGAAATAATATAAAAACAATGGTCCTTATTACCCTAGTATTAAAATAAGCTACTGAATAAGAATATAACATAAAAAAACGTGTGTCCGTTTGTTTGTTCGCGCATCACGCAAAAACTACTAGACCGATTGCAATACGGTTTTCATTGTTGGATAGCATATGATTTGACTTAAAAACTGGTGTTCTTGGTATCTTAATCAGATGAGTAGAAGCCGAGCAATCTATAAAAAAATTATGGCTGAAGAATTTCGATCAAATGTTGGTATTTTGGCATTTTATGTCTTGGAATAGTACATAGAGTACTTTTAACCTAGAGAAATGACCACGCTTGCGAAGCCACAGGCACAACTAGTATTGAATAAATTATTATTACTAATTGGGCAAAACAATAACTAAATCTTTATAATTTTGACTTCCTTACTTCCAGAAGATTATAATTCAATTATCAGTTCCCAGAAATAAATAACGAAAATAACTAGACATTTCTTAAATACCCTGTTGATTTACCACCTAAACATTGTGGAACGGACTCTTGGCTGAAGTCCAGATATTTTTTATTTTTTCCGTCTAGACCAGCAGCTTTGATATAGGTCATCTCATTTTCAGTTTCATTAGTAGATACGAAACAAATGCGATACTTAACGCGTGCAAGAATAGATTTCCTTACGATATAACTGCTGGATTTGGTAGTCCATATCGCATAATAATATATGTTTCATTCCGGAGCCAAGGCACCCCTGGAAGACAACCCTGGGGGTGCCACGGGAACTTCAATTCGGATCCGTGGCACCCCAAGGTCCTCAATTCCATACATCGGTGTGCTACCGATGTATGGATATCTATTTACTAGTTCCCATGAATCCACCAATCGAGTATTGATGGGACAGATGGACAACAGTGACAAAATCATTTTAATAGTCTAATTTTTATATTTATTTAAAGGAATTTCTCCAATACGTGGCCTAATCCCCGTTAGTTTATCTCTTAGTTAGAATCTTCAATGCTGCTATGAGTAATTCCTCGTCACGCGACGCCTGGAAGAGTGCCGATGTCATCGGCATTCACAAACCAGGCAAGAAATCTACCGTGCTCCCTAGCTATCGCCCCATCAGTCTTCTCAGCTCTCTGGGGAAGATTTACGAGCGACTCATTCTGAGTCATCTCTGGTCCGTCGCGAAACTCAATAAACTCATCCCCATGAGCAGCTGTAGAGCTTTTTGCCCTCAGCAAGTGCACCGCATTCCGGAGCACATCCTCGTTGGCTTCAACCGGTACCCTAAACCCCAAACCACGGTGGCCGTCTTTCTGGACGTAGCTAAGGCTTTTGACAAAGTCTGGCACGCCGGGCTGATATACAAGTTGTACCAGCTCGGAGTGCCGGACAGTCTTGTGCTCGTAGTACAAGACTTCCTCAAAAACCTCAGCTTTCGCTATAGTGTCAAAGGAATCAAATCCGTCCCACACCCCATTCGAGCCGGAGTCTCTCAGGGCTCCGCGCTCTCTCCGCTCTTGTCCACTCTGTACACCAGCGACTTTCCGTGCCCTCCTAACCTAGAGATCTTCTTCTTTGTCGACGATACTGCGATTTACACGACAGGGTGGAGACCGTCCTAGCTTAGGAGACACCTCCAACGGGCGGTGATCGCCACGCCTCCCCGTCAACTCTGGAAACGCTCCAGTTTATACAGAATAAATTCCTTCGAAATGCAATCGGTGCCCCCTGGTATCAGAGGAACGCCGAGCTGCACCGCGATGTCGAGCTTCCCTCGATCAGTCAATTCATGCAAGATGCTTTTCGCCGCTACTTTGATGCGGCGCCCCATCACCCCAACCCCCTTGTAGTCGAAATACACGACAGACACTACAGCCCTCCGTAGACGCCCTTGCAATGTCTTGGACGATCCGGACGATGCCATCGCAGACAAAGTACTAGCTGCGGCGGCCTCGCCCAATCTTATATCCTCTGTGTCTAACTGTTGATAGAGGGAATATCAACACTTAGACACAGACACCGACCTCGCCGGTGAGGTCGAAGGTCCCGTTATCATAATCAGTTATTATTTGCCTTCGAGTTTCTTGCCGATTCTTCTCGAAGGTGTATTACGAAACGGCAGTCAGTTATTTAAATCTATGAAACGGCTTCTAGCCATCTTTTCAGGGCCCCCTCGATCACTACTAAAACTAGCGATCGAGGGGTGTTTAGTCGATGTTCCCGTAAACGAGATGATCTCCAAGCCATGATTCGTACCCCCTGGGTGCCCTTGTGGCTGGCGTGCACCTTCTCATCACGCATTGCGGCGGAGCGCTTTAGCCCTAACCCTAAGTATAGATATTAGAATGCTCGACACACTTCAACTTGATTGCTGATTACACATTATTAAAAACAAGAGAAATAAGTCGACTGACATTTTTGAAAATTTAGAATTTTACAGCTTCAACAAGGAAAGTTATAGCACAGTACATATATTAGTATGTACGTTATCAAACGATAAATACATAACTACAATTTAGGTCACAATAGCTTCACATTAAAGATACAAATTAAATCATAGTTAATATTAGTAAGTAGGTTTACATAGTTTTAATACTAAGTATGTATTCAAAAGCACTGTACTAATTGACCTGGGGGAATGGTTGATAGTTGTAGAATGGTACGACACAATCTCAAATCGGTGCAAGGATACATCCACTCTTTTTAATTTTTGATGTGGGACACGAATAAGTGCCCTACAATTATGTATATAAAGGACATTGTTATGATAACTTATCAACACCGAATCTAAATCCCTAAAACTCTGAATTAGAAATGTTCACTGTATGTTGGGTACCTACTCTTAAAATAACCTAAAAGAAAGGGGCTGTTGAAACTCATATGTATGCTGATCGAAACTTGTATTTAACGTTGAAATGGGTAGTTTATTTTTTCAAAAACAATAATTATGGGTACAATTAAGTGTTTTTCTTAGTTTGTTCATATAAACTCAAGAATGCTTAAGTGGTGAAAGCTTGAAGTTGACAGTCATAGCTTTTCAACTCAAGTGAAGAAAACTACATTCAGCTTTTTTTAGTTTTGATTTAAGTTGGGGAAGGGTTTATTTTTTTTCAACAACATAGCTGCTATAGGTGGAAGGGTACAGTAACTTGTTTCTATGATGCAACCACCACCATGAAATGACAATGATTTTTCAAAAGGTACTCCTTTTAGAGGGTGAAAGATTCATTATAGTCCACATGAGAGCCAGCCTCAAGAACTGTCAGAAATGTTCTCCGAGAAATCCATCAGCAAAATTCCGGCAGTCAGCTGTGAGCGAGGTTTAAAAGTAGGTAAAATGTGTTATATTTTGCAAAAACATGCAATGGAAGTAGCTGATAGTAAAGGCAAGAATCAACTGAAGAGGACATGCACGGAGATATGGAGCGCGACTCACTGCGTGGTAGTTCACAAGTCGTCTTCTAATATCCTATGATCTGGACGACGACATCTTCTATCAGAATGATATATAATATCTATTTCAATCAATTGTCGCCCTTAAATTGGTTGAAAAACTGAATAGTATTTACCATTAATATGACGTTGCAGTAGAGCTGAGACAGGGTTCCGACGACAAGCGTGTACAACTGGGTCGCCGGGCTGCTTAAATTAAAATTCAGATCAAATGTTAATTAAATTAAGTACATAAGAAACCAACAACCACTACCTCATACACAACTACCTACATACCTCTCTACCTCACTACCTCACTTCCTCATACCTCAGAGGCCACTCTGCTGTCAGAGTTTATCAGGCTGCCACGAGGGCCTCTCACTATTAATCAATAACAGCCGGAACCGACAGCAGCGTGCCCTCTGAATCACGGAGCGATGGAAAACCGCACATAACTTAGAAAAGTCAAAGGCGACTTTTCTAAGTTACACTGGGACACTGGGACTGCATGATAAATGTTAAATTTTTATATGATAACAATGTCATAATTCTGTGACTACTAAATAAGTAGGAAGAAACAGAAAAGAAAAATAAATTATGCAAAATATTTTTGTTCAATAAGAAAAACAAAATAAAATCATTGTTTCAGTACACACTAATACAAATAATTACCTACATTTTTGCAGAAAATAGGTAAAGACGTTAAAATGATCGATAATTGCTAAAAGTGGGGTATAACCCTGCCTTAATTTATTTATTTAATACTTTATGCACATAAACAGTGTACAGAGGAGGACTTAATGCTATGACAGCATTTTCTGCCAGTCATCCTGGTTGTGCAAGAAACGTGTATAGGCGCGCACTCGAGATATGGACAGTAAAATGGAAATAAAGAGAAATTAATGGAAATAAATTCATAAAAATAAGACTTTTAATAAATCGTATATATATAAATATATATACTATAAATTTAAATACATATAAATATTATAAAATTAAACAGCTGGTGGTGTTAACAAAATCAAAAATTTTTGGAAGTCTTTTTTAAATGCTCTTAATGGCATATAGACATTAACATCTGCATGAGCCATGTTCTTACCTGATTAAGGATCTAATCAAGGCGCAAGGGCAAGAAGACATGCATGCGCATGTGTCAGCGGGAACTGATTGGCCACCTGGACCACTCGACCCGCTGACACTGGGACTGCATTCCTCCGGGCACTCGCCAGAAATTAACTGAGAGGTTAGTGATTGGTCCGGATTGTTCTGAAAACGTGTGATATAATACCTCTTTAACGGTAGCACTCTTCACATTAAATGTATTTCGGCGTAATGTGGCGTAATAGCTGCTGTTTAAATAGAGATGAGGACAAATATATTCAAAACAAAAGGCGGTCCCTCACGCACACACTTTCACCATGTTATGCCGATCGGCCGCCACATTGCATTAAAATCTCGATCTTGTTAGTCGAGTTCTGTAAAGTCCTTATCAAAAACAATGCAGTCTTTTGTGATGAAATTGTATATCAACCACAAAACACCACAAGTTATCAACTCACGCACACACATACGTAGCTGCCATTTCTTATGTTCGTTTGTTTGGGGCTTGACCTCCGTCTTTTTAAAATCTTTTTGATTGAGATACATACCCCCTACATACCCCCTACTACATAGTACTCATACTCTCTATACCTATTATTTCAACTATAAAACTAAGTGTGTATCATAAAGTCTCCCAGTCTCTTGATCTGCCTCTGTAATATTATATTACACTACCTGGCCCTCGGCTCTGCCTGCGTGTGTTCAAATCTCAGGGTTAAAAGTATTTTACAGTAGTCGCAGCGGAAGCTTGTGTCTCGGAAGTTGTCTGCTAGTCGCTGCGCAATCTCTATGTTGAAGGTGAAGACAACATTGTACAATTGCCTTGCTCACTCGCTTACGTTTTTCGCATATTCTATCTCGCTTTTATTTTATACTGGTTTATCCTCACAGCAGTACCTGCGCAATCGTTCACAGTGCCTAACTTCACAAACATAAAGATTCGCTGCGAGTACTGTTATTCCATCCAGGAACAAAAGTACTTATAAAATTCAATTTTCCAAATTTCGTTCAGCCGTCAAATAGTTTTTTACCGATTGCTTGGCTTCTAGCTCCTATTCATCGGATTCAGATACAAAGTATACCAGATTTTAAGACAAAACCAACAGTGAAAACCGCATGTTTAGTAGTTTTTACGTGATGTGCGAACAGAAAGACAGACACATACAAAGTTATACACCATTTAAAAAAGTAATATTCTTGTTCCGTAGCTTAAATTAAGTCCCCGAGACCAATTATTACTTTTTAAATGTCCTATAACTACTACTTCTTTTTACACAATTTTTGTTACATATGTACTGGTTTATTTTATGCAGGTATCTTTATGTATATAGATTTGAATATTTTCTATATTTTTTTGTTTGGTTTGTTTGTCGTATGAGGTAGTGCTGGCCTGTGGTGTCAGAGTTTTTCAAGCCGCCCGAGGGCCTCTGCCTTGGCTTAACGACTGCTACCGGGACCAACAGCTTAACGTACCCTCCAAAGTACGGAACGATGGAAATCTACACATAACTTCTAAGTTCGGCTCCGCAACAATGACTGTTCTAAAGTCATTGCTGCGGAGCCGAGGACAGAACTCGGTATTGTTGGATACTAACTCGCACAGGTATACTCGGCTACCTGCGCTCTATTAAAGAAGTCTAAAATTATTCACTGTTGATTATTGTTATAATAATTTTAAAATTGTAATAAATGTGCTCCAATATATTATATATGTATGTGTATGTCTGTTATGGGGGATCCCAAGTTAAGTTGTTATTTCTTCGAGCTGATGATGATGCTATGATGTTATTCTAAGGTTTCCTGGAAGAAATCTTTTTTGGCGAAAAGGCCGCCCATTGATACAGTATTTTTTAATATGTTGTTCCTAAGCTTTTGTTTGTTTTATTATATACTAAAACAAACAAAAGCTTAGGTTGCGTCCCACGGCTTAGCACGTGTAAAAATTACGCCTCCCAACCCTCCCCCCTCCAAACCCTCCTTCCCAGTCCCCTGTAAAACCCCCAACAATCCCCCTATCGAGATTCATTTCGATCTGATCAATGGTGTAGGAACGCATAGAGGTCAAACATATAAACATTTTTATAAATTATTTCGCCGGTCGATTCTTAGAAAAACAGTAGGTACTGAAATGACGCAATACCTACATTTAAAGGAACATTCTGGAACACACTAGTAGAGCGTAGGTACCTACAGAAGTTTCCAGAGCGCGCGGTAGGTATATAACTACGGGCGCGGTGACATCAAAGGCGCCGCCGACCTTGAAAGTTCAAAGACCTACCGACTACCACTAGTACATACGAGTAGTTATGAGTACATTCTGGAAACTTACGTCGCGGTATAAATAGGGCGCACATCGACTGCCTGGGACTGTACTGATTTGGCTGACGAAACGAAACGATCAAAGTGATTCGAAGCGAGTATTCAGGGATAATTTATAAGAGTGTACAGTCAAGTTAAAGAGTGTTTGCGCATTATTTGTTGGATTAATTTCTTTTTGTGGTTTTTCGAATAAACGTGTTAATTTTTGGTGTAATTAGCGTACAATTAATTTTATCCGAACCCCAGCTTGTAACAATATATTACTAGTTTTCCCGCCCGCGACTTCGTACGCGCGGACTACTGTTTATCGCGAAAAAAGCATTCTATTTTCTTCTAGGATTTTAAAAACCACTGCAAAAGTAGGTATAGCACCACTCTTGATGTTTTTTGAAAGACTTGTTATTTCGTTTCCATGGCAACCACAGACCATTCAACATAACATGATGGCAACCGTTCCTTACAGCGAGTAATCAACATTTTCCAGTTTTCCCGTGGAAACTTACAATTTACCAGGATAAAAAGTATTATATGCTTTATTCCAGGGTATAAGCTATCTCCATTCCAAATTTCATTAAAATCCGTCCAGACATTATCGTTTGAAAGCTCCCCAAACAAACAAACAAACAGACAACGATTCACTTTTATATATTGGTATGGATTATATAGAAGATAATCTATACAACACGAGGTTTGTATCTATCTATCTATAACTTGATAAAAAAAACACACGTACTCGAATATAGCAGAATAGTGCTGCACCGAAAATGAAAAGGATCACATAGTCAGGAGGCATTTGTTTGGAGTTGGTGGCCACCTGCAATATACAGAGACAGATGAAGATCACCAAATTAGGAGATCAAGAGCTTCTAGAGAACGCGACTAAGAATTACCACAGAATGAATAATATCTATGACTACAGTTTAAAATCATTCACCCGAAGCTTACACATGAAAGAGTCGTAATCAAATAATCTCTCGGCTTTCCCTTCGAAAAACTGGTGGTTTAATACATTAACTTTGATTAAATTTGTACTATTTTGCCATAGTGCCCAAGGGAACCCTGGGTTAATTTTCCAGACTTAAAACCATAGTTATCATGCATTATAGTACACAATATGCTAAACAGTTAAGAGGACAATGAATTTAAGTCGTGAAAACATGCAAAGGCTTCAAGAAAACATCCTACGTAATATTCGTTTACATTTCGCTTTAGGTAAGTATTGAAAATAATACCTATTGAAAATAATACCAGTTAGGAACTTACATAAATACTATCCGAATCCGAATAATATTATATTATGGTAGAAATGTGCCTTCAATTAGAATTTTGTTATTATCTTCGTTAGCATGGGCAGTTCATTGTTTTCCACCTCTTAAATTGTGGGGGTACTTAAGGATTGGCGAATCAGACAGTGAACCATGTCTGCATAATAATTCATTCATACAAGCGCTAGCTGGTAGTAATTAGAGCTAGTATAGATTCTGTTCGTTTACATTGAGCTGTTCCATCAGCATAGACTATGGAGAGTACAGTTGACAACATTTGCTGGTCGCTGCACTGGAAACCATCAGCATAGACTATGGAGAGTACAGTTGACAACATTTGCTGGTCGCTGCACTGGAAACCATCAGCATAGACTATGGAGAGTACAGTTGACAACATTTGCTGGTCGCTGCACTGGAAACCATCAGCATAGACTATGGAGAGTACAGTTGACAACATTTGCTGGTCGCTGCACTGGAAACCATCAGCATAGACTATGGAGAGTACAGTTGACAACATTTGCTGGTCGCTGCACTGGAAACCATCAGCATAGACTATGGAGAGTACAGTTGACAACATTTGCTGGTCGCTGCACTGGAAACCATCAGCATAGACTATGGAGAGTACAGTTGACAACATTTGCTGGTCGCTGCACTGGAAACCATCAGCATAGACTATGGAGAGTACAGTTGACAACATTTGCTGGTCGCTGCACTGGAAACCGTCATTGCGAGTATTAAATTTCCCTTACATTTTTTAAGCCCCTTCAACTTCGCTTGGTTTTTTTAATTTTTTGTACATTTATTCATCGTGGACTACGATTTTGTTGATGTTATGACACTTATGACAGATGGTGTCGATCACAGATTATAGATATATAGCTAGGTCATAGAGTAAGGAAAAATGTCATAGACATTTCCTAAATCAATGAGCTAGGTGGGCCACGAACGAGTTTACGAAGTATTACAGATTCATGAGGTGGGCTTGACGGGGTTTCAAAGTATTTTTATATAATTTTGTCCCTGGCATTCGTTTACCAGTAAGCGCAATTCAAAATCTTTGGTTTATACTTTTATTTGGTTTGGTTTTGTTTTGGTTTATCTTTGGTTTATAATTTAGTATTAATCCCTTTTTCATAGTATACCTTATCGGATTAGTGAAAAGATTTTTGTAGGCCTTTCGAAAAGTCTACCAACTCCATTTTAAAGAAAGGAAGCGGTTAGCGTTGGATAATGGTTTTGCAATCATATCACCTTGATAATAAGAGTAGGTATGCACGAAAAACCTAGGCTACAGTGTATTCTAATTAGATAGCGCTGTCAACCAAATACCACTGTAGAAAGTGTAATGCATACTAAATAACCTTACACATAAGATTGGGTATACAATTCAGGGTGTGGCAATATAATGGGGCATTAAGGGTTACTTGTATTTTTTTTCAAACAATTTATTTTGTTGTTTTTTTAGAAATTCCGATTTGCTTTGTTATTTATTTCTTGAAAATAGATCCGAAAATTTGTTAAGAAAAAAATATTCTTACTACAAAAGAAAAGGTACCGACCCTTAATGCCCCACTATGTTGTATAGATTCTATAACGTAAGCCAGTACTACCTACTCATAAACATAACTTTTTTAGTTGCTAACTTGCCTTTATAATAATTATTTCAGACACCGAAGGCGTGAGCAGTGGGTGTGAGGCGAGTGGAGTTAAAGAAGAGATAGCAAGAGACTACGCCGCGCTTCAGTCGAGGTTGGGCAGGGAGTTCTCTGACAGGAGAGGAAAACTACATGCCGGTGAGAGTCTATCAGCTTCGTCATGTCTTCTCGCCACACATCCCACAGTGCCTAAAGACAAAGTCTTTAATTAGTGCGTCCGAAACGTGGACAGTGGCTGTGAGGGCCCTTTCACGATCGGCGATTAGAGACGATTATACGCAAGCACGATCGTGTGGAGGGCTTACTCGCTTGTAGTCGCCGATCATCTGCGGCATTAGTCAATCAAACCACGGGTAGAATCGTGTACAAATAAAGAAAAACCTTTAGCTACCCATGCGAAGCCTGGGTGAGTGGGACTATTCCATTAAAGGTCTGAAAAAGGTATACCTAGTAAATTGTATAGCTACATATTTACTTTGTTATATTACAATGAGGGAAGGGAGGCCTTTGCCCATCCATGGGACGAAGATTACTGAAAAACTATATATGATGAATGCTCAAACAACCATCTTCTCTTTGTCATTTTTTTTCTTAATTATTCGTTCTACTAAATTATGTAAATGATTGTAAACTGTAGTTAAATGAATGGTATCAGCAGCTATAAACTCTTGAAGGGATGAAACGATCAAAAAACGTACTATCGTGTGGATGCTTGTACGATGATCGTTCAATTATCTTGCCGATGACAGACGATCACGCAAGTAACGATCATCGCCGATCGTGAAGAGGGGCCATGAGTCTCCATGTTACTCCTCAAAAAGGTTACTCAGTGAGCTATGGATTGGGCTCGGGGTTTCTCTAAGCCCAAGGGATCGCATCCAGAACGCGGTGACAGAGCCAGTGAACGGAAGTCACTGACATAGCTCAAATAATTAGCAAACTGAAGTGGCAATCGACTGTTCACATAAGTTTTGACTCACAAACTCATTTACCCCACACGTTATCGGTTCTTCAGAACCAATGACCGGTGGGGTAGACGAGTTTTTGAGTTGTTACCACGTACAGGCAAACGTAGTGCAGGATGCCTTCTGGCCAAATGGAGTGACGATTTATGCAAAGTGCAGTAATTACATAAGAAGAGCCGCAGATCGGGCTAAATGGCGCGCTTTAGGTAAACTGCACTGCTTTTCCAGCAGTGGACTAATGCAGGCTGTTGATGATGATGCTAAAATACCTCCAGTTCTAAACATAGGCCATCTCATAATACGTCAGGTCTGGCCATCATCGCGATTGACAGGTATTTGTGATCGCAGTAAATGTGATACCTACTTACATAGGAAAATGATGTTATCCGTTTCTCGAATTCCTTGCAAAATGAGAAAATCTGGCGACCGATATCGTGACGACTTGAAAGTGGAAATAGCGGCAGTAACCATCAAAAGATGGTGACAGAGTTTTCACTCTCTACCTTGCTAATTAATATCTATGCGATCCTTACGCTCACATTCTTACAGACTTACAAACTGTTGTTATATGAAATAGAACTGGATAGAATTAGGTACTACCTTTTGGTACTACCAGGGCGCTTATTCGCAATACCAAACGCAGTTTCTTACAGAAAACGTGTGACGTCATTACGATAATACACGACAAGACACGTAAATTCATTACATCTTTGTTGAATTTACGTGTCTAACGTGGTTACCTACGAGTCTGCATGGTCATAGAGATTAAGACCCCAGGTGACAAAACTGTACATTTTCTTGGCACTTAATTGTCTTATGATAATACAAATTTCAGTTTCATGAGAGTAACTTCTCAGTGTAAGATGTTTCTGACTTGTAACTTAACTAACGTGACTGATGTGTGCCGTGGTTTCAGCAACGCGACCAGTGGCGACAGAAGAGCAACTGTCGGCAGACTTCCGCAAGAAACTGGCAGAATGGCAACTGAAAAAGGGAGTCAAACAACCACTTCCGGTGCCTGCAAGGCAGGATCTCAGCGAGGATTTCCTAAAGAGATGGGGTAAGATACTACAATGCACGGATTTTAACCCATCGTATACCGCAATGTAATATAGTTTTACTCGAATTATTCTTCTAAATGGTGTCAGCACAGACAATATGCTATCTGTGGGTGTCAGCTTTGTTTATATCCCAGAGGGTAGGAAAGACATATTTCAGTATTTTATTTACCACATCTGTACATCATGTTCTCATGTTTATCAGCCTATACTTGTCCACTGCTGGACACTGTGTAGGCCTCTCCAAATACACGCCACTGAGCTCGGTCTTTAGCTTGCTGCATCCAGTTTCTGCCAGCAGCTTTTCGCGTCCTACACTACGTTTGCCTAAGCACGGTCTCCACTCGAGAACTCTCCTACCCCGGTTGTCGGTTGACCTGCCCACTGCCAATAAACATGGTCATGTTCTCAGATGAATGGAAGCGCATGAAAGAAACTAATTCGGTGCCTGCCTGGGAAGAGGAAGCCAAACCTGATGAGGTCCTCGTGCAGACTTCTACTAGACTTTTCAAGTTTCAAGGTACATAACTTAAAAGCTCATAAAATAACTAACTTAAAAGCTAAAAAAAACAGGCCTGCCCTGGTAAAAAAGAACTTTAGACGATAAGATATATGTTGGAATGTGCTTATCATACCCATATACCAATATTGTAAATTACGAAGTATTTTTTTCGCATTTGAAAATGGAACCATACAGACGAATTATAGAAAATTTGAAAAATAGATATGCTTATTTTACTCGGGGGATGTAAGGATTCTAACGATACCAAGTCAAAATCTGTTCAGGCATTTAAAAGTTATGGTGGAATAAATAATCTCACATACCTACATATATAAAAACAAACAAACATACATGAATCCGTAAAACATTACACTCCTTGTTTTGGGCAGTCGTGTAAAAATACTCAAAGTTTTGCTAACACATTCCATAACCGTAACCTTGTGTGTCACGTGAACCTGGCGTATTTATAGGTCCCTGCTCTTCCTGCCGGTGCTGTGGGAATCAGCATAGGGAACAAGCACGAACGATGATGTGATGTGTTGCTGCCCTACCCTATTATTTATAGGTCCCTGCTGTTCCTGCCGGTGCTGTGGGAATCAGCATAGGGAACAAGCACGAACGATGATGTGATGTGTTGCTGCCCTACCCTATTATTTATAGGTCCCTGCTCTTCCTGCCGGTGCTGTGGGAATCAGCATAGGGAACAAGCACGAACGATGATGTGATGTGTTGCTGCCCTACCTTATTATTTATAGGTCCCTGCTCTTCCTGCCGGTGCTGTGGGAATCAGCATAGGGAACAAGCGCGAACGATGATGTGATGTGTTGCTGCCCTACCCTATAATTTATAGGTCCCTGCTCTTCCTGCCGGTGCTGTGGAAATCAGCATAGGGAACAAGCACGAACGATGATGTGATGTGTTGCTGCCCTACCCTATTATTTATAGGTCCCTGCTCTTCCTGCCGGTGCTGTGGGAATCAGCATAGGGAACAAGCACGAACGATGATGTGATGTGTTGCTGCCCTACCCTATTATTTATAGGTCCTTGCTCTTCCTGCCGGTGCTGTGGAAATCAGCATAGGGAACAAGCACGAACGATGATGTGATGTGTTGCTGCCCTACCCTATATTTAATTTTACTACGAACTCAAACAACAATCATTGATTTACAAAATACTAGCGACTCGCGCCGTTTTCGCACGGGTACCTAAGTTTTTCTCTTTATTTTACTCGATTCTACCCGTGTTTTAGATTAATTTGTGATATACGTATATATTATATAGACCGTGTGATAGAAAAAAAAACGGTTATTGTGACTTAACTGTAACAGTTAAACATACAGCCTCGCGGACTTTTTTGTGTGTAATGATGAGTACTATAAACATGTAGTACATTATTTTATGTATGTTTTACGAAAATAAGAAAAAAGTAATGAAAAACTACATAGCTTGAAATAAAAAGATAAAGCCTGTTATTGGCCATATCATTTTATTTTAAGTTAATTAAATATATTTTGATTTTATATTTTATATATAATATCATTGGGTTAGGGTGAGTTGTTTAGATATTTTATTTTTATTTTTTCATTTATCATTAGTTAGCTACATAGTATTTCTTCGTTCATTTTTAAATATGGATTTCCGTAAAGTAACGCCTGAGACTATCAACTAGGACTTTTATATGCAAATTTTTAATTCCATTGGTTACGTTATTGCAATTTAGTAAGGAATATACAATTTTTTGAAAAATAATATACTGCCCATGTTACTCGCTGAATAAAGTTTTCTATAGGTGAAAGAATTAAAAATAATATACTGCCCATGTTACTCGCTGAATGTAGTTTTCTATAGGTGAAAGAATTAAAAATAATATACTGCCCATGTTACTCGCTGAATGTAGTTTTCTATAGGTGAAAGAATTAAAAATAATATACTGCCCATGTTACTCGCTGAATGTAGTTTTCTATAGGTGAAAGAATTAAAAATAATATACTGCCCATGTTACTCGCTGAATGTAGTTTTCTATAGGTGAAAGAATTAAAAATAATATACTGCCCATGTTACTCGCTGAATGTAGTTTTCTATAGGTGAAAGAATTAAAAAAAAACAAATCTTTTCTCATTATAATATTTGTGTAGATGTAGATAAACAAGAAGTAAAACATAGACCATATAAATATAAACACCAATTCATTACCTACTCGTACTTTCTCCAGGCATATCCCGGTCTTTCACGCGCAAGCTCCACGAATGGGAGAAGTCCCAAGGCATCGCCCCTGAAGCTTCCACATCAGCACTACTCCAAGCCGCCCGAGCTCGAGGGAAGATGCCTCACGCGGCGCTGACCAGGACCCAGTCTGATGGCAGCGTGGCCCCTTCAGGTGCTGGCTCGGGGAGGCTCCATGCTTCGAGCCTCAGTGTCAACGATGTAGATGACTTCGACTCAGAGTATGATAGGGAACATTCGGTAAGGGTATCTCATTATTTTTGACATTACTATCTTTTATATTCTACAGAAAGAATATAGGCATCAAATAAAGTACCAAATTGAGTCAGCACATTTAAAAAAAATATTTTGTAATGTTCTTTAAATATATTTACTATTTTCAGATTTTTTTCCTAACTTCTGCTATAAGACATTGCTTCTTGGCAAATTTCGTGATTCTAGGTCAACGGGAATTACCCTATAGGAGTTGATTCCCTTGCGAGTGTCAAAATCTATATACTTATAATAAAACTGTAACGAGTCCAATTCTGTACGCTGAAGATATTTTGAAATTTTCTTTTGGAGCGTACTCTATATTCGATAAAACACTTCTTTTATTTTTGTCTGTCTGTCTATCTGTCTGTCTGTCTGTCTGTCTGTCTGTCTGTCTGTCTGTCTGTCTGTCTGTCTGTCTGTCTGTCTGTCTGTCTGTCTGTCTGTATCTTGGCTAGGCATCAGGCCGAAACTACTGAATGAATTTAAATGAAACTTGGTATGATTTGAGTCCATACTACGAGGTAGGACATAGGATACTTTTAATCCCGAAAAATTAAAGGGTTCCTGCAGGATAGGCGTTGAAAGTTATTTAAAAGAACACGCATCACGCTGAAACTACTGGACAGAATTTGTTGCAACTTGGCACAGTCATAGTTTATATAATGGGTAAAAATTGAGGATAATTTTTATGCCGAAAAAATAAAAAGTTCCTACGGGATAATGTCCAAAATTCTGTAAATTGAAGATATTTTGTAAATTTTTTTGGTGGCTGTTCTATATTCAATAGTAAAGCCAAAACGTATTTATGTAATTTTTGTCTGTCTGTCTGTCCATCTGTCTGTCTGTACCTTGGCAGCGGATCACGCTGAAACTACTGAATAAATTTAAATGAAAATTGGTATGATTTGAGTTCATACTACGTGGTAGGACATAGGATACTTTTAATCCCGACAAATTAAAGGTTTCTCTCAGGATAGGCGTTGACAGTTATTTAAAAGAACACGCATCACGCTGAAACTACAAGACGGATTTTGTTGCAACTTCGCACAGTCATAGTTTATATAATAGGTGAAAATTGAGGATAATTTTTATCTTGAAAAAATAAAGAGTTCCTGCGGGATAATGTCCCAAATTCGGTTAATTGAAGATATTGTGTAATTTTTTTGGAGGCCGTTCTATATTCAATACTAAAGCCAAAGCTGTATTTTTGTATTTTTTGTCTGTTTGTCTGTCTGTCCGTATGTCTGTCTGTACCTTGGCAGCGCAACACGCACCGAAAATACTCACCGAATTCAAATGAAATTTGGTATGATTTGAGTTCATACATCGATGTAGGACATTGGATACTTTTCATCCAGAAAAATTAAAGAGTTCTTGCAGGATAGGGGTGGAAAATTATTTAAAAGAACACGTAGCACGCTGAAACTATGGGAAGGATGTTGATGCAACTTGGCACAGACATAGATAGGTGAAAATTATGGATACTTTTTGTCCCGAAAAAATAAAAAGTCCTGCGGGATATGGGTCCAAATTCTGTACATTAAAGATATTGTGAATTTTTTATTTGGATGTTACTCTATATTCGATAATGAATCCTAAACGGTATGTTTTTCATTTTTGTCTGTATGTCAGTCTGTATCTTGGCCGCGCGTCATGCCGCCGGAACTACGGGATGAATTCAATTGAAACTTGGTATGATTTGAGTTCATACTACGAGGTAGTCCTACCTCCTACCATAGGATACCTCTCTGTCTGTTTGTCTGTATGTTTTTTAGTTTACGCATCACGTAAAAACTATTGGATTGATTTCAATGCGGTTTTCATTGTTAGATAGCTTAGGGTTTGATTCAAAAACTGGTGTAATTGGTATCTCAATCTGGTGACTTAGAAGCCGAGCCGGTTCTGTCTTGACAGACAGACAGAACAACGAAGTGATCCTATTAGGGCTCCTTTTTTTGTTTTGAGGTAAGGAACCCTAAAAATTATCATGCCAGAGATAAAAAAATATTTTTAAAAAGAACCGTGCTCTGCTCAACAAAAAGTCTACACCAAAGTCTTTGAACCCATTTTTTTATTTCATCTTAGCTCCTGACTGATTTCAGCTTGACGACACTGAAGATATGGGCACCCACACCCGCGGGGCAGTTCTCGTGGAGGTGGAAGACGAAGAGGTGTGCACAGCGGCGCCCCTCGTGGCTGTCTCCCCACGCCACACTCCTCAGAAGCCGGTCTACACGTACGGTGAGGCGGAGGCACGGCTGTTGTGTGAGACCAGCTCTGCGGTTACTGGAACTGCTGTCCTGCAGCCTAATGGTGCTGGTGAGATTTTATAACTGACTAGTTTTTGCCCGCGACACAGACAGACAGATAGAGTTAGATATATAGATAGATGACGACTGATTAGCCGAATGGTTAGTGACCCTAACTTTGAATTCAACTAACGATTTCGAGTTCAAATCCCGCTAGGTGCAATCATTTGTGTGATGAGTGTTTTACTAATATTAGGATGGAAGAAATTTTTCCAGCCATTCAATTATGTATGTCTCTTATAGTATCTTGAATATCCGACTCGAAGTCTATAGTTTTTTGTGCTTAAATTTATATCTCGTCTGCAAACAGTGAACATTTCTGACTGGTTATTTCTGGTAGCTTGTTTGTATAGAATACTAAAAATAGATATAGTCCAAGCATACTTCCCGAAGTTGCCACAACAATATGATCACGTTTAGACCCTTTATGAATGGAATCCTAAAATGGCAGTTGACATTTATTTATCTCTAAGTTGTTAAGAATACACAGAAATTCAGCTCTTGTTTTATGTTTGCAGTTGTTCTATGCTAAATTTGTCTACAACCAATAAGGACGGAGATTTTTTAATTTTGTAATCATAACCAAATCCAAACAGTTGTTATTTCAGAATCTCGTCCAAAAGAAATGATTAAACCAAAGGAAACTGGAGCTAGACCAAAAACAACTCGTGAACAGGTAATAATAAACAAGTTAAAGTTTATGACAAGCACCGTTTCAGTCTTCTCATAAAGACAATTTTAATTCACAGACGAAAGCTTCAGAAAGAACTAGACGACGAATAAGCAGACAAACTAGTATAGAAGAAGACGCTAAGTTTATTAGAAAAACGATTGAAGAAATAGAAAGAGGCTGTTCAAGTCGATTAAGAGAAGAAGAAGCTGTAACTACTGAATCTGAACAATCAAGTTTTGTGATTGATTTCCAGAGAGAATCCCCACCGAATAGCAAAGTTGCTATCCAGAAGTCTTCAAAACTAAACAATGTCAAAGATTTATTAAAAGAAAAGAACAGTATCGATGACTTAAGAGATGATAAACGCAAAGATGTAGATAAAAACAACGGTAAAAAGAAAATAAAATCGAGGGCTAGATTGGAAAGAGAGCAATCTAAACCTTCTGAAAGTGATACAGATCCAGAGGTAGATACAGTTACAGTAGAAATTCCTAGACGGAAGAAAAGGCCTAGGCGAGCTTCCGAAAAACCTAGAACACCACCCACGTCACTACATTCAGATTCAGAAGGAGATGTACGTATACTTTTGTCAGAAATTCACCTTAGTTTCAGTACCACGTCATAGTAAAGATAGGGTCATTTCTTTATCATCATTATCGGCCTATATTCATCCACTGTGAATGTGAATGTCACTGAGCCCAGTACTTGGCTCATTTATAATCTTAGTTGTAAAATGCAATATTTTTTTACA
The DNA here is from genome assembly GCA_946251855.1 of Alsophila aescularia. Classification (NCBI taxonomy): domain Eukaryota; kingdom Metazoa; phylum Arthropoda; class Insecta; order Lepidoptera; family Geometridae; genus Alsophila; species Alsophila aescularia. The sequence goes on from OX276376.1 coordinate 32,311,364, forward strand.
GGTCTATGTCCTCAAAATAAAAGCACCGGAGATGCGCCATGGCTCTCCAGAAGTAATAGTAAAAACCACTCGCAAAATTTTTTCACCCATTGTTCGCTGTGGAGAATCAGTCCCCAGAGCAGTTATACCAGTTGACGTAGAAGACTTAGATGGCGTTAGACCTGATCACCATCATCACCATAAACATCATGATAAAAAGAAAGAACAAAAATCAGTAATGGAAACGAACTCTCGTGCGAAAGGGTCTGGTGATCTTCAAGATGGAGACGAGCAAAGGAAAAGGTCTAGGCCTCCTCTTCCAACATCGCCTTCTTCTCAGAGAAAGCCACAAGCTAAGGACACAGCACCGTCAATCCGGATAATGATACAAAGATACAATAAGAAAATTAATGAAGAAGGTACAAACAATTTAATCTACGATGATTGGTTAGTTTTAAAGACCACATCATTTTGGATTATTTTAAAGGGTCAAAATGTTTTACAGGTCACACTTCAGGGGAGAACAGTGGTACATCTTCACCAGCGTGGAGATCACCTACTGCCGAAAGACGACGTCCTCCCGATATGCCCGTTGGGGTTAATATTAGGTAATTTTTCAGAACTACGCTGTTAGAAGACAAATTGATAAGGTAATTACTAATGCATTCTTCCTTTACAGAAACAACCCATTTCTTGAGAGAGAAGTTCAGAAATCGGCTAGTGCATGTCAGTTATCCAGACGCGATCAGACATCAACTGAAAAGAGACTGACACCCACACCTTCGACTAGTCTTGATGGAGTTTTAAAATCCCACAGTGCGAATGCCTTACACCCTGAACAAAATAGAGCAAAGCCCCCATCACCAACACAGAAAAAGATCGAAGACAGCCAGGAAACTATTTTTGGAGCTTCTACTGCCAGCACCGATACAATAGTCCCAGATTTAAAGAGAACCGTTCCAGATTTTCAAACCAAGACAACTGCACAGTCTGTGCAGTCTTTGCCAGTCTTGAGACAGATATCAGATACCACAGTTCCAACTATTTCAAGGCTGATATTTGAAAACCCTGGTTATTATGGAAGGTCAGTGTCGACTGTCGAGGCCCCGGTGTTTGCTGTGGAGTCAGAGCCGTCCGCTGCAAGACTTTCAGAAAGAGCTGCTAGATTAAGAGCAGCTAGAGAAAAGTTCTTATCATCTTCTGTTCCAATGAGACGAGAAGGCACGAGCTCTGCTAGTGACCTAAGACCTGGAGACAGGTACGGAATTAAAAAGACAAGAATGAAGCAAGTTTGAACCTGCAATCAAAGAGAGACCGTTGTATTTTCAATTAATGCGTTCTAAGAATAAGTTATATTTTTATAACGAGCCAGATAGTTATTTTGAATTGGAAGAGTAATTGACGTTTGAAACTTGCTTCATCATTGGTAGTCGTTTTCCATTCCCAAAATATTTCGATTTACGCAAGTGAGTAGTAACTCATAGTACAGTAGTACCTTATAACGATTCACGACAATCCTGTTAATGGTTCCAGGTCTAGCATGATCAGCTGTGACAGTGACTTGACGGAGCCCCACAGTTCCAGCAGCCAGGAGCCCAGTCTGGGGCGCAGCGCTTCCACAGGCATGGTCAACGTGGACAGAGAGGCTTGGCAGAGAGTTGCTGAAGGTGAGTCGAGTAGTTATGCAGCTAGCTTAAAATGCATGACTTTGACCTGAGTTTTCAAAAAAAAACATCTATGTCGGATTTTGTTAAAATTTCCGAATAAAATTGCTTGAATCTGTCGAACCTATTAAATTTATGTCATAAATTAAATAGTCTTATAAAAACATAAAAGTTTACAGGTGAGACTAACGGTGAGGTTAACTATTTTACTATTGACCTTTGACTATTTTATCAAAGATTATTTCGCATTTATTCATTACTAGCTTTCCCGCCCGCGACTTCGTACGCGCGGATTACTGTTTATCGCGAAAATAAGCATCCTATTTTCTTCTAGGATATTAAAAACCAATGCAAAAGTAGGTATAGCACCAATGCTATTTATGTTTTTTGACAGACTTGTTATTTCGTTTCCATGGCAACCACAGACCATTCTGTGGTGGCAGCCGTTTCTTACAGCGAGTAATCAACATTTTCCAGTTTTCCCGTGGAAACTTACAATTTTCCGGGATAAAAAGTATCCTATGTTTCATTCCAGGATATAAGGTATCACTATTCCAAATTTCATCAAAATCCGTCCAGCCGTTATTGCGTGAATCCTCCCCAAACAAACAAATAAACAGACAACGTTTCAATTTTATATATTGGTATGGATTGAGAATGAAGATATAAACTCACGTCACGCGAGAACAGCGAAGTTGTAGAGTAGGGAATCAGCGACTTTGGACCTCAGATAAAAGTAGCACATTTTCTGAAGTGTAGGTACCTAATCCCCCATGTAGGTACAGGTAAATAATTAGTCTTTTCTCTCATGATATTAGGTTATTAATGTAATCAAATCGTGGTAATCCGCTAACTCTTCAAATAAATCTAATAGTTGTTGATGATTTAGTTCAGTCTAAGTCTATGTACTCGTATTGCTTTATATTACTATACCTATACAGGTTGTTCCAAGAAAAATTTATATCGGTTTCTTTTTAACAGAGTACGGAGCAAGGGTCCGTTCCCTTGCTCCTTTCCCTTGCAATGAGTTGAACAGTATAATGTATGTATATGTATGTATTTATATATGTGGATCTTAGACAAAATATGATGATGATGATGTCCTGCTTGACGTATCCGTCAACGGCGAATCTGGAAATCTCTTGTGTGAGCGAATATGACCGGCAGCGCCAAATTTGGCCTTAAATGCCCTATTGCAAGGCGCACGTGCAACTGACCTGAGCCCCGATTCTGTTAGCTATTGAACCGCGGTAACGCAAAATTTTCGCTTTTAGCACTCTTAAGTGGTAAATGAGAAAATTTCACAATAAAAAAAAACAAGCGATCGACTTGCGTTATCGCGGTTCAATAGCTAACAGAATCAGGGCCCTGAAGAATTGTAGGTGTAGGTGTAGGAAGGCTTGGGACGGTTATTTTTGTGAAGGCGTTTCAATCGATGCTCTTCGAAAGTTGTAACAGCCTTATTACCAGAGTTGTGCCATTGTTGTCTCTGTAGCGCAAGCACTTCCCAACTGTCACAGGGTATGTCACATGCCGTTAGATGGCGGGTAAGTCTCTGTAACGCAGGAATTGACCACCAGATTTGCCAAACTAAATATAACATGTACATGTTCCACTATAGAGTCGTCTATTGGTCCGATTTTGATAAGCGATGTATTAATCGATTCGTTTTTATTTAAAGAGTGTCTTATGCTTCTTTTTTCCCGACTACGGTGAAGCCCCGACTACCTTGTTTTTTTTTAAATGTTATTAATTTTACTTCATTTGTATTTATCTATCTATCTTTGTATTTGTCTGTCCTGGAATCTTGCAATACAAAGATCGAGCACTTCCCGATTAGCTATCCGACTGAAACTTTCAAGGTAGCTCACAACAAGATGAGAATGACTATAAAAACAACACTTTTTTTTATAAATGTAATTTTTGAAATTATGCTTATTATCAATGTTTATTGACTATTATTTGTTTGTTCCCAGGAGGCCGGCGAGAGCCCCGGCCCCGGTCCCGCTTCAGCCTCGCGCGCCTCGCGGCCAAGTTACGGCGCAAGGACGAGAGTGCGGTATCGCGTCTTTGCCGCCAGAGCTTGCTCGTGCAGTTGATCAATAAGCACTAATATATTACATTTATTCATTATTAAGGTGTGTTTTAATTCGCACAAGAAGAGAGTCTAAAGCGCCCTTGTACAATACTGTCCTTGTCATACAACAAGAAAAAAACACTAAATAGATACCAGGGAGACTAGGGAATTACTATAGATAACTATATATCTATTCCTAAATAGTATCTGATTTCCAAAATGTTTTATATACTTAGTTCTATAATTAATTAACTAGGTACGTATTGTACCTACCCTTAGACGCCTTAGTTTTTTATTTTTTTTAATAACTTTAAAGCTTCGACTTCAATGGTACGTTTTGACGTGAAACGACCTTAAAATTGCTTACATACGGAGCACAGACTAGGTAGTGATACTTAATACTTAATTGAGTTAATACCACATTAGACATTTCTTACTGTCGTTGGGGTACCATGACCAACGACAGTAAGAAATGTATAAGACCATGACTAAAAGTGGGCATGAGACGGAAATAACGTGCATGAGACGGAAATGACGTCCCGAATGGAATGGATACTCGTACCAAGTACTATTCATAAAATTCAATAGTTGTAAAAGATTTAAAGATGGCGGCCGAACAAAAGTTCAGGTTGGCATAGAAATCGTACTTCTTAGGATTATGAATATTACGGTTTTATATCGGTACTAGCTGATGCCCGTGGCTTCACACGCGTGGTAATTTCTCTAGATTAAATGTACTAATATAGTAATACTAAATACCAGGACCTAAAATACCAACATTTGATCAAAATTTCTTCAGCCTTCAAAAATATTTATTATAGGCGCCTTTGCTTACCATGCAAAGGGCTTGCTCATTCGTCTCGTGACTGTTATCCACAGATATGTTCCCTCTACCGGCATTATTTAGTAACGTCCTATTAAATAACGTTTATTTTTAATCGACTTCCAAAAGGTCAGGTTTGTACACAAGTTTTTTTTTTGTTAGTAACTTCATATCTCGGAGATTTATGAACCAAATTGTTCGATTTTTATATCTAAGGATAGACCTCCAATAACACCCGAGGGTTGTTTTTAATGAACTCATTCAAAATGAACAAAATAAAAATATTAAGCTTACTTCCGCCAAAACTAAATCAGACAAATAATAAATGATAAAATTAAAATATAACAAAACAGTAAAACCCCACGCTAAACAAACCCTACCCAAATTAAACTATCGTAAAATATAAATGAAATGAAAGACAAGGCCTGGAGGCCAGAAAAACACTTCTATATTTTTTTTTTATACAATAAAAAACATATACCTCGATCCAAATACCAAACGTCTGACATCAATACGACACGTGTTTCGCCTCTGCACGAGGCATCTTTGGGTGATGTTGACTCGTGGAGTGCTGGACTGAGAGTGACTAAGCAATGGTGAAAAAAACCCTTATATAGGCTGCCTGAGCCAGTGCGACTGCACCACTGCACCGCACCAGGCTGAGCCAGCATGAACCACTACAATTTCACAACCGTCGCGCCACTATTGCACCACTTGTGACGCATTTACAATTACTCATCGCCGCCTGTTACTTGTGACGCATTTCCAGTGAAAATACACAACAAATACGATGAAACTAAGTTGGTTTGGTGGTTCAATAATGTATAACTATTATTGTTATGTTTAAAAAAAAAAAAATGTTCCAATACTCCCTATACGCGGCCTTATGTTCTTTAAACCTAGTTGAATTGAATTTGCGGCCGGTCTGATCCACATACACCCCGTTACACTCACCACAAACCAACTTGTAATCTGTAAACACCGGACTTTTTGTGGTTCTCCACCCGGTCTTTACCATTACAAAGATGACGCAGATTGTTATTAGTTCGAAACGCTACATGAAAGTTGTTTTTCCTAAGCAAGTTTGCGAAACTGGGCCTATGTATGATTATCCCTACATATTTGTTTATCCCGTGGACTCACAAAAAAAAAAAATCGAACCTCTCGTAGTTTCCTATTTATCAAATTACCACTTCTTTATTGTACCTGTTTGAAATAGTAATTTGATAAATAATATGTAGTTATTTATTATAATTCTCAGAGGACAAAGAAACTGTCAATAACCGGTGTACATAACTATGAAATACTGCAAATTTATGTTGAATCGGTTGACAAGACGAAGAAGGAATAGCAATATCCGTGTGTGTTAGTTTACGGTAAATTTTAAAATCTAGTTTATCAATTACCCTCGTTAAAGTTAAATCTAAAAAGTTAAGAGACCTATTTTTTTTCTAGTTCTAATTTAAACTTTATTTCGGGGTGGATATTGTTGATCTCAACAAAAAATAAATCTATTTGACGGAGAGTAACTAGACAAATTGGACGGAGCCGAGATTTTAATAAAATAAACAACAAATTAATTTTGAAGTTAATTTGATTGGTCTTACTTTTGACCGTACAATTCAAGCGAAGATAAAATACAATAATTTGTACTTAATAACTTCATTATATAACTTCTATAAATGCGTAGGCAATTTCTAGTACATTATTCATTGTAATAAATAACTAAGTAGTTACTTTTCTCATACAATATCGAGAAAAACATCTAAGTACATAAATGCCATTACTCTACTGCGCATTATTCATAGAAATCATTGTACAAAAAGTGCTTACTTGGTACTTTCACAATTAAAGGAATTACCTACTTGTATGATTAAATATGTCGCAATTGGACTTCGGTAAACAACCGTGGGTTTGTGGTACATATAACTACCTATCCAACAAATAATAACATCAGCCACATATCAAAAATAAAAAAGAGTTTTTGGATCGTTAACTAAATGTTGACATTCAAATTTGTCCATAAATAATTCCGCCATCAGAGGACTCAAAGGGGAACCCATTGCTAAACCTTCTCTTTGTCTAATATATTGATTGAATATTTAATACATACAAAATACTAGTCTCTCACCAGGGTGTAACCGTTGTTTCTCAAAATGAGAACACAATACTTGTAAACACTCTTTATAGGGGACATTGGTAAACAAACTGTCTACATCCAGTGACAACAATTTAGCATTTGGTGGAATAATGACGTCTTTAACTTTGTGAATTATCAAAACTTTCGGTGGAGTCTCTGCAGCTCATTGAAAAACGAAACGAAGATCCAGCAATCACTTCGTCAGAACAGAATAAACAAATAACCAAGCTGGTAAGGCAAGACCTCCGACGCTCCAATACAAGCACTATAGAAGAAGCGATAAAGTGAATTCGGTGGCCAAAAGTCTTCGTACAACAGTTTGGTCAAAGCCATCTGACGAAGTTGACCAAAACAAGCGGGAAAGATGACGTTTCTAAGCCGGAGATTCTCGCGGAAGTTGAAGATTTTTATGGCCAATTATACGTATCGCACGCTTTACAGCCCTAACCCACTATAGAGAATTCCAGGGCCACTCTGACCCGCCACTATACCGAAGAGTTGCCAGAAGTCAGCCTTGACGAAATCGAGATGAAACAGTTTAAAAATGGAAAATCCCCGAGTGAGGACGGAATTACTACGGAGCTCCTGAAGGCAGGAGGTACTCCCACGCAACGAACAACTTCACGCAAGAACTTCAGCGCATGTTTAATTCTGTCGTCTTCTCTGGGAGAACTCCAAAGGCATGGAACAAGAGTGCGGTCGTCCTGTTTTTCAAAAAGGGTGACATGAACCTTTTGAAAATCTATCGGCCCATTTCCCTCCTGAGCCATGTCTACAAGCTGTTTTCGAGAGTCATCACGGATCACGAATCGTCTTGCGCGGAGATTCGATTAATTCCAGCCAACAGAGCAGGTTAGGTTTCGGGGAGGTTACGGCACCATAGACCACATCCATACAGTGCGGCAGATTATACAGAAGACAGAAGAGTATAATCAGCTCCTGTGCCTAGCGTTTGTGGTCTATGAGAAAGCCTTTGACTCTATGGAGACTTATTTGGAGTCCCTGCAACGATGCCTAGCTGACTGGTGGTATATCCAAGTGTTGAGAGTCAAGTACGGAACCAGCAGACTTAAGCAGGGAGATAAGCTATTATCTCCCTGCATAGAAGTTACATTATTTTCCACGGGACGTTATTTTTCTGAAATTGTTCTCAAATGCATTGGAGGATATGTACTTTGGACTGGAAAGGATGTGGCATTAACATTAACGGTGAGTACATCTTACACTTGAGGTTTGTCATCGTCATTGTGTCAGAAACGTTGCAGGACTTGCAACAGATGTTGGACAGCCTAGCTGATTCATCTCAACGTATTGGTCTCCGGATGAACTTGGACAAAACCAAGGTTATGTTCAACGAAGATGTTATTCCGGAACCAATTGCTGTTAACTGCTCTCAAAGTTGTTCAAGAGTATGTTTATCTGGGGCAAACTTTGCACCTAGGTAAAAACAATTTCAAGACAGAGACCCGCAGAAGAATACAGCTGGGCTGGGTAGCATTTGCGAAACTTCGTCGAATCTTCTCGTCGTCAATACCGCAAAGTTAGAAGACAACAGTCTTCAACCAGTGTGTCCTACCTGTTATGACATACGGAGCAGAGTCGTGGACACTCACGGTACGACTATTCCACCAATTTATGGTCGCTCAGCGGGCTATGGAAAGGGCTATGCTCGTTTCTCTAAAAGATCGTATCCGGAATGAGGTGATCCGACAGAGAACCAAAGTTGTCGACATACCCCTTAGCATTAGTACTCATAAGCAGAAGTGGCAGTGGGCTGATTATATCTGACGAAAGACTGATAACCGTTGGGATAGACGTGTTCTTGAGTGGAGACCGCGGCTCGGTAAACGTAGTGTACGGCGCCCTCCAGCTAGATGGAGGGACGATATACGCAAAGTGTCTGGCAGAAGTTGGCGTGCTTTGGGAGAGGCGTATGTCCAGCTGTGGAATGACACGGGCTCATGATGATGTTGATGATGATGATCCGATACAACAAAACAACAATTATTAGTAAATCTTTTAAATTAGAGTTGTTGGTTTAGTTAGACGCTCTCTGTGTTTGAATATTAGGATGACTAATCGAAATCTTGGAACTTATAATGAAAAACTAAAAAACAAAAACAGACATTAAATTACAAATTATATTGTATAAATAATAGAGACTTGATCAAAATGCAATATATTTTACACAAATCTATACTTATATTAAAACTGTTACGGGTCCAATTCTGTACATTTTAAATATTTTTTTTTGGAGGCTTCTTTATTTTCGATACTGAAGCCAAAACTGTTTTTTTTTTTCATTATTGTCTGTCTGTCTGTCTGTCTGTCTGTCTGTCTGAATATCTGTCTGTCTATTTGTCTGTCTGTCTGTCTGTCTGTCCGGTTACCGCAGGATAGGGGTTGAAACTTGTTTAATAGAACACGTATCACGCTGAAATTACTGGACAGATTTAGATGCAACTTGGCACAGTCAAAGTTTATTGGGCTAAAATTGAGTAAGTACCTATACTTTTTATCCCAAAAAATAAAGGGTTCCTGCGGGATGGGGGTCTCAAGTTATGTTAAGTTTGAAGTAATAAATAATAATAATATTCGATACTGAAGCCAAAACTGTATATTTTCCACTTTTGTCTGTCTGTCTGTATCTTGATCGCCCATCACGCCGAAACTTCTAAATGAATTCAAATAAAACTTGTCTTGATATGAGTTCATACTAAAGTCAGTCGGGGCAAGTGCCTCTACGACCAAAATCTCAGAAACTAGTTGAGTAAGTATTTGAATAAAACGACATCTTTGCTTAAAGCCCGACACAAATTTGGATTCAAAATTAAATCCTAGGTGGCGGGGTCTCGTCTTGGCTTAACATAAAACACCATTGTGTTTCCAGTGACATATGAACTAAGCGTATTTATATACTCTTTGAACTAAGCTTCAGATATGAGTGACATGATATAAAACTGTAAACATCTTAACATTATTGTTTTTTTTTTTTGTGTTTTGAAAATTATATCTTATAAATTATACAAGGAGGAAAGTGCGTCACACCTTGATGGGGTAAGCGCGTCTTTATCACGCACTTGTGCACACACGCCTCAAGTGAGAAATCGCAAACATTTTTTGATAAGTTTATAATAACCTTTATTTTGCATATTTCGGTTTGTATGCATTACCTACCTATGCAAATTCATATATTTTGATACCTTCTTTATACTTTTATACTTTTTACCTATTGGTTTATTATGATTTTACTTACGAACCTGTTAAAATCTATGAATAAATTAAACTAGTGGTAATTTATTTCTAGATTATGAAAGTAGACATTTACAGTTTATTATATAACTATTGATGTTTAAAGTGAAATGCAATAACTGAACAGATTTTATTTTTTAAAGTTTACGATTCCAAATTTGAAAGTCAAAGAATGTTAATGTTAAGAAAGTAGTTGTATATACAGTTACAGTTTATTATATAGTTACTAGTTTTCCCACCCGCGACTTCGTTCGAGCGGACTACAGTTTATCGCGAAAAAAAGCATTCTATGTTCTTCTATGATATTAAAAACCAATGCAAAAGTAGGTATAGCACTAACCCACTTGATGTTTATTGACAAACTTAGTATCTCGTTTCCATGGCAACCACAAACCATTCCGTGATGGCAGCCGTTCCTTACAATGATCAACATTTTCTAGTTTTCCTGTGAAAACTTACAATTTTTCGGGATAAAAAGTATCCTTTGTTTTATTCCAGGGTATAAGCTATCTCCATTCTAAATGTCATCAAAGTCGTTATCGCGTAAAAGCTCCCCAAACAAACAACCAGACGTTTCACTTTTATATGTTGGTATGGATTGATGTTTAAAGTGCCATTACCTGTAATTAAACTTATTTCTTAGTTCGATACCCTCCATAATTGTTTAGTTCGATACCCCCGTAATTTAGTTCGATACCCCCCGTAATTTAGTTCGATACCCCCCGTAATATTTTTAGTTCGATGCCCCCCGTAATCAACGGCAACTGTCCAAGCCAAGGTTCGAACCCCCTGGGTGCCCTTGAGCAAGTGGCCAAAACTTAACTTTGGCGTGCGCCTTCTGCGTCACGCATTGTGGCGGAGCGCTTTTGCGCCCGCCCAAAAAAAAAAAACAAAAAAATTATGTTTTGTGACGCTGTAGAGGTCAGTTATAGAACAACAGCACATATACTTACTAAAAAAATAAAAAAAACTTATTTAATTTTTAAATTTATTTTCCAAATTGTAAGTTTGTTGTTTGTCGTATGGTTGTGCTAGCTTCTGGTGTCAGAATTTGTCAAGCCGCCCGAGGGCCTCTGCCATGGCTTAACGATTGCTATTTATCAATCATTGTAAGTTAAAGAATATTAATGTTTTGAAAGTGGTTTTGTTTAGATACTGTTCTTGTTTCAAGACATATTGGTTGTATAGATGGGTCTTCAGATATTGTGGTATCTTTCGGTATCTAAACACGTCATCGATTTTGCTAAGCGCAGCCCATCTGAGCAGAATATTGAGCTATTGATCTCCAGGTGTCTATGCTCTCCAAAAAATAAACAACGTACAAGATAAATTTAACGATTGACCCATCTCTAGCTTTTCACCAACCTCAATAGTTGGTGGTACTCCACTAGAAATATTATTCAACACCTTCGTCTTGGGCATGTCCATCTAAGGCCAGCCTTGAGAGAAGCATGATGAAGTTCTTGCAACATCACCTGGGGATCTGACATAGTTTAGCAGATTAAAATGAGTTCACCGACAAAACGAAGGTGCAACAAGTACCTACACATCATTTATTGAAACACCTTTTTAATCCCAATCGAGCAATCTAAGGATGTCCAATACTGCTGTAAATTGCTTGGGTAATATGGTGTCACCTTGACGCACGCCTCGCTTTATCGGGATTATATCCTTAAGTGCATGTATTGCATAGACGCAGACTCGTACAGGCTTCGGAGGACATCCACATCGATAAAGAGAATGGAACATTGCCCAGTGTTCTATGCTATCGAAAGCTTTTTCGTTATCTACGAAACGAAACATAAGGGCCGGTTGTATTCATCACATTTCTCCACCAATTGCATAACGGTGTGGATGTGATCGATGGCTGAATATCCGCTCCGAAAACCTGCTTGCCCGATAGGCTGGTTCGTCGAGTTGGCGAATCCTGTGGCACAGGACTTTGGCAAAAAAGTTTATAAGTAGGTTTAAGGGAGAAGGTTTTATTGGGCGGTATTCAGGTAATTTTATTTTAATATCACTGCAATGCGCTGCTATTATAATTACAATACATATATTATCTATACATATATTAATGTTAGAATAAATAAATAAATAATAATAAAGCAGTAACAAATAATAAAAAAATGCCTAGGTTACTTATAATAAGCTACTGAAGAAGGAATTATAACTTTATTTAAATTGTGTCTATCTGTCTGTATGCATATCACGTAAAAACACTGGACCAAATGTAATGCGCCCCACCGAGCACGTAGTAGTTACATTCTCTTTGCACCGAGCTAAGGAAATAAAATTGACATTGTTTCATCTCCTGACGTTAGTCCCAATATAATTTAAGTAATAAGTAGTACAAAAACTTTAGTTCCGTGGACGCTCACTACTGCCAAACTACTGCTATCAGCGTCAAAATGGCGATAATCAAATGCACTCATTGCGACGTGCGTCAGAGTCTGTACGGAGTAATATGCAGTTATTTAGGCTACAACACAAGTGTTGACAAAATCTATTTAGGGCGTTCGTTTTGACTCAAAAGGCAAAAAAAAAAACGCTACATATACCTTTGGCTATCGGTTTGTATTTGAAATTTTAGCGCCTGTACCTAATATTTTCGATCCCCGTTCGTTTTGCATGTCCAAATGACATGATAGTTAAAAATTACATCGGAAATGCCACCTTACGTATACGCTCGTTTATCTTGGAAAGAATAGTTAGTGGCAAAAATTGCAAAATTGTTGATATTAGTCAAACTTGTTAAATATGTAGGTCCTTATATTTTCTAAACTTCCCAAAACGCCCTCAAGACAATCCGAGTCAAGTCACGAACTTTAGGTACCTATAATACCAGAAAAAATACATGCGAGTAAACCCGCGGGGCATAGACAGACAAGGAATAATTCAATAAAACATCACGGTCGATCTTTATTTTCAAATTTAATATCATTTCGAACTTGACAATACCGTATCAACACTTCACCAGTTACATTCAATATTTTTGGTAACAATAATTACCATATCAAAAGGGGATGCTGGAACTAATAATTATTTTTATTATAAAAACACTACAGTTCAGTAATTTATTAGTAATAATAAGACTCAAAAGAACACTTACAAACAACAGTAATGGGTAATTTGATTGAGGTAGATTCATATTTTTATTAACTAATATTTTAATTTATTGTGGGAATACGTTAGAAAATAAAATAATAGGTTATCGAATTCATCTTTATCGTGGTTTGTATCCTGACCAATAAGAGTGTCTCGTGTAAATAGTTTTAAAATCCACTAATAGATGAATTTTTCATGCATTTGTATTTATTTGAATAATTTTAAATAACTAACTCGGAAAATGAAATTTATTCATTTTATTGAAAATTGATTTGAATACGTAAATTTAAATGGCTGTCATTTTATTATTTCCGCCATTTATAAGTATTTTATAATTCGTCCATTATAATATTTATTCGTATCCCCACAATACACTTTTAATAAATTTCTTATTAGTATTAGTTTTCCGGCAGCGTCGGACTATTATACTTCTTAGTCTGAACTTCGTGTCGTTCATTGTTCATCTCATCAACAAAATTTAAAAATATTAAATTTCAGCTCCAATTTCCAATTTATTAGATTGGATTATATTATTGTATACTAATGTCTGAAATTGAGCCACTGTATTATCTATATTCTGTAGATAATTTACATGAATTACCCAACATCTGTAAAGGTATGCTTGTAGTGGTAGGTATTACCAGAGTCGTGTCCTATTGGTGCTTTAAAACGAACTTTTTTTAGTTTAAATTAAGTTTAATATAGAGTAACTATAATTAAAACGAGAAAGTTTGGAAAATATGCGATTGCAACTACAGAGGTCAATTTGGTCCCCTGAATATTATTAACCTTTTAAGCTATAATATAAAATATGCGTTTTTTTTTAACTTGTCTGAATAATTCTTGAATAAGTACAACATTTTAGTACGTTAATCGTCGCAAAGTTAACCAATAACGTAAAATGTAATGAAACAACAAATAAAATATACAAGCAAAGTTACAAAAACTTTAACAAAATAAAACTTGCGCTAAGTTACTCAAATTATTTAAATACAATTATATTTTGGACGCCCATAGATAAGTACATGCTACAAGTCAAAATCATACGAAATGAATAATTATAATTAATAAAAACAAAATAATGTGGTAAAATTGGAAACATCTAGACATAAATAGTGCTGGTGCGAATCAAAAATAAAATCTTTAAAAATGTTAAACAGTTTATTAACAATCCATAAAATATCATCGATCCAAATACTTTAAAATATTATCGATCCAAATACTTTAAAATATTATCGATCCAAATACTTTAAATTTTAAAAAAAACTGTTATTATAAAACTACGCTATATTTACAAAAATCAATACCCTACTTACGACAATAGTAAAATGACAGGATAACATTTAAAAACAGTTTTTTTTCCACAACAATAGGAGATATTTTATGTAGGTACTTACATAATAATGATTTTAAAGATTTATTTCTATTGCTTTGTGTTTTCTGTATCACGAAACTTCTACAGTGACATAATATTTAAAGTTAAACTTAAAATGATAACCATAGTACATGTTTACATTACAACATAAATAATTATTTTGTTTGGTAAGAAACTATTGCAGCAGATATGGAATGTGTGGTTAAGGAAAACAAAAATAACTATTGTATAATTAATGTGTATAAATGTATAGTGGAATGGTATAGGTACCCGTTTTTACGGATTCGTTACAAAAGCTAAATAGCAGATAGAAATGGAAATCTATATTTAAATCTATATTCAGTCAGTTTATGAGAAAGAAACAAAATGCGAAACGAGATTCCAAACAATCGGAGGCACAACGTCAGGCTTTTGATTTATTTCTCCTTTTTTTTCCAAGGACGGACAAGCCCATTTAGAAAAAAAACATACTGACGATTTAGAAAAGTGTTGGTTGGGTTTATTTACTTTTAGAATGACCATTTCAAGTGGTAATAATTATTATTTCTAATAAATTATGTTAATTATAAATTTAAAGAGCCTGATATTATGTAAATTTTAAGTAAAAAGACTTTGCACTAAATCGTAAAACTATGCAACTATTGAAACAAATTAATATTTCGTAACTATTGAAGCTTTTAATTACATTAGCCTGGTTATTACTATAAATCATAAATAAGTTATAAAAAACATTGTACATCATTCAGGTATCTATTGCGATGAACAAATAACATTTGGTATCTTAATGTAGGTACCTAAGTTACGTTAAGAGGAAAACAATGTCAGAGAAAAAACAAACTAAAAATTTCATAAAAGTAATGCTTTATAAAACACAACCTTGAGCGAACTGTGTATTCGAAGAATTAAATAAATTTATTTAAATCCATAAACAATAAAGTATCTTATGGTAAACACTACTTGTTGTAATTTATGTAATTTAATTAAAATACTACAGCTTATTTGAACATATTGGTACATTATAAGTTTGTGTGATGAACAGATGCTGTCTAAATTGTAAAAGCTTATTTTTTAGAAAATTATATGAATATTCATATATATTTTTAAATTTTACGCATTATTTCTTGTTACTTGGTAAATTATATTTGTGTCCATTCATATTTGGTAGCGCGGATTAAATAAAACAAACAGCAAAACTCTCCCACGCTTAAATATACTGAAAATTAAACAACCGTCAAACGAAACCAGTATCCAGAGAATATCAAAAATATTAAGTTCACCAAAATTATTAGCAAAATTTCTAAGCCACGAGGTATGAATAAATCAAGCTAACATGACTCTCTCCATTCGAATAACCAGTCATTGAAGAGAGTAGAACAAATCTGTTAGGATTTCGTGTGCTGTTTATACTTTTCAGCTTCAAAAGTAAATAATACTACAAAGTCGTTGATACCTAGCTTTTTTATGTATTGGTGGTGGAGACCTTTGCCCAACAGGGGGACAGTAAAAGCCTAAAAAAAAAAGTTTGTTTGTCGTATGAGGTAGTGCTGGCCTCTGGTGTCAGAGTTTGTCGGCCGCCCGAGGGCCTCTGACATGGCTTAACGACCGCTATTAATCAATAACAGCTGGTACCGACAGCTTAACTTGCCCTCCGAAGCACGGAGCGCTGGAAAAACGCACATAACTTAGAAAAGTCATTGGTCCGCACCAATGACTTTTCTAGGTTATGTGCGTTTTTCCAGCCTAGGTTTTGAACCCGGTATCGTTGGATTCTAAATCGCACTATAGAACCGTTAGGCCACCATCTCCAAAAAAAAGTAGGGATCATGTTATCTTGGTTTATTTATACCTTACCGAACCGACACTCGATAGCGTGTTATTTATACCCTACCGAACCGACACTCGATAGCGTGTTATTATGTAGGTACATACCCTACCGAACCGGCAAACGAAAGCGTGTTATTATGTAGGTACATACCCTACCGAACCGGCAAACGATAGCGTGTTATTATGTACATACCCTACCAAACCTACAGTCGATAGCGTGTTATTATGTATACCCTACCGAACCGACACTCGATAGCGTGTCATTGCCCACTGCGCTATTTCTTTGGGTATATCGCTAACGAACTCGGTGAAGTTTAAGATTTTAAGTAAGTTTCGAAACTGTTATTGTAACATTTTGTCTTTGTTTCAACATTGGTAATCAGTTACAGAATAGAAGCTTAGACCCTGTGACAAACCTAGCGTCAAAGGTAAAATATTACCTTACCTAACTAATACATCTAAGTCTAAAATAACTTAGTGTAATTGAAGTTTCAGGTACATAGGTAGTCGGCTTATCCCATCCATTTAACATTCTAAACTGAGTTTAACGCTTCCAATATTTACAATACCAATTGTTGGGATTTATTTACCTTACAATAATTCGTAGAATTTATGTTTTACAAGCTACATTTTTGCAACAGCTTTAATTATTAACTTTCATGTAATATTTGTATAATATATATATTTCAATTATATTATAACACGCAGCTGTCCCAAAACTTTAGTTCATAATAATATATTGTACCTAGGTGCTTTACTATAACTTCTAAAGTAATTATTTTAAGTGGTTACTTACTTGGATATTGAATTATTCTTTTCAATATATTTATTTTAGAGTATATAGGATAAAATAATAATATTGTTAACAAAATATTGGTAAAAATACTTTGAAGTTTGTATCATACAATGTTTATTCGATAACTAGATATACCTACAAAAGGCGGAAATCATGTATATACTTGAACGATAACGTAATACTTATTTGCAACTGAACATCAAACAATTAGAACATAATGAATAAGAACATTAATTAAAAAGCAAGCAAAATATAAACACAAACTTGGCAAAGACACCATCGTGCCACCAGAAAATAAATATAAAAGAAAAACCCGTGTGATATAATACGAACTGCACAAAAAAAACAGATGGTGGTTCACAACAAAACAAAAATGTCAGGTCAACCCTAAAAACATAAAATAACAACGGACCACTTTATAATGATCATGACAGTTTCAATGTAATTATAAAATATGAATAAATAATTTAACTCGTTCAAATTTATGGGATAGTTTCTCTATTTATGAAACCAAAAAAAAATAGGAAGAAAAAATATTATTAAAAAGAAATATATACATATAGAGTAAAATAATGCAACATAATAAAGAATAAGATGCGCGCACATGTCAAAAATAAAACTTAAATGACCAGTTGACCAGTTTAGGTCCCAGATAATGACATCTAGAATATATCTAACAAGGGCTCGATGGGGGGGGGGGGGGAGAGTAAGTATGTAATTCAAAAAACTTAACTTCTCAAATAATATCAACACATAACCGTCTAAAATAATCCTATAAATAACGAATAAAATGAGGTAGATATACATTGTGATATGGAATAACGAACTACGGATTCATAAAAAAAATAGGCTGAATAAATCCACGTTCAATCAATAATAAAACAGATAACTCTATAAGTAGCTGTTTACAATATATAATAACTATAAGTTTTTATTCTATGTACCTATATGCTTCGAATATCAATAATTCGTTGTAATAAATTATTTTAGTTATAAATACATAACTTTTTTTACAATTTTTTTAATCTATCTACTTTTTTTAGGTTTTAAGTATCTTAATTGTTCTCAACAATATGAATGCAAATTTATTAAAAAAAGAAAGAGTATCTAATATGATAACTTTGAATATTTAATTCATTGACGCATTGGAAATCACCTCGAGCAGAGAGAGCGAAAATGCTATCAAAATCGGTTGAGTACTTTTACATAAATCAGTAAATCCTACGATTAATTCTTCATTAGTACGAAAGTATAATCCAAAGTAGAATACTTCAAAAACGTTCACATAATAATTAAAGATCGCGTTATTATACACTCGCTCTGAGCTGACCAGAAATCAATTTTTGAATTTTTTGACTTAACATGTTATAGCAATGTACCAATAGAGGTAGTAAATGTGTGCGTTAAAATGTCGGAAGTTATACATATATCGACGGCAGCAAAGAATAAACGGCTATCAACAAAAACACTAGTTTTCTGTAGAGCTATTTTAAGTAAAATCGTTATTATTTCTGAACCAAATTAGTAACTTAGTTGAAATTTTTAAATAGTTTTATCAATTTTATTAAAATATTGCAGATGTCTTTAACTACTTTGCTTTACTTCATTTAAAATACAACTAAATGAGACAACTGCGATACATCCGCTTGTGTGTGTGTGTGTGTGGTTCAAAATTATGTTGTTAAATAAATTGAGAATGACAAAGTAATTTGTTACGTTATCTCTAACTTATTTCTCTTGCACTTAATAAAGCACTTCAATGCACTTGTCACGTTGCTTGAAAAATCTGTCAGATAATAATATTATTTGTTTACTTACAATAAATAATAGGCGACCACAATTCTCCGTCGCATACACGGTCAAATTGACTTGGCCGTGTCTACTACTAATAATTTGAAAAAATCTGTCAGATAATAATATTATTTGTTTACTTACAATAATAGGCGACCACAATTCTCCGTCGCATACATGGACAAATTGACTTGGCCGTGTCTACTACTAATAATTTGAAAAAAAATATGCGTCAGTTACTCTTCTACACGCGTGAAAATAACACTTAATATTATTTTTTATGTGATGATATCGGCCATTATATGAAGAATTCCGAAAAAAGTGAATTTCGTTAAATGTGCAGTTGCCTTTCTATTCTTTGCTGTCGTCGATATGAATATAGGTATATCATAATAATATATAATATGTTTATTGGAAATTGGAATGTTATTCAAGGTAACCGATGTAGCATCTGAGGCTTTGTCTAAGAACTGCTATGAAAAATTATATTGGAGAAAAATAAATAATTGTACAACATCGATAAATACTTTTATGTACATAATTATGAATTTAGGAAATATAATATTGGTGTTTGGAAATTGTTTTGGTCTATGTTTGTACGATCACGTTGCACTAACAGTGAAAACTATTTTTATAGGATTTCATGGTGTAATTGTATTTCCGAGGTACTGTTTATCTCTAAATAACATTCTCGTAGTTTTATGTGGTTTTATTCAGTTTCAGCACTCTTTCAGCGATTCAGTGAGTTTAAAATCGCCGCGCGCCTTCGCTGTTACTTTATTGTCTCGACGCTCTAAACAGTCAGGCCGATCCGGATCGATAACGTGTATACGCGCTTTCGCCTAAAATGACACAAAAATGTATATTTACATCTCAACAACAAGTGAGGCCCCCGGGTCGGCCTCGGCTCGGCGAGAATTACTTCACGCGCGTCAAACGATTATTTCCGACCTGATTTTTTCACTTAAAATTATTACGTACCCGTACTATTGTTTACCAAAAAATCAGCCTTACGTCATTAAAAATAAAGTCTATAATTAGGAACGAACCCCGCCAAGCTACCCTCGCGCGAACCGACGCCGCACCGGATCGTTCAAGCCTCATTATTATCTATTAAACAACTCTAGGTACCCTCTTATTTTAGTCGTATATCCTCCATCTAATAAACTGTACAAAATCTCAATCTTTCCTTAATTATATCAAGACTCGAATTGACGCGAAACCGGGGACCGAAATAGGGGCCACCTACCCCTAGTATAGTTCTGGGGAGTTCGCGGCGAGACTCGGTCAACCGTTGGGCTGAAGCGTGGGGAGAACCTTGCTGTTGTCGACTTGGAAGTCTGTGCTTCTTGTGAGTTCCGAGTTCATATTGTCGTCGGGGAGTTTATTGTAAGAGTCGTTGGCAGAGAGGTCGAACTCGTGCCGGCGGGACGTGTCGAGTAAGTTGTAGGTGGTGGAGGAGGACGTGTCCGGGTCCAGGACGGTGTCCAGCGTGGCGTCGGCGTCGTTGTAGCGCGACACGTCGAACGCGACCTCGTAGCATGGCTCTCTGCAGACCCTGCCGTTCGGTGCTTTGGATTGCTGAAATGTTCAACACTGGGTATAGGCATCGTGTGTATGCTACAATCGATGGGTGTAGAGACATGTCAATAACTGATGGCTGGTACACAAGCCATACTTGTGACCGGGTGCTGATTGTGGAGACTGCTCCAGCTTATTTTCTTATAATATAATATTACAGCAGTAATTGTATTATTATCATTATTTTTATCCCAGGTTTGATGATTGTTAGCTTTGACCATAATTATTGTGGGACCCATCGTCCTGGCAATACATTACATACTTTATATAAATCAGAAAGCAACAAAATGTCTGTACGTAGAATATAATTAAAAAAATATCTAGCTAGGGGACTTAAATACGCTACTGAATAAGAATTATGACATAATAAAAATGGTATCGTTCTTTATGTTCGCATATCACGTAACAAAACTTTAAGACCGATAAAAATGCGGTTTTCACTGTTGGATAGCTTAAGTTTTGACTTAAAATCTTGCGTACTTTGTATCTCAACCCGATAGGTAGAAGCCGAGCAATCAATAAACAACTATTTAACGGCTGAACTTTGAACGGCTGAATTTTGATAAAAGTAGTATAATTGTATTTTATATGTACTTTGGTACTAGTTATGCATTATGCTGAGTTGGGGCCGGCTTATGGCAAAAAACTTAACTAACTACTTAGGTACTAACTTATTTCTTCAATGTTTTTATTTTGTGTACTTGTTTTTTGCCATAAATAAAGCTATGTCTATGTCTATGTCTATGTCTAGTAGAATTGTTTTTTATACGTCCGTGATCAAATGTTTTCCATTAGAAAATTATTATAAATTATTATATGGTTAAACTAAGCAGGCGTTAACTGCCATGAAAAAACATAAAAAATGGGTACTTTGGTCCTGGAATAACACATATGATCACGCTGGCAAAGCCGCGGGCAAAACTATTTCGTGATATAATAATAAACTCTGTAATGAGACAAATAAAAAAATATTCCAGTAAAAATTAAGAAATACTAGTACAGTTTTTTGGTGCAATCTTCTCTGAGCAATCTTTTGTTTTGAGCGTTATACTTACAGTAGGATTTTCCGTGATGTGGACGTGTCCGTTGAGTAAAGGCTCGCCGGCGTCCACCGTGCCGCCGCCGTTCGCGAGACGGCCGCCAACATTCTGCAAAATATTAGCACGATGACTATTGGGGATCAAGGAACGGAAAAACACACGGCTGTGTCGTCGACACGGCCGTGTGTTTTTCGTGGATACTTCACTCTGTCATATGGTGTTTTATTGGTATTACTGGATTGCTCTTGAGAAGATCTTTCCAACCGTATACGATCTTTATATTTTGTTTCGAGCAGGGTGGTATACCTTATACTCAGAATTACCGAACGGTATTCGTTGAAGGTCATACAGGTGTACGCCCCACACTCGAAGCGCCCGGACGATGAAGTGGAGGCCATGTATGACGACATTTCTAATGCCATTCCGAAAACACACTTCACAGTGGTGATGGGGGACTTCAACGCACGGCTGGGCATGAGGAATGGCGATGAACTGAGAGTGGGGCAGTTTGGATTTGGACAGCGGAACCAAAAGTGTCAGCAATTGGTCGACTTCATGGAGAAGGAGGGACTCTTTATGATGAACTCCTTTTTCAAGAAGCGCCCGTCCAGGTAATGGACGTGGATGCACCCATATGCACGAGATAGATTTCATTTTGATGACCATAACCATAAATTAAATGATGTCTCTGTGATCACCAGGGTTAAGACCGGCAGTGATCACCGCATGGTAAGAGGCTCATTGAATTTCAACGTAAAGCTGGAGAGGTCTCGTTTGATGGGATCTTACTCTTCGCCCAAGTCCTGCACAAATTCAAAACCCCAAGAGCTTTCAGTTGGAGCTCCAAAACTCGCTTCCAAATACTTACCTAATGCGATACAGTGGACGAACTAAGCAACGGGCTGGTGGAAATTGTTCACGCGGTCGGGTCGGAGTTTTTTAAGACCCACCGCAAAAATAGAACACAGAAACTCTCTGAGCATACACTCAAACTTATGACAGAACGAGGTGAGATGAGGCTGCAGTCTTCAGTGGATATGTCGAGATACAACTTGCTTAATAAACAGATCTCCAAGTCGATGCGACAAGATTTGCGTTCCTATAATACTACTTGTATTAAGAACGCAATAGAGCGGAACAAGGGCTCCAAAGTGTTCGCAAGAGATCTGTCTATTGGGTAAAGCCTGTTGACGAAGCTGAAAACCGATCGTTTCGTCGAAGAGATATTGAGTGAGCTCGAGAAGTTCTATGGACAATTATACACCTCATCGCGTGGTCCTCCTAGCATGACTAGCGATGCAAGAGCCCGTTTGACCCGACATTATACCGAAGATATCCCGGACGTCAGCCTATACGAGATCAAAACGGCTCTCAAACAGCTTAAGAGCAATAAGGCACCAGGGGAGGACGGAATAACGACAGAGCTACTGAAGCGAGTGGAACAACGGTACTTAAAGTCCTTCAGAAGCTGTTTAACTCCGTCATCATCGAGGTTACTACGCCAGAGGAGTGGCACAGGAGCGTAGTGGTTTTGTTATTTATAAAAGGTGATAAAACTCTCTTGAAGAATTATAGGCCCATTTCGCTGCAGAGCTACGTCTATAAGATGTTTTCGAGAGTAAGTTACAAACCGTCTAGCTCGTAGATTTGACGACTTTCAGCCTCCCAAACAAGCTGGATTCCGAAAAGGCTTCAGCACTGTATACCACATCCATACGCCCCGGTAGATTATGCAGAAGACCGAAGAGTATAATCGGCCACTATGTCTAGCGTTTGTGGATTACGAGAAAGCCTTTGATTCAATCGAGACCTGGGCAGTGCTACAGTCATTACAGCGGTGCCAGATTGACTACTGGTATATCGAAGTGTTGAAGTGTTTATACAGCAAGGCCACCATGACAGTCCGTCTTCAGGATCAGAGCACGAAATCTATCCAGGTGCAAAAAGGGGTGAGACAGGGAGACGTTATTTCTCCGAAACTGTTCACCTCTGCACTGAAAGATATATTCAAGCTTCTGAACTGGAACGGATATGGTGTTAATATCAATGGCGAATACATCACTCACCTTCGATTTGCCGATGATAGAATCATGGCAGAAACCCTGGAAGACCTAAGCACAATGCTCAGTGAACTCAATATGGTTTCCCAACAGGTGGGTCTTAAAATGAACATGGGCCGTTGTCGTCCCCCCCCCCCCCCCCCGAACTCTCGAATGGCGGCGAACCAAGGTTACCGACATAGCTCTTATAGTTTGCAAGTTGAAGTGGCAATGGGGAGGCCATATAATTCGCAGAACCGACAACCGCTGGGGAATAAAGGTTATCGAATGGCGGCCACGAACAAGCAAGCGAAGTGTGAGGAGACCCCCACATGATGGACCGACGATATTGTAGCCATCGCAGGAAGTCGATGGATGGAGGTGGCACAAGATCGCTCGTCATGGCGCTCTTTGGGGGAGGCCTATGTTCAGCAGTGGACTTCTAAGGGCTGACATGATGATAATGATGATAGCTTTTTGACGAGCATTGGTTGACATTGCATTATTTATTAGAATTTTTTACTTTAACACCATTTCCTATGACTATAACTATTTCACACTTATGTTTTATACACTTAATCGATAGATATTGACGAGAGCTAACGATTGAAACTCAAACGAACGTCGTGGGTCTATCCCACTAGTCCCATCGTGTTGTCCCGTGATGGGACAACTTCCACTATTTTGACCTAATAGGCCCATGAGGCAAGTGACATATCAATATTTCGGACCCACTAGTCCCATCGTGTTGTCCCATTACACTACTTTGACCCAGTAGTTCCATAGGAAAAATTACACCAACATTTAATTTTATTTTCATCTCACTTGACCAATTGAAATGTTGACGGAAATTCCCTTACATGGAACATGAAATTATTATTTTCTGGAAAATAGTCAAACTAAATTGTTTATACGTTTTTAGTCACTTACTTGTTCCATGGGAATACTGGGTCAAAATAGTGTAATAGAACAACTGACTAGTGGGTCCGAAATATTGATGTCACTTGTCCCATGGGAGTACTGGGTCAAAATAGTGGCAGTTGTCCCATCACGGGACTACACGATGGGACTAGTGGATACACCCAACATTGTAGCTTCTCCAAGTCAAAATTAATACGAAACAGAAATTATGTGACGCAGCGAAACGACCTCGCAATGGCGGCGCTTCCCCCTCCACCGCGCGCGATGCGACACAATCTTCACTCAACGTAATAAATTATTTGATCCTTTAGCTATCGAGTGGTGTAATTAAATGTTGGATGTCGATGATAGATATAGAGCTGCATCACAAAACTGTACACAAAACTGTATACTGTAACTGTATCTCCCAATTTTGTTATCATATTTTTTTTGGATTGCCTATATTGCCTATGGATTATAAATTAACAGACGTATTCACGTCAAAACCTGTCCCAGCAACAATGACTAGATGCTTTATTATATTATATCATATCATATCATATCATATCATATCATATCATATCATATCATATCATATCATATCATATCATATCATATCATATCATATCATATCATATTATATTATATTATATTATATTATATTATATTATATTATATTATATTATATTATATTATATTATATTATATTATATTACATTATATTATATTACTCAGAGGTGAAGAAATGTTGGTAGGCCTCATCTACAAGAGTCCGCCCGGGGAAATACGTTACCTTTGTCAGATATTCAACCGCAAAGCAGTAGTGTGCAAACATTACTGTGTTCCGATTTGAAGGGCAATGTTGCCAGCGAAATTACTGTGCAATGACACTTAGAATTCTCAGTACAGTGACGCGCAAGATTTTCCAACCAAAGTTATGGGTGGCACTGCAGCAGTTATGGGCAGGCTGAACGCTAACCATTAGCCGAGAGTCCTGCTCGTCTCGTCACTCAACCGAAATAAAAAAACCTGAATAACAGCGGTGATATACATAACTGAAAAATTGTTACTTTTTTTTAAACTCCCATCGTAATAAAAAGAAGGGTATAAACGAGTAAATGATGATTTTGTATATCTATGTGTATTTCTGTGGCAAACTTATGGACAGATTTCAATGCAGTTTTTGATTCTAAAGCAGGAGTTGGCGAGATGGTTCTTAGTTTCGTCCAAGACATTCAATTACTCTTATTTACAAACACGTTTATTCTTTGTAATAAACGTAATTAATAAAACGTAACTGATCCCTCTTTGTGAAGAGCCAGTAACATTGATGTTGTACGCAAATGTTCAATGGTTTCAATGGCATTTTGCGTACCTGGAATATGAGGGTCTGAAGATGAGAAGCTTATGAAGACTTGGATCAAGACGAGACGATGGTAGCCTGACGTATCAATAGTTCAATTAAGAATCCAACGGTACCGGGTTTGGTCCTAGGCTCCGCACCAACGACTTTTCTAAGTCATGTGCGATTTTCTATCGCTCTGTCCTTTGGAGGGCACGTTAAACTCGGTCCCGGCTGTTATTGATTACCAGCAGTCGTGACACCATGTCAGAGGTCCTCGGGCGGCCTGACAAACTCTGACACCAGAGCCCAGCACTACCTCATACGACAAACAAACCTGAATAGAGGGTATATGTCGCATTAATAAACTCGGAAATGCAGTTTTACGAGTACAAGCTGATTATAAGCATGTTAGGGCCAGGATTTTGTAATTGTTACGATAAACTGTAAATAATGTTACCGTCAGTTCGGAGCCTTCTTGTTCAGCTTCGTTTTGTGTGGAGTGTCTCCGTCGTGACCTGAGCGAAGACCTGGCGCGTTTCCTCATCTGCCATGTGCACACCGCAGCGGCTGCCAGCAGGCAGAGGATCAGCACACCACAACCTATGCCTATGCCTGGAGAACATATTTTATGGTCTATTTTATTTGTTGTAAGTACTACAAGGAGTGCATGCAAAGTACAAAATAAAAATGTATTAATTAAACAATTCACAAATTTATTCGGGTCGTAATCAAGGTTTCATGACAACATGACATGAGTTTCACTAGATGGCGCTAATGACAATATTAGCTTAATTTATTTCTTTGGGCCTTAAATTGCAGTCAGGTTAGTTTTAAAATATTATTCGCGGTTAAAATACTATACTATGTTAATATTTGATCTATAGTTTTCATTGTCAAACTAATATTTTAACCGTATTCGTTCCCTAAAAATTTGGGTTCAATACTTGACTAAAGATCTGAACCCAAATTTGTAAGGAACGAATACGGTTAAAATAATAGATTTACAATTGATTAAAAGTAATCAATACACGATAATATAGCCGCCAATAAAGTTTTAAACCGGTTTTGCAATTAATAGCCAAAAAATATATAATTACGCACATTTTGTCATTAAGTGCCATCTAGTGAAACTCATGTCGTGGACCACTTTAAGGGAGTTGATATAGCAAGCGGCTAGGGCGCGCGGCCGGATCGCTGTAAGATAAAATGTATGGCGGCCGGCCACGCGCCCGCGGCGCTCTCTTTATCATGTCTTTAGAGGCGCCATACATTTTAATCTTTACAGCGACCCGGCCGCGCGTCCTGGCCGCCTCCTATATTGGTTATTCCTTCCATTTCTCTAAAAGTGTTAAATAATATTTGGAGCAGACTCCTCTGAATTAATATATATCAGGTTAAGTTTGGTATTCATGCCAATTTAGTTTTACCTTTTTTTTTGCAGGACACAAACGATTCCTTATGCCGTGCCAATAAATAAACTATTTGTAAATGACGGCCATGTTGGTATATTTTCCCAATATGGCCGCCATTTCCAAATAGTTTATTATGGTCAGCGATGGTAGTCTAACGGTTCACTACGGTTCACTACTATAGCCATAATAAATTTGCTGTTCTTATAATATTTTAACTTAATTGTGTTTTCAGCGCAAACATTAAGGTTTTTATGATAAAATGGTGCTAAATTAAATGGCCTTAGGTTTATTCATCATCTAAAAAAGTAATAAATATATTATAGACAATCACCTGAAGGACGATGGTAGCATAACGGTTCAATAGTGCAACTTCGAATCCAACGATACCGAGTCCGATCCTAGGCTCCGCACCAAAGAGTTTTTTTAAAGTTATATGCGGTTTTCCTTCGCTCCGTACTTCAGAGGGCACGTTAAGCTGTCGGTCCCGGCTGTTATTGATAAATAGCAGTCGTTAAGCCATGTCAGAGGCCCTCCGGCGGCTTAACAACTGACACCAGAGGCGAGCACTACCTCATACGACGAACAAACAAACATGGTCAGCAAAAAATAAAATCAAACGTATAAATCACTACTTACGCCATCTGTTTTTGATTTCTCGCAACACCACATACGTATACCCATTGTAATTATATTATTTATCCAAGTGTTTACTCGTATAAGAAAAGTTATTTAACTTGCATAGAACATTGCAACGTTAATGTCTAAATACGAGCGGTAACTGTGGTTACCATTACACTATACAAAAACCGTTTCTGCACGAAGCGCTCGTTTTGAGCCATTACTAGTTTACTTACAGTTTTCCATAAAAATAATAAAAACGATTCAAATATGATAAAATACCTAAAACACCACAATATAATTATCAAAATATAGGTGTCGATATAGGTATAACGTAGGTGAGGATACCAGACAAAGTTATAATTAAGTCGGTTTTTTTTCGTGCGCGCGCCTTTTATTGTAAGCATAAGTCATAAGTATGTTATAAAATCTAAGTATATAAATGTATATAATTATACAAAATAAAAATAATAGTAAACCACAATTATAAAATTATGCATAGATGGAAATTTAGTGGTTGTGAGATAGATATATGGAAAGAAAGAAAGAAGGAAAGAAATAAGGAAAATACTTTTATTTATGACAACAAATAACATTAACAAGATTATAAAAAACAGGAAAATACAAACAAAACAGGTCACAAACAAAAATAATGCTGTGTGTTATTACAAACAGGTCCCAAATCAGCGAACGCTAAGGCATTTATTTAAGCCTTGGCACTGATTTTCTGCCGGAACCTGTTGGTGTCATCACGTACACTGAGTGAGAATACATGAACATGAATACATAATAAAAATCAACATAAGAATATAATTAAAAAGTTTTTGACTATGATATCTTAATCGATTAGAATGCACCTAATCGATGATTGCATTGTAATCGAGTACACGAGCTGATGCATCACATAGCAGACAGCACTAGCAACACAGTGAAGCAGTCTTTGCCATGCAGAGATAGCATGTAGAGTAGACGCGATTTAAAATCATTCCTTTATTAGCACGTGTTATACATAGATCCCATCCCATCAGATTGTCCCGTTCAATCGCAGGAATTGATCTTGCTATCCTTGCAAGGTTCAGAAGTTGCATCCATGAACTCAACTACTTCACCACGGATGCTGTAGTTCTTACCCAGGTAAATGTTGGTGTTGTCAATAGGAGGTGGCTTGATAGTGAGCACTTCACTCCGCGAGCTCGGGCCTGGAGCTGTCACCATCACGAATGTGTGTAGCGTTGAGTCTAGCCCCGTAATCTAAGGATACATACAGTATTTTAGAGGAATGTACAAACTTTATTTTGTACTAGCTTTTATCCGCGACTTCGTCTACAGACGGACTACAGTTTATCGCGAAAAAAAGCATCCTATGTTCTTCTAGGATATTAAAAACCAATGCAAATGTATAGAACTAACGCTCTTGTTTTTTGACAGACTTGTTATTATTTCGTTTCCATGGCAACCGTTCCTTACAGCGAGTAATCAACATTTTCCAGTTATCCCGTGGAAACTTAGCATTTTCGGGGATAAAAAGGATTCTATGTTTTATTCCAGGGTATACATTTCATCAAAATCCGTCCAGCCGTTATAGCGTGAAAGCTCCTCAAACAAACAGACAATGTTTCAGTTTTACATATTGGTGTGGATTCAATTGAGTGACAAGACGAGCGGGTCGCTCGACTACGCCTACAGTGCCCATAAGCATAATAACTGCAGTACCATCCAGAACCTAAGTTGCAAAATTTTGCGCATAGCTGGTTTTCATTGCACCCGTGGGATGCGAAGGGTTATTTAATAAGCTGAAACCACACAAGGCAGGGGGTAGGTACTTGGGTTGCAAACCTTACGTTTGTACACCTTTAACCGAGCATATTGTTCGTAGACTTCGACAAATGGCTCGTGGCTAACGTTTGACATCCCTCACCCGATGCTATTTGATAATATGCGTAATTTTATTGGTAGTAATTTTAATCCATGCAATTTACGGTAACATCAGTAATTCTATGCTACTTATGGCTGGTTCCTATATCTTAAAATGTAATGGCCGTTTTCGCTTACTGTCCGTCAGCTTTTGACACAAACGCCGCACAAAAAAAGTCAAAAAGTAACGAGACGTTGAAAAAAGGACACTTTTCCTTTTTTTTAAGAATGGGGAAGCATTTAAGTTCTTCTCAAGTGGTTCCAATCGTTTTTTTTTCCTTTCCTGCAGGGCGACCGCGGTTGAGCGATCGTAATGGAATTCTAATCGTTTATGACATCAACTCACTGTCCGTCCTTATCATATCGTAATACAATGACAAGGACGGACAGTGCATTGATAACACTATCGCTATAGCTTTGAGTTAGGCGGTCACCAGCCTGAGCACTCTCTTATTGCCTATAGCCTATTTAAAAATATGAATGATATTCACGTCGTTAACAGATACACACATACTGTAATTTAGGTCTAGAGTTTTACCTTGACGGCAGTCTGCGTTACGTTGATGGTCGGCCAGGCGTCCAACGGCTGCGTGAGGTTCTGCGAGTAGCGTACCACACGGGGCCCGTCTCCTTTCCAGGTCACCGTCACTCCGCCTCGAGTGTACGTGTATTGTAGGTCTTTTGCTACTGTTGATGACCAAAATTAAACATATGAACGGTGGTAATTGAACCAGGAAACTTACGATTACCACCAACTTATCTCCAGCGTTAAGCAAAGAAGGAGCTATCTGTGTTGCCATGCGTACGACCGGCCACATAGTTTTTTTGCTACTTATGTTAAAAAGTTTGTGAGTAGCTTAAAGTCGCCGATTTAATATGGTTAACTTACAGTGTTGTTTAAATTGCACTCACAGTGCTGAGACTGCAAACACTGCTAACGATCGGTTTATATTGTTGGTCAGCATATGCACGCTAACAAATTAAACCGACGATTGCATGCTTATGTCATTTGAGTCAGCTGTTCTGTGACTACCCTACTGTTACCTACCTACCTACCTACCTACCTGCTACCTACTGTTGTTTTGTTTTGTTTTTAGTTTTCTCATTTCTCTCTTAGTTCTGTTGAATTCGTTTGCTTCTGTTAAAAGAATATAAGCATTATTATTTGTACTGGCAGTCTGGCGGGAGTCCCAACAACATATCAACACAAAATGACATACTCGTATGTCAATTGAATTTGACGTTACCGCATACGCTGCTCTACCTCTTTTATGTGAGCGTTGTTTGCACACCAAAATGAAGTCACTCCTGACGTCATGTGTCCGACGTGGAGAATAAATGCGCATTTTAATCCGACTTTGTGCGCGCTAATAGTACACATAGCGCACATTGGTGCAATTTAAACCACATCATTAGACGGCAATAGTGAATCTGGCAGTGTTACATAATATTGTGATAGATTGGTGAATTTACTGTAACGTTAGAGACGTATTTTAATATCCAGATTATCGCAGGCAAAAATATTTATTATAAAGTTTATATTGTTATATTAATAATAATGCAAACCCACCAGCTATCCGAGCAGGTACAGTCAGCACGGAACTATGTCCCAGTGGGTCGTGCCCGTCCACGATTACGTATAGTTTCTTCGTAGGATCCAATCCGGTCAACTGCAACCAATTTATGGAATCACTTTAATAGAGTAAAATAAACGAAAAGAGATTCTAAATTCTCCTTTTTAATAAGAGTTGTTGTACTACCAGAAAATTGGCGAATTTTCTGGTAGTACGGAAGTATTATGTTAATCGAATACAAAACTACCCCACAAAGTAATTTTCACAGAGTTTGGCGAGACATCTGTGCTCGGCAGGCAAAAAACAGAGATCAAAATTTTATTTTATACACACAATATGTACAGTTTGCCCATTGTTTTCTCTGGCTACGCTGGAGATTGGACTCGCTGAAGAGCCGTACTGTGTAATGTTTGAGATCGCTGTCCTATGAACGTCGTGGCGTTGTCACGTAGTATAATGTGGTGGTACTCACTAGAACAGTGTTTCCGTCGGCCTCCACAACCATCCACTGGTTGAGGGGTAAACTGTAGTCGCTAGTGTGCCGTACTGTGTACTCCTTAGGCTCACTGTTCCATGATACCCTTACTGTTGTCGTATTTATAATCTTGTATATCAAGTCTTGGAAGTTTTGTTGGCCTGGAATACAATGGATATATAATATTACAAGCTGTACCCGTGGCTTTGCCCGCATGGTTATTTTTTTGGGTCAAATGTTACCTATGTGTTATTCTAGGACCAAAAGTACCTATAACGTACAAAATACTAAGTTTCGTTCACAGTCAAATAGGTTTTTATTGATTGCTCGGCTTCTACTAATCGGATTGAGATATTAAGTACACCAGTTTTTAAGTCAAGACCTATGCTACCCAACAGAGAAGTAGGAGTTTTTGGTACTTAATGCTTTATTTTAAGTATAGAAAATGAGATCGTTTATCATCTTTTTATGATATCCCTCTTACGGTAGTCTTGAAGAGATCGACGGAACGATAATAGCGTCTGTTGTGACACTTTTTTTGCAATGCCGTTCAGCTAATACCAATTCTATCCATAAAAATTACATTGACAGCCAGAGATATTGGTTTGTAATTACAAAATTACAAACCAATTACCTAAATTATTACCTAATTAGGTAGCTACCATATATGTGCAAATCAAATACTATCGTTAATACCCAAGAGGCACTTTTACCATCGCATTTCAGGCAATATGCCCTTCAAGCCGCAACATTAACAAGGGTTCTGTTTGTCTTCTAACCTTCAGAAGGCGTGCTGATGTGTATAGACGCACTGAAATCTCCGCCGTGAGTCTGCCCCGGCAGCCGCGCCTGCACTCGCACTTCATACTCGCTGTCCGGTTGAAGTTTAGTCACACGCACCGAGTTCTCATAACTGAAAAAATAAATAATATGTCATTGGCAGTTTTCAGGAAAATAGAGGGGATTTTAAGCTCTGAGAAGACTGATTTCCTTTCCATAACCAGACGATCGGTAAAGCGCCACCTTTTTGACCTGAAACGTCTTCAAAATCACACCGGTATACCAGGGAACCAGGACTAAAAAGTGAATTGTAACGAAATGGTCTATATCGTCTCGGTTTTATAACTCTGCAACTATAAGCTCCAGAGATCTAATTTTGGTGTAATTTTTTAGCTTATACAGTCAGCTCGATGATTTAAAATTTAATTTTTGTCAACAGAGGGGGAGGGCGCAGGACGCACACAGCAAAATCAGTTTTTTTTTGTGATCTTTGTTTCTGTATATCTCGTGATTTGTACGTGGCGGAGATGTTTCGCGACAAAACAAACGGCCGTGCTCCCTGACACAGCCCCACCTGTTTTTTTTGTAAAAATTCCACGTGTATGAAGCGTCACGCTTCTTCATTTAATATTGTTATAAGAATTGAAAGGGAATAGAATGCGGTGCCCTCGTCAGTGTTTCCGGTAAATTATAACACGGGTGTGTTCAAGTCGAGGGTGAATAGGTTTCTACTAGGCAAGCGTGTTACACCATCATCCACATTGTCGCTTTCTATTAGGTGAGATCGTGCCGATCGTTGCCTAGTAATTGGAAAAATCACTGCTTATCGCTGTGGGAACCATGAACTCATAGGGACTTCAGTAAAATTTGAGGCCAATAGTCCCGTTTCGTCTTGTTCTCTTTACAGCTACCTCTCATAAAATTTAATGTATATTCTTGGAAAACATATCTTCCTCACAGGACGCCATAATTTTTTATGTATTTTTTAAAACAGGACAATTCTGCCCCAATTACCTAGCCCCAAACTAGGATACCCTGTACTATGGGCACTAGACAATGGATAAACATACATAGATACCAATATTACATCCATGACTCGGAAACAAACATTTCTGCTCATCACACAAATGATTGCACCTTGCAGGATTCGAACCCGTGACCGTTCGATTTCGTACCTAGGGTCTCTAGCCATTAGACCAACCGGCCGTCAAATATTACGCTCGCCTGAAACATTCGTAGTGCAGAACAAGAGGGTTTAGTTCTCCGAATTCGTTACCTTCTCGTAACACCACCAAACAGACAGTTTAGATCCTTAATACCCTGACGATAGAGCTCTACTTAGTAAGGCACTTACCTCTCAAGACAGTCCTCGTTTCCTCCCAATCTTCTGGTACAGACTAAGAAGGAATATGTTTTTGGAATCGCCTCTTCCTCACAGTGCCACCTGACGGTGAAGTTTCGGGCGTTGATCTCGGTCACCTCCACGTCTTCAGGTACGATTCGCACCTCACTATATCACAAATAGCACTGTAAATATGTAGTTCACTTGAAATTTTCATTGTTAAAACTTACACTTGGTAGAAATTAACCAAGTGTATGCTCTTTATGCGGGCTAGTTTTTCAGCAATAATTTCCGCAAAATTAAAAACATTTAAAATTGAAATAATAATTAATTTTGCCATTAAAATTGGTTATCCAGACTGTACCCCAAACATCATCATAATCATCATCAACAATGTATATTAATCCACTGCTGGATATAGGCCTCTCCCAAGGCTTACTGAGCTTGAGCGTCCACACTAATAAACTGACTGATGACTAAGAAACTGTTTACGACTGCAATGGAGGATATGTTTAGGACTGGTCTGGAAAGGAATGGCCATCGACATTAATGGCGAGTACATCTCACACTTGCGATCCACAGATGATGTCGTCTTTATGGCGGAATCGCTGCAAGAGCTGCGACAAATGGTGACTAACCTACTCTTCTGTTTTCTGCATAATCTGGCGCACTGTATGGATATGTTTACGGTGCCACATCCTCGTCGTTCCCTAATATTATTGTGCTATGTTGCAGTAGATTTTGCTAGGTGTACAATTGTGGTAATAAATTCTGAAACACTAATCCATTTTCAAAGACTTTAATAAGCAGCAAATCAGTCAAATTCGAGTACGCTTTTCTTCTAACCACATTATCATTCAGTTCATTGTACCAACAGACGGAAAACTATTTATGTGAACTGGAGAGCTCCTGATTATAATGTCCAGAAACCCAGTTCAAAGTCACTCAATGCAGCATCAAGTAGTTATTAGAAGCTTATCTTGCAGGATTATGATGAAGGTATCAGATACTAGATCACATGAGTTGCACAAGTTTACAAAAAGGTGGTCTTCAGTAGACGCAACAGAACCTCACCCGGATCCGAAGTAGTGTCCGGCGGCCGAACTGGACGTCCATGGGACCAGCGTCAAGTTCTGCTGCAGCCAGGGTAGGAATCTTGTACCCAGCACTCGTACCTGCAGCGAGTCTGGTGGTGATGCTGCAAAGGGAACAGTCACGTTTCACCTTCATCATCATCAGCAGCTAGCAGCAACAACTTGTTACACAGTGGGTACTGTGCACACTTCCAGTATCTTGGATCACGTTTACTATATCGTCCAATGCCGAAACATAACTTCTCTACTCTAGTTTACAATCGCAGCAACCAATCTGAGGCCATAATAATAGGCGACAGCTTCCTTTGATGATTTTGTAAACTGTAAGAAAGTTAGGTCTCGGTAAAAATATGCTCTACAATTTAATCATGTTTTTGGTCAGAAAAGTATGGCCGATACTCATAACGGCACTTTGTACTGGTGTTTGTTAGTTACTTGTATTTGACATTACTTGTTTGAAAATATCCTATACTTGTTTGCGTTTACTGTAAACACAATAAATGTGACTCGCCTTTCAAAGTATAGTTGTAAACATCCCCATTCAGTGTGATGTTGTGCTCGTCGGAGCTATTCTCGGCCTTGTACTGAAGGATCCATTGCACCACTTCATGGTACTCGTCGAATAACCCTTGCCAGGAGACCAGGATCGAGTCATCTCCAACGTTCGCTAGTTTGATGGGCACTGGGGAAAAGAATACGTAAATAAAGTTGTTTTATGTGTGTGAGAAGTGAGTGGTTTCGCTTGGCGGAAGAGTTATCCATAACAACTGCAGTCATCATCAGCCTATACTTGTCCACTGCTGGGCGTAGGACTCTCCTAACGCCACTAAGCTCGGTCTTCAGCTCTCTGCATCCAGTTTCTGCCAGCCGCCTTTCGCAGGTCGTCACTCCACCTGGCCACAGAGCGACCTATATTACGTTTGTCTAAGCGCGGTCTCCACTCGAGACCTCGTCTAACCCAACGGTTGTCGGTTCTAAGGGAAATGTGACCAGCCCACTGCCACTTCAGCTTGCTTATCTAAGGATGTGCTATGTCGGTTACTTTGGTTAGTCTGTCGGATCACTTCATTGTGGATCTTGTCCTTTAGATAAACTCCATGTATAGCTCTTTAGCTCGTTGATTGACCTTAAATTTGTGCACTAGTCTGACTTAGTTAGAAGAATTGAAAAGTCTAGCATAGCTCTGCAGTGCGCCCGTCAAATTATCTTAAACGTATATCAGTTGTAGCAGGTATCCTTTTCCGCTTGAGTTTTGGTTCACTCTAGAGGTTTCTATCACTCAGGTACAGTAGTTTCAACAACTTAGATGGTTGGGTCTTACCTCCTTGTCCTTGACACGTGACGCTCTCGGACATGTCGCTGACCAAGCTGGCCGTGTTCTTGTTGCCATTAGGGGAGCGGATGTAAGCTCGCACCTAGGATTGAAAAATTCGGCATCAATAAACAGATGCTGATGACACTAGGAAGAAATTATACATGAGCGAATTGAGAGAACTGAGCCCAAACTTAAAAGTTTTAGATAAATTTGCTCACTTGGAAGCTGTAAGGAGTCAACGGTGACTCGACATTGACCAGCGTCTCTGAGCTGGTCACTGGTTGCCCGGGTAGTGAAGTTCCCCCTGAAAAATAGAACCATTATAATATAATATAATGATATATTCAAGACAATTCACACCAATCACGTAGCCCCAAACTAGGATACTCTGTGCTAGACAATGGATAAGCATACACAGACTAGACAATGGATAAGCATACACAGACGAATATTACATCCATGACTCGAAAACAAACATTTCTGCTCATCACACTAATGATTGTACCTACCTTGCGGGATTCGGACCCGCGACCGTTGATTGACTTCGTAGTCGGGGTCACTAACCATTCGGCCATCATTAGAATGTCGTTTGGGTGATTAAGAAAAATACTGGCCAAGTGCGAGTTAGATTCGCGCACCGAGGGTCCCGTACTTGTGCAGCTACATTCACCAAATTAATTAGGTAACATTACTAAGAGCACCGAAGATTGCTCTAACGTAAAGATAAACTGGATTGAGGGACTTAACTTTGCCGTTGTAAAACTGTTGTCTCCATAAATCGACGTATGTCGCAGTCAGTTTATCAACAGCAAATAAGATTATATTCGCGAAAAAAATGTATTATAAATATATATATATTATGTTGAGACTACAAATTACGATTTTCTGATTAGGTACTTGTACTATAAGGCATTAATTCTTACCAAATTTAATGATTCTAGGTCAAAGGGAAGTACCCTATCAGCCTTATTACAAAACATAGACTAACGAAAGTACCGGGTTTAGTCCATGGACCAAACATAAATCTTATTATTAAACGAAGTTTATCGCTGATTCGAGTAACATCTATGGTACTAAAGATAATCCTCCGATGACCCTAGTTTAACTATGGTACTAACTCACATAACGTAAATATTCACCCCTTTTTAAAAGCTTTTATTCAACTTCACTTTTATGTACCTGTGTATTCTTGCAATCTGGAATCTCGCAATTCAAATTTCAAGCACTTCCCGATTAGCTAGTTTTTGAAAAAGACTCACTTTCTGTTCAGAACACCAATTTTCACCTTTTTTTTTATTTTACTGATTTATTTATAAGCAAAAACAAAGCAAACTCCTGTTTTGTTCAAGTTCAACTCAACACAACGCTTTATTTCACAAGCACATGAAAAATTCCCATTCAATAATTAGGCCAACTTTGTTTACAGTAAGTAAAAACTATCAAATTACGCGCGCTCCGTAATATTATGTTTACGTTCTAATCCTCGCAAAAAACATTACTTATTAATAAAATTGACAAACTTAAATATGGCTGATAAAGCCATTTCTTTATGTAATTGAATAAGTATTGATTGAAAATAAACCAAATATTAAGTTTACGAAAGTAATAATTACTTATGTTTGACGAGAAACGAAAATTATAAATCAATATTGTGAAGAAACGGAACGTTACGAACAAACGTGGTCTAAATGAATGTAAATGTTTGTACTTAATCTGTGGAGAAAAACTTAACTATAGTCAATCTTTGGTATCAGCTCCTGGTTTGTAATAAGGTCAAGCTTTAATCCCTTAGTACCGCAATCTATATATAATCTTTTTATATATGGGGTTCATATCTATAAAGGGACGTAACAAACTCGGACTTTTTAGCTCTGGTATAATCCAGGACTAAAACAGTTTTTTGTAATAAAACGTTGTAGGTGTTGATTCCCTTGCGAATGTCAAATACGCGGCATAAACGGCCGTATCTTTTGATTGCGTTGACTTAGAAGTTTGTTTTTTCCACAGCTCCAAAGGAATGCAGACCTGAGTATTTGATATTAATTTCAACTCCACTCGTTCCTGAGAATAATAGTATTGACATACAGATAGACAGATCAGACAGACGGTCAGACAGACGGACAGCGAAGTGATCCCATAAGGGTTCCATTTTTCCTTTTGAGGTATGGAACCCTAAAAATATTAGAAACTCTTTCATAGTGGTAAGCTAACCTCAAGACTGACCTTATGAACTTACCATCACTTTGTTTCAGACTTGCCAAATAAATCGTAGCTCCCAAACGAATGCATCGATTTTGATGCGGGTTTATCTGTTCGAAAGCTGATGTGACTGAGATGGTTCTTTACTTTATGCGGAGGTGAGAAAAGGGGGAGGGAAGGAGGAGGTGAGAAAAGGGGGGTGAAAATCGTAGCTTTCAAACAAATGGACCGATTTAGCTGTGGTTTTTTATGTTTGAAAGCTAGGGTAAACGTAATGGTTCATATCTATAAAGGGGGGATGGAGGGAGGGGGGATGCGTATCGTAGCTTTCGAACGAATGAACCGATTTAGTTCATTCGCTCCCGCGCTGCCGTGCGGACCGTTTCGGTATAGAACGTACAAAAATAACCGCGCTTACTACCCACTTTTTGTGATAATCAATTATTATTGTGATAGTGATATTAAACTCGATTAAAAGATGCAGAAATGGGATAACTGCGGCAAAGGCCTGACAAAAAAAGCGCCAGGACTGGAGTGCAGAAGTTGTGGCAAGGTGGTTCACGCGAGTCAAATTTGTGCCGGCTTATCGGCGAAGCAACTATCCGTGATTCGTAATGCGGATAGCCTAGACTGGTCATGCGATGTTTTTTAGATCAACTGCCAACATAACAAGTCCTCCTTTATTATCCCGGAGGAAGATAACGAAGAAGAGGTGGGCAACTCTGGTGGAAACATGGGCAGTTGCAATATCGATACCAATAAATTATTGAAGGACATCACAATTGTATTGAAAAAAGTGCTGAAGAAAGAACTGCAGCCAATAGAAACAACTCTGGGTTTCTGTTGCAATAAGATTGATGACTTAACAAAAACAGTGGAGTCACAAAACGAGCACATCAAAGAGCTGGAGAAGAAATATTCTCACCTGAAAAATGAGAATTCTCATCTTGAACTTGAAATGAACTCACTCAAACAATACATGCACAACATGGAGCAGCAGCGTCTGGATAATGTTTTGACAGGAATTCCCAAAATTAAAGATGAAAACCTGGAGGAAATTTCTTGGAAGTTAGCCGAGAAGCTAAATATGGATGGAAGACAGGTGACAAGCATCAAACGCATCGAGGGTCGCAATGGGCAAGATGGAAGTATCCATATGGAGCTCATACAGATTGAACATGCAGGCTCATGGGCGCGTGCCTCCAAAAAAGAATCAGTATTGGTTGAACAAATCATTGCCGAGGCCTCCGGAACAATAGCTAAGACAAAAGTGAACTTGCGTCGAGCCCTAACAAAAACTAATAAGTCTTTACTGTGGCTAGCCCACCAAAAAATTAAGACCTACTCACCAATATGTGTAGGTCCAGGATGGAAAGGTGCTGGTACGTAAGGGCGACAAAGACAAGCCCCTGGTAGTGCTTTTAGCGTCAGTGATCCAAACTTTTATTTTAGAAAATTATTAGAAGGGAAGAAAAGATTATTATATCAGTT
The DNA here is from genome assembly GCA_946251855.1 of Alsophila aescularia. Taxonomy (NCBI): domain Eukaryota; kingdom Metazoa; phylum Arthropoda; class Insecta; order Lepidoptera; family Geometridae; genus Alsophila; species Alsophila aescularia. The sequence goes on from OX276376.1 coordinate 32,351,309, forward strand.
TTCATCAACACTCTGCTGTCTTCGACGGAATCGGTTACTCTTCAGCATGAAGCGGAAATGCGACAGTGGGCCCATCTAACCAAATGATCTCACGTCATGTCAATTCGTGTTAGTACATACCGGGGCGTGTGTACTGCACGGTGTAGGCGACCACGTTGTCAGACACCCGCGTCCACCGCAACGCGACGTCGCGCGCGCCTGCCGGCCAGCAGCGCACGGTGCCCGGCGCGGCCGCCTCGCCGCCGGTCACGTTCAGCGTCGCCCACGCTGACTGGACTGACGCTGCGTTGCGCGCGAAGCATTGGTACACGCCTGTGGGGATGTCACAGTTAGTGATTGCAGTTTGTCGTATGACGTAATGCTGGCCTCTGGTGTCAGTTTGTCAGGCTACCCGAAGGTTTCTAACGTGGCTTAACAACTGCTATTAACCAAAAACAGACGGGACCGACGGCTAACCCCCATTTCCTATAAAATTTTAACGAGTCGTTTTAAGATATAAGAACCTGTCCTAAATGTGTTCTCGGAACCACGGAGCGATGGATAACGGCACATAACTTAGGAGCTTTCGGTTTAGGAAAACACAGAATTAAAAAAAAACTTGGTGGTAGCGACTCTCACACTTGTATCCGACTGGCTAGCGAGCACCCTCGAACAGACAGTCTGTCGCCAAACGTCTTTCGTGGTGAACCAGCACCAGTTTTTACCCGACTGCGGAGGGTTATGTTTCCGGGCTATATGTATGAAAGTTCGTATGATCCTTTGGTGCGTCCTACAGGCTTCATGGATTTTGATAAATAAGATAAAATTGGATTCGACTTAATTACGAGAGTGACATAGTATATATGAAGTGTAAAGAAAACTAATATGGCGGCTTACAGCTGCCATATTGTATATCCGACGGCACAAAAAATTACCAAAACTTATCGTGTGAGATATCAATATGAAGAACTTTGAAAGAAAATTCCAAAAATATTTAAGAGAAACTTTAAAGTTTAAAATTCAAATAAATTATTATAAAAAAACAACACAAAATCAGACTGCGAACAAAATTATAAAGAAGCAAGCAAAACTTACTTGTTTACATGCAGTCGGAGGCATCATGCATTTTTTTCGCCTTTTACAGGATCAGTTCCAAAATGGCGATCTACCCCTCAGATATATCAAAATCAAGAATCTAAAGTCTTGTTTGCCTCTTTTTAGTTAAAATACCTAATAATTAATTTTTATTGAGAGCCAGTCCCATCAAAGGCAACGTAAATACGTACCATTACTACGAGACAACCGTCACTTATCACCAGTAAATATTTTTGCTAGCCTTTTATACCTATAGAGAACATTACCATAATTGCCTAAAGTCACGGAATTACGATAAAGCAATCATTTACCAGCATCTTCAGAAGTGACGCTCCTTATTAGCAGTTGCAGGAGCGACTTGTCTTCAACTGATGACACAACGTCGATCTGAAACAAAATGTGGTTCTTCAGCCTCTTCAGAATACACTCCCAGTTCTTGTAATGTGGTTCTTCAGTCTCTTCAGAATACACTCCCAGTTCTTGTAATGTGAACTTCAAAAAGGATAGGAACATGTCTCTAGAAGTACGTGCTAACTTAATTCGCTTTAGCGGGTAAGTTGGCATGCTTATATTTTTTTATTTTTTTTATTCTACTGTTTACCCTAAAACCAGCGCCCTTCGAACAGAAACACGTGTCTGCAAACTATTGCTTGGCGTTGAATTTCAGTCAATAGTGTCCGTCAGTATGTCACGGTACTGTTTTATAGGTAAACATATAATAATATAATTAAATCATGCGAGAGTCGCGGGTTACCGTGCGTGCGGGGTTCCCCTTGAATGACACCCAAACTGCTTACTCGTTGAGTGTTACTCAAAGAGAACCCACCAACCAACGGTCAAACGTTCGTTATGGCATTCTATTGGGGAGACCTATGTTTTATGATGATGATAATGAAGATGATGATGCACTCAATTTAAATGGTAGACAGTTGAACCCAGCAACTTTGACATCTGGTGACAAAGCAAGTTTCACAACAGCTTACCCGGCCTGTAAGTTTCAACAGCTGCCCATTCTTGTACCAGGTGACCTTCGGAGGCGGGCTGCCACTCGCCGTGCAGTTGAAGCGGACCGTGCTGGCGCGCCCTGCCTGCTTCGACTCCGGAGCGTGGGTGATGTTCACTGGGACTGTTATTGTTACGTTATACTTCTGGAATTAATAAGTTTTTTTATTACTTGAGGTGATCCGACAGAGAAGCAAAGTTATCGAAGTATCCTGTAGGATTAATAGGCTGAAGTGGCAGTGGGCTGGTCATATTTGCCGAAGGATTAATAACCTTTGGGGTAGACGTGTTCTTGAGTGGAGACCGCGGCTCGGCAAACGTAATGTGGAACGCCCTCCGGCTGGTGGAGTGAAGATATACGCAAGATGGCTGGCGGCGGTTGGAAAGGAAGAGCCGAAGATCGGGCTTATTAGAGTGCTTTGGGAGAGGCCTACGTCGAGCAGTAGACTGATACGGGCTGATTAGGATGAATACCTTTATCAGACTTAATCTCTCAGCGATTTTAACATAGATCTAATTAAACCGGTCGGTTAGGTACCAGCTCCTCGGGCGTGGACCGCATAGATTAGGAGCAATGCACACAATTGGGCTTCTGTAGCCTTAGTTACGTTTATCCTATTGGAATGGCGTTTTTGTATCACGTGTTAGCAGACTCGTTCGCACTTCAGTCTGCAAATTTATCTCTATCTTTGTTGTTGAAGCACATGAAGCTAACGGTGGCGATTTAGCTGTGTGGGTGTGCTAGCCTGTAGTTGTATCTAATACACTTTTTAATTAAGCGTGCAGTATCTTATCTATGTAAGAAGTATTAAATTTCAATCGTGAAGATGACTTTAGGATATTCGCATCGTGGAATCCAGTGGATTTATCTCAGCGCGTGTCTGCCGAATACCTATTTTGACAGTTTTGTATGTCGTGAGTGACCGTGTTTTACAAAACCAAGATGTTTCCAACTACGGGTGTTGGAAACAACTCCCGTCCATCACGACTCTGCTACCGTCTTCTCCAGTTTTCCCGTGACCACGATCAATTCAACTTATGGCTGGTTCCTATATCTTAAAACGAACCATTTTCGCTTACTGTCCGTCAGCTTTTGACATATACACCATACAAAAAACGTCAAAAAGTAACGCGACGTTGGAAAAACGACTCGTTTAATTTTTATAGAAATTAAATACAGGAATTTTTATCGGAATTAATTTAATCGAAACGTCGAGGTTAGTAAAATTGTTATTTTGATACTTATCTGTGCGCGAAAATGGTCTACATATTGTCTTCCATCGAGACTTTTCCTCGTATCGTTACTAGACCACTTTATGTAAAATTCAAAGACTATGCTAATGCTGCACACGTTACCTACTAGAACGTTGCCTAATGCTACCAGTAACTAGCGTGATAGACTAGTTTTAGTATTATTTAGCTAGGGGTTTAGCTTAGCATAATAATTGTTTTAACTTAGTTGACTTAATAAGCATATAAATCCCATTTTTGTAAATGACACGGGTTACCTACTTCAAAGTTCAGAACAACAGTGTGATGAGATAACAGTCCGTCATTACGTCAAAAATACTACAAATCAGTAGATTAATTTTATGTATTAGGTATAAGGGGAAAGGTGGTTTAGGTGATTCATCTATTTTTTAAACTAGTCAACCGGGGTATTGGCATCTATGGGTATTTTTTTTAATTACTCATAAAGTATTCAAAATATAACAACTTCTGCCATTACAATTATTTATACTAAATTATTTACATGAAGAACCGATAGAGGGCACTGCACGTCATCAAATCGAAATGTCAGACATTTCGAAAATCACGTGCTCTCTGTCAAGTGGTGCTGCGTGAGGTGAGAGATCATAATCATTTTGAATTTTTCGCATTTGAAAATGGAGCCATACTGCCGCCATATTGTTTTTTTCAAATGTTAATAAAAATTAAATCATCAAAGTAAGAAAAAACACGACTGCCTTGCCAAAAAACGAACTTCTCATAATAATAATTATAGCCTATGTTACTCGGGGAGATGTAAGGATTCTAACGAGACCCCACACGTCTAAATCTGTTCATGCATTTAAAAGTTATAGTGGAATAAAGAATCTCACATACAAACATACATACATACAAACATACATGAATCCTAAAAATATTACACTCCTTTTTTTGGGCTGTCGTGTAAAAAGTGGTACGCATTTTCCCCCATTTCCATAAATTCCGCTCTGGTAGTCTGATTATTACTAAACTAAACGAATCATAATACAAAATTTTATTTAAACCTAAATATGTTAATTTCAGTCGTGAAAGCTAAACAGTTGAAAGTTTATTCAATATAGTCGCATTTGCCCCACCTCGGGAAAATGCGTCTAAAATTCCTACTTTTAAAAAAACAATAATCCCTCTTCATATTATAAATCGAATCGTGGAAGAAACCAATAAATGAATCTTGCATACAAATAGTTTTCGAATAGATTTGTGTTCAGGAATTTTCTAATAATTTCATAGGTGATGTGAAATGAGGTGTTAAAATTATGCGAGTAAAAATGTGACGCAATTGCGCCCCGGTCCCCGGTTGACCTTACACTAACTAACTAAGATGGCCCAAAATGAGTCCTGGCCACCGATGACAAGAGCCACCCACGTCACGGTCGGCCTGTCTAATAACGGCCTGAGTAAAACTACAATTAAGTTGGTACATTTTAGAGAATACAATTTAACGCATTGATGTCTTTTGTACGGACAAGTACATTTTTGACACGTTCTATTAGAAAAGTAAGCCGTCGATTCTCTTGTTACAAACTAGACTAAATTTATGTTTTGTCCTGTCAAACTGATTCTCTTGTAACGAAGAAAAAAATAGCTTTCCGATTAAATGTTAGTTTAGTCCAGTCTGACCGATTAACTAGTTACAAACTTGGCTAAACTAGACCAAATATATGTTTGGAACCGATATTAACACTAAAGTGGAAGAGGGGGATGTTTTGTTGGGCACGGCGGCAAGGGGTGCAGGGTGCGGGGTGAAGGCCGTGATTGAGGGGTGGGGAGAAGATGGTATTGGGAGAGGGGGGATGCGAGGTTTCAGTAATTCGTACCTCAGCTCCCCCGACTGTGTGTGAAAGTGGCCTTCCACTGAGGTTTTCCTCACCTTGACAAGCTTGGGGCGGCCCTCCACCCGGCACACGTACAGCCCCTCCTGGTCCGGCGCGATGGCGGGCATGAGGAGCATCTCGTCCGTGGCCTCCAGTTCCCCAGTCCGCTTGCCAGGCGGAGTCATCTCCCAGATGAGCTGGAAGTAAGGACACAGGCCGTAAATCAAAATTAAACTTCTCCATTGATTTCTGACATATAAGTATAGGAACTTTTGAAAAAAGGATTCCCGCGTAAAATGTTATTTTGTTGTTAGGTTGGTCCTATATTAGCAAATTTTCAAGTAAACATTTGGCGCGATCTGTCATAAAATTGTTTGAAATTTCATAATTCATATACGACGAATATTGCGATTTTAAACATAGACAAAATGTGCTTAATAATTTTCCTGAATAAATAAAACTTTTTAACTATTGCGAATGTTTACACAAAGCCTTCGGTGATAGGATATAATAAAAAAATGCATATTAGCGGTACAAATAATTCAAAGAAAGCCGAGAAGTGGCTAAAGAATTTCTTCGTTCTGGTCGACCTCTTACAGCTCAGCCAATCTCGCTCACCAGCGATGGAAACATACCATTAACTATTTATAATAAACTAGCGATCCGCCGCGGCTACGCACGAGTGAAATTTAGAAAAAATAACAGGTGACAAATGTGATGTTCTTGCACACTCGACTTTCACTCCGCTTCGCTTCGGGGGTAAGCAGCAAGCAGCTCGCTTCGCTCACCACCTCCTTCTACGCTTCGTTCAGGCTCGATTCGATCGATTTCGCTTGTATCTCTTAAGGTTTAGCCTACGTAAGCCATGTAAATTTATTTTTCGGCAACTTGGTTGCAAAATATTGTTTTTTAGTACTTACATAAAACCATATGAAATGAAATAAATTTAAACTTAATTAGGTTATATCTTATATATATATATATATATATATATATATATATATATATATATATATACATATATATATATATAAACCTTCCGTGAAAAAATGTCTAACTGATACTGAAACCGCATCAAAATCCGTTTCGTGGATTAGGAGGACTTAGCGGATATACAGACAGACAGACGGAAAACAACTTTGTTTTATACTATGTAGAGATAGAGAAGAAGAGACAGAGAGAAGCAATAGGGCTGCCATGCATAAGTGCGAAACATATTTCAGATTTGATTTATCGCTCGAGCCTTCGCTCTTCACGTGGCCAAGGCCAAAGATTTCAAACACAGAACATGGCTGCATCTACTTCGTTTTGGGACCTTGGAACTCTTCACTATACGAATACTTCACCAAAATATTCCTTACGTACGTTTTCCTCTTGTTCGTAAATGATTTGATGTCCGACACAGCATTGTTTGTGCTCAAAGTAACGCTTACCACAGGTTTGGGGTTCCCCAGCATAGGACAAGGCAGAACCACTCTGCTTCCCTGCGCCACAACCATGGAACTGTCGTGGTGGACTGGCAGGAAGGCTGCCACTAGGTCTTCGGGTGAACCTTGCACATGTAGCCTCCCACCATGACTGGTTCTGCTCTTGTTCGCGTATGCGTTTGTTGCTCTACATCTGGAAGTAAAGAAAGTGCTCTACATCTGGAAGGGAAAGTTTTAGCTGTTAATATTATTTTTAGACCCCTAAAATGCCTACAGTTCCGAAGAATTGTTTTTTGGATTGCTCATAGTTTTGCAGATCATCAGCTATCTGTCTCTAGGTGATAAAACAGTGTTAAAGAAGTTTCTAAACTGGCTTGGTTTAGAAACTTCTTTAACACTGTAAAGTAAACGTTAGGACCAGAATATTTACCTATATATATTTTATTTACCACATTGCCTCAAGACAAAAGTCTTCAATAATTGCGTCCTACTAGTCATGACCTACGGAGCCGAAACGTAGACAAATTTAAGATCGCTCAGCGAGCTAAGGAGAGAGCTATGCTTGGAGTTTCTCTGAAGGGCAGATTCCTAAAGAAGTGATCTGACAGAGAACCAAGGTAACCGACATAGCTCTAAGGATAAGCAAGCTAAAGTGGCAGTGGGTTGGTCACATTTCGCGAAGAATCGATAAACGTTGGGGTTGACGAGTTTTCGAGTGGAGACCACGTTTTGGCAAACGTAGCGTAGGACGCGCCCTGTGTCCAGGTGGAGTGACAACCTGCGAAAAGCGGCTGGCAGAAACTGGATGAGGAGAGCTGAAGACCGAGCTCAGTGGCGTGCATTAGGAGAGGCCTGCGTCCAGCAGTGAGCAAGTATAGGCTGATGATGTGTTATGATTATTTTGGTTTGAGTTTCCGATGTTTCGGCACTGGTGCTAGCGCCGTGGTCATGTTTTATAATGTCTTGATGCTACAAAAATATCTACTAAGTGTCGCTTCAACTGACATATTTTAAATAGATTTTTATAGACAAAAAAATAACTAAGTAGCATTCTAAGTTAAAATGGCCAGTCGGATCCACCCCTGAACAACATTTCGCGATATTAAACAACCGAAATTGTTAGCTTAAGTAAAAAAAGGTTACGACGTCCAACGTTATTTAGAATAGCAAAATTTAAATAAGGTGTCCTCTTATGATGTCACTCGTCTTACAGATTGACGCTCATATTTGACTGTAATACAGAATGTGTAATAATTCGTCAAACTTACTTGTACAATCCGGCATCTTCATCTCTCAACTCCGAGATGATTAGCTCATTACTCAGAATGTGGTATCTGAAACAAAATTATTAATAACACTATAAAATATATTTTATAGACTAAAGGGACGCCAACGTATCCAAATGGTAATATGTCAACTTTGGACGCGTACCAACGTTGTGCGGATTAGGCATCGCTCCTTGCTTCCGAGGTCACGTTAAGCCAACCTGCCCGATTACTAGCAATTATGGCAGTCGATGAGCAACGTCAGAAACCCTCGTTTGCCTTACACACTGACACCAGAAGTCACCACTCCTCGGGTATGATTTTTTAATAAATCTAATGGCAATACGAGTAGGGAGTTTCGCCTGATGGTATGCGCCACGCTTGTCAAAATTGAAATATAGTTTGCAATATCTTGCGCGGCCACAGAATAAATAATAGTATGGTACGGTACTCATAATGAGACACTCATTACGCTCGTCACCCTGAGTTGGGCAAGTCAACTAAAGTTACATTACGAAGAAAAAAACTTATAATATTATTTATTTTTCTCAATTCCATTCCATTGCACAACGACTGACGACGACAGTACATGTCGCATAGCTCCTTACCACTACGTCTGAACTCCTCAAAGCCGTAGCCAGGAATTCACTTCGGTACATATAAAATCTGTACATTGAAGATAATTAAGAAAAAAATGGTCTAGAGTACTTAAAATAAGCTATTAAAAAAGAAAAGAACATTTTTTAAATTCGTGTCTGTCTATTTGTGTGTTTGTTTGTTTTTTTGTTTGTTAGTTTGTCTGTATGTTTGTTCGCGCAACACGTAAAAGCTGCTGGACCGATTGCGATGCGGTTTTCAATATTGGATAGCTTAGGGTTTAACTTTAGAACTGGTGTACCTGGTATCTTAATCCAAAGTGTAGAAGCAGAGCAAACGATAAAAAAAAATTGACGGCTGAAGGAATTTTGATCAATATACCAACACTTGATCAAAATGTGTTTTAGGTCTTCGAATAGTACTTTTAACCTACAGAAATGACCACGCGTGCAAAGCCGCGGGTGCAGCTAGTAATTAAATAAAACAGAACTATCCGCTGACTTTGTCCGACTTTGGATATTGTCCCTGGGCTTATGAAACCCCGCTCGGACACTGACCTGTAAGTTACAGAAACCTACATACGGCTAGTTTAGAAGTCAAGGGTCATTTAATATTGCCTTGGACCCATTAGGGAAATAACAGACAAACATTAACACCGAAGTAATAATAATTAATAGAGTTGTTATAGTTTATAGATACAGGCGATACTTTGCGGAAATCCATATTTAAAATGAACAAAATAAAAATATATAGCTTACTTCCGCCAAAACTGTAAGTCAGACAAATGATCAATGGTAAAATTGAATTGTAGCAAATGTAAACACACCCTACCCTAATTGAACTATTGTAAAATATAAATGAAATGAAAGGTAAGGCCTGGAGGCCAGAAAAAACACTTATATATTTATATGCTTATAATATATATATATATATATTTATATGCTTATAATATATATATATATATATATATTTATATGCTTATAATATATATATATATATATCATGTCAGCCTTTAGAAATCCACTGCTGAACATAGGCCTCCCCCAAAGAGCGCCATGACGACCGATCTTGTGCCACCTCCATCCATCCGCGGGAGGATTGGGAGGGGTCTTATTCTAAGCTGAGACCGCCACGGCCAAATATATATACACAATGAAAAAAAAAAAAAAAAACCCGAACATGCCTCGTACACAGGCGAAACACGTGTCGTATTGATGTCAGACGTTTGGTATTTGGATCGAGGTATGTTTTTATTGTGTATATATATATTATATTTTTGAGGGTTTATTGTTTGCTCGCTTCCGTAGGATTAAACCCTCGATGTCCTACACGTGACCCTCCGGTGGTGCCAAAAGAGCAACCGAATCACCTGGTGGTGTTCATTATGTTCAGGGAAGCCGTCCGGATGAGTTGTAGAATACAGTTGTGTTGGAAGGGTGGACCGTGATCGGAATCATGGTGTTTCAGCGTCGGAGGCCTTGCTTTGAAGGGTAGCGGAGCACGGTGTTCTCTGCTGGCCGACCGCAAGTTGTAGGGGGCCCAAGTAGTAGTTTAGCCACCTACGAAAGGCTGTCTCGCCGCTTGTGAAAAATCCTAAAATGATCCATGTGGCCGGCTGGCGACGGGGTGTGAGGAACTGATGAATTATTTCAGGGGGGTTCGGACGTCCCCGCAGTCTTCGTGCAAGTTCTCCAATGACCTAATTATGACTCGACTTCCGTGGGTTAGCCATTCCGTTTGTTATTACTCGTACAACCTATTCACCACTAGTCATCAAGAAAAAAGTCCAAAGAAGAAATAAGTTAAAACGGCAGATGCACGTCCTCACACTCAAAGTGGATCTTGCGAATATTCGTGGGATTGACTCCAATCTCCAACCGATCCATTATCATCTGGAGACCTCTAAGCCCCACTTGATGTTCTTGTCGGAGACGCAGATAGGATGTCCAGCTGATACGGCATACTTGGATTACCTAGGCTATATCTTGGAGCACCTATTTATCCTAGGCACCGGCACTTGTGTATACGGCCCGTGATGATATTTGCTGTCTGCGTCTCCGAAATCTTGAGCACCCTAACTTCTTGGTGGTTTGGGTGCTGGTGGACACGGGCATAGAGAAAATTATGAATGCTTGTGTGCACCGCTCACACATTCGAGATCGGGGGACGATTTTATTGGTAGACTATCTAGGTGAGACGGCAGGTGTGGCCCAACAGCGTTACCCGTCTGCTCAATTGGTGTTTTTGGGGGATTTTAACGCCCACCAAAAAGAGTGGCTTGTCCCATACCAAAAAACCAAGTACGCTGGTAGAGAGAGCAACAGAATCTGGCGTTAGATCTCTCTCAGCTGGTGCAGGAGCCGACACGGGTACCTGACCGTGACGGTGACACTGCCAACTGTCTCGACCTGTTGATGACGACTGAACCAGACCGATACTCCGTATCAGTATCCCCACCTCTTGGTAGCTCTTATCACTGCCTGATTAAGTCCGTCTCAGTGTATTCCCCACCTGATCCTAGCCTTAAGGGTAATAGGTGCGTGTGGAGATACAACTCAGCGGATTGGGACGAGATGCGGCAATTTCTTGCATCGTACCCTTGACGGCAAACATGTTTCACCTCCCAGGACCCGTCGACTTGCGAGTCTGCTGTTACTGAGGTAATATGTCAGGCGACGGAATATTTCATTCCATTCAGTGACAAGACTCTTTTCAGCAAAGCTCAGTCTTGGTTTGGATCTAGCTGTGGCCGTGCTGTGGCTCTAAAGCGTGCGAAATATCTAGACTGGGCTGATGCTCGAAAGCGCAAATCTTCTGAAATTCGGGGCTAGGAAAAGAAAATTCAACGTTGCCGCTAAGACCTGCAAGAAGATACTTAGGAGGGCTCACTTTGATCACATAGGTCGAATTGTGGCCAACCTGGCTTCTTACCCTGCGGGTAGCAAAGCTTTTTGGTCCCTGGCCAAGTCTGTCGAATTGAACTTCTGCCGCCCCTCACTGCAACCTATTGCTGAAACCTGATGGATCACTGGCTCACACTGCTGGAGATAAAGCGAATTTATTTGCTTCTCTTTTTGCAGAAGCTTCGCATCTAGACGCTTCTGGCAAGATACCTTCCTGCCTTCCTCATTGCGGGGTTTTTATGCCCGTAATTTGCATTCGCCAGAAGGAGGTTCTCAAAACGCTTCGAGCTCTAGATGTGAACAAGGCCAGTGGCCCTGATGACATTCCAGCGATTGTGTTGAAAAACTGTGCGCCCGAATTGTCTCCCATCTTAAAGCGTTTGTACCGCCTCACTCTTCACTCAGGTAAAGTTCCGAAGAGCTGGGAGCTTGCCAATGTACAACCAGTACCAAAAAAGGGTAGTCATACTGATCCGGCCAATTATCGTCCCATCTCGATAACCTCCTCACTCTGTAAGTATATGGAGCGTGTCATAAACATTAGGCTCTTGGCATACCTTGAGGACAATGATCTCCTCAGTGACCGTCAATACGGATTTCACCGAAACCGGTCTACTGGGGATGTTCTCGCGTATGCCACTCACGTACTGAGCGAAACCATCGAGATGCATGGTGAGGCGCTTGCCGTCTTCTTTGACATATCGAAAGCATTTGATTGAGTCTGGCACGATGGCCTTTTAAACAAGCTTCCCTCATATGGTTTACCTGTCAAGCTATCTGGCTATCAATTGCGCCGTTAAGCCACCCTTAGTTTTTACCTACCTAATGTGGTAGCTAAACAAAAATGAAACTAAGGTATAGATATTCAAATTATAAGATTTAATAATAAAAAAAACAAATGAAGTTAAATTATAATAAAATTATGATTTAAAAATACTAAAACTCAGAAGGAGGGCACATAAATTTATGAGGTCGTGGTTCGACCTGAGGATTTCTATTGTTTCTACTTCCGTAGCGCAGTACTACCCTTGTATAGTAAGTCCGGCCGAAGATGGTAGGTAGGCCTCAGCTTAACGGAGCAGTGCGGAGCAGTAGATTAGATTACATTATTTATTTCATAAGGTAAACACAGTTGTGGCGTACTACGTATTCCACACTTACACGGGGACTCAAGATAACTCCTCTAACGAGTTGGGCCCACCGCGTACAATGCGATTTAATCGCGACCTCTTATGACCATGGGCCACCTCCTTGGATTACTGGTTTTGCCTACGCGAAGGTACTAACTAGTACAGAGTCTGTGACACTGCATCGCAGCCGGCCCGCGCCCGGCACGCACACAGACGGCGATAGACCACGGCCGCGCTTTGTTTACTTTTATATATTGTCGTAATTCTATCGTTCCTTGTACATAACTATAATTTCTTGTTGCTTACTTAATTAAAACAGTTTAATATCCTTAGTAAAACATTCATTTCTTTCGGCCTAACTTCTTCTTCCTTTAAATATAAAAACTTTCTATCCACATCAACCTTCTGATCCGGAGTCAGTATAACTGGATGGTGCGAGATCTGGACTGCCAGGATCCTCGCCCACACAGTACAGCATAAACAATTACTGGTGGTCCCCACACTAGGTCAAGCCTGTCTCGTGGGGGTCTTAAAGCCAAGTTAACAGAATAGAAATTAACAACGATGACAAGAGCAATAAACTAAAACTAAACTAAAATTAAGTTTACAAATAGATCGTTAGTAGGCACATAAAGTGAGTCGTTGGTTAGAAGGTACAATATTAGAAGTAGGCATATTAACAATATAAAATAAAATTTGCAATTATCTATTACGAGATAAAAAGTAGCCTATGTGTTAATCCAGGATACAAGCTATCCTGGTACCAAATTTTATCTAAATCCGTCCAGCCATTCGAGCGTGAAGGAGCAACACACACACACACACACACACACACACACACACACACACACACACACACACACACACACACACGCGCGCGCACACACAAACATACAAACTTTCGCATTTATAATATTAGTGTGATGATATGATTCTCAGAAATTGTTCAGTATCATCAAATGACATATTCAAATGCCACTTGAGAACAAAACGCTTAGCTTGGTTGACTGTGCATGTTTTAACATGTACATGTATTTTATTGTAGATGAAAGGAAGCATGAAGTCTGGTAGGCGTAGTAGGCAGTCAGGATCAGCAACGGAGAACACCGCTGTCCAGTTTCAGAGAGAGGCTATGGTAGACCGTTTAAATATAGCCTTAGAAGCCGTGTCTGATTGGGGCGATGCTAACCTGGTTAAGTTTAATGCTACTAAAACGCAGGCGTGTTTGTTTTCTGCAAAAAAGAGTCCTCTAAACCGATCTCCGTCTTTCCAAAGTGTAACAATACCAATAGGTGACCATCTGGAGCTTTTGGGTGTTGAACTCACATCAAACCTGAATTTTGGGTCGTAAATTGAATCCCAAGCCAAGCTAGCTGTAAAAAACTTGGTATTTTGTCTGAGGTTAGGCGGTACTTCACACCGGAACAGCTTTTGAATCTTTATCAAGCACAGGTCCGATCTGGTATGGAGTACTGCTGCCACCTCTGGCACGGTTCTGCCAAGTATCAGCTCGAGTCTTTGGATTCAATTAAGAGACGAGCTATCAGGCTCATTGGAGATGACACTCTGGTAAAGAGTAAGCTTCAGAGTTTGGCACATCGACGTGATGTCGCAAGCCTGTCGGTATTCTACAGATTGCACTATGGAGAGTGTGATTCCCCCTTCACCTTTTCATCACCGTACAACTAGACGATCAGCAAAGCGCCACCCTTTTATGGTTGAAATACCTCACACAAGAACGAAGCGTTACACTTCTTCATTTATTATATGAACTATAAGAATTATAAGACATATGGCATGCACGCACTAGTCTATAGCATTATTACACTGGGATCTAATACCTGCTGTCCTGAGGTATAGGCTCTCCGTCTCTGACCCAGGTCGCCGTGGCAGCAGGTCCCGAAGAGATGTTAGGACAAACGGTTGCACGCACTAGTCTATAGCATTGTTACACTGGGATCTATTACCTGCTGTCCTCTGGTAAAAGGTATCCATCTCTCAACCAGGTCACCGTGGCAGGTGGTCCTGATGAGATGTCACAGGTCAGGACGTAAGGCTGCCCGCGCCAGGCTGTAGCGTTCGACGGATGCACTGAGAACTGCTTATCTATGTCTGGAACAATATGACCAGCTTAATTGTAAACTTATTTGATTAGCGTGCTTTAATGGAAGTTATACGTAACGTTAAGTTTCTACCTACCTATGTACGCACTCTAATAAAAAAAAAAAACAAGTTTAAAAACTACGGTCATTGCTTTAAACAATGTAAGTAATTTAAAAAAAAACTAGTTTTTTAAGTAGTGTTTAAATGTTCATGACGTCACTTAGGGATTAATAATAATTTATCGATAAAAGCTGTTTGGAAGTAACATATTACAACACCATCCTCTGGACTGGCTGTCAAGTAATAGTAGATTACTGCAACGAGCGGAAAGTGACTCATTGCTGCACCGAGTGGTTAGATTGGAGCCCAAGCTTTAGCGAGGGCTCTAAAATCACGAGTGCAGCAAGGAGTCACTTGAGCGAGTGTCAGTAATCTGCTTTTCTTTCCACTACAAAGTAATATCAAAATTGTTCACCTAAACGTAAGCAGTACTCTTTTCAGTCACATTCATTCAATAATACTCGTAGCTGTTCACCGTCATTTCAACCGCGTGATGGATGATGATGAAAAGTATCCTATGTGTTATTCCAGGGTATAAGCTATCTCCATTCCAAATTTCATCAAAATCCGGTCAGCCATTTGAGATAGAAGTAAAAGGATGATGATGATGATCAAAAGTATCCTATGTGTTATTCCAGGGTATAAGCTATCTCCATTCCAAATTTCATCAAAATCCGGTCAGCCATTTGAGAGTGAAGTAAAAGGATGATGATGATGATCAAAAGTATCCTATGTGTTATTCCAGGGTATAAGCTATCTCCATTCCAAATTTCATCAAAATCCGGTCAGCCATTTGAGAGTGAAGTAAAAGGATGATGATGATGATCAAAAGTATCCTATGTGTTATTCCAGGGTATAAGCTATCTCCATTCATTTCATCAAAATCTGTTCTGTACCTAACCTAACCAATTTTATGTGATTTATTATGTTGATCAAATATTATATCTTGATAAAAAAATGTGACAAAGATGTGTTAAACATGTGAAAACAGTGTTTGTGAGGAGAATTTGACTCCACCTGACATCACGGAACAGCAACGAACATGACCAACGAGCTTTTACCAGCAAAACCAGACTTTATTTTATTCATTAAAAGTACGAGTAAGTTCCTATTGCATGAGTGTAGATAAAGTAGTGTAAGCAACGACACATAACTAGGTATTAAAACACTCGAGTGATACCTACTATGTGTTTTAATTCCCCTCATTATGCAACCGTTTCATAAACTACTATTATATGACAATCTAAGAACATTTTTAGACTGCAAACATCCTATCAAAACAATAGCCAACAGACTTCAAAGCAAAGCCGGCGCAAATCACTTCCTCCGACAAGTCCATCAGGAAGTCTATATCCTCACGTTACAAAAGGCCGCTATCATCCTGTGAAGATACCTCGTGGCCCGTCACATGGCGCCGGTATCTCGAAACACATCAGCCAACGCGCCCGGGATAGCAATGAGTGAAGGGACCCGTGGCTCAAAGACCACAAGTGTACTGTACAATTCAGTAAGCTTTCCGGTTCACTTATTACACAACTTGCTAAGCATTCTTATCTTCGTTACTTTCGCTCACTTTTCCTACACTGCGTTTTCCCAAAATCCGCAAACTCATTGACGAACTCGGTTCATTTTCCAGATGACGATACGAGGCATCATTGAAAGTTTGTTAGATGCACTAGCTCGGCGGGTGCTTCTCTTTAAGCCACCGCCACAGAATAAATAATATAACGAAATCACCACCGCGTTGGACATCTTGGCGCAGTCACCTGTCCAGTTCAGTGGCAGACTAGGCATCGTTAGATCGAGATTGAGATAGAAGACGAACCACGGCAACGTTTCTTGTGTATGTAGGGTAAAAACAATGTTTTCATCCAACAAGAACATAACTTATCGCGCTTGGGCACGATAAGCTGTCGGTAGCGGCAGCTTAACGTGCTGTTATTGACTAATAACAGTCATTAAGCCATGTCAGAAGCCCTCGGGTGGCCTGACAAACTCTGACAACAGAGGCCAGCACTACCTCATACGACAAACAAACAAACAAACAAATCGCGCTTGTAAATTTGTAGATGCATGCTCTTTAACAATTAATGGACCTCAAAAAAAATTACGAGTGAGGGCAGAAATTACAGTGTGATACTTATAAGCAAAGGAAGAGTCGATGAAAACACGTTCGTATCCTACCAATATTGAATGCGAAAGTGAATTTGTTTGTTTGTTTGTTACGCCTTAACTACTAAACCGATCATCATGAAATTTTGCACACACTTTGTCAGGGATACAGGATAGGACATTGGGTAACTTTTATCCCGATTTAGAAAAATAAATGAAAAAAAGTTAGTTTGTGTATTGGGATTGTCACTTCGATGTCAAAGTGACGAGTGTCAAAGTGACAGGTGTAACGGAGACCGGTGCCAAAGTGACCAGTGTCAGAGTGACTGGTGTCAATTCAAGGGTCCACTAAGTCTTTTTTTAAATTTAATTTCTTAAGAGGTGACGGGGGTGGTAAAGAATGCACGTGTGCTGCGGGGCGCAGCTAGTTTCCTAGTATTCCTGTGTGTCATCGTTAGATAAATTTATCGAACAACATTGACAAACTTCACTGTGTCATCGTTAGATACATTTATCAAACAACACCGACAAACTTATCTGTGTCATCGTAAGATAAATTTATCGAACAACTCTGACAAATTTATCTGTGTCATCGTTAGATAAATTTATCAATCAACTCTGACAAACATATCTGTGTCATCGTTAGATAAATTTATCGAAAAACTCTGACAAATTTCTCTGTGTCATCGTTAGATAAATTTATCAAACAACTCTGACAAACTTCTCTGTGACATCATTAGATAATTCTCTGTGTCATCGTTAGATACATTTATCAAACAACACTGACAAACTTCTATGTGTCATCGTTAGATAAATTTATCGAACAACTCTGACGAACTTATCTTTGTCATCGTTAGATATATTTATCGAATAACTCTGACAAACTTATCTGTGTCATCGTTCGTTAAATTTATCGAACAACTCTGAAAACTTCTCTGTGTCATCGTTAGATAAATTTATCAAACAATTCTGACAAACTTATCTGTGTCATCGTTAGATAAATTTATCAAACAACTCTGACAAACTTCTCTATGTCATCGTTAGATAAATTTATCAAACAACTCTGACAAACTTCTTTGTGTCATCGTTAGGTAAATTTATCGAACAACTCTGACAAACATATCTGTGTCATCATTAGATAAATTTATCAAACAACTCTGACAAACTTCTCTTTGTCATCGTTAGATAAATTTCGAACAACTCTGACAAACTTATCTGTGTCATCGTTAGATAAATTTATCGATCAACTCTGACAAACATATCTGTGTCATCGTTAGATAAACTTATCAAACAACTCTGACAAACTTCTCTGTGTCATCGTTAGATAAATTTATCAAACAACTCTAACAAACTTCTCTGTGTCATCGTTAAGTAAATTTATCAAACAACTCTGACAAACTTCTCTTTGTCATCGTTAGATAAATTTCGAACAACTCTGACAAACATATCTGTGTCATCGTTAGATAAATTTATCGAAAAACTCAGACAAACTTCTCTGTGTCATCATTAGATAAATTAATCAAACAACTCTGACAAACTTCACTGTGTCATCGTTCGATAAATTTATCAAACAACTCTGACAAACTTATCTGTGTCATCGTTAGATACATTAATCAAACAACTCCGACAAACTTATCTATGTCATCGTTAGATAAATTTATCGAACAACTCTGACATTCTTCTCTTTGTCATCGTGAGATAAATTTATCGAACAACACTGACAAACTTCACTGTGTCATCGTTAGATAAATTTATCAAACAACTCTGACAAACTTCTCTGTGTCATCGTTAGATAAATTTATCAAATAACTCTGACAAACTTATCTGTGTCATCGTTAGGTAAATTTATCAAACAACTCTGACAAACTTCTCTGTGTCATCGTTAGTTAAATTTATCAAACCACTCTGACAAACTTATCTGTGTCATCGTTAGATAAATTTATCAAACAACTCCGACAAACTTATCTGTGTCATCGTTAGATAAATTTATCAAACAACTCTGACAAACTTCTCTATGTCATCGTTAGATAAATTTATCAAACAACTCTGACAAACTTCTTTGTGTCATCGTTAGGTAAATTTATCGAACAACTCTGACAAACATATCTGTGTCATCGTTAAGTAAATTTATCAAACAACTCTGACAAACTTCTCTTTGTCATCGTTAGATAAATTTCGAACAACTCTGACAAACATATCTGTGTCATCGTTAGATAAATTTATCGAAAAACTCTGACAAACTTCTCTGTGTCATCATTAGATAAATTAATCAAACAACTCTGACAAACTTCACTGTGTCATCGTTCGATAAATTTATCAAACAACTCTGACAAACTTATCTGTGTCATCGTTAGATACATTAATCAAACAACTCCGACAAACTTATCTATGTCATCGTTAGATAAATTTATCGAACAACTCTAACATTCTTCTCTTTGTCATCGTGAGATAAATTTATCGAACAACACTGACAAACTTCACTGTGTCATCGTTAGATAAATTTATCAAACAACTCTGACAAACTTCTCTGTGTCATCGTTAGATAAATTTATCAAATAACTCTGACAAACTTATCTGTGTCATCGTTAGGTAAATTTATCAAACAACTCTGACAAACTTCTCTGTGTCATCGTTAGATAAATTTATCAAACCACTCTGACAAACTTATCTGTGTCATCGTTAGATAAATTTATCAAACAACTCCGACAGACTTCTCTGTGTCATCGTTAGATAATTTTATCAAACAACTCCGACAAACTCCGAAAAATTTAGAAGCCACCCTTGGACATTGTTTTGACGTTACAGCAAGTTGTTCAAGCTAGTCTATTGGGTCAGATGGACTGTATTTCTTTGCCTATTGTAGTTCATAGGTATATAAGGTACAACACTAGACCATTCGTTTTACTAGAAAACAGTAATACCTAAAGACCGTATAATATGATGAATCAGCTAAAGTCAGTCTTAACGCAAAGACGGTTACAATATTTGAGTAGAGCTTAAACACGTTCAAAAGCTAGCATTAGGCACACAGTTCTCATGATATATCTTACCTCGCTCTTAGATAAGGCCCTTTTGGAAGGAAGCCCGGGCGGTAATCTATCAAGCAAGCCGCTACGGACAGGTCCATGTCACGGAGAGGTTTAATCTACCCGGGGTTTTATTCCTGGAAAATGTTACACTTCCTACTCTTGGGAAAGGACCTTGGAAGATAAATATTTAATGGGAAAAACACTTTTTGTAATTATAAGTGTTGTTGGTCTCTACCGAACTCTACAACTTCACCAGACTGAGGGCGGGCGCGAAAGCGCACCGCCGCAATGCGTGACGCAGAAGGCACACGCCAAAGTTTAAATTTTGGCGACCGGCTCAATTCCACAAATGTAGCTTTAACTTTAATATAATTTACCTAGCGGATTGATAGCAATGCAGAACGTAACGTGAGCTTCAGAAATTTCGCAGTGACCACTACCTTCTACCGAACGCTTACAACAGGGGTACAGGGGGTATCCTAATGAATATCACAACAGAATATAAAATAAATTAAAGTGAATTAAAAAACCTTCAAATGTATTTACAAAATAAATACTGTTCCAATATTGATGTTTTTATTTATGGGATATCACCTTAAAATCACCTCCAAGTCAAGCAAATTTAAAATTCCAGGTGATTTTAGGAAACATACAATAAAAACATACATTTGAACTGAGAATAGGTACTTAACATTAAAAAAGTACAAGCAGTGTGTACAACCTCATTGATATAACTATTAAAATGTCGACCAAATGCAACAGCGCAGAAGGATTTGCAGGTGGATAATATGAAGTACACAAGGAGAACTAAACAGCACGAGAATAAGTAGATAATTAAGTTAGCGCAATATAGTATTATGTATACAATTTAGATCAAATTACCTCGTCGTACCCACATCACGTTAATACGTGTCAGTCGTCTTGTTACCGTTTAATTTTATCGCTACCTGAATTAAGCCATTATTTTCAGTAAACAGTACTTTTCTAAAAAAAAATGCTTGTCGTTTGAAACGAAATAACACATTGTGCTGAATTCGGATAACGTTTAACAATTCTGCGTAATACTCCTTTTGAACTCATCCCTTGTCTAATCAGTAATGGTACGGAGCGGAAAGAACTAACCACAGTGTAGGGAAGCCAGTAGGAAAGCTACGGACCTACATAATTTGTTAACAAACTATGATGTATCAGGGTGATAAGCGTAGTAGGTAGGTTCTCACTGTGCCGCAAAAGTTGCAACAGCATCTTTGGGCAGGTGTGAGTTTCTTTGTTTGTCGCTTGAGGTAGTGCTGGCCTCTGGTGTCAGAGTTTGTCAGGCCACCCGAGGGCCTCTGACATGGTTTTACGAAGGCTATAAATCAATACCAGCCAAGACCGGCAGCTTAATGTGCCCTCCAAAGCACAGAGCGATGGATATCCGCAAATAACTTATAAAAGCCATAGGTGCGAAGCCCAGCACCGAACCCGAGGTAATAAAATAATTGTGTCTGTCTGGTTTCGCAGTACGTGAAAACTATAAGCCGATTGAAATGGGGTTTTCACTGTTGAATACGTAATACCTTAGGATTTGAAAAGATTACTTTGCATATCTATACGACGAGAAAACGAGAGATTAATAAAATAAAACATATTTTGATGAAGCGAAGCATACCTTTTTTTTGAAGTAGATACTCGAGAAATTTAATTTTCATAAGAAAAACCATCTTCCTGAGAGTCATACTGATTCTGAAGAGTGCCCATCTATACGATCCAAGTACCTATCGCCACAGTATAACCTAACCTAAGTAGCTGCTCTAACGCGCGAATAATTATTGAACATAATCCACTTTTTTCAACTGTGGTCGTACCCTCAGGCCTGGCGTCATGTGTGTCCCAGGGTTTTGAGATAAACCCTCGGAAAGACCCTCGTTGTAAATAGTTGTTTTGAAAATAACATGATATTACGTCGCTGGTTTCATTACAAAGGTATCAGTAACGGACAAGCTTTGGAATAGAATAGATTTTGCCAAGCAATGGACCATTAATAATAGTCCTTTGGTGTCCTTTGATTTTTCCAATTTTTTATATATTATCCACAATGAAGTATATTTTCTCAGTAAAATGTATGGCGTACCATGTTACATAAAAAATCGTTCAGCTGTCAACGTTTTTTATCGTTTTTTTTTATTTTGCGATAGTCAGCCAGACAGATAGACAGGCCCTGACATTTTTTTGATGATCTTCTTGGTCTGGCTTTTTGTTACTTCCTGCTTCATATATCTCATTGGCAAAATTATAGCGATTTTTTATTATATACAAAAAATCAACATAGCAAACTATTTTTATTTCACTAGCAACTTGAACAGTTGATTTGGTAAGGTATAGGTACCTACAACAAATAAAACATGTTATAAAATAAAAGTTTACACACAACTACAATCAACATAGCAAAATATTTTTATTTCACTAGCAACTTGAACAGTTGATTTGGTAAGGTATATGTATCTACAACAAATAAAACATGTTATAAAATAAAAGTTTACACACAACTACAATCAACATAGCAAAATATTTTTATTTCACTAGCAACTTGAACAGTTGATTTGGTAAGGTATAGGTACCTACAACAAATAAAACATGTTATAAAATAAAAGTTTTCACACAACTACAAACAACATCCAAATATTTCACAGAAGTCTATTTCTATAACTCCCTACGGAGTTTGTACCTGATACTTCTACAAATTATATAAATACTAGTGACTCGCCCCGGCTTCGCACGGCTAGCGCTCACGGTTGTATAAAAGCTAAAAGTAGGAAAAATGCCCCCGGCATTGCCCCGGCATTGCATTGAAAAATGACGCGGGCATTTTTCCTACTTTTAGCTTTTATACAACCGTCGTAACTTCTAAAAAAATACGCCTGTAAGCGCAATTCAAAATATTTGACAGCCACGGTCGTGGTGCTTTTTGACAGACTTTTTATTATTTCGTTTCCACGGCAACATGTCCTTCTTCCGTTTCTTTCAGCGAAAAATCTACATTTTTAAATGCAAATTTTTGATACCTTGGGTTACATTATTGCAATTTTCGTATGGATCTCAAATTGTTTGAAAAATAAAATACAGCCCATGTCACTTGCTGATAATGTTTCAATAGGTGAAAGAATTTTTAAAATCGGTTTAGTATTTTTTGAGTTTATCCATTACAAACAACTTTCCTGTTTATAATATTAGTTTAGATTAGTGTAGATATTTTCTTGTGATGTCTGTATGTAGGGACGTTACGAATTATACCTATGCCAACTATGTATGCCAAGGTATAATTTGTAGGGTCCCAACGTCCCATTTTCCCCAAACACAAAGCTCCTTAATCAATCACGTTGTATCACGAGATAGATGGATCGACCCCACAATCGGATATGACGTGCCGGTTTGATAAACTAACTGTCTATTCTAGTTCTGGATAGATCAATCAATAAATAACCTGTAGTAGAAAACGGTCATCTCGTAAGCGTAGAGAAAGACATGGATATAAAGAGGGGCAACAGCGTAGAAGCCTAGACTTTGTACCCTGCTGTGGGTAGAGCGTGGCTGCATAATCTTCTATCTTCTTCTGTCTATCGAGACATATCAACAGAGTAAATTAACATGAGTGAAGGTTGGAAAGAGTATAATTAAAGTACCAAAGAGCCGGAAAATAAATTTAATCAAAAGGAAACCCTCACTTTAATTGTTTTTTTTTTACAGATGTTGCAAAGGAAATCCTTAACAAATACTTTTGTCCGCGGACATGTCTTAAATAATTGACAATAACTAGCTTAAACTCTTAAAAAAACACGCCTGCCTTGCCAAAAAATTGTTAATGCCAGTCTACATCTACACTAATATTATAAAGAGGAAATATTTGATTGTTTGTTTGTAATGGATAAACTCAAAAAATACAGACCCGATTGATGAAAGGTAAAAGATGAAAGATTTTTTTAATCTTTCACCTATCAGAAAGTAACACGAGCAGTATTTTAATTTTCAAAATAATTGTGTTCTTTTCTAAAATTGCAATAATGTTAACCCAAGGAAGTTATATGTACTTACGTTACGTAACTACATATTATAACTTCCTTGTGTAAACCGAGGTAATTTTTTTTTAAATCTTGATTACTTTGTGTATGGAACGTTGAAACGAAATCACAGAACAGATACACGAAATAAAAAACAGTTTAAAAAATTCTAGACGTCTGGTTTTTAAACCCAAGAAGGTTGAATTATGGTTACTTCCCACCCGGTTTTTTTAAATCAAAGGAGGTTGAATTATGCTTACTGACGGCTTACTGGCGTTAACCATTTTAACAGTAATCGTAATTCAACCTCCTTTCGTAAAACAGAATAACACTATAGACAAAATGGTACCTCAAAAAACCTTTAAACAAAATAAACAAAACATTATACCACAGAGTAACTAGAGTGGCAATAAGGTTTTTATGCCTTATATTTATTATGTTGCTATGATGCAGCTAGCAACCATTTACTGTCTTAATTTTTATTCATTTTTGAAAATAGTGTTGTGTCAATTTGATACTCTGAAAATAAGTCGATATTGTTTGAAGATTAATCTGTTATCGATTTAAACAGAATTGTCGGGTGTAAGCCTTGTGTTAGTGTCATAAGTAGTTCAGTAAATGTCTCTAAACCATTTTAGTATGTAAATTATGTAATGACAAGGACATCTAATTAAACTTGGGTTTTATGACTTTATCTCGGAAACTATTGATCCTAGACTAGTAGTTTCTGTACATAAAAGATAGATCTCATCGAGATCTTCATTTCATATGACAGCTGTCAAACTTAAAAGGACTTTATTTCAGAAACTATTGATCCTAGACTAGTAGTTTCTTTACAGAAGTGATAGATCTCATCGAGATATTCATTTCATATGACAGCTGTAAAACTTAAAAGGGCTTTATTTCGGTAATTATTGATTCTAGACTAGTAGTTACTTTACAGCAATGATAGATCTCATCGATATCTTCATTTTGGATGACAGTTGTCAAAATAAAAATGGCTATAACTCGGAAAGTATTGATCCTAGATTAGTAGTTTCTGATCTCATTGAGACCTTAATTTCATATGACAGCTGTCAAACTTAAAAGGGTTATATCTAGGACCCTATTAATCCTGGACTAGTAAATTCTTTACAGAAATGATAGATCTCATCGAGATCTTCATTTTATATGACAGCTGTCAAACTTAAAAGGCGTTATAGCGGAAACTATTGATCCGTAGTAGTTTCTTTGCATTAGATGTCATCAAAAGCAAGATACCGATGAGACCTATCACTTCTGTAAGGAAACTACTAATCTAGTATCGTTAGTTTCAGAGTTATAGCCCTTTTAAATTTGACAGCTGTCATCCAAAATGAAGACATTGATGAGATCTATTACTTCTGTAAAAAAAACAATTATTCAAGGATCGTTAGTTTAAGAATTATAGGGCATTTAATTTTCACAGCTATCTCTATATATGTACCCGTGCGAAGCCGGGGCGGGTCACTAGTATATTATATATTGCTGGAATGTGCTTATCAAGGCATTCAATTTGATACCCATATAAAATAAACGTATTTTTTTCGTATTTCTTTATGAAGATACATTGGCAAAATGTTGTTTTTTTTTTCAAAGAATATATATTTCCTATGATACTCGCAGGGAAGTAAGGATTTTACCCCATACGTCTAAGCCTGTTCAGGCATTTAAAAGTTATGGTGGAATAAAGAAACTCACATACATACAAACATACATGAATCCTAAAAACATTATACTCCTTTTTTTTGGCCAGTCGTGTAAAAACAAGTAAAATTATTATAAAAATACAAAGAATCCGATTGCGAACAAAATGATTGAATACGAGCTGACCGCCCGCAAAAATAATCACACTAAAGGCGAAAATTGGGGTGTGTGTGTGTGTGCGTGCGTGCGTGCGTGCGTGCGTGCGTGCGTGCGTGTGTGTGTGTGTGTGTGTGCGTGTGTGTGTGTGTGTGTGTGAGGGGGTGTGCGTGTGTGTGTGAGGGTGTGCGTGTGTGATACTTCTTCACGCTTAAACGGCTGAACGGATTTGAATAAAATTTGGTATGGAGGTAGCTTATACCCTGCATTAACAAATAGGCTACTTTTTATCCCGGAAAATCGGTTCTAAACGGACACGGGTAAAACCGCGGGGTGCTGCTAGTATTAAGATTCATATATTTTTGAAATGCTATTTTAAAGACCTTCATTATGATATCTCTCGCGATCAAGACGAATTTAATGATACCTCATTTATCAAAATCCATCAAGCCGTTTAGGCTGTAGGACGCGCCTAAGGAACGTACAAACAAACAATCAAACATACAACCCATACACAACCCTCCGTGCAGGCGGGTAAAAATATATTGAAAGAAGTCCGTAAAATAAAATAAATAAATACTAAGGTACTTTTACTTATGGCCTTACGAGTAGAAAGCCCTACTTTAAATAAAAATAAGCTTTTTCTTCTCCTGTACAGTTGCCATTTTATAGATAGGACCAAGTGCTTTTTCACAGACGATATCGCAAATGAAATCAACTGCGACTATAATTAATGCAGTAATTAGTACGCGAAAAGTATAAAAATATGCCTCGTTAGGTTTAGTCGCTTATATAAGTCGTAATAAAATGACAAGGAAAGTAATAACGGCTTTGATCTCGATATTACCCATAATTTTATCTTTACAGCTTCCTGGTAATTAAAGAAACCATTTTTTAGATTAAAATTAATCTACGTCTAGTTATAATTTCCCTAATGGCGTTTGAGTATCACACTAATATTTTAAAGGCGAAAGTTTGTATGTGTGTATGTTTGTTACTCCTTCATGCTCATATGGCTGAACGGATTTGAGTGAAATTTCTTATATCCTGGACACACATGGACGACTACTTTTCATTATGATCATCATCAATTTTCATCATCATCAGTTTTAATCATTATTCACGCGGTGAAACCGCGGGGCTCAGCTTGTTGTTAATTAATTTAAAATAAAATTAAAATTAAAAGAGTAATTTTCTTATTATTAAATATAATTAATGTTTTGTTTTTAAACTGACATGATTAGTATCACTAAATTCAATATTTAAAAACAGGCTTAAGTAATAAGAACAAAATAAAAGCAGAGCGATCGAAGAACGTGCAAGCGGATACTGTGAGTTTCGTTTGTCGAGATATGAAGTGATACTGTGAACAATGGTAACATTGACAATAACAAAAACGAGCGCGAAAGAGTGTCAGTTTGTGAAAATAACACCTACCCGCATGTACAGCTACTTCGTGATCATGGCGCTTGCAACAGTGCTGAAATATACGAAACTCTAAACAAAAGATACCTATATGTATTTTCAATTATCATGGTTATTATCCCGTTTCTAGCGTTAGCTTTATAATTGACCGAGCGAGTGCGAAGCGCGAGCGAAGCGTCTCCGTTTCGGCTTGGGCAAAAATGCTTTCGTATGTCCGGATGTCCGGTTCTCTGTTCTCCTGCACAGGTCGCATTTCTCAACCGATCAAGATGAAACTTGGTACAGGTTAAACGAATTTTTAGAATTTTTAGTCGCCGCGTATTTTTATTGGGGGGTACTTCCTCCAAAAAGGGGCAAAAAGGGGGCTACTGAATATCTCCGCCGTATTATATCCGATTTCAACGGTTATTTTTTTATTTGAAAGGTAGTACTTTAAATTGGACTCATAAAAAATTGATGAAGATCTTCAGCGTGGTGAGCAGAATAGCTCTACAAAATGCAGTTATTTTCTCACTTTTAGGTCTCTACCAGTGGAATCAGCTCTTTACCCACTAGGTAGGGATTGATGGAACACCTTGGTTTTACAATAAGGTAACTAGATGGCGCTACTGTACACCGTTAGATTGTTTGCAAAAAAGTTTGTACGCGCGAGGTCTACAGCTCAGTCAGCTCACAGAGCCACTAGTTTTTTAAATGTTCATGTTTAGATATTAAGTAGGGGTACGTTATGGGAAAATCCAGAGTATTGGACTTTCTGACGCCTTCAAGTGGATTTACAGCATATATGGAAATAGATGCTGCGTAGCACTCTAGTCTGCGTAGTTTTATCGTGAAGGCCCCAACATTCGCGCGAGAACACCTCAAATCGCAAGTGTGGGTGGCATGTGGGATGTGGGATTCATAGTTAACGTTTACAGAACTACGTTCTCTGCTTATGTTCGGAAAACGAAAGAAGAAGAGCTCTGATCGATCTGTTGACCGCAAGCAAATAGATCTTTGCCGCGAGCTTGGTAGCACAGGGCTCGCACACAGCTCGTATGTAGGTAAGTGAACGCATCCCACCTCTTTCGTGCGTTTTATATGATGCTGTCAGATGTCAAAAAAACGTCAAGTTGGTGCGGAAGTATATTTGTATGTGTATCTTGCACACGGTTTTAAAATTCGCGAGACATAAACATGCGACAATGTAATTCAAGCAATAGCGTAAAAAAGTCCACCAAGTCAAGTGTTTAGTAGCGCTGAGATATTTATGTGCATGGTATCCGAGTACCTCCCCGTCCCGAGCAGCAGTCTCTTTTTACCCGTCTACTGCGAAGCATAGGAAGGGTAATGAGTTTAACAGTCTTTGTATGTATGTAGTATGTAGATGTTCCACCATAGCGTCGCCCCTATTGGTCTGATTTTGACAAGCGATGTATCAATCGATTCGTCATTAGGTAAAGTGTCATAGGTAATACTTTTTTACCCGACTGCTGCGAAGCATAGAAAAGGTTATGTGTTCAAACAAATAACTTGGTCCGATTTTGACAAGCGAAATATCTACCCAACCAACCATTAGTGGAAATTGCAGCCTATTTGTAACTTTAAGGTGGCATAATAGTGGCATTAGAGTTCAGCAAGCACTTTTAAGTTGCGTTACTACTTCTGCAAAAGTCTTTATGTACAAAATGTACCAAAAGTGGCAGTATCGGAACCAAATACCACCAATTTACTACTTACACCTTTGAGCAAGAAACGAAAGAATTGATTGTCACTGAAAGTTTTATGAGGGATTCTCTTGTTATTGTTATACGCCACTCAACTGCTTAAAAGAGTTAATAATAATAATAATAATAATTTATTACTCAAAAAAAATACATGTACAATTTACAATAAATTCAGAAGTAATTCTTACTTAAATGACTTGTGTGCGTTGTAGTGACGTGCAGAACCTACACTAAGAATAATTTCTTGTGTCGTAGGTTTGCATACCCTTACCTAATTTACAATATAGCCAATATAAATAAACAACCATTTCTTCTGAAACAATACAATATACAAGTTAAAACGGCAAGTTAAATTAAGGTGAGTACTTACAACATTTCTCTTATAATCATACTAGCGCTTGTTTGAGTTTGAGTTTGAGAGTGTGTATGTGTGATAGGGTGTGTGAGTGTGAGTGTATGTGTGTGTGTATGTGTGTGTGTGTGTGTGTGTGTTTGTGTGTGAGTATGCGTGTTTGTTTTATAAGTATATTTCGGGCGATCATACCAATACCTTAATTCCTATATACCTAATAATTCGGTTTAGTCATGGTTAAGGTTTTTCAGCCAATTGTCCAGGGCTAGTTTCGCGTCTCTGATATTAATTGATGCTAGATTATTTATTGATTTACATGCGTTATTATACAAATAAGGGCCGAGAAAAGACTGATGACGTTTGTCAATATAAAGCAATTGTATAAGAGTTCCAATAACCACTCTTGTTCTACTAGAAGTTCCATAATAGGGGTAATAATATACTCTAATAATGGCAATGTGGCAATGGGCAGGCCATATAGTTCGCAGAACCGACAACCGCTGGGGAATAAAGGTTCTCGAATGGCGGCCACGAACAAGCAAGCGAAGTGTAGGGAGACCCCCCACACGATGGACCGACGACATTGTAGCTATCGCAGGAAGTCGGTGGATGGAGGTGGCACAAGATCGCTTGTCATGGCGCTCTTTGGGAGAGGCCTATGTTCAGCAGTGGAATTCTAAGGGCTGACATGATGATGATAAATACAGATTCAAGGTTCAAAAAGTTAATCAATGTAACTAAGACCTACTTGAAGTCTTTAAAATGGAACAAGAGAGAGAGAAGAGCTACTTTGAGTAATACAATAGATATTAAAATTATTATATATATTTACTCTAAGCAGGCGTTAGCTGCTATAAAAATCATAAAACAATAGAATAGAATATTATTTGCACCGTTGTACAGACTTAGTCAATCCGCCATTTCTCAAGAAAATTTACTTAATTACTTGCAAAATTTAGATGTTATAATGATGTGTTTTATTGAAATGAACTTTGTTTTTGTCAATATACAAACAACGAATTGCAAATAATAAACTGTCGATACTTAATAAAAATACGAAATCATTTTATTTGAAAAAGTCAATACAATTTAGCAAATATTTCTTACATTTTCATATCATTTCAAAAGCGCTTAAGAATTACTGGTAAAAGCATCATATATATATATATATATATATGCACAGTAAACATGAAAGCGTTTTTATTCGCTTGTGTTTAACAAAATAATAAGGCACATATGAATTATTTACTTAACAATAATATTTTAATGATGGCCGATTACAATATTAATTACACTTCACCATTTTGACATACAATACATTCATTCACTTGTTCACAAAAGTAGCATCATAAAAGCGTTAATGTAGCGTTAGTCATTTGTTGCAGCTCTTGAGGCACCGTTTTACTACTGTTGTGCAGTTGTAATGTAACTAAGGGTTGCATAAAATTGTGCCCGAAATGGCGCTATACCTGCTGCATTAGGCCTCCAGAGCACGCTCTAGCACTTACGTATTACCACCTTTGGGCATAATCCGATTGGCTCTAAGCCATTATACAACTAGTTTGTGTTGGTTGGGTATCAATCGATTCGTCTTCGCCGCAAGTGTCATAGGCTATTTTTTACCCGTCCGTATAAGGGTTTTAGTTTTTGAACTTATGTCTTGCTTATATCCTATCTATTTTGCAATAGCTTTTTGTTGGTGTAATTTAATTTCAATTGTTTATTAATCAGAGGAAACAACCGCGTAGCTACTACTCCTCATTGTTATTCCACAATCTTCATATCATTAGGAACAGATGATGAATAACTAAACGTTACCTTGTTGGTACTATTTTGTATTCTGTGGTAACGTCTAATGTATTTGCTCGGCGTGACGCAGTATCATGAATTATTCCTGAAACTCTGTTATAATTATTAGCATTCAGTTTACTTGGCGGAATCGATCTGAGTTTGAGGTTAATTTTGGAATGCCTTTGACGAGAGAAATGATCAAGGCCTGATTGTTCGAACCGAAGCTAAACTTTTTGTGAAATATATGAATCACTTTTACTTTAACCACGCGTCAAACAATAGACAGATGCAAAGAAAGAGAAAAAACGATCACGGCTCAAGAGCTTTTGTGTGAAACAGAAAGTCAAACATTTAATATAACAAAACTTGACATCGTTTCAGCGCGAATATCCCAAAACGTACAAAACACAATAAAAATAATCAGCATTATGTATAACGTTTTATTGAATACAATTCAGAGATATGGTTACAATGAGAAAAAACAGGTTTCCTTATTGCGCGGATTTCATTCTATTGTTATTGAAGACTGGTTCCTTGAACGTAAATTTGGTGTTAAGTAAAGATAGTAGCACAACTCCACGGAGCAGATTTCCTGACTTAAAACTCATATTACTTCTTCTTTTCAACCAATTAACCTCTAGTGGCTCTGTGAGCAGGGGCCTAATTCTCTAATTTTAAGACGCCAATTCCACACCAATTCCACGCCGCCTGCGTGGAATTTGTTCGTGATTCCACGCAGGCAGCGTGGAATCGGCGTGGAATTGGTGTGAATGGTCATACAGAATACAGGCCCTGTAGACCTCGCGCATACAAACTTTTTTGCAAACAATCTAGCGGTGCACAGTAGCGCCATCTAGTTACCTTATTGTAACACTAAAATTAATAACCAAGGTGCCAAGGTGCTCCATCAATCCCTACGTACGTAAAGGGCTGATTCCACTGGTAGAAACCTAAAAGTTTGAAATTAAACTGCATTATGAGGAGTTATTCTGCTCATCACGCCGAAGATCCTCATCAGATCTTCACCAAATTTTAATGTGACCAACTTAAAGTTACTACTTTTCAAATGAAAAAAGAACCATCTAAATCGGATTTAATATGGCGGAGATATTTAGTAACCCCCTTTTTACCCTTTTTTGAGGGAAGTACCCCCCAAGCTAAAATCCCCGACGATAAAAAATTCTAAAAATTCGTATAACCTGTATACCAAGTTTCATCTAGATCGATTGAGAAATGCGACCTGTAGTAGAGAACAGCCGGAAATCCGGATCGACATCCGGACATACGAAATATTTTTTGTCGAAGCTGAAACAGAGACGCTTCGCTCGCGCTTCGTGCTCGCTCGGTCAACTACCAATAAACACCCCACAAGCCAAGCCAGGGTAAGCAGCTCAAATGCTCTAGCTAGCCCAATACCAGTTGGTAGTGCACCCATCATATTATGCTGTCAGAATTGACCAGACGCCAAACTCATATAAAAGTACTCACAAGCAAACTTCAGATTCAACGGGTATCCCAGCACCAAGCCGCCCTGATGCCGCACGCCGCACTGGTACAGGCCCTCAGAGTCTTTGCGCCGGGACAGCTCCAGAGTCGACGAGGATCTGGAACACGATTGAGATAGTTGGTGACTTTGCGCGCTTTCTTGTAGAATTGCAGGATTTTCTGAAAGACCGCGTACGTGGCAGCACCACCGCCTTGTTCGATGTTCCGGTCTGTCATTGCAGACGTGAAATTGATCCTTCCGGTTCTGCTAGGATTCGACTAGGATTATGTGAAGGTGCCCTTAGACCCACAGCAAAGCATTATAGTGTGTTTTATTAAGAACTAAATAAAAATCAATGAAGGGATCAATTTAACTTGGAGTTTGTACAAACTATCAACGAAATTAAAAGCTCAGATGGTTAAATAAGTTTTCCGTGATCATGATTCTTGGTGGCAGAATCGAGTTCTGATCGTAATCTTCTTTTTCATCATCATCATCTCATTAATCTTCTCTTTAATTTCTTCATTTTAGTAAATAGTTCACCATAAACATGAACTTTAAAAACTTACTTAAGTTCAAAGGTTATGGTGGAACAAAGACACTCACAAGCATACATACATATATGAACCCATAAAACTCCTTTTTGGGCAGTCGTGTAATAATGACAATGACGACCACCCTCACCGTTTCAGGTCCTCGCCATCTCGCCGCCACAGGTAGGGCTTCAGCCTCGTCCGATCATCCCCCTCCAAGGGGGGCGGGGGGCGCCGCGATGGGATCCTCTCCACATCAGGCACCAGGCACGGCAGCGAGGCTCGCGGCGACGGCACCCATGTTACCGGCACATCTGGGGGGTGACAGGAAACTGATTAGTTATCTGTGGTTTAAGGGATCAAGATTGACTCAAACTGCTGGACATATAGTTTTATTGAACGTTGGGTGGAGCCAGTAAATCTTTCAAACGGACGGGTGTCATCACACAACTTTTGATGCCGTTATAATTTTTTGGATTTGTTAGTCAGCAATTATGTTGTTAATCTTTGATTATCAATGCCACTAATGAATTTAGAACTAGCCGCGGCTTTGCCTGCTTGGTGCTCACTATTTCCTTGTCTAATTTTATCAAGATCAGTTCAGACGTTTTGTCGTGACAAAATAACAAACAGACAGAGGGCAAGTCATTGTAGATCAGACTGTCTCTACCTTGATTTGGCATCACGGTGTTTCCAGA
The DNA here is from genome assembly GCA_946251855.1 of Alsophila aescularia. Lineage (NCBI taxonomy): Eukaryota > Metazoa > Arthropoda > Insecta > Lepidoptera > Geometridae > Alsophila > Alsophila aescularia. The sequence continues at coordinate 32,384,943 of OX276376.1, forward strand.
CAGTATCTACCGTACTGAGAAACCGCCGTAGCCAAAGTTTTAATACGCGGTCATTGCTTCCAGGTCGTGGTAAAAGCTCAACGTTGTCACTTATATTAGAAAAAAAAAACTTCAAAGTTTGTATGTTGTACAAACTTAACACTGGCTGGAGGAAAACGTGAAACTTATTTTATTTAATCTCCGAAGTACTAAGTTGTTTAATATAGAACATTTTCGAACTAGGCCGAACAAATTGGCTTCAGGCCTGTTATTTTCAGCATTAACTTACATAGAAACCTACAAATTGCGCCTCCAACATATCAAAATTGTAATAACTTTCTACACGGCGGCGGTATATCAATCAACCGAACAATGGTACTGTCAAAAGTAATACATGGCCCAAGTACGACTATTTGCCCCTGGAAATTGATATTTCTACGAGAATATATTTGTATTGTTTGCTTGTCAAATTGAAACAAATAAATGTATCAAAAGTAGACTTCAAATACGCCTTTTACTAAAAAACACTAAACCAAGATTAATGAAATGTATATGAGAAAACACTAAAGAAATATCCTTTCAAGTAAGGAAAGAATCCTCCAAATCGGTCCAGGTATCTCGGAGATATGAGTGAACTTAGATACAAAAAAAACTGTCGAATTGGGAACCTCCTTTTGGAATAAGATAAAGATACCATAAAAGTTCTTACCCGTAGTCTTGCTGAATATAGGTGGAGCCCCGCATGGAGATTCGTTTAGGACTCAAAGACGTTAAGGAAGATCGTAATAAGTAGTACTTACCGGCTTAATCTGTGACTGTACGACACAATCCCTCGGATTAAGTAGCATTGCACTGACGTTAATATCTTACAAGTATATTTTGAAGTCATAGTAGGTAGTTTGGAATTCGTTTCTGAATTATATTTAGTTAAAATGAGATCTATGGTTTCTGAGATAAATATGGGCTATGTATATATCGTCTCTAACGAGTGGATATGAATCTTTCGTAGAATTTGTATACTGTTTGTTTATGAGGACCTCGTCACTCAATATCATCAGCCTATATATACCTGTCACTGCTGCACGTAGGCCTCTCCTACCTAATGCACAGGTGTTCAGCTCTCTGCGTCCAGTTTCAGGCAGTCGCCTTTCGCAGGTCGTTACCCCTCATCTTTTTGCCTTAACGTGGTCTCCATTCGAGTACTCGTCTACCCCAACGGTTATTGGTTCTTCGGGAAATGTGACCAGCCCACTGCCACTTTCAGTTCCTCAGATATCATTGGATCTTCGGTCACTTTTCACAAAATGTTTCATTATTGAAATAGGTTTTAGATAAAACGGATAAAAAGTAATAAAAAATGATTAGCAGTAAAATGTTCGTAAATACGCACGTGTCCGCAAAAAATACAACAGTGACACTTAAGGTAAGTCAATCGCACTTGAACTCCAACACTCAAAGCAAAATAAATAAAAACCTACCTACCTACCTTTCGCTCACAATAAAACAATATTTATAGAAACTTGTTACATGTTAACAAAGATCAAAAAGTAATTTCCCAGTCACAAACAGAAACAGTAAGAAACGAAATTGCCGGGGGCGTTGTAAAAATACAGCCATCTGTACCGCTCGTGTCTGAGGCTCGTGTAATTCCTATGTTAAATTCGCCTTTTGATCTATACAAGTGGAGAGTCTGGTAACTTAGTTTACACTAATATTAAGAGAAAAGATTTGATTGTTTAGATGTTTGTTTGTTTACACTAATATTATAAAGAGGAAATTTGATTGTTTGTATGTTTGTTTGTTTGTAATGGATAAACTGAAAAAATACTGAACCGATTTAAAAAATTCTTTAACCTATAGATAGCTGGGTACATTATCAGCGAGTAACATGGGCAGTTTTTTTTTTTTAAATGGTATCCTTATGAAAATTGCCATAATGTACATAGCCCAAGGTATCAAAAATAAAGTGGAAACGAAATAATAAGAAGTCTGTCTAGTAGGTCTGAAATAATGCAGTTGTCTATGGTCAAAAAACACTGCTGCCAAAGATTTTGAATTACGCTTACAGGCGCATTTTTTTTAGAAGTTACGACGTAACATTGAATTGCATGTGTGTGTGTATATATTTATTACTCCTTAAAGCTCAAACAGCTCAACGGATTTTTATGAAATTTGGGATGGAGATAGCTTATACTCTGGACATAGGAAACTTTTCATCACTCCCTGGAATAACACATAAAACTACAGGACTGATTGCGATATGGTTTTCACTGTTAGTTAGCTTAGGGCTTGACTTAAAACCTGGTGTACCTACTTGGTATCTCAATCCGATGTGTAGAAGTCGAGCAATCGATAATAAAACTATTTGACGTCTGAACGAACTTAGATAATGCTTTTGGTTTATTGGTTCTTTTGGTTCTGGAATAACACATCCTTATTATTAAGATCCAGAAAAATTACCACGCGGGCAAAGCCGCGGGCACAGCTAGTTTACGATAAGGATGTGTAGTCTAATCTAATGGCCCTTCTTCACAAGCAGCGATCATAAACTATTATACGCAACCAGGATCGTGTGGAGGTCTTACTTGCTTGTATAGTCGCCGATCATCGTCTAACCTTAAAGATCGCCGCGATCGCTGGCCTGTAGGTTTTTCGGGTACGCATTTAAGAGAATTCGCGTGTAGTTGTTCGTGCGTGCCCACACGATCACCTATCATATCGCCGAACATTCATTCGTCGAAGGACAGCGAAGCAGTGCATACGTCGCGTCATCGCGACGTTGTTTTGATTTTAATCCTTTATTTAGTGCAAGTGCAAAACAATGGCTACTAGGTGGTTAAATGAAGGAACATTCAAGTTCATAGAACTTTATCAGAACCACCCAGAAATATGGAATTCCAAAATTATCTATACTCATAATAATATTTATAATAATGAGAAAAGATTTGTTTTTTTTTGTATGTTTGTGTGTAATGGATAAACCCAAAAATTGCTTAACTGACTTTAAAATTCTTTCACATAAAAAATCAACATTATCAGCGAGTAACATAGGGTGTTTTTTTTTTAAATTAGAGATCCCTATTTAAATTGCAATAATGTAACCCAATGTATCAAAAAATTGCCTGTAAAAGTCATTACTTGGCGTGTGCTGCGAAAACTATTGATGATACAACAAATAATGAACTACATGTTTATAGTACTCATCACTAACCACAAAAAAACGGGACAATTACTATTATAGTTAAGTCACAATAACGTTTTTTGTTCAAATTAATCAATCAAAATTCGAGTAGAATCGTGTTCAAATAAAGAGAAACCCTTAGGGGGTGGAAAGTGCTTTCCTCCAAAACACCAATTCTACCAAAAACTACTACAACTATACCTACTGTAAAACTCACGACCAGCAACTCTCTCTACCGCTCGTATAGGGGATCGGGGGGAAGGAAGGAGATAGCAATACATTCACTAAATACCTACTTTGCGAAGATCTCGTCGAAGCGACTGTCCTCTTAAAACATGGCTGCGCCCCGCAGCTTTTCCCGCGTGGTTATTTTTCCGGAGTAATAAGTAAATCATAGTCTCATTATGTCCTTCTTCTTAATGCTCACTATTTCTTTTTCAAATTTCATCAAGGTCGGTTCAGCCGTTAAGTTGTGAAAAGGTAAAAAAACAGACATAGAGAAACAGAGTTACTGTCGCATTTTTTTTTTATTATTACGTACTAGGCAATCGTTTGACCACGATCTCACCTGATGGAAAGCGATGATGTGGTCGAAGGTGTAGCACGCTTGCCTAGTAGATACCTCTTCACTGTTAACTTGAAACATCTGGGTTATAATTTACCGGAAACACTGACGAGGGCAGTATTTTAATGTTAGTGTGATAAAGTAACAAGTAATTTTCATCAAAATGTAAAAATCCTCGACTATGTCATTTAACCTTAAAATATTTCAATTTAGGCAACGATTGAAACGCCATATTGTATAAAAGTACATTACACATGAAGTGTAATGTACTTTTATTTAGTCTTTGGGAGTAAACCAATAAAAAAACCGAATGTAATTGTTATTTGTGGTAATCATTGAGTATGGTAGTCAATGGTAAATGGTAAATACATCAAATGTATCTATTAATATTGAGTTGGCAACTTTCTGGTCCAACACTATTTTTAAGTCACAATCGAAACATTAGGTACCTACCTAAATAGTGTTGAACCAGAAAGCTGCCACCTTCATCTAGCATTTTCATAGCAAATAAATAATTCCTAATACCTACAAAATTTGTTTTATTTCTCACGGACGACTATTTTATTTTATGTTTATCTACTTAGTTGCCAAACATGTGGGTTGCGATGACAAACAACCTTTCATTAGAAGGACTACCTACTGGTTTTTCATGTTTCGAGTTCCAGGAAGGACGATTATCTATGGAATAAATACCGATTCACAAATGAAAATTCTCAATATTGGCTTTGTTTTTGTTTGCAGAACCCGGAGCGAAATTATTTAAACTCCGGGCGTGTTTATGTTTTCGAGTTTAGTTAGAGGGACCTACAAATGTTGTTAGGTCTAAGAGAAGTATTTACATGAGTTTTTAAATTAAAAACGTGTTCTTGCATCTGCTTTTCACCTATTAATTAAGTTCAGATGTACCACATTACTAGCGAATGTCAAGGAGTAAGCGAGCTGATTTTTCTTAGGTGTGAGGAGGCCTTTACTTTAATTCCCACACGCACAAGTTATTATCTATTAGAAATATTAGAAAAAAATATTTATTTGTAATAGTTATTTGTTATGCAAGGCTGCAAAGTGATTTTTTGGCGAGAGTACTTTTATTGAAACCTGAGCAAGCGAAGGATTCTAGGATTGAACCACGAGCGAAGCGAGTGGTTCAAAAGTACGAGACGCCAAATAACTTTGCTGCCGTGCGCAACACAAAACTTTTCACCTCACTACAGCGAGGAAAATGCTAGGTGCAAGAAAAACAGCTAAAATAATGTATTAAATTAGTGTTTATAATAATAATAAAAAATGGGCCGTCGCGGGATGCCTGGCAGATGTGTAAACATAATAGAATAGAGTCGAACAGAATCGAATAGAATAGAATCGAAAAGAGTCGAATAGAATCGAATAGGGTCGAATAGGGTTGAAAAGAGTTAAATAGAGTCAAATTGAAATGAAAAGAGTCGGTAAGACTCGAGAAGAGTCGAGTAGAGTCCAGTAAAGATGAATAGAGTCAAGTAGAGTCGAGTAGAGTAGAGTAGAACAGAGCAGAACAGAGCAGAACAGAGCAGAACAGAGCAGAACAGAGCAGAGCAGAGCAGAGCAGAGCATAACAGAGCAGAACAGAGCAGAACAGAGCAGAACAGAGCAGAACAGAGCAGAACAGAGCAGAACAGAGCAGAACAGAGTAGAATAGAATTGAATAGAATTGAAAATGAAAAGAGATGACTAGAGTCGAGTAGAGTGGAGTAGAGTCGAGTAGACTCGAGTAGAGTCGAGTAGACTCGAGTAGAGTCGCGTAGAGTCAAGTAGAGTCGAATAGAGTCAAGTAGAGTAGAATCGAATTAGATAATAATATAATATAAATTAGTAATTAAGTATTTTCAGTAAATTGGCGGTATAGAAAATTATAGAATAGAAAGGTTCAAACTTTAAAAACTCTTTCCACGCTAGCGGGTAAAATGCAATTTTGCACTCAGATTTCGAATGACAAACAGAATCTTTCCGAGCTTTTGAGGTGAAAATATAATTTATTGATTTTCTTGATTGACCCCAAGTAGCCGACGATAGGGATGTGTGGAATGAGATGAGGGAGACCGTTGCTCACCAGTGGGACACATCTTAGGATAATTGCACTATTAATCTGCAATACCGTTGAATAATCCTCGCTCAATCTGGTTTCACCTAAAGTCTACGTCCTTTATCTAATCTCCCAAGTCATCTCGTGCAATCCTATCATTGCTATTTTCCGTGAGCTTTTACGTCCAACATCATGAATTATCTATGAATATTCTTTTATAAAATTACTAGCTGCATCCCGCGGTTTGACCCGCGTGGATGATGATGATGATGATGAAAAGTATCCTATGTGTCCACATCCGTTCAGCCGTTTAAGCGTGAAGGAGTAACAAACATACAACATATATACACATACAAACTTACCTGCGCCCCGCGGTTTCATCCGCGTGGATGATGATGATGATGAAAAGTACCCTATGTGTAATTCCAGGGTATAAGCAATCTCCATTCCAAATTTCATCCAAATCCTTTCAGCCGTTTCAGCGTGAAGGAGTAACAAACACTCGCACACATATATGCTTACAAACGCTTTTATAATGTTAGTGTGACAGTGTGATTGTTAGTAGCAACGCCATCTATCTTTCACGTATCGTTTTGTACTATTATTTATTCTGTGGTATCGTACTCTGAACTCTGAAATAAAACACTCCATTTTGTGTGCCATTAATTTTTAATTTTCAATTTGGAACCTAACCACCGATTGCGGTGGCGCTGCGAGCTTCCACTGCGCAGGTCAAGGTTATACTTCCGTCCTTATCGCACGACCTTACGTCACCCTCTGTCTTTCTCGCACATAGTAATCCCACGTGATGACCAAGTCCGTTTTCGTTACTCTGTGTCATTGTTACCGCTCGTTCGCTTTGTGTTTGCAAGATTTTGCGCTTTATTTAGGGAGTCGATAGAGTACATTGTATCTAGCTGTGTTCTGGTAGGAAAAAAACAAACACGCACACATGGTTGTAAAATTACGACAGGTTTTTTTACACTGCATTTGTGGGTGTCGGCGCGGTTTAGCTTTAGCCAGTCTGTAGTATCGAGTAGGAATGCGGAAAGATGGTTTTTGAGAGTTATAAAACTTATAAAACAAATCAAAATAATGGTCACTTTCACACACAGATTTGGTCACTTTCTTGATCCTGGGAAATAGCCAATTTGCCTTTTTAAGTTAGTACCTACTGTATGTAGCATTACTGGTCTGGTAGGATCTTACTATTATAGCTATACTAATTAAACATAGAGCCAAAGTAAATGAACGAAAAGACGTACAGTGTGAAATAAAATTACTTGATTTGAAGATTTTAATGTATCTCTCGCAGATTTACGTAATGATATCCATAAAGCCAGGAATCCAGCTGTCTCCGCCGTGTTTCGCGAACAAGTGGTTACCATTAATCACTTCAAAAAGAAACAGACATTAAAACAAGTCAATTAAGTTAGAAAACTTGCGTAAATCTTCACGGAGCGTAATTAGGCTCAAGTTGGCAGGATTGGCACAAATTTAATTTCTTGTTGACGATAACTTTAGCCAAAACGCCTTTACTTTGTTTTAGTTTAATAAAAGTTGTAATTTCAGTTATTGAAACTAATAGGTATTTAGCATGGGATGTGTAGAGCAGCGTCTTGTACTGAGTCTTTTTATTTTGACGCCTTTTTTCATTGAAACACTTTCCTTCTGAATTAGGTATATCATTTTTTTTTCTATGTAACATAGGTATGTATATATTCTATTTTATTTCAAAAGATTAAAATGTCATCTCCATCGTGCATTGTCTGTATAAATCAGTATTTCTGTACCCGTTTCTTTGTGTTGAAATTCTCAGAATATTATCACCGTTTCTGTTGCTTCTATGGCAATATTGTCATGCCTACTCAATGTTATGTACCTACTATAACAATTGGATGTTGGATTTTAGCTTCCATAAAAGTAAAAGGCTAACGATGGCTATAACAGTTTTGTCGTTGTTACACATTTAGTGTTGGACCCCACCTGTCCGCCCGGTTCTGCATTTTACCGTAGCTCTGTCTTCCACTGAACACACTTTTGATGTCGGCATGCGGCCACCCGCGAGCTCTGCTTCTCGCTCTGGTGAACGACGCCTCCCAGCGACGAGAAAGGGATAAAGCTAAGAAAAAAATACTTTGTGTACAAAAAAAAATGGTGAATACAGGTCGGGCCTGAACCTTATTCGCCAGATTCCGCAAACTTTTTGTTTAGCTGAATAGTTATTTTGAATCTTCCTAGCTTATTATTGCTTAGAGCTAATTTAATAATATTCATTTAATCCAACAATGCTAGTAATGTGGTCATTATTTCGACAACCTGCTTTGGGCAAAGTGGACCTTGCCGCGCTGCTAGTATAGGCACCAGCAAACTTGTATGGAATTTCATTAATGTCGTGTTTTGCAGCAAGCAATTTCCTTTGAAAATACATTAGTCTTTTGTCGGGGTACTATTATTTATTCTGTGGGTTTGTTAACCCCGAACGCGAAAAGAGAGGCGTCGTAGCTCCCAGACGAATGGTCCGATTTTGATGTTTTTTTTCTGTTTGAAAGCTAATGTGATCGAGATTGTTATTGTTGTTATGGTCGTTGTCGTTGTCAATGTCGTTGTTGTTGTCGTTGTCGATGTCGATGTCGTTGTTGTTGTTGCATTGTTTGAGTAAAGCAAGCCAAGCCAAGACAAGCCTTGGTCCGCAATGACTACCCTGCTGGCCACGCTACGATGGCCTCGAGCGTTGCTTAGCTAAGCCACAGAATAAATAATAGGCTAAGATCGACCATCACCATCGCTGCCAGAAACGTAGTCGTTACAGACCGCGGCAGTAATGTACTAAACCATACTGTAACTAAGGTTACAAGAGGTACCTATTATTATTATTTAAAAAAACGTGGTTTTTATACATTTTAAAAGGCGAAAAAAGGAGTTGCTCCTGTATATTAGTTGAATTATTCCAACTTTGGTTTCAACCATATCCGGTGCTCTTTCTCAGAGAGTAGGTACATGACGTGCTTCTACTCGTATTGCAAGCGATTTCGAGTTAAATAACAAAGAGATCAAGTTTTTTTGCGAACTCCATGTGGAAGACTGGCAGGAAGTGGTACAGGATAGACCAAAGCGGATGCTCTACTCTATAATCGAAAGCCAAGTCATTACAGGTCACTGATACCTAGTCAGTTGATAAAAAATAAAGTTTCTCACTCATCTGTGCAAATTATACTAGCTGTTACAGATAAATGAAGCTAAACTTGTATAGAAGTAACGTCGTAGACCTATATGAAATCAAATACCACTGAACGCAGGTAGACCATCCGACAATTCTTATGTAATCAACAACACACCTATTTGCCGGCAGTAAAGAGCCATCCGAACCAAACCAAGCCCATCAATGACCCTAGGCTAAATGGATGGAACAGAGGTTCAAGGCCGCTAAATAGCCAGTTGTATGGGAGGGGACGTAATTACTTTTATTTAACTTTTACTGAACAATTTCAAATTACGTTATTCAGCTCTGATAGGTATTAAAATTGATTTTTAGAGTTACCCTCAAACAAATTCAACTTTGCTGTAAATATGTGTGCGTAAAAAACTCGGGTGGCAATTTGATTTAAATGAAAAGCTCAAATTTTAAATTATTAAAATCAATTGAGACAAAAATAAGGTGTCCCTATTGTTAACTATTTTACGTATGTTAACTATTTTTTGTTACTACCACATTATTTTATTCAGTGGTATTGTATTGTCAATTTCCTTTTGAATTTTGTACCGTAATCTAGCAATATTACTTGTTATGTGAACTTGTATTTCTTACCTAGCTATTATAATGCCATTAAGTTCAATAACTCTGTAGACCCTGCAGTTATAAAAGAACCCGACAACATTTATTTAATTAGGAACATTTAACTCTGAACTTTACTTGTGTAATAGTTTTAATTACAATTTACAATAGTGAAGCTATTCCGCAGCGGCTCTACAATTCCCATCGGACGCATAGCGAGGAATTACGAGTAATAATGAGTAACAAGCCAAATTGTCCAATAAATTCCTCGCTCCGTGCGAGAGGGACGCGCCGCGAGATTTATTCGAGAACGAAGAGTGCAGATATACTGACCTACATCAATAAGTGGACATTTTGCACCGAACGGACGAATGTTGCAGTCCGTTTTACGTGTGTTTGTTGTGCTTGTGTGGGTGTGCGTGTGGAATGTCGGCTCTACAAAATAATGACGTGCATTCTCGGATTCGTATTGTAAATTTTTACACCCATATCAGTAGTACCTACCTAACTATGATGACTAGATAGACCATAGGATTTCGCAAAAAAAAAACATGATAAATGTAAACAAAATATCTTGGGCAACATTTTGATAATTTATTTTATTAATTAGGTAACGTTAGCGTGCATCAAATATGTATTTAAAATCTAAATAAATAAATAAGTACCTAACTAGAAATTAAGTAACAAAACTTTATAAACAGGCACTTTACAAAAAATAAAAATTGTTTTCAATTTGATGGGTCCTAAAAACTTAATAAGTACGGCTTGAACGAGTTTATTTGTATCTCTGCCAATGAATACAAAGTAACCTTTTAGGTATGTTTAACTGTATAGATATAGAATATTGTTTAATCAAACAATGTGCAGAGCACAAGCTTTTAGTTTTTAAAGTTGGGCATTTAGAACGACATATTTTTGAACGCTGAAAATAATATTATAATACATAGGTATCCTTATACCTCAATAGCATAGAATGCACGGTACATTACATTGTATAACATGAGCTAGAGAATAAAATAACGGTTTCAGCGCTATTAAGTTCCGTTTAAATAATTAAACAGGAACTAGAGACTAAATCAAAATAGGTAAGTAACGGATTTTAATTAAACAGGATAAATGCTAGAAAAATCACAATGCGTAATTGATAATTATTATTATATTACTGATAAATCATTTTGAATTTCCTTCCTGGTTTATTTATGTGTACGTACCTACATAGGTAGGTACTTTTATAATAGGTAGGTACCTACCTACCTATTATAAAAATACCTAATATGTAGTAGTAACAGGAACTAGAGCCTCTTGATTGGGTATGTAAGTAACTACTTAATAGGTAAATAGGTAACATTACACACAACATTTCATTTACATTTTCACATTTACAAACAGGATAAATTACAAGAATAATCAAAATGCGTAATAAATCACTAGTTTTAAATAATTATCTAGGTACATACCATACTGATTTATTTACATCGTTATTAGCAGAATAGATAGTCAATATATAAATATTGACATTTGATTTGATGCAACTGCATATATCTACTTATTTTACTGTTATTAATTTTCAAACAAACTGAACAAGCCTATCATTTTTACCTAGTACCACAGAATAAATAATAGTTGGTTGTACCTCGAGTGTAGTTTGGATAAATCGACCACTGTGATTAAAAAAAACACCTCATTGGGCAGCGGCCTGCTTGCTTGGCTTATTACAGTCACCACAATATTTACAGCAAAAAAAAAACACTTCGACAAGAAGTAAGTACTTTCACAAGTAAAGCCAAGTGTGTAGTGTGACTGTGTGTGTTCTTTTATTCTTCTTCTTTTGTGTAAACTTGAAGCGCGCGTTTCAATTGTAGACTATAAGTAACGGCCGATCAATATCAGAAAATGTAATAAAATGAATAGTATCATTAGTATAATGTTTATACCGGAGAGATCATAAACTTAGCCTAACTAGATTTTTATGCTCTCTAGATATAAATTAATTTAATACCTTACATACTGTTTTTTTTTTGTTTGTCGTTTGTGGTAGTGCTGGCCTCTGGTGTCAAAGTTTGTCAGGCCGCCCTTTGACATGGCTTACGACTGCTATTAATAATAACAGCCGGGACCGACAGCATAACGTGCCTTCTGAAGCACGGAAAAATGGAAAACAGGACATAACTTAGAAAGGTCTTTGGTGCGGAGCCTAGGACCGAATCCGGTATCGTTAGATTCTAAGTTGCGCTATTGAACCATTAGGCTACCATCGCTTTTAATAACTCAATTGATTGAGAATAATTAGCTTTTAACAAAAAAGGTTATACATGATAGAGACAAGTAAATAATTTATAAAAAATCAAAAACCCAACTGTGTGTGTCTATTGAATAACGTTTTATACAACTCGCGTGTGTCGTGTTTTTGCTATTCAGCCGCGATAGCGGACAGACGCAATGCGATGCGAGCTGACCGCCGCAGAAATAATATTATATACATTTTATGATTCCTATTTACTTACATATTTTACATTACTTTAATAGTTGCAACATAGGACTATAGTACTTACATAACGTAAGACTATAGTTAATAATCTAAAATTGAAAATTTTGTAAGAAGCTTGACAGACCATTGCTACTGTTTAGGTTAAAGAATTATATATTTTTAGAATGGTCTTTTAAATCCCTTCATTTTGATATCTTACCTTACTCGATAGGTTTTAGTCATTTTTTGTTCCGCCGTAAATACAATATGGCAGCTGTAAGTCGCCATATTAGTTTTCTTGACACTTCGTATATCCTATAGCACTCTCGTGATCAAGGCGAATCTAATGATACCTTATTTAACAAAATCCATTAAACCATTTAGGCAGTAGGACGCGCCTAAGAAACATACAAACAAACAAATACACACAAACATACATACAACCGAAACACAAAACCCTCCTCAGTCGCGGATAAAAAAGAGACCTGACATTTCGCTTGAAAGTTTCACGTCTACGATACTGAACCGATTTTGATACTGGTTTGAAATACAAATCTTTCGTAGAATAGTTGGTTGTTTTTTCGAAGTATACTTTTACTGTAAAAACGCAAATACCCGCGAAAAAACAAATAGCGATGTGAAGTGCCCACATCATAGTACTTACCAACCCAAAATATTACACAGTGGACAAGTAGAATCTCGATAATTATAAATTAATGTCACTAATTCTATTTATTAATGACAATAATTACTGAATTCGAAGAAATTTACGGGGTTTACAAATGTTAGTGGGCTCGATGTATGTATGGTTTCGATGTAAGTACCTTCGAACAAACTCGGGAAATCAAGCCAAGCTTTGTAGACCAATGACTTTAAAACTTAACTAACCAAACGATTTATACAATTTCATTCAACAATAGCGAAGATCTTCAAAATAAATGGAGCACCAAATGTCGGACAAAATATATTGCGGTCGGCAAAAGGGCAAAAAAGGGATTTGCAAGCTTTGACCTTGCAGGCTCGGAGGAAACCCTTTGCTTCCCGGCATTATTTGCACAGGCGGAGCCTTTCCCAGCAAAACAAAATACCTACTTGTACAGGAAAAGCATTATTTTTGTATTAGGCAGGTTCAGGTCCTTAAGGTGGAGTTTGTAAGTTTTAGATGATGTCTATTGTAAATAATAAATATGTATGAATGTTGGAGGAACATCCTATGATGCATTAATTATTCCTTTGCGTGTCGAACGAGCACAATAAGAATATTAATTGAAAATAAAGTTGTAAGCTACACGCTGAAAGGGCTGACCATGATAATTCTGAATCATTGTTTTTTTTGCATAATAAAAGTGTTCTATTATTTATTCTGTGTCTACATGCGCTTCTTCTGTCTCCTAACTCTAATCGTATTTTACTTACTTCTCCTGAAAGGCTTTGTAATTCAAACATTTAATTTTACTTACTTCTCCTGAAAGACTTTGCAATTCAAACATTTAATTTTACTTACTTCTCCTGAAAGACTTTGCAATTCAAACATTTAATTTTACTTACTTCTCCTGAAAGACTTTGCAATTCAAACATTTAATTTTAATTACTTCTCCTGAAAGACTTTGCAATTCAAACATTTAATTTTACTTACTTCTCCTGAAAGACTTTACAATTCAAACATTTAATTTTACTTACTTCTCCTGAAAGACTTTGCAATTCAAACATTTAATTTTACTTACTTCTCCTGAAAGACTTTGCAATTCAAACATTTAATTATACTTACTTCTCCTGAAAGACTTTGCAATTCAAACATTTAATTGTTTAAATGCTTCGGCAGCCTCGTCACTTTTTACCCGACTGAGCGGAGGGTATTGTGTTTATCAGCCTATGTATGTTTGTTCCTTTGTGGCCGAAACGTGTGGACAGATTTTGATAATTCTTACGCCAATCAATTTGTCATAATCGTACGAGTGCTACTAAAGACATTTAGAAACATCAAAATTCAATATGGCGACAACCAGACGCCATAAAATGATGAAAAAGAAAAAAGAAGTCGGCGAACTATGTTAAATGGGGTGTGATTGAATAGGTATTAGAAAATCATCTCAAACTAGTTAAGTTTATCTTATCATTATTCATTTCGAATTACCATTTAGGGTTTATAATGATTAAAAGTTTGCAGTCGGGTTGTTTGCAGTATGTTTAAGTATTTATATAAAACAATGGTTACCCTACGCGCTCTAGTCAATTCTGTGTCTTGTCTTGTCAGTAAAGACCCAGTGCTGGTGGGGCGTAGAGGTGCATTAGTTATACGCTTGCTACGCCAAAGATTCACGCTTTACTACATTTAGATGTTTTTGGGATAAGACTAAACATGTTAGTGAAATGTTCTCGTGATTCTGAACTAGTTCCTCAAATTGCGTAAATAAAAAATAAACTTGTACAAAATGTATAAATCGTCAACAACATACTGTACCTTTTGAAATTATGAAACTTTCTAAACGCAAGTAAAGTTTTAAGATTGAATGCAAGCCAAGAGAATGTAATTAAGCCATGGAGCTTCTCACAAGGATACGAATGATGCAATGCGTTGCGATGACGCAATCCTGCGCACAGTGCAATGATCTTGGAATGCCATCAATTGCATTGATGTGATCTTTTTGTAGTCTAAACAGATGTTCATTGTCGCAGAGTCGATGCGAATACAACTTGTAGGCATTCGTTGTTTTAGGTTCGGATTGAGGAAGGGAAACTTCAAGTTTTTGTGTTTGGTTATACATAATCTAGTCTTTTTTTGTAACGAGGTTTTATGTCTTATATAGTAGCTTATTTATATTTGTGACTTTATCAAACCTTTGCCTAGCAGTGGGACAATAAATGTTAATTACAATTAAATCATCAAAGTAAGAGAAAAACACGAGTGCCTTGCCAAAAAACGAACTTTTCTTAATAATAATTATAGCCTAAGTCACTCGGGATGAGATAAGGATTCTAACGAGACCCCATAAATCCAAATCTGTTCATGCATTTAAAAGTTATCTATATCTATACTTATAATAAAGCAATAAGAACGAAAAAGACTGAACAAAGAACTTAATAAAAAAAAATGGTCTAGGGTACTTAAAATAAACTACTGAAACATAAAACAACATTTTTTTAAATCATGTCTGTTTGTCTGTATGTTTGTTCGCGCATCACTTAAAAACTACGAGACCGATTGCGATGCGGTTTTCCCGGGGGTACTTGGTATCTTAATCCAATGATTAGATGACGAAAAATCGATAAAAAACTATTTGACGGTTGAACGAGTTTTGAAAGAATGTAGTACTTATATTGTACTTTATGGTACTTCTGGTCCTGGAATAACACGTATGTGCTAATTTTAAATGAAATGACAACGCGGGCAAAGCCACGGGTACAGGTAGTAGAGGAATATAGAAACATACATACATTACATTAGCTCTAAAAAACATTAAACTCCTTTTTTGGGCAGTCGTGTAAAAATAAGTCTGCTTGGATGATTTTGATAAACATATGGATTCGAGGTCTCAATATCGATCGGCCATAAGACTTACATCACAGAATAAACAATACCTCCAAAAAAAATAATTAAAAAACAAGTTATTTATTTACCCATTATTTTTTCAAAAATTAGAGATGATAATGTTACTTTACATATTAGCAGGTATCTACAAAATGTCTCATCAAAAAACAAAATCCAATTACCAACTGACACTGAGAATTCTCCAGCGCACAAACAAACAAACACTGCATATTTCATTCAGAGTGGAGCGGAGGCGGAGCGCCACAGGATATCATATAATGTGTGACGTCACCGCCCATGGGATGTGACGTCATCAATTATGAATCATTTATCAAGCGACAAATATAGCCTGGTATGGCTTCGGCGGAACTTTCAGAGGGAGGCTGCTTTCTATTTTACTATCTTGTAGCTTTGTATAAAATGAATGACATTTTAAACCGCTTTTGTCCTATACAAATTGCCAACTTTAGATAATTGACCGAACGAGCGAAGCGAGCTCAAGTCTCTTCTTCAAGTTCATTCAATTTGTTTTCGTGTGTCAGTTTGTTGGTACTCAACTACAGGTCGCATTTGACAACCGATCCGGTAATCAATAAAGCTTGTATACAAGTATAACATTTTATTTTTTAGTCGTTGGGTTTTTTTGATTGGGGGGTACTTTCTCCAAAAAGGGTCAAAAAAATTGTAATTGTCCAGTTCTACTGGAAGAAACCTAAAAGTGAGCAATTTACTGCATTTTGAGGAGCTATTCTGCTCATCACGCCGAAGATCCTCATCAGATCTTCACCAATTTTTTACCTTTAAAATAAAAAAATAACCATCGAAATTGGATCTGATAAGGCGGAGATATTCAGTAGCCCCCTTTTTGCCCCTTTTTGGAGGTACTTCCCCCTCCCTCAAAAATTCCCGACGAATAAAAATTATAAAAATTCGTTAAACCTGTAGGTATACCAAGTTTCGTCCACATCAGTTGAGAAATGCGACTTGTAGAGTAGAAAAGACGGAAAGCCGGACGGCGGCGCGCGGACATCCGGACATACGAAAACATTTTTGCCCAAGCTGAAACAGAGACGCTTCGCTCGCGTTTCGCGCTTATTCGATCAATAACGGTCAAAAGTTCCGAAATACCAATTAAAAATTACATAAATCCTAATACTATGATAGATAATATTCCTATATTGTTATTTGTAGAAACTAAACATTAAAAAAAAAACACGTTTTTTCGTAAAATGTTCTTCTACCTTATGAAACATCGAAATAGGACAAATCCTATATTATCTTCATAAAGATAGATTCCGTGCAGTCTATTTCGATCCAAATGTCAGTTTTCTTTCCGCAGACCACACAAACACAGGTTGTGTAACAGCACGTCACAGTTTAGCCAGCAGTAGCAAACAGGCGCGAAAACAACTGTTTCGCAAAGTAGCTACGGAACAGTAACCAAGATTTAGACAAACAATATTTCCTCATGTACAAAAATAATGCAGGTAAACGATATTAAAAATAATAAGTTTTTAAGTCAAACACTAAGTTATCCAACAGTGAAACCCGCATCGCAATCAGTCCATTAGTTATACACGATGCGCGAACAAATGAAAACACAAACAGAAAGACAAACAAACAAACGGAAAGACGCCATTTTTTTAAATGTTATAATTTCTTGTTCAGTAGCATATTTTAAATCCCCTAGACCAATTTTTAATTATCTTCATTACTTTTCGTTACTTACTGCTTTGACCTCCTAAGACCCTCCACTTCCATCACTTTTATCGACATAATAAGTTGCTCCCGTCAGTTCCAAGTAGTTCCAACACTCATTCTGACCTGTAGTCATGGAGTGTGCATTTTTCTGTATATATTATTCAAACTACTCTTGTGCGCGTTGAATCTTGGCGGGCTTGAATTTAGTCATGTGACGTATAGGATTGATGATTGTATTACGTAAAAAAATATATCATTTTATATTGAACAATAAGTGCATTATTCATTTTCAATTTTATTTAGATGAATTTAATTTGTAATCTTAATTTATTTTGCAATGAATCAATATGTATTTTTTTTCTGTACTTCGGGACTTTAGACCGACTTTAGACTTTTTTTTTCTGCATTTTGGGTCTCAATGTGTCATCGTAGTCTGGTTATAATTGCAGTTTAATTTACCCTTTGATCCACAGGTCTCGCAGAAGAAGACGCCATTAACACCCTTGATCAGTCCGATTATTAAGGGGCTTATTTTGTTGAAGATGGTGCTTCGGATGCAGATTACAACCAATATAAGTAAAACAATGACATGTGGACTTTATTGTAGGACACAGAATTGGATCACAAGAAGTTTTTTTTAATTATGTTCCTTTTTGTCGATACTAAATAAGTTTAATTTTTATTTCTTTGCGTGAAAATGCAATTGTTTAAGTTTTTGTCATAATAACCTTAAAACTCTAAGTAAAATGGTTAATTTAACACTTTGTAATTATAAAAAAATCTTTCAGTGAATACAATTCAGCATTCAATACTATTTTTCCTGTTTTATTTATTACTCTTAGCCAATCATTAGGTCATTGCTAGGACCTTATGTGCATCTTTATGCACATATTAACATCACATTCAAATATATCAAGTGTACTCCAGAAATTATATAAAATAAAATAATATGTAAATACATATATAATATCTTTTTTATACAAATAATAAATACATATATCATTTATATTCTTTGGGTCTGACAAAGAATTTTCTATTAGTGCATTTCTCTGCTCTGCACAAAGTGTATGTGTAAAAAAAAAGTCTAGGTCCTAGGAGGTTATTATAAAAGTATAGATAAATAGGATAAAAATAAAATGTTAATCGATCTATCCTTTTGTGTGCATCCAAGTCACTGTTTCATCGTACAAAACGCGTGTTTAGTCTGCTCCGGCGCATGTATTAGGCGACGCTAACGGCCTCGTCCAAGGCTGTCTGTCTGTCACCGGTGCAATTTAATCAGATTTCAAATCGTATCCCCCTCTTCCTGCTATGTCGTAAACCATATCTAATCAGCTATTTTGCAGAGTTGAGAAAAGTTTACTCGTGTGTGTTAACCAAAGACGTGTGACTACATAAATATAATAATTGTGTTGATGTTACACAATTATTATATTCTATATGCTTATATTATGTATGCTTAGGTACAAAGAAAACCGTTTCTTATTCAAAATGCCAACTATAAGTCTAATATTATTTGGAAAAGCATATCGAAAAACAATTTTTCATCAGCAAAGAGAATGTAAAGAATAAATGTAACAAAATAATAATATCTACCTACCTAGAAACCATTCCATTAACTTGATTTTATACAAACAAGTCTTCACTTTAAACCAATCCGTACTTAAACAATAATCAAAACGTTAGTGAATGAATGATGTGCGTTTACATAATTTATTATGAACGTACGTCTAATAAAACTATCATTCGTACAGCTAACATTCATCATTTTCGTCGTTATGAATAACAAGGGAAATGCACTACATAGAAGTATGCCCGCTCTAGATGATTTGGTCTAGAATAAACATTATTTCTAGAAAAACAGGAACCAGTCCAGACTTCCGGAATTTAGACAATGGTTTCGGACGTGAGAAGAATGACAGGACCTAATGTACTGATCTAATACGGTTTAGAAATACTTTGTATCTGATGACTTCCGATCGATGGATCCGAGCGAGCGCCTTCTTTGGATACTAATGGTCTAAATGTGAAGATATTGGAGCTTATTATGATGGTATTGGTAGGCTTACTTGCGCATCCATACTCAGCCCGGGCACAGAATAAATAATAGTACAAGTACAGAAGGCTAACTGAGTAAAGTCATTTAAATAAATAGCGACTCTCGCTACAACGCTATAAAGTGCAATTTAACTCGCACGGCGCTGCGAGCTTTCAATTATATTTACCTAGAAGGCGCTCGCCCACCGCGTGCAGGCTAGAATGCACCGTATCACAACGCGCGAGAACTTTCATTGCTCTAACCGTTTCAGAATCGCTCTGTCCCTTTTTCGCTCGGTAGGGTTGTATTAAGATATGACTAGGTACTTGTACTACTAATTATTCTGTGATATGTTATGACTTAGATATTGTAACAGAATAAATAAGTAATAATGTATTATGTTATTACTTATTATTATAAATTAAAATAGTTCTATTACATACAATGACATTCTTATCAGAATAGACCGACTACCTCATTTTAACTACCTACTTATCCCGTTTTCAGAACGCCGATAAGTTTAGTGAGATACCTACCTACGTGTCGTTGGTTGATTATGATTATATCCTATAGGTATTGCACTTTGATGAATAAAGGTGCCTGTCTGAATTCCATGCTTTTTAATGAGTAAAAAATAAATTGCTACCTTCGTACTAAAAGGTATTAAAAGTATGTAGGCTACTTACTAAGTCAGCACAGTAATTCATTTTCCGATCAACAATACCTACTATAATCAATTATAAAATTACGTTGATCGATTTAATAAACGACTTTATTTCTGCGCGGAAAAACTATAAATATGCGTAGCTTCGGTATGGAACACAAATGAAATAACATAAAACTTGTTGTGGACGCCGAGCCTGCCCGCGACAGCATGAACACAGACAACATATAAAATAGGCCACGCCCCTTTTAACTGCGGCGTGTATACCGCACTAGTTGTAAGATCGTATAACTGTATATATAGCGATAAGTTTTTTGAAATAAATGTAGTCGAACTGAAGTAGTCAAAGTGATTGGATCCGACCATTCAATCAACGGAACTTGAACAAGCAACAGTGTTTAATTGAACTACAGTCCACATCGAACCAGGAACCTGACCTACTAGGAGCTGCGAACCGAAGTCTCCAGTACATCGTGTAGACCTTGCGATCCATCGCCTACATCTTGGTCCATCGGAGCCGGATAGAACCAGAAGAACTTAAGCGACCAACAGCTTATCCAGTGAACGTCTGCCGCCCATCGAACATGGTGGTCACGAGGAGCCAAAGCGACCTGGCAGAGCTGGAAGAGCGGAAGCGGTTGGACGAAGAGCGCCTTCGAAGGCTATCCCTAGAGCCGCCGGCATCACCATCTGTGCCGGCCGCTGGCACGGCTGCTGGCACGACCGCCGGCCCGTCCGGCAACATCGAACGAAGCAAGTCACCGGCGCACTCGCAACGAACTGCGAACTCCACCCTAAGGCTGCGGCTGGCGGAGTTAGAGGCGGCCGAGAAACTTGCTGAATTGAAGAGAAAGGAGTTGGAAATGGAAGCGGACCTAGTGAAGAAGCGATTGGCGGCTCAGATCGCGAATATTGAAGAAGATCAGAGCCTTCACGACGAGCCAACCGTGCGGAACAACGACAACCACCAGAAGGTGGATGATTGGTTGCAACGCACAAACCCCTCCACCCTACGGGGGGAGAGCGGGGATGTGCCGCGCCTCAACACCGAGAGGCAACAAGAAGAACCACGACGAGCACGCTTTGAGCGTTCTACAAGATCACCTACCACGGGTCGATCTGACCGCAGATCCGGGATCGAACAACTCGCCGAGGCCATTGAACGAATGGCCAGACCTCGGGCCCGCTACAACTCCGACCTGCCCGTCTTCACTGGGGCACCAAACGAGTGGCTGCCATTCAAGGCAGCAGTACGGGACTCCACAGCCCTGTACCACATCTCAGCCGCTGAGAACTTACAGCGGCTGAGAAGTTGCCTCAAGGGCGACGCACGTGACGCCGTGGCTGCATTACTGCACACAGCCACTGATCCTGACGTCATCATCAAAACATTGGAACAGAGCTTTGGGAGACCGGAGCTCATCATCGACCGAGCATTAGAAGAGCTAAGAAGGTTCCCGAAGCCAGGGATGACAGCGACCGACCTCAACACGTTCGCTGTCAAACTTCAGAACGTCGTCTGCGTGCTACAGAACATCGACCGGCGGGGGTACCTGTATAACCCGATGCTGGCGCGTGAGGTGCTGGAGAAGCTAAGCCCGCACATCAAAACGCAGTGGTGCCACTACGCCAACGAACACCAGTCACCTTCGGAGCCAGAAATTGTCATGCTGTCTCGATTCCTCATGCGAGAAGCAGACATGGCACTGCGTTTTACATACGCACCGGCAGCGACCTCTGCCGCCCGTGAGACGAGACCAGCGGCATTTAAGAAGAAAGGGAACGCCGTGTACACTACCGACGAGGGCGCGGAACAAGAAACAAAGACTGACCTATGCCAGAGCTGCAACCAAGCCCATGCGCTACATCAGTGCCCAACCTACCGGGCACTGACCGTCGATAAGCGCTGGGAGCTGGTCAAAGAGAAAGGCGTATGCTTCCGATGCGCCGACAAGAAACATCGTCGGTACCAATGCAAGGCGAAGCTGTGCGGCATTAACCAATGCCACCGCCCGCACCACTCAACACTGCACGAAGAAGCGCGACCTAACGCACGATCAGCTGCGCAACCCGAACATTCGTCGAGCCACAATGCAGCGGTCTTGTCGGTAGCACCCACCAATGCTGCCGGCCTGAAGACCGTGATGCTGAAGATCTGCCCCGTGGTTGTCACTGGTCCACGGGGGGAGGTCGAAACCTACGCGCTGCTCGACGAAGGCGCCACTATCACACTCATCGACCATAAGTTGGCGAAACGGATCGGCGCAGAAGGCCCTACGCAGCCCCTACATCTGAATGGCGTTAACATGTCGCAGCGAGAGGAAGATAGCCAAACCGTCTCACTCTCACTGAGGGGAGCAAAGGAAACAGCGCTATACAAAGTCAAAGCGCGCACTGTACGCGACCTAAAGCTACATCGGCAGACCGTCCCGAGCTCACTTCTACAACACCGACACCTACGGGACTTGATGGAGGCAGAGGTGTGCTACGACCTGGCACACCCCCTCATCTTAGTAGGCGCCGACCACTGGGAGCTCATTGTATCCCGTGAGCTTCGTCTTGGCGGGCCAAATGAACCGGCCGCGTCGAGGACCCGACTTGGCTGGGTGATGCATGGAACCGCACCCCGCAGCCTGATCTACGAAAACGAGAGCGTGCTGCACGTATACGCGCCCGACCAGCGTACGAACAAGCACGACCAGCGCCTACACGAGCTTGTGGAGGCGCACTTCCGCATCGACGCGCTCGGCGTCGCTATCCATTCGAGAGTGAGCGACGCAGATCTACGAGCTACGAAGATCTTCGAAGAAACAATAAAGAAAACAGACAGCGGCTACGAAGTGGGCTTGCCTTGGCGGCGAGATGACGTCACCATGCCGTCGAACTACGGCGCGGCTCTACGGCGTCTACAAAGCATCGAACGAAAGATGGACGCCTACCCAGACTTCGCGGACCAATACGCCGCGCAAATAGAAAATCTGTTGGCTAAGAATTATGCGGTGCCATGCGACGGGACTGAACGACGGAGCCCCATCTGCTGGTACCTCCCGCACTTCGCAGTACAGAACCCGAACAAGCCTGGTAAACAACGGCTTGTTTTTGACGCAGCTCACCAATGTCACGGCGTGAGCTTGAACGACCATCTGCTGGAGGGCCCGGACCTTCTACTATCACTACAAGGAATCGTCTTCAGATTCAGAGAACGGCCGGTCGCCGTCACCGCCGACATACAAGAGATGTTTCTACGAGTGAAGATCCGACCTGAAGACCAGCCCGCACAGCAGTTCTTATGGCGAGGCCGGGACCGAACTAACCCGCCTCGCCACTACAAGATGGCGAGCATGATTTTCGGCGCCGCCAGCTCACCGTTTATGGCGCACAGCGTGCGCAACCACAATGCGCGCGCACATGCACAGACTCACCCACGCGCTCTAGTGGCCATCACGAACAGCCACTATATGGATGATCTAGTAGACAGCTACGCCAATGAAGAGGAGGCCCGTAGCACCATACAAGAGCTACGCGAGGTGCACGCGGCCGCTGACTTCACTCTGCGCAGTTGGAGTGCTAGCAACACGAACGTGCTACGAGACGTACCGCCAGAGCTACGAGCGACTACGCCCACTCAGTTGGGAGCAGGGAGCCCTGAGAGCAAGATACTCGGGCTCTGCTGGGACTCCAACAGAGACGAACTGGGGTTCAACACCGCAATGCACCGCGTACCGGCTGAGGTGCGCGCGCAGATCCGCGCACCCACGAAGAGAGAGGCCCTCAGCGCGGTCATGTCCATTTATGACCCGCTTGGTCTCCTCAGTCAGTACACCATTCGAGCGAAGATCATCCTGCAGAGCCTGTGGCGTCTGCACATGCCATGGGACGAGCCGATACCTGCAGAAGAAGCCGAACATTTCGCAGAATGGCTACGCCAGCTGAGCGAGATAACTCGCTTGCGCCTACGCCGTAGCTACGCGCTAGAGGGACACAAGCGCGTAGACCTGCACATACTATGCGATGCGAGCGAGCAGGCATTCTCTACGGTGGCCTTTTGGAGGGCCATCCACCACGACGGCAGCGTGACCATTGCCTTGGTGGCTGCTAAAGCCAAGGTAGCGCCGCGACGCGCGCAGAGCATACCGCGCCTAGAACTTCAGGCAGCGGTCATCGGCGCGAGGCTCGCGGACGTTATAAAAAAGGAGCATCGCGTGCAAGTAACAAAAACCACCTACTGGACCGACTCTGCGACCGTAGTCCATTGGGTGCACAACGACGCGAAGCGCTACACGCCCTTTGTAGCGCACCGGCTGGGCGAGTTAGCGGAGTTAACTCACCGACGTGAGTGGAGATGGCTGCCTACCGAACATAACGTAGCCGACGACGCGACGAGACTGAGCCGCACGCCCATAGCCGCTAGCGATCGCTGGTTCCAGGGGCCCAGCTTCCTTCGCGAACCCGAAGAAAATGGCCCACACACCAAGCGTTCACTGACCAACAAGAGGTCCTACACAAGCAGGACGAACATATGGAGATCCCACACACGAGCGAGCGGGATGAACACAGCGACCGATGGCTGCCTGAACCCACCCGCTTCTCGAAACAAGAGACGTTGATACGGGTGTCCGCGCGTGTCCTGGCATTGAACGACATATGCCAGCATCGAACAACGCACATGGAAACAGAGCAAAGCGAGCGTTGGCCACCTGACCCGGGCGGAGCGAGGGAGCAGCAAGTACGCTCCGTGAAGACCGCTCTGCACACAACGCTACGTGAAAAGGTGCTATCTGAGGAGGTCCTGCAGACCCACCTGACCGAGGCCGAACATTCGATCAATGCTCGCCCCCTCACCTACGTCAGCGTGAGTGCACTCGACCCAGAAGCGCTCACACCGAACCATTTCCTGCTGGGGTCATCGATCGGCCTACCTACCACAGGCCCCTGCGATGAAGCTGACCGACGAACTTGGCGAGCAAGCCAAGCGCTCGCTGACCATTTCTGGAAGCGCTGGCTGCGGGAATACCTCCCCACGCTTGTACCACGAGGGGAGCCAGCTAACCGCCGACGACAACTGCAAGCCGGCGACATCGTGGTTGTGGTCGACCACACGATGCCCCGGAACGTCTGGCCAATCGGGATTGTTGAGCGCACCTATCCCGGTCCAGATGGCTGCGTTCGAGTCGCCGACGTAAGAACTAAGAGCGGTACCTTCCGACGCCCTGCCAGCAAACTCGCCGTCCTGCTAAGGGAACAAGAGGCTACGCGAGCTGCGCCGGGGGGAGAGATGTTGTGGACGCCGAGCCTGCCCGCGACAGCATTAACACAGACAACATATAAAATAGGCCACGCCCCTTTTAACTGCGGCGTGTATACCGCACTAGTTGTAAGATCGTATAACTGTATATATAGCGATAAGTTTTTTGAAATAAATGTAGTCGAACTGAAGTAGTCAAAGTGATTGGATCCGACCATTCAATCAACGGAACTTGAACAAGCAACAGTGTTTAATTGAACTACAGTCCACATCGAACCAGGAACCTGACCTACTAGGAGCTGCGAACCGAAGTCTCCAGTACATCGTGTAGACCTTGCGATCCATCGCCTACAAAACTATAGGAACCTACGTTATAAAAAAATATCAATATCTAACTACATAACTAGGACCTATAATAGGTATTACAATTTATTACCTTTCAATATCCTTTGGAAGCGTAAAGAATGACAATTCGTCATTTCTATCACTATTCAAACAGCCGAATGCTATGCAGTACTTTCTAGCTTTCTTCTTGGTACTCATAATTAAAACACGAATAAAGTTTGTCAATAACTTTACGTAAGTAGGTGCTCTATCGGTAAGTACAAGGCGCGCGACTCATCGAGCGCACGCTTGACACTCGACTGAACGGACCCGAATATTGGGTCCTCGAACTTATTTGTACTTGTTGCGGAGTGCGACCGCCCTGACCCGGGCTAGTGTTTAGCATTGGCTATAAAGATAAACCACTGCTTTTGACCTCTATCGCTGCCTAACATCTTGTATGACAGCTAGAGGTCACGTGGTATGCTCAAGTGCAAGCTAATATGGCAGTGAGCTGGCCATATTTCCCTACCGATAACCGTAGACGTAAAGAGTCCTTTAGTGTAGACCACGCTGAGGTAAACTAGAGTGGATGCCTTTTGCCCAGGTGTGACGACGGTTTATTCCCCCAGTTTATACTCTCTCTGCTTCTATTCTATAAGGCCTATCGTTTAAATCTTATTTTGGTCGAAATGTACCAGAGCATAGACCTGCGGCCAACGACTGGCAGAAACTGGATACAGAGATCTGAAGACCCAACTTAGTGACGTGGGAGAGGCCTACGTCCATCTGTGGACAAGTATCATAAGCCAATTAATTATCTAGTGCGTAGCAAAATCAAACCTAAACATTTTATTGAAAGCCTCGAATGGAGTCTTAAAACAGTTCCTTCACATTTACCTATTTGTCCTACTTCTAGAACATGTAAAAAAAAGGCAAAACAAACAAAGTAATTCCACCCTAGCACATCATTTAATGGTCTCAAGCTCTTGGCCTAATTTCCAGATTTCCTCTCCGCACTGCGCGGAAATAGCGGAAGTGGAGCGAGATGTAAATATCTTGTACACGTGTATATTTATTAGGTAGGTAATGTGTAAATATGTCCTCTCGTGATACTCGTTTACACCCGCGGCTTTATCCGCAACAATAATATATCGAAGTACCTACACCCATAGAACTCAGGTTTAGTTTTCTACCATAGGCGCACTAAATTATTATCAGTAATAACGTCCGACGACTATTAAACCGTCACTTTTTGTATGGGCATCGGCACCTCTTCAAAATCTAATTAATTATGGGTCTCGAAACTAGTATAGACTCTACACGCCGTTGACAGACAGACGGACGCACAGACAACGTTGTCACATATGGTTCCATTTGGACCCTTGAGTACGGAACCTTAAATAAGTAAAGTACGCGCGCATTGTGTAGGTAGGTGTGTATGTCTTCAGCCCTCCTCTTAGCTAATGGTATGAAACGGAAAAAGCTCCGCAGAGGCACATGTATTTGTCCTTTCAAAATAATCGTCGAGAAGGCTTTTAGGGCTAAAACGGAACAGACAAGGTAGACTTTGCAATGTCACAGAATAAATAATAGCACACGGCAATGTATGTTTTAAAATAACATAGGACATTCCTCCAAAATACTGATTTAATTGAGCGGTGATGCAACTTGAATGACATTAACAAACTGTTATAAATATGGATCACTAGCTGTGCCCGCGACTTTGCCCGCGGGGTCATTTTTCTGGGATAAAAGTATGCAATATGTTATCCCAGGATCAAAAGTACCTATAAGGTACAATATACCCGTCAAATAGTTTTTAAAGATTGCTCGGCTTCTACTCATCGGATTGAGACCAAGTAGGTAGGTAGTAGTAGGTAGGTTGGTACCAGTTTTTAAGTCAAAAACCTAAGCTCTCCAACAGGGAAAACTGATCGCAATCGGTCCAGTAGTTTTTACGGGACGCGCGAACAAACAGACAGACAGATAAACAAACAGAAAGACATACACGATAAAATAAAATGAGGCAAAAATTTAAGTGAGAATGGATGCTACTAACAAATTTTAAATCGTTATAGATCCTAAATGGTCATTCGAAATGAAAAATGATAATAGAAACCTAATGATTATTTTCAAATATCTATTCAATGGTACCCCACTTACCATAGTTCATGAACTTTTTTTTTTGTTTTTCACAATATGGCGTCTGGTTGTCGCCTTATCGAATTTTGATTACCTGTTGTCATGTCTTTAGGAGCACCATAGTGCATATAATATAGTCCATACGGATGGACTTATATAAATTTACTGTGGTAGATTAAGAGAAATCGATTGACGTAAGAATCATAAACATACATAGGCTGATAAACACATTACCCTCCGCGCTGTCGGGTAAAATGAGTTGTTATTCAAGCTTAAAGTTAAGCCAATTCATATAATACTTCAGAAATGAAAAACTCTATTTAGCAAATTTACGATAAGGAGGCTGTGAGAATAAGTGTATAAACAACCGTCCTAGCTTTTACTGTGTAGGCACTCATAAAGAAATACCATGTAAGTAATTTATTAAAGTAATACCATGGGATTACTTGCCACGACGCCATGCCGGAATCCCATGTCATAGATTTATGTAAATACTCTAATGTGTTGGGGGAATATGGGGATAGGTTAGATTGTTAGGAAGATATATCTTCTGGGTTTACCATATCTGACCACATCGGAGGTGGTTTTCAAACACAATCCAATAAAATAATATTTGAATAGTACCCGAGGACCAGTTGTAAATATGATTCTGGCATCACGGTTATAATAAAATTGAAAGTTACAGGTAAATCATAAGTATTATATCATTCAAACTATGAGCTCTCCACTTCTGGCAGTGAAACAGGCCTTCTCAGGGATTATTACCTAAGTGCCCACCGGACTGTCTGATGTGGAATTTCGAAAACTCGAAAGATCTTGTGGCCAGGCTGGCACAGAGCGGCTTGGTTGTATGCAAGAATTTCGTAATGTTTGAACTAATGTGTTGTATGTGTCGTGACGATATCGTAAAATTGATCATTTCATGAAATGGTTGGCTAGATCATGAAAAAAAAAACATGAAATTATCGGTGACATCATGAAATAGTTTGGCCAGATGAATGAATGATTAACGTTTGACGATATAAATAGCTAAACGCACGGCTACTTCTTGTTATGGTCAAACATTAGTGATCAAATCGTAAAATAGTTACATAATTCACCGCTAGAGGCGCTAGGTCCGGCAAGAGATAGGTTAGAAGGCGAAGGCGGGAGCGAAGCATTCGTGTTTTTTTAGCCTTGAAAATATATCTGTTTGAAAACCTTTGGTAACATGAAAACCATTAATGATATTTAATGATATGGCCAAACTTGGATTGAGATATGCTAATGTTTCAACTACTCGTATATGGTTCTATTTTAGCTTTATTTTAGCCGGGCATTTCATGAAATGATCAATTCTATGATATAGACACGACATATTATGCTTAGATCTAGTTAAAGGGGGGAAGATACGGCATGCTTTAAAATCACGTAAACAAAACCTGGGCTAGATACAACATACAGGCAAACACCCACACAGCAACATTCCCACCGTCATGCTTCATGTGCATCAACAACGAAGATAGAGAACATACATTACCGCTAATGAGAGTCACTGTCACTGCTAATACGTGCCACACAAACGCCACTTCGATTGTGATGTGACTAGGTCAAAGTAGGGCAGTTGTGTGCGTTGCACCTAATTTAGGCTTATTACGATTTCAAGAATATATGCAAGTTTTACTAGATATATATAACACTAAGTTTTACTAGCACCAGTATTCTTTGATTAGAGGCCTGACACATTCTGACACTAATGGTTAGCACTCTCGTTCCACATACATAGTAGGTACGTAATATAGTTGACGACCAGTTGGCCTAGTAACTGACTGCAAAGTCAACGATCGCGGGTTCGAATCACGCAAGGTTCGTGTTTGTGTGAAGAGCACAGATGTTTGTTTTAGAGTAGTGGATGTATTTATTAGTATTTATGTATGTTTATCCGTTGTCTTGTACCCATAGCACAGGATGTCCTAGTTTGGGTTTGGGTTTATCCGTTGTCTTGTACCCATAGCACAGGATGTCTTAATTGGGTTCACACCAATTACCTAGCGGTAATTGGTGTGAATTAGCTATATCTATACTTATAATAATAAAGCAATAAGTACGAAAAAGTATGTACAAAGAAGATAATAAGTGGAAATATTGTCTAGGGCCGTTGTAGTGCTTAAAATAAACTACTGAACAAGAATATAACATTTTTTTAAATCTTGTCTATTTTTTTTGTTTGTCTGTAAAGTATGTTCACGCATCACGTAAAAAGTACTGAACCGATTGCGATGCGGCTTTCACTGTTGGATTGGTTAGGGTTTGAATTATAAACGTGGGTACTTTTTATCTTAATCCGATGCTTATATGCCGAGCAATCGATTGAAACTATTTGACGGCTAAACGAATTTTGAAGAAATGTAATATATTGTACTTTATAGGTACTTTTGGTCCTGGAATAACACGTATGGGCTACTTTTCAATGAAATGACCACGCTGGCACAGCTAGTCCTGAATACATTTATATGTTGTAGTAGTATTCCTTGTACGATAATCTCACCAGTCGTCCTTAAAACGCCCTGGTTCATGACCTAAGATTGGAAATTTCATTGCCTAGGTCGAATATCACTCCCCTCATAAGCCGCTCCCCTCTGTCGCCGTACGTCCGTAGGTGGAGGCTCTGTATTGTATTTCTTGACCTACGACATTGTATTCCTTCCCTAATGTAGGCGCCAGACGTGAAAGGACATCTTCTGTATTATTGGATTACATAGCTACATTTTTAAGAAGAAGTAATATTATAAGCGAGGTTCTATATTGAATATAATTTTATCTCATGTCTGTCACTGTCACCAGGATTGTTAAACCTATTTCGATTGTTCATTTTTTATTGGAGAGGTTAAATTTTTTAATAATTAAAATAAGAATACTTTATAATGTTCCCTCGGTCAAGCACCTTCACAAAAAACCCGATTGTAAACAAAACTAAAAAGTGGCAAACATTTAAGTGGGAATAGTTGCTAACCAACTTTAAAATGTTAAAAATCCTAAAAGGTCATTCGAAATGAAAAATGATAAGAGAAACCTAAAATTATTTACAAATACCTACTCAATGATTCCCCACTTAACATAGTTTGTCGAGTTTTTTTTTTCTTTTCACAATATGGAAAGAAAGAAAGAAAGAAAGAAAAATACATTTATTCAACACACACAAAAATAAAAGATACAAATAATTAGAAAAATTAAGTAGGAACAATAGAAAAGGAAAACAAAGAAAATGTAAAAGTAGATATGGCGTATGGTGGTCGACATATTAAATTTAAAATTTTGTCATGTCTTTAGTTGCACTCGCAAGATTAAGACCACTGACGTAAGAATCATCAAAATCGGTCCACGCGTTTGGTCTAAATAGTGCTACAAAGGAACATAAGGAACATGCTTATATGCACGAGCTGAGCGGAGGGTTTAAACTAGATATGAAACGGATAGCTGTTTAGCCGGATACCGGATATCCGGTCAATCATGAAGCAGGATAGCCGGATATCCGGTCTAACATTACCGATTGGCGCATCGTAACGAGCAAGCTCGCGTAGGTGGCGCACGATTGATCAGACGGGCTCGGGTAAATTCGGGCCTTTTCGTTCTGGAGCGAAATTAGCAAATGTTTCATGGACTTGTTGAATTGATTGCAAACACGATCATTTGACTTTATTGTAAACTTACTATTGTAGCTTGAGGTTATTATGAAAGTATTATTATAATCCTAATAAGATTTACCTCAATTTGTCCTAAGTGCAGTAAGATTACAATATGTTTTGTTCAAAAATGAAAATTTATTGATTTTATTCGTTATGTGGATTAAATAAAGTACTTAAATATGATATTTCGTTAATTTTTTTTTTAAATACGGAACCGGCCGAATACTCGTTTACTATCCGGTATCCGGCCGGATAGTAAATTTAGGCCGGATAGGCCGGATACCGGATAGTTACCGAATATGCGTTTCATCTCTATTAAACATGTCATAAACCCTCCGCTCAGTCGGGTAAAAATAGTTAAACACGTTTTTGTATATCATGACACTTTTTAAACTACGAGTATTATACAAGTTGAGTTATTATATTTATTCCGTAGAATACTTTTTCCTATGGTTATAATTATTATATAGTACGAGTATGCTAAATGCACAACATATTTTTTGATAATAAGTGTGTAAGTGGCATGCTATTCTTATTATCTTCTAGCAGTACCCGCCCCGCGTTCTTAGTATAGAAGATATTATAGATAATAATATAAGATATCTACAGGATGGATTTTCGAGACGGGACATTAAGGCAGGTACCATAATCGTTATAGTAACAGGAAAACGTTCCTAGGAGACCATCCATAATTTTTTGAGATAGTCTGAACTGCATTCACAGATTTTGGATAAAATGTAAAGTCAGCAAGATAATGGTCACTTTACGCAAAAACTTTTTTGATGCCAATCAATCCTGTTTATTATAAGGATCAAAAGTCTCTACTAGATCAACTACTAGGTTAATGTGTGGGAAAAGATTTTCCCAATTTCTGTAATTTCTAGTATTCAAATCTGAGTCGGCCCAGTAGAGACTTTTGATCTTTATAAGAAACAGGATCGATTGGTATCAAAAAATGTTTTAATGTAAAATTACCATTCTCTTGCTGACTGTACATTTTATCCAAAATCTGTGAATGCAGTTTATTCAGAATATCTCAAAAAGTTATGGATGGTCTCCTAGGATCTTTTCATGGGACAGTAAAGGCAGGTAGGTACCTGCCTTTACTGTCCCGTCTCAAAAATCCAGCCTGTATCCCTAACAATATATAAAAGTGAAACGTTGTCTGTTTGTTTGGGGAGCTTTCACGCGATAACGGCTGGGCGGATTTTGATGAAATTTGGAATGGAGATAGCTTATAAAAAAAATACCCTGAAAAACCCTGGAATAAAACATAGAATACCTACTTTTTTCCCGGAAAATTGGAAATTTCCACGGGAAAACTGGAAAAATGCTGATTACTCGCTGTAAGAAACGGTTGCCATGGAATCGAAATAACAAGTATGTCAAAAAACATCAAGAGCATTGGTGCTGTACCTAAGTACTTTTGCACTTATTATAATAAAGCAGTGAAAAGTAACAAAAAGTCTGTAAAATCAAGACAATTTAAAAAAAAGTTTTGTTTTTTAAAATAAGCTACTGAACAAGAATATCTATATAATTATTTCAATGGTGTGTCTCTGTCTGTCGGTCGGTTTGTTCGCGCATCACGTAAAAACTATTGGACCGATTGTAATGCAGTTTTCACTGAATAACTTATGGATTGAAATAAAAACTTATGGTTTGAATTAAAAACTGGTGGTGTAAAATGGCTAAACGAAATTTGGTATTAATTTATTGTACCTTATAGGTACTTTTAGTACTGGAATAACACATAAGACTGAATCCAACAATTAAATACAATACAAAACAATTATATACAATTAAGTTCACGTATAAGCTACTTAATTGCAATGCGGTTTTTATTTTCGTCTTCGTTGTTTCTGGTACGGAAGAGTATGCGTGTTGTAAAATGCTTTTGCCATAGAAAAATGACCACGCGGGCAAAGCCACGGACACAACTAGTTCCATATAAATAAATAATAATTGTGTTAGTTTGATTAACTCTTGTATTTTAAGTTTTTGTAATTTCGTAAAATAATAAACATCTTAAAACCGAAATCACATTGATCTTTTTGCTTTTTATTTGGGTTATGCGCGCTTTACAGACTACGTTTGACCGTCATCTCAGCTGATCAAGACAACATCATTATCATCTGTTGATGATAATGATGTTGCCTGCATTAGTCCACTGCTGGACATAGGCCTCTCCTAATACGCGCCACTGAGCCCGATTTTCGGCTCTTCTCGTGTAATACTTTGCGCAGCTCGTCGCTCCATCAAGACATGGAGTTATCTATTCTAATAAGCTGTGATATCTATAGAGACGGATATATCTGTTCACTTAAGACATTACTTTTTAGGAAATAACAAAGATAACAGAGTAACACACTTTGCCTAAATGTGGAATCAAAACGCTTCCGACCATGAATCGAAAGAATGTCTACGAAGATGAAAATAAAACTGATGATAAAACGAACAGTGCTGTTGCATGTAACGCATCGTCGACCGCATCAACTTTTAACATCGGCTGATATAGTGGTCGCAGCATAAGCTTAATCAACATAACAAAATAAATAAGCTTTTTCATATAACAAAAGAAGCTTAATATAACCGGTTCGATTGTAACAGCTGCCGTATTTTTAATACCACCAAATTGATACAATAAAATGGAAAAAGGTTAAAAATGGCTCAGTCAATAATAAACGGATTACTTTCGGCCTGTCGTGAAATATTCAGACCGGAAGTACTGCAAGGGGGTGGATGGAGGGGGTGTTTTCCGGTGGGAGTCTCACGAAACTGCGCTACCTCCACGACGTAAACACGCCTGGGACCGCGTGAAATAAGGGTTGAGCAAACGTATAATGATACATAAACATTGTTGTTTGTGTTTTTTAAGTTTACACTTGCCTCAAGCCACTAAAAATTGCATATAACTATCAAATTGTACGATATATATACGCAGAAACTTTTAAAGTTAGTAACAGCTTTAGCCGTATTATTTTCTGCGCCTATTTCTCTTCATCGTAGATTATTTAACCGATATGTGTTTAAGGATCTAAGAAAATTCCTAAAATTTACCATATTCTAGTACCTACAATTTTATTTAGTGGTATTTAACCACAAATAATTCTTGCAATAATCAATTAATCCACAAGAATCCTTGCTTCCTGATCTAATTTTGGTTTAAATTAGCCTCGAGACTTCACATCTTTTTTATTTATTTTAAGATAAATGCATTTGTGCTGTACCTATTTACTGCACTTGCATGTAGCATTCGCAACACTGTTATATAACAAGGAGTTGCTCTCGTTTGTACGTAGGTTTAGGTAAAAAATCTGCTGTAATGTAACTAATGTCATAAATTACTTGCCGTTCCCCAAACCTTGACCCCTCTTCCCATTTTACTGCGCCCTTTAGTCCTTTCTTTTATTGTGATCTCGTTTTTATTAGCTCCGTTCTTATAGTTTTTATGACATATCTCTGTCCTTTTCTGATCTCCGAGAGCTGCCATAACTTTTATTAGATTAGTAGTAAGATGCCTAAAGACCTGTACTCACTGGATCGGATCTCTAATGCGTATTACTACACTGATCTGTTGAGATCAGAGTCACAAAGGACAAGATGCGTCCAGACTTATTTAAAGTGACCAGTGATCACAAAAAAACTGAAATCCAAGATCTTGCTTGTGATCTTGCTTGTGATCTTGCGTTAGTGACCGATTGTACGTGTAGTCGTTTTGGTTGAAGAATTAGGCACGGCACGACAGATAAGAAAATACTCTTAGTTGATTGCCACAATGTACACAACGAGCACAACATAAAAAACATAGCGGACAGCATATAGTTACACATAATCAAGGAACCTGATCGTACGAACTTCCTCTTCACGAACTTTTTAATTGTTATACCTTGTGATCTAGATCGTGCGTGTAGGAGTCACTTTGATCCAAGGAATTTATCTTGCTTTGATCACACTCCAATCATAGACAATCACATAAGTCTAATCAATTGACATTACACGGGCCAACTTGCAAAATCGCGCCGTGTCTAGTAGGTGCGTGATTCAGGTAGTATCTACTAGTTTAATATGCAGATGTGAACTTTTACATTGTTCATGATACTCATCACGTGATTTCAAACACAAACGACACACTGTAATTTCAAACAGAAAGATACATGCTCACATCTTGAGTTCCTACTCCTTCCACCTCCACCTTCAGACCTATCTAATAGTAAGAATACATAGCCTGTGCAATACCATTGTAGGTAGAGTACATCTGAACAACACGTGGATCTTCATTGGACGTAGTACGAGTAATACGGTTCAAAATTTACTTCCAGATATATTTATGTACCTATATATATAATATACTAGTGACTCGCCCCGGCTTCGCACGGGTAGCGCTCACACCGCGTCATTTTTCTTACTTTTACAGTAAGCGTAATTCATAATCTTTGGCAGCAACGATCGTGGTACTATTTGACCAAAGACAACTGCATTATTACTCACGTACTTGACTGACTTGTTATTATTTCATTTCCACGGTACCATTTCATTCCTTTCTTTACAGCGAGTAATCAACATTTTTGTAGTCAAATTTTTGCTACCTTGGGTTAGGTACATTATTGAAATTTTCGTTAAGACCAATTTTTTTTTTTTTTAAAAATAAATTTCTGCCCATGTTACTTGCTGATAATGTAGATTTTCTATAGGTGAAAGAATTTTAAATCGGTTCAGTAATTTTTGAGTTTATCCATTATAAACAAACATGCAAAAAATCTGATCTTTCTTCTTTATAATATTAGTGTAGATATACTAACACAGTGAGTTCAATAAAAGCTTGTAATAATAAAAACAGTTCGGCTCGGCAACACTGAGTTCATGCTGAGGACCATTACCAATTGTCGAGAACTTCTCCGAATGATCGGTTGTTACTGAAAGTTTACCAATAACTCGCCAGGTTCTTACTAGGGATGTACGAGTATTCATAACCGTAACCGATATCCGAAATAAAAATATATCTGTAACAGAAACCGTATAAAGTAACAGATATCAAACTCATCTCACCATATTATTTATTCTGTGCTCTTACCTTCAACGACACACAAAAGTGTGCTTTATATTTTCAATTTTCATTCACGCGACAAGCCGTTGAATAACTTAACAATAAAGAGAACAGCAAATTTACGGAAGGATTTTGTGTGCAGTTATATATAGCTCCTCCTGTTGCCAACATTTTGAACGCCCGATGCAGCTGCTGCGGCGTCCAGTTTTAGAGATTGGATAAGCCCAATCTGAGTGTTTTATTCGTTCAGGAGATATTTTTCCTCTATGGTAAAACCTCCAATATTTACCAATAACCTTCATAGGATAAATAAAAACCAAATAAAACAGGATCTGTCATTTTGACGAAATTTTTGCTGGTTTTCACAAAGATATTCTGGTCACTTTTTCTACTAAACTGTGTTGATATTTTAATGATATTAGATAGATTCATATAATATTTAAATAATACATAATAATAGGGTGTCATCGATCCTATCTCCTGCAGATTTCAGGGGCAGGCTTATAATATTGTCCCAAATACACATTTTTTGTAGGAGCTAGGTGGCGTTATGTGTGTCATCTTGGGTGTATCTATAAGAAGGTACCCTATTTATATTGCTTTACTTTTTAACGCCCGAACTCAAAAAGAGAGAGGTGTTATAAGTTTAGGTTGTGTATGTATGTATGTGTCATTGTATCATTATGTCTGTCTATGGCATCGTAGCTCCCAAACGATTAGACCATTTTTTTTCTGTTTGAAAGCTGATGTGATCGAGATGTTTCTTAGCTATAATTTCAGGGCCTATAAACATTTTTAATTTATGCTTGATAATCTTCTTCCAAAAGGTTTCCAATTTATCTGTGTTTTATACATATTGTGTATATTTATCTCCGGGATTTCTAAACCGATTTGGATAATGATTATTTTGATGACTTTCATTGTAGACCAATATAAATTTTCCAAAAAATTATGCAGTTTTTTTTATAAATCTAAATAAAATTGTTTTTTTTTTTCATTCAAAGAAATTTGATATAATGTATCTACAGTATATAGTCTTGTAGACTGATGTAATTGATACTGCCTGAACCCATCAAAAAAACATTATTATCAATATTAGAAATTTTCCGAAAGATTTGATTATCAAATTGATTAAAAAACCGTAAATACAGTCCATGACATTTTTTAAGTATGTTTTGTTATTTCATTCATTTACGTTTTTTTTTATATTTTTGTGTAATTTTACCATATTTTTAAACTCCCATTGTATAAATTGTTGGTATCCTCATATAGTTATACATTATGTGTCTATTTATTTCAGTATCCGCCTAAGTCCGTACTGAACTCCATTACTGACAGCCCTAGAGTACACAGTATCCGTTCCATGGAATAGGATTAATGCAGGGAACTGACAAATTATACTTACTCAACTTCAAGTTGTTGCTACACAAAGTATAACTTGTCGATTGTGGGCGGAGGGAAACCGAATCATTACACTGGGAATATTAAGTAGACTGATGATTGTTTAAAATATGGTTTTGAATGGATTATTCCTTATTCATAGTCAGTAGAGAGGGCACTAAGTTTCGTGAGTGCCGTCTTGGGGCCCATGTGAATATTTGATGTTACAATAAAATAAATTTCAAATAGTAATAAAATCATCAAAGGCACGATAAAACTCCATACTAAGTTACTACTTATACTTTTTTCTATCTCTAGTACGGAAATCGCCAAAATAGGTTTGCCTGACTATAGGGAACTATTTTGCTATATGTATCAAATTTTCCACCTATCTACCAGAAATACAACCAGAACCACCACCGTGTTTTTCTACCAGAACCTGCTACACATACATTCCAAACGTAACTGTATCCTCCTAAAAATAGAGTCTAAACTAACACCACCCCACTGCACCTGGGTGGTAGAACATTGACCTCTAATTAGACTCCCCTTTTACCCTCCCCCTCTGTTTCACCTACCTATGCAGTAGAGTCACGCGAGGTGATAAAAATGTTTTAACTTAAATGTCAATGGGAGAGTATAATGAGTGTTATGGTGTCTTATCACGAATGGTACAGCCGTTTAATATACCTAAAAATAAAGGTGTGGACGTTCGAAACGCTTGGAGTGAAACCTGCCTAATCATCATCATCATCAGACCATGTTCGTCCACTGCTGGACATAGACCTCTCTTAATAAACGCCGATCTTCGGCTCTTCTAATCCAGTTTGCCGGCCGCCTAACGCAGGTCGTCACTCCACTGACCGGTGGGCGGCCTACACTACGTTTGCCAAGTCGCGGTCTCCACTCGAGGACACGTCTACCCTAGCGGTTGTCCGTCCTTCGAAAAATGTGATCAGCCCATTGCCACTACAGCTTGCTAATCCTTTGAGCTATCTCGGTTACTTTGGTTCTCTGTCGGATAACTATAGAATGTATGAAATCTATGGCTCAAAAACACGGGAAGAAGCAAAAAAAAAATGGTGAGTAAAATATAGGCGGTTAAACACTAGTCTAGCCTTATAATATACCAACGCAAAAACTAAAAAAAAACTGGCACTAAGTGCGAGTCGCGCATTCTGGGTTCTAAAGTTATTTGGTACCTACAACACAATTCTAAAATAAAAAACCTTCAGACGTACTTGTTTTAGTGTATATTGTAAATTATTAGTAGATATAGTAATTAGTAGAAGGTAATTCATAGTTTTGAAAATAAATTTCAATTTTCCATTTCACTACAACACAACTAGATCCATAACAAAATTCATCAAGAAAGCTAAATTTCACGATTGTTCTAATAACATATTTGTTTAATGAAGTAAAAATGTTTTTGGTCCCCTTTCCCTACACGGATTCCCATTTAAAAATATATGGCGCCTTTATTTTACCCATGTTAAAAATAGCGGTCTCAACTGCTCTTTGTAATTCAACCCTAACTGTCTAGAGATAAACATAATTATCATTAAAATTATCCCATTTATATAATCAGTATAATTTACTCATTAGCTAAACCTGAAGCTCCAAAAAGGCCCGTATTAAATTAATGACATTCATGAACACTATTCTCTTACATGTAATTAATATTTGATGCTTACATATTATACTACATAATTTTAATTTCACTAAAGTTAATTAGGCAATTTAGGAACTTTCTTAGTATACTAATATTTTCTCTCATATTTTCATAATTAACTTAGAAAAGTAACCTGTAATATTATTAACAAGGTAGACAAACTAAAAATACAATTAACTGGATAACGTTTTTGCGTGACTTCGCTCGATCTTAATTTCCCGTTGTATGTTCAGCATATCCAAACCAACATTTATGATTAGCAAGTTCCCATTATCCAGGAATAGGAAAACAACTTCACCCTTTTAAAGACAGATCTTTATCATTTACACATATACATTTATTTTTGATAGATTTATAGTCTTTTTTAAAACGCGTTTAAAACATACTCGTAATACATAAATGGTGGCAGCATGCAAGGGAATCAAGGTATCACGGTCCGACTATGTTCAAAAAGGAAAAGATACAAAATAAAGCTCAAAAGGATGAGTCCAGCTAATCCTAATAAGTTTTAGTTGAAGTATCTTTAATGTTAAGCAAGAAAAGCTTCTGTATCTATGTCCTAAAATAAAAGTCGCTATGTCCTGAAAGAAAAGTCGCTATGTCCTAAAATAAATGTCGCTATGTCCTGAAAGAAAAGTCGCTATGTCCTAAAATAAAAGTCGCTATGTTCTTAAAGAAAAGTCATTGTGTCCTGATAACCAACCTGTAAGCCAAAAAGCCTGTAAGTCAATTATAGTTTGTAGACATATTGTGGGGAGTCTATTGCTCAAATGTATACATTGTAATATTTTTATACAGTCAATAAATATTTTTATTTTTATTATATTACTCTCTTATTACCCGACTACAGCAAAGCAAGGGAAGGGTAATGAGTTTAACAGTCTATGAATGTATGTATCTATGTAAAAAATAAATAACGAAAAAAAATAGTATTACTGTTAGTATCATTGGAGATCTTTTAGCGCCCACACTAGATTTATCTTTGGCATATCTTCTATGCACGGGTTAGGTACTTATCTTTTAATAGTTACTTTAATAGAACTTGATTTGATTTCAAGTACACATTGTAAATATTGTAAGTTAACAAAATGTTAAGTAAATCGCTCTGCTGAAATCGAATCAAGTTCTAATCAAGTATTTAATGCTGATTAAGTGTGCAACAAAACTAAAAAGATCCGCCCCGGTTGATCGGTTCCCAGCGATTTTCTAACGAACTCCGCAAAAAGGTTAAAAATAAATGGTGTTGATTTGCATTACAACTGTAAAAGTTTTTATATAAGTACAGCTGCTACAATATACCTAGTAAAGATTAATTAGAAACCACCGAAGTAGGAAAGTAAAATCTTTTAATTTATCTATGAAAGACCAACCATTGTTTTATTCGTGGAATAGGTATATGATCATTATATCCTGATGCTAAGTATAAACGTAACATTCTTAATAAAAAAAATATGCACAGAATGTGGGTTAAATAATTTAGGTGGGTATTTATGTAATATGTTCCTTTGGGCATCCTATAGAGTAACAGCATGATAGATTTTGATAAACTGAGGCGTCATTGGATTTATATAGGTAAATATGGAGAGTGACACAGGAAGAATCAATAATCCTGTATGGGGGACGCCATGGCGTCTAATATAGGGGGGCGCTATATTAGACGCCATGTTGTCTTAGATAAAAAAAAAACGAGAGGTGGGGATCAAATTTAAAGGCTTTTAAAACCCCTGATATGCCAGTGATGCGCACGCGCATCGCACGCGCGTTGACACTCGAAGCTCTAAAATGCTATAATTATTGTGAAGGTTAATATAAAGACTCTCCTGGCGGCCTCCTGGGATTATAATATGTAATATCAGCCAAATACTAAAATCACACTAGAAAAATGTTACCTAATAAAAATACCTTAATTAAAAAAAACTAAAACTCTACTACATAAAAAAGTGGTTCGGAAACAAGATGAAAATAGATGCATGGATGCAGGCGGGCTAATAACAAAAGGATTTTGATTTTATGATTAATTTTTACCTATAGCTGCTGTAGGTAGGCAGGTACTATGTTTTGTGGAAAGGTGTCTTCTGGTAGCGTTTTCTTAGACTAGGTTAGGTTAACTAAGTCTTGGTTAGTAAGTTGTTTGTTCCAAAATTAAATAATAGCTTTTGCATGAAATTCCTTTGCCACGTCCGCCACTGACAGTCAGAGTTCTTATGCTTAACTTGAAACCAAATTGGAAAAGTTCAAATGTAAACACAAACAAATGTTACAATTAGCCGTAATTTATTCAAAGCAGCGCTAATCGGCAGATTATCCGGCAGATGTACATCCACCTGCTTGTAATTAATGCGACGCCGACGGTCGCCGTCACTGCTAGTAACCCCGCTACACACCTTCAGTTTTGTCTGTGCGATTTAACAGTCGGACTGTAAAGATAAATAATAATCGTAAGTCCTTACAACCTATACACTTTCAAGTAAACTGCGCGATCTATCAGTTTACATTCTGGCCTCTAGATATTAGACCAAGAAGCCCTTGGTATATATATTGATCGTCTAAACAAGAAAACGCAATAATGATAATTACCATAACTTTGAATCATAAATAACTTGGACGCCTGATCCAGATATAGTTTTTTTTAAATGCGCATTGCGAAGCTGAATCATTTTTTGGACAATTATGATATTATTTGCTTTTCATTTTCTACAACGAAGGCCATAATCGACGATTACTC
This sequence comes from Alsophila aescularia, assembly GCA_946251855.1. Lineage (NCBI taxonomy): Eukaryota > Metazoa > Arthropoda > Insecta > Lepidoptera > Geometridae > Alsophila > Alsophila aescularia. Next base: position 32,427,101 of record OX276376.1, read on the forward strand.
CTAAACGCGGTGGGCCAGATACGAAATGTGCGTATTTCACGCTTACTGAGGCAGAATTGCCGGAACTGCGCAATGTTTTTCTGCTAAACTCTCACATTTAAACTGTACAGTTCAAAAGTTTGTAGTTTATGCATAACAATTTATCTGTACAGTTCGATTATATAGTTTAAAACGCACAGAAAAAACTGAAGGTTTTTATCGGGCTTAAATAATTGTGCAATTATGAGCCTTATCGGGAATTAATCACACAACAGATTATTTATTGTTATAATAATAAGTAGGTATCTCGTTAACCAAGCTTCTCAATTTCTCCAAGAAACTCGATTTCACGATTCAAAGTTTTATCAAAGTTGAACCTAATAAATCGATTTGTGTACCTAACCAAACTCTCGTGTAGATAAAAAAATTATGATGATACATGATATATATATATATATATATATATATATTGAAAATCAAACTTTTTATTTACACGTTTGTATTAACGCCAATAAATGATACTTAGTTACAGTCCATTTCAAATAGCTTGGCACTTGGGATGGGTCCATTTAAACATATTTTAAAGTACCTACCTACTACAACAATTGGTATGATTAAACAATATATTAGGTACTTATATGTACCACTTTATTTGTCACCGCCGTAGCCCGGCTTCGCTCGGGTCGTCATCATCATTGTCAGCTTGTTTCCACCCACTGCTGGGTATGGGCCTCCTTGTGCCATTGTCTCTGGGCTGTGCCGACCTCATCCAGCTGCTTCGCTCGGGTAGCTAATACAAAATATTATATTTTGTATCAGTATGTAACATGGCCTATGCCTATGGCAGTCGGAGATAATGTAGCATTCTATTAATGAAATATCTTCAGATTCGAATCGGTATTTTCAAAGATTAGCGGTAACAAATAAATAAATAAGTTTAACGGTTTGTAATATTAATATTAAAGTAGATTTTAAATGTGATAACCTTAACAAAAAACTGTGTTTTATCTAACCAAGTGCCAAGGTATATGAAACAGACTAGTATTAAGACTAGTAACTGAATGTTACAAATCCATGGCCTTATAGTTTTCAAACAATACGACAAGCTCAATATTATAACATATTGCAGAGATTAATTAACTAGAGCTCAAACCTATGAATTTGATATATTAGTCATCCGAGTACGGTTTAGCAGCAGGCATAAACATGTTGTTTCATGTATGCAAGCGGCATATTTGATATACTAAACTCAGTAAAACGATATGTAGGCAACATACTAGATTCGTCATTGTAAATGCGTTAATAATACCAACATGATTGTTCAGTGTGGGAAAATTAACAATTGTAGGGCGAATATGAGACTCATGCTCTGCCCTACGGCCCGGCCTGTTCCTGTTATTCCATGGAAACTTTATACCTGAATTTTGGGTCTTACATTGAATCCAAAGCCAATGTAGCAAAGAAACTTGGTATTTTTTATAAGGTTAGGCGGTACTTCACGCCGGGACAGCTTTTGAATCTTTACCAAGCACAGAGCCGATCTTGTATGGAGTACTGCTGTCACCTCTGGGACGGTTCTGCCAAGTATCAGCTCGAGGCTTTGGATTCAATTGAGAGACGTGCTATAAGGTTCATTGCAGACGACACTCTGGTAAAGAGTAAGCTTCAAAGTCTGGCGCATCGACGTGAGGTAGCAAGCCTGTCGGTATTCTACAGATTGCACTATGGAGAGTGTGCACAAGAATTGCACAATCTGATTCCCCCATCACCTTTCCATTACCGTACGACTAGACGATCAGCAAAGCGCCATCCTTTTTTGGTTGAAATACCTCGCACAAGAACGAAGCGTTACGCTTCTTCATTTATTACAAGAAATTCTAAAGAGTGGAAGGCCCTGCCCTCGTCAGTGTTTCCGGTAAAATATAACCCAGGTGTGTTCAAGTCAAGAGTGCATAGGTATCTACTAGGCAAACGTGCTACACCTTCGACCACATCATCGCTTTCCATCAGGTGAGATCGTGGTCAAACGGTTGACTAGACAGTGATAAAAAAAGCCGTGAAAAAGTAGCCTTTGTCCATCTGGATTACTGTAGCTTTCTATCAGTAAAAATATTGTCAGAAATAGCCTCCTTCAAACATTTATACACAGTATATTACATTGTAAACGACTTTACCTCTACAATAGAGTTAGATCAATGTACCTAGATAATTTATCTAAGATTAGTCGCATGATTCTTATATTCTTATGCTGAGTTAAATTACTGCTTTAGAAGCCAACCTTCATAACTATTATAAGGAGAGGTGCGGTTTCAGTAAAACTGTTTCTTCAAAATCGCATTCAAAAGGTACAATCCAACAAAATTATTATTCTTCAAAGTTTATACCTTCACTAATACTCATCTCTGCTAATACCCACCTTAACACATTCAGGGGCTATGGCTACTTTCTAAATCCCGTTCAGTTTAAGTATCCGTTACGTCGCATGCCGCTGGCATCTGACATTCCTGGGGTTAGGACTCCCACGACACCCTTGCGTTAGGGTTGAACAAAAAAATAATTGAACATTTTGACACCCCCATGAACTTTGTTGTTGAGAAGGGTAATGAATGTACGTATCCAAATATTCTCGTTGTTTTGGGTGTGCGCATAATCCAATCATTGTGGAAGGACTGATAACCGTTGGGGTAGACGTGTTCTTGAGTGGAGACCGCGGCTCGGTAAACGTAGTGTAGGGCGACCACCAGCTAGGTGGAGCGACGATATACGGAAAGTGGCTCGCAGCAGATGGAAGAAAAGAGCCGATGATCGGGCTCAGTTGCGTTTTTAACTGACTTCAAGAGGAGGTTCTCAATTCGACCTCTATATTTTTTATATGTATGTTACGCGATATCTCCGGCAATTGTGGATCGATTTCTACAAATATTTTTTTAAGGGATTTTTTATGCCTCAGGGGTAGTCCCATTTAAACTTCGTTAAAATATTCCACCTGTAAGAGTGGAAAATTAAGGGATGACTTAATTTTATTAACTTTCACCCAGTTTATGACGCGAATCTCCATCAAATGTGGGTCGTTTTTTTATTTAATAGGATATGCTTTAGGTATGGTCCCTTATATATAATTTGGTGAAGATCTGATGAAGACCTTTGGAGATACAAAGGAACTCCTTAATGGATAACAGTAAGTCACTTGCGGTTGCTGTAATCGCATGTTCATGTACTGTTCACGCCAATCAAAATAGGGAAATAAAATAAACTTAAAAAAAAGTAAAAACCGACTTCAAAATGAATAAAATAATTTATGTGGGAAACATTTAAGGAAGTCGGTGCCCAATTTTCTTAAATCTTAAATCTAGCGGCACAGACTTCCTTAACTGTTTCCCACATAAATTATTTTATTCATTTTGAAGTCGGTTTATACTTTTCTTTTAAGTTTATTTATAGTAGCGCGGTGGACTGACACGGGTTGATGATAAAATGATCTTATTCGAAAAAATAAGATCATCTTCACTAAATCAATTTCCCATCAATACAGATTATACATAATCAAAAACCCTAAAATCAAATACCATGAAAAGAGGCTACTGCCCAGTGAGTCAGAATACGAAAAATTTAAAAGACAACATTTTTTCCGCTATTCGCGTGGCAAGATGTCCAAGAAGATATTGTCCAAATTATAAACGTATACCTGCTACTTAATTTATTTGTAGAAAAACATGGTGCATTAATTACAGGTACAGTTATATATTTTACAGCTGGTTCACACCTGTTTTTGTGATAAATTAACATTATAAGAAGTATTATCCTCATAATACAAAAACCTTTACCTCCTTCCACTTACTTTTTACTTTCATGAGATCAGGTCATTCACTAGTTCATTATTACCTATCTGTATTATGTTACTTTCTTATGTCTCACTTATTAGTATTTTGTACCTACAAAAATACAATAATGTAGTATCCTCATTTCTCAAGCCTATCTTCCTTTAATAAGCTTTACCAGCCCTAACCCCTCCTTCCCCCCTCCTACCCCGCTCCTCCGGAAACGCCGGCGCAGGCGCAGCGGGCATGCAAAGCCTAGTCAGGGTGAACGCACTCCGCGCAGAGGGTTCGGAAATAGTTGGCATACCTCTCAGCAACGGTCAGGTTGTTATTTTGTTTTTGTCGTGTCATACCTGTTCTGAGTCATATCCCGTAGAAGAGATAGATGGATTGAGCGGAAATTAATACATTCCATTGGTGATAGAGTACTTGTATACAGTCTCTTTCTTAGTTACAGAATGAAAATCAAAATGTTGATGTTGTTATAAGACTTCGTCTATCTGTGACTTCGTAGAGTTCGTAGTTCCAAAACGGATGAACAGATTTCAATGCGTGTTTTTTTTTTGATAGCTGGATGGTTCTTTCTTAGTATTAGTGTTAGTTAATTCTGCAAGACGGCCCTTATTCGCTATGACCATTCACCACCTAACGCGTCGCGTTTTGGAATCGGTCGATAAATTACGACAATTCACGAACAAACACGAAACAACATACAAAGAACACAGTTCGGATATCAGTGGCTACAGATATGTTGACGCGGCGCGTTACGTGACCGAACAGTCTAAGGGCCCTGAGTTGTTTTTTTATGTTTTGCATTTTACTTATGGCTTCCTCAAAATCGGCTATAACGATATCGTTAAATATCGGATAATAATTAACGGTTTTAGGCACAGATAATTAGGGGTCTGACAAATGATCTTTTAAATTCTTATCTTCCCAGAACACTGGAGAAACAATTAAAGTTCGTCAGTAATCCGTGCTACAGTCGGTTATACCCAATCGAGAGGTGAGAACGTGAGAACTTCCCACCCTTATAACGTTACATCATAGACCGCGTCAACAGTTTAGTTCATGTGAATGAAAGTGGAAAAAACGAGATTATCTTAAATATCAAAGTATATCTTTAGCGATTGAAAGTTCTTTGAGGATTAAAGCTTTGTGGGGAAGTAGAGAAGTTTGCGAAGGAATAAAATGATTACAACTAGTGGAGGGGCAGGAATGGTACATGCGGATGTCAATTTGCTCCACCGACGCCGGCCGTCGCCGCTCGCATACCTACTGCAAACTAAATTGACGGAAAAATTTACATAATAAAAGAGTTTTAGAACACGTTCTAAAACTATTATCATATTTAGTAAGCGCAGATAAACTTAATAAGTTGCCAGACTAGATATATTGTTTTAAAAAAACATAATTACCAGCGTGTGATTCTATTTTAATTGTACATTAATTTGACGTAATTTATGTTTTAGGAAGACTCAGTTACTAAAAGTAAATAAAAAAAATGATTTGATTTACCAAACGCGCTACTTTTAATAAAACTAACACACGTAATGAATGAGGGATCGGCTATAAAGCAATTAATGGAATACATCAAAATTAAATGCGCAAATGCATGGCCGTGAACGGAAGAGGACGGATCAACGGAAGAGTGAATGAATGAATGACTCACAACAAAACAAAACAAAAGGCCGATGACAACATGTAATTTTGTCATAAATACATTTAATAGCTAGCCATTGTAACAATTTAATAGCGCATTAGTTCGATCAAGACCACGAGGTAGATACTTTTGAGGTTTTTATAATTTAGTTGTTTATTTATATTAAACGGTTCCACCGAATGTCTGACAATCAACATACAGCATAAAGCAAAATCTAATACCGTGAAAATTACAGAAATTGTTATTTTTGTAATGTAGGGTAGAACTAAGAAAAGGAAAAGGAAAGCGAAAAGGGCTATTTCACCTGTTTATATCGCAATGGCAAGTGTACAGGGTAAATTGTACCAATCACTGGAGAGCCCGCAAGGTCAAAAACCTATATAATATATCATAGGCTAGAGAAAAGAGCGCAAGGGATAAATGACGGTGGAAAGGTACTAACAAACAATTAAGACATCAAAGAAAGATGGAAAGGATATTTCGAACGATTGATGAATGAGGAGAATGAACGCACTGGTCTGTTACAGAGTGTCCCAGTCAATATGGGTGTGGTGAATGAGGTGAATATAAATGAGGTTAGAACAGTTAGAAGAGCTATGCAAAGTATAAAGAATGGAAAAACTGAGAGACCAGATGGAATACCAGTGGCAGTGTGGAAATTGTTAAAGCTTGTTGGATGGATGTGCCTGACTTTATTATTTAATAAGTTGTTGCAAGAAGAGGCGGTTCCAGATGAGTGTTGCAATAGTTCGCTGGTGCCTATCTTTAAAAACAAGGGTGAGGTACAGGTATGTAACAACTAGCGAGTAATAAAGCTCATGTCACATAGTATGAAGGTTTGGAAAAAGCTATAGCGAGACGAATGAGAGAGGAGAGTGAGATAACCCAAAGTTTGGATGTAGAGCGGAATGTAATTAAATGCAGGATGTACGAAATGGCGACAGTTCGCAGGAACAACATGGGATCCACGTATGCCTCTTAAACTTAGGGGTAAATCTATAAAAACATCAACTGCCGTTTTGCATGGTTCTGGGTGTAGGGCCACCAAAGAGCAAAGCGGCAGATGAAAGAAGATTGCACGCAGCAAAGATGGGAATGTTAAAGTAGAGCCAGGCACTGAAAAGTTGAGAAGTAAATGGTTATCTTGGTATGGGCATGTTATGAGGGGAGAGGAATGCCATTTAACGAGGAGAGTATTAAAAGTGATTGATAACAAGCGTAGAGGAAGAGCGGTTGGATTGATTGTGTGAGAGTTGTCATGTGTAACAAAGGAGGGAATACTGAGTACTGAGATGACGGCTCATAAAGAGAAATTGAAAAAAAGTAAATGTTGTAACTGACCCGCATAATAGTGGGATAAGGGTAGGGAGATGAGGGCTGGACTAAGATAATATATTTCCTTAATTCAATATAACCAAAATAAGTGCCATAAAATTATAATACTTTCATTGAAAACTATGAATTAGTAATAAATATATATATGAATCATATTTACTAAATTAGAGCAAGTTTTCGTTTTCATTGCCTACCTACTTAGGGTAATTATAACGACGTAGTTGTCACTTTTTCTAAAAGATTATTTACAATGAAGATTTTATATGTTGATCTATTATGTTTTTAATTAGTATATATCATGTTTGGTTTAGATCTCACTGCAGTTATTGAATTAACTCGTTTATTGGAAATTTCCAAAGGAAGGCATAACGGGATGAAATAATTTTGTATGCAAAATCGTTTTGAAATTGTATGAAAATTTCGGGCACACTGCTAACCTTTTCTGTTCAGTTGCAAGATTGTAGTAACCAAAGCAATTTAAATTTCACGGATTTGCACGCCGCCGCCGGCCGCTTCGACGAATAAAATATAATTGTATTGTGCTATAGTAATATAATTGTAAATAACCATTCGAGCGAAACGTTATCGAGAACTTAATCAAGGTGAATATACTGTTATTTTGCTTGCAAGTATACAATAAAATGAAATGCCACAGAATAAAACGATCAGAATGTTAAAAGAGTGGTTTTTTTAATCACAGACCTATAAGAATTCATCACACGGGCAAAGCCGCAGGTAAAAGCTATATTTTTCATTATACAATAAAATGATTGCTGGTGTTTTAAGCACGAGTAAAACATCATTAACATATATATAATTTTATTACCCGCATCGTTAAATATTTGTAAAAACTTTACCTACTTATTAAAAATTCCATAATTCGAAGGTTTTTCGTCGTTGCTATTCTTTTATTACCTATACATCGCGCATTAAAAAAACATAGTTTTGTTTATTTTTATTGTGCTCTGTCTCACGCTATGGCCCGAGTAGTAACATCCTTAATATTCCTCAAGCAGATATCTGCTATCTCTTTCACTAAGGTAAGCAGGAAAGGACCGCAGCCCCTTTTCTGAGAACACTAAGGATAGGTGACTTTTTACGCTGGCTATCTGACAACTAAGTATTTTTCGACTTGACTCATTCGTTTTAGGTTTTTTTCATGTTAAGATCTCTGTGGTTAGAGGTCTTGTATTGGTTATAATATTATAATGATGTATAATATCCAATGGGTGTGGAAACTAAACAAAAATCTTGTTTATGGTGTGTAACACGGTTCAAACAAAGCGTAGCGATAATGTACTGAAAGCTGTGAAACGCTGCTAATATCATAAACACGAAAGTAGCGCTGTCTCTCTGTCTGTTTGTTACCTTTTAATGACTAAGCGGCAGAACCGATCGAGATGAAATTTTGACTATTTTTTTTTAAGTTTTACCTCGGAAAATATCACGCGGGCAAAGCCCCGGGGCGCAGCTAGTAATAAATAAAAGTTTACATTCGTAAAATTATCGTATTTACATAATTTAATTTTCATCATTTTATTTAAACGGGACCTAACCGGGATGGTTTCAAGTTGGCTGCGTCGTGGAATCTCGTGATAGGCAAGTGTTCGCGTCGCGGTTTATGTCTGAAGAAATCTGTGTTGTGTGTCGTGATAATTCAAAATGTTTTCAAAACCAAATGCGGGTATTTGGAGACATCAGATAACGCTCGCCCTTCTCGACGCTGACATCCGCTACTTCAGTCTTCTCGTGACCACGATCAATGCAACTTGATCGAAACATCGAGGTAAATAAAAAAAACGTTTACGCGAAGAGTTCCCGTTTAAATATTTAAGTAAGATTAGAAATGTTGTAATGTCTCAATAGACATACCGACTGTACACAGCAACACAGAATATGAGAACACAACTTAAAATGAACGAGGAAAAGAATTAGTTTTAAATATGGACAAAATAACGCCTGAACTAAGACAACTAAACTAAAACCGTAGTACTATTATATATTCTATGCTAAAATTAACAACAAAGCAATCGCCACCATGTAGGTTAGGCACAGTGCTGTCAGAAAGGGTCTGAGCTCAGCAAAATGCTGTGAACAGTCAGAAGGGGTACCTGAGCTCAGCAAAATGCTGTGAATAGTCAGAAAGGGTCTGACTTCAGCAAAATGCTGTGAATAGTCAGAAAAATGATGTGAACAGTCAGAAGGGTATGAGCTCAGCAACAATGCTGTGAATAGTCTGAAAGGGTCTGAGCTCAGTAAAAAAAGCTCGAACGTGGCATGCCGCTTCATTCAAATCAAAACGATAATTAAAATCCTGTTACATGCCAATTTTGATTAATTAATCAACACAACATCACTTCTCACAGAAAAATAATCGACTGTGAAATAGGTTTTCATTGTTACAATTTGTTAGCCTATCAGAATTTGTTCTGGGAATCCCCTAGTGGTTATAATATAATGATATGAAAGCTCGGATCCCGACTCGCTGCGGTCCGTACAATTAAATGGCCTAGATACAATATTTGGCAGGCAAGTGTAACAGGAACATCCGTTTGTTAGTCTAATTCGATTAGTTTGGAATGGTTATTATTTGTTTGTTGACCGCGCGAGCGAAGCGAGCTCAAGTCTCTGCTTCAAGTAAAACAATCTATCAATGTGCTTTCATCTGTCTGTTTGTTGGCAGGTAGGTACTCTCCTACATGTCGTATTTTATATGTATAACCGATCTGGACAAAACTTGGTATGTATACAGGTTTAACGAATTTTTGTTCTTTTTTGTCGTTTGGGTGTTTTGATTGGGGGGTACCCCCCGTACTTCGTTCAAAAAGGGGGCTACTGAATATCTCTGCTTGAGTAGAAATTTGGTGAAGGTCTGATGAGCAGAATAGCTCCTCAAAATGCAGTAAATTGCTAGCTTTTGAGTTTCTACCAGTAGAATCAGCCCTTTACCTACTAGGTAGGGATTGATGGAACCTTGGTTATTAACGTTAGTGTTACAATAACGTATAACTAGATGGCGCTACTGTGCACCGCTAGACTGTTGCAAATAAGTTTGTGCTCGCGAGGTCTACAGCTCACAGAGCCACTAGTTTTAGGCTTGTAGGTTTCAACACAGAATAAATGATGGTACAAATTTCAGATTACTTATCTTCTATAATATGTGTAGAATTATTGGTAAAGATATTGATAAGATGACCCCTTGGTATTAAATGTGAAATAAAAAAATGAAATAACCCCCGACACATAAATTATAGCTAAGAACTATCTCGATCACAACAGCTATAAAACAGAAAATACCGCATCAAAATCAGTCTATTCGTTTGGAAATTACGATGCCACAGACAGACACACAAATAGATACACACGTTAAACTTATCCTCTCTTTGCGGTCAGGGGTTAAAAAACCGCAATTCGTTTAAAATATGGTGCTCAATAAAGATACTATCTAATTCTGAATCGGCAAAGTAACTCATTTTGCAGTTTTGCGAAACATTTACAAACCAGAATGAAATTTTTAAAATTTTAAAAAATCTGTCTGCCCTGCCAAAAACAAACTAAAAAGTCAAAACCAAGAGATAAATAAAATTGACATTACTGTCGCGGGACAGTTCTTTGGAACATCTAATCTAAGAGGTCCCGCGACTGCAATGACAATTTTATTCATCTCTTGTTTTTTTTTCTTTGTTTTTGGCAGTCGTGTTTTATAATGTTTTTATTTCAAACTTTTTAGTGACAAGTTTTGAGTTATTCCAATAAATTATATTGTTATTACATGCTCATCAAGGCATTCAATTTGATACCCATATTGTAATTATAACTCAAAGAAAAATTTATTTATTCGCTTTTCGAAATGGAGCTATACTGCCGCCATATTTAATTTAAAATTAAAATATAGCCTATGTTACTCGGGATGATGTAAAGATTCTAACGATACCCTATACATCCAACTCTGTTTAGGCATTTAAAAGTTATGGTGGAATAAAAAAACTCACATACATACATTCATGAATCCTAAAAATATTACACTCCTTTTTTTGGCAGTCGTGTAAAAACATCTTGAGGAAACCTCAAGTCATCGAATCTCAATAATTCAAGGACTCTACGACTGTCTTTGAATATTTGATCCTCCAAACCGCACTGGGCTAGGTATGGGTATGGCCCAATCTCTCTCTGAGAGGAGTCAGTGATCCCCTTATAAGACATCTTTAAGCACCGTTACTTCCGAGAACGTTCAAGCCACCTGCAGGCTCCCAGCATTGTAAAAGCAATGCAATTCAAATTGATGCGTTACTCAAACTCCACCGCTCGGGATATAGGAATGTCATTCATTAGGAGGCGAAAGTAGGGAAACCATACCTCTGAATTAAACCGGACATGTCCCTCATTTACGTTTTTATCAGGACTTTTAGGGAAAACTAAACGTTCAGATTAAAAAGTAACTGAATCGAGTAAATACTAAACTATAATTGTAGTTCAAAATCAATAGAGAGCCTAACGGTTCAATAGAGCAGCTTAGAATCCAAGGGTTCGGTTCAGGCTCCGCACCAATGACTTTTCTAAGATACGTGCAGTTTTTTCTCCGTGCTTCGTTGGTCATGTTAAACTGTCGGCAGCAGCTGCTATTGATTAATAATAATCGTTAAGCCATGTCAGAGGCCCTCGGGCTGTGGGCGGCCTGCCAAACTCTGAAACCAGAGGCCAGCTTTACCACATATGACAAACAATAAACAAAAGTAATTATGATTGCATGAAATTGCACGAATAATCTAGTGGCTCTGTGAACTGTATAGATCTCGCGCGTACAAACTTTTTTGCAAACAATCTAGCGGTGCACAGTAGCGCCATCTAGTTACCTTAATGTGAAACTAACATTAATAACAAAGGTGCTCCATCAATCCCTACCTAGTGGGCAAAGGGCTGATTCCACTGGTAGAAACCTAAGGTTGAGAAATTTACTGCATTTTGAGGAGCTATTCTGCTCATCACGCCGAATATCCTCATCAGATCTTCAGCAATTTTTTATGAGACCAATTTAAAGTTACCACCTTTCAAATAAAAAAAGAACCATCGAAATCGGATTTAATAAGGCGGAGATATTCAGTAGCCCCCTTTTTTTTCTAGCTCGGTCAATCATGAAAACGTTCATGTTTTTTTATTCCTTCTCTTTGTTCATACTTTTTTCGATATGGTAACCCTAGGCGAAGGCGCACCGTGCGCGGCCGCCTCCCCATCGGTATGCGCGCTGGTCACGATCTCTGCGCTTTGCCTAACGTTGCTGAGGGAATTCTAATACATTTGCAACTGCATTGAAGTCCAAGTGGGACGGCCTCATTTAGTCAACATTCTTCGCCCGAGGCGCACAAGGCAGGTACCGCGCAGGAGACTGAAAATGTACCGCACAATCAAACGCAGTATTGCCGCGTCGACAAATGCACAACACTAACGTTTGCTTACAAATCATAAAGCAACTAGCTTTTAAAAAAATGTATGTGTAAATATGTAAAAATGTAGCTTGGTAAAAAGAATCCTATGTCATTCCCAGCGTTCAATCTATCTCCATACCAAATTTCATCACGATCGATTCAGCCTTGGAAATGTAATTTCCAATATTAGAGTCGAATATGGATGAGCGGATTGGTTGGGTTGAAAAGAACGGTCAGAAACGAAATTAACAAAACTCAAATGCGGACTGCACTTGCAAGAGCTGACGAGGATTTCAAGAAGTCCATCTTTTAGGGTTCAAAGGAGTGGAAGCCTGTGGAACGATCAGTCAGCGTATACATGTTTCACTAAGCAAGCGGCTCCTTCCACGCAGTTATCTACCATCAGGCGAGATAGTACTCAAAGGCGAGCCTAAAGTATCTAACAAAAAAAATATTGGGAAAAGCTCGGAAAACTGAAAACCAAGTTCCTAATTGTAGCTTATCTTGAGTTTGTGAAGAGAAGTCGAGAAAAACTAAGTTGACGCCTCCAGTTTGGACAGTCAAGTATAACACTTACTATCAAGAACAGATTTCGTAAGTTAAAATACAACGAGTATTTATGCTCGTAAGTCTAGTAAAATATTGGACATGTCTCCAGGATTCCGGCATTTTAAAATTATTAAGACATTATTTCCAAATTTCAAAATTGTTACCTGGATGATGTATGTTTATGTTTGTTTTTACTTAACACTTTCAACGCCCTGGGAGCGGCATAGGTGACCGGCATTCTATAAAATAACTGTGGTGTTCAAAGACTTCAAGTAAAAGCTGAACAAAATATAAACGGGATAATATTAGTAAAAGATAGACGTGGACTTGACCCTGGCTTGTCCACAGTCTCACCTATGGAGAAAACATAAAACTAACATTATTTTTTTTATTCAGCAGATAAATAAAAATCAATTAAAACGTTCAACAATCGCATCTTTTAAATTTCAAATGTAGTAGTTACTAAATCACTACTTTAATACATAATAAAATAATATTAAACTCAATCCATTAAATATTGGAACTTTCCGGGAAAAAAGGCATGGCCATGTTATGACATCACGATGTATGTGTACGAAAAATCATTCTACCTACTACGATCACAGCTCATTACCTATCTCATGACCATTACAGAAAATAGTCATGAAAGATACTGCTCGAGCTTCGCCACAGAATATAAAATCATTGTACCTACTCCGATCACTGCTCATTACCTATCTCATGACCATTACAGAAAATAGTCATGAAAGATACTGCTCGAACTTCGCCACAGAATATAAAATCATTGTACCTACTCCGATCACTGCTCATTACCTATCTCATGACCATTACAGAAAATAGTCATGAAAGATACTGCTCGAACTTCGCCACAGAATATAAAATCATTGTACCTACTCCGATCACTGCTCATTACCTATCTCATGACCATTACAGACAATAGTCATGAAAGATACTGCTCGAACTTCGCCACAGAATATAAAATCATTGTACCTACTCCGATCACTGCTCATTACCTATCTCATGACCATTACAGAAAATAGTCATGAAAGATACTGCTCGAACTTCGCCACAGAATATAAAATCATTGTACCTACTCCGATCACTGCTCATTACCTATCTTATGACCATTACAGACAATAGTCATGAAAGATACTGCTCGAGCTTCGCCACAGAATATAATATCATTGTACCTACTCCGATCACTGCTCATTACCTATCTCATGACCATTACAGAAAATAGTCATGAAAGATACTACTCGAGCTTCGCCACAGAACATAAAATCTCTGGAATCTAAAATATTTTATACTTTACTAGCAACCCGCCCCGACTTCGCACGGGTGTAATTTAGAAAAAAATGGTAAAAAATGTAGTTCTTGCAAACTCGACCTTCACTTCGCTTCGGGGGTCGGCGGCTCTCTTCGTTCGCCCCTCTTATGCTACGTTCAGGTCTTGATTAGGTTTCATTATACATTTAAACTTTCGATGAAAAAAATATGGTTGGTAACGTATGGTGAAAACCGCATCAAAATCCGACGCGTGATGCGTTTAGGAGGAGTTAGCGGATAGGTATACAGACAGACACGGAAAGAGACTTTGTTTTATACTATGTAGAGAAAAGAAGAGAAAGTGATTTTAACAAAATAAATAATAGCTTATCCTCGTGGCATGCTTTCAATGTGTACAAAATGTCGTATACTTTCATTGAATTGTATCCTATCTCAAAATGAACCTCTATTGAACTTATATTTCTTGAACTCTTATTTCGTTTTAAAGATGACATCTAATTAGAAGTAACCGAGTTAGCGCGCTTGAGGCCGTCGTTTTTTGACCTGATTTTATTGCTCGTGAGTTTATCTTTGTAGGACTCGTAGTTGGGTACCTATCCTCAGTCTAGCCGCTCTTTTTCTAGAATTCCTGTTCCGAAGCACTATAGCTGAGCCATATAACTATCTAAAAGGGCTCTTTTGGGGCCTACTTGTGTGAATAAGCTGTTTTCATTTCATTCTTGTACCTATAAACATGATATTCATCTTTACTGCTCTAATCACAATTCTTTCTGCCTGTCTAGCTGTCTTGAAAAGAGTGCATATTATAAACAAACTTTGGAAAGGGAGAGGAGGCGGTTATAATTTCGACAGCGACGAATGGTCGCGTTCTCATGCAACTGATTTTGCGTCAAACAATTTAATTACTCTTAAGCCATTAAGGTACTTAATTTTATTGAAAATAAAATGAATATGAATGAGCCGGTAAAAAAGACATTTTATTAATTTACATGGCCTGTCTGAAAACAGAAGGTAATTAAGACAGTTCGCGTCTCCGCTAATGTAAGCCATAATAAATTTGCTGTCATTTTAATATTTTAACTTAATTGTGTTTTCAGCGCAAACATTAAGGTTTTATGATAAAATGGCGCTAAATTAAATGGCCTTTGGTTTATTCATGAACTAAAAAACTTAAGCCATGAAAAATATTATAGAGAATCACGTTTTTCACGCGTATTTATATATAAATATATATTAGACCTATTGAACAGTTAAAGTGACAAATCAATTAGGCAAAAGACTATAACCAACCGTTTAGGTGCTAACATATTTTTATACTCTACCAATACTAGAATAAGTTAGTTACTTGAATTTTATCCCTGCGCCCCGCTGCTTTTTCCAGGAAGCTTTTCCAATTTTTCTTTCCATAAAACCTAATTCGAACTATTGCGAACATTTTCAAACAAAAAATATCCAAATAGGTCCAGCCATTCTCGAGTGATGCGCTTACCAACGAACAGCATTTCATTTTTATTTATGCAAAAGTCCTATTACATTACATGCAAAGAATCTAAATATTCATAGACCATTGTGATAATATAGGTATATATATTTCACTATCGAATTTAGATAGACGTAAATTCAACTATTACGTTTTTGCTATAAGTAATTTAATGTTTTTTTTTGTTATTTGCTCTTGACATTCCGGTTTGCTTGTTTACATATGTGATGGCTTTGAGGCTTCCAATCACAGAATAAATAAAGTAAGTTTAATTATAATCGAAGCCCAAAAAAATGTAGTGTATTGTTTTTAGCATTCATGTATGCACGAGTATGTATGTATGTATGTATGTATGTGAGTTTCTTTATTCCACAATAACTTTTTAATGCCTGAACAGATTTAGACGTATAGGTATCGTTAGAATCCTTACATACCCCCGAGTAACATAGCCCATATACATATTTTTTTTTGAATACATTCATTATGGCGGCAGCATGGCACCATTTTCATACTCTAATTGATTAATAATTGATAAGCACATTCGAACCGTATATAATTTTAGTGTTAAAAGTTTTCGTGAACCTGATACATAATTTTAAATATCACTACCGGCTATGACTCAGAGTCACGTGTATATAGTCGAAAACATCGACCTAGGTTTCGAGCGTATTGGACGCTCTTCTTCAGGAGTTCACGCCGCGAGATCCCGACGCGCACTGCGGGCTGCGGCCCGCTGCAAAATAAAAAAAAGGAAAAGCTCTTTTTTGGCAGGGCAGGCGTGTTTTTTTAGATTTTAAGCTAGTTATTTAGTTCAGGTCCTTTGACGGGGTGGCATGATTCCTTACATTAATTACACAAAGCATCTTAATTAATTATTACATAATATGAAGAAACATAAAACACAAACAACAATTACTTTAGAGTAAATAATATTAAGTTTCATAATTTATATAAATACATATGTGTATGTGTGTATGTGTAAAAGTTAGTAGCATATTATTCATAGATAATTAGGTATACACCGTGACATTGAATTTGATATTTTTCTTGAATGCATGTCTTCAGTCCATTATTTAGAATCGTTCTATAGCATCATCATCATGTCAGCCTTTAGAAGTCCACTGCTGAACATAGGCCTCCCCCAAAGAGCGCCATGACGAGCGATCTTGTGCCACCTCCATCCACCGACTTCCTGCGACGGCTACAATGTCGTCGGTCCATCGTGTGGGTGGTGTCTATACTTCGCTTGCTTGTTCGCTTCACTGTCATACAATAAAAAACAAAAAACCTGACCAAAATATAATAAGCCTTAATCTGAAATGTCTATTTCACTAAACACGCTACATGGCCGCAGCACGGGTGCTGCCGCCCCGCTCCCACTTGCAAGGTCCAAGCAAAAGCGGTGCATATCTTTCTCATGTCGCATGTGTGTTTTTTTACTAATTTTATAATGACTTGTTTTATGTTTTATTAGTTCGTTACTTTTCATATTTAGTGCTACCGATAAATTACGTTGCATGGACTGAGTACGTACATTTAAGAAAAATATCGAATTCAATGTCACGGTGTATATGAATATAATTATTTTTATAAAATCCTATTAGGATTCAATAAAATATGAATCTTTCTTTTGAATCTAGTCAGACAAGTTTTGTATTTTCTAACTATCTGTATAGTCTATGTAAAAGGGGAATTAGGGGAAAATTGCGTATGTTGGTTTTGTAAGTTTTGGTAGAGGGTGTTACGGCAAGCTTGACGGACGTTAAACTGTACAAGACAAGCAATTCAGAATTATCATGTGGAGCTTGTACAGAAAAAAAAACATACATTCGAACATATAACCGTCTACTTTTGTGAAGTCGATTAATAAATAAAATAACTTACATTTCTCTACGGTCCCATAAAACATTCGGTATTTGTTTAGTCTATAAATGTAAGGAGCTCTTTTTGAGATCAAAATGTATAGAATTGGGTGAACCGCCTCTGAATGCTTGTGAACCTGGTAATGAGGGTTCCTTAGGGTTGAGCAGTACTGCAGCTTGTTTCTAACAAGTGTTATATAGTTTTAGTTATAGGTTTTTGATACTAAGTTTATTAAAATCTTTATCTACACTCATGTCGTAAAATCCGGATTATGAACTCAAAAATGGTGGCATAATGATACACGACACGTCTCTGATAAGAAAAATAAATAAATTATAACACTGTTTTTTGAACTAAACGATGTTATAATATATTTTTTTACCATTAAAGCACCATTAAGGCTCCGCACCTAAGAGGGTTTTAGTCATTTGTTATCTATGGCTCGTATGCGCGCGAATTCGCTGTGGACTGGATTTTGGCGCCCTAATTTACTTTACATTAGTACCTAACAATTTTATGCGATTTATTATGTTGATCAAAAGTTTTGTCCTGATTAAAATGTGACAAAGATGTGTTAAACATGTGAAAACAGTTTTCGTGTGGAGAATTTGACTCCACCTGACATCACGGAACAGCAACGAACGTGACGAACGAGCTTTTACCAGCAAAATCAAGAAAAGATTATGACTTTATTTTTTTCATTAAAAGTAAGTTCCTATTGCATGAGTGTAGATAAATAGTGTAAGAAACGGCACATAACTAGGTATTAAAACACTCGAGTGATACAGTAAAAAAACTCGCCTACGGCTCGTTTTTTAAACTCACTCTCGTGTTTTAGGTCCCTTCAATACGCAAGCGTTTCATAAACTACTATTATAGTTTCTAAAAATGAAGTGCACATATTCAGATATTTTCTATTTGACGATCAAACTTCGGTTTACTATCAATAAAAATTAAGTGCACATATTCAGATATTTTCTAATATGACGATCAAACTTCGGTTTACTATCAATAAATTAATTACAAATTGTTTAAAAATTTTTATGCAGTAGTCATGGTTTAACTTAGAACGGGCTATTTTAATTAAATGCGTATACAACATTTCGTGTCTGTGCTGTTAACTGTTGAGAAGTTCCCTAATCAGGAGCCAACCCGGAGTTAACCATGTCATCGTATATACACAACGCGACTGAGATCGTATTTTGGCGCGACTTAACTATCGATGTAAAAATGATGTATCTAACCTAAGTTTCTTACCAGGGCGCTTATTCACTATGCCGCATGAAATTCCTTGCCGAAAACGTGTGACGTCAGTACGGCAATTGCCGTACGATTCCACGCAGATATCTTAACACGGCGCGTAACGTGTCTTATTGGCAATAGAGAATAATGGCCCAGTTCTTATCACTAGCATTTTTAATGTACAGGGATTGACACATCCAAATAACTATATTGTAACTTTCGGGGTACTTATATATCCGCTTGAATACAACGTTTAATTAAATTATAATAATTCAACGAACATTGAAATAGAAAGGCACTAAATCCTCGAAGCCTCAGATCAGACACGGCGTTTTGTTTTCATGTAAATACGTCTAGATAAACTAGATAGCTTAGTGAAAGTGGGCACATCGCCGGTCGCCGACCGTGAGCGATACACTGCGAACTGAGATTAGTACCTTCGAATTTAGTGCGCGAATTGTACTGAACTAGTAGACTGGCAGCCAGCCATCGACACCAGCAGCTGCTATCTACCTACCTATCTCAGCATCAGTCTCACGTGCTCACTGCTTGTGTGTTTAATTAAATTTTATAGTGGATCATATCAAGAAGAAGAATGCTTGAGTGTACTGTTCTTTGTTCTCTGATCGGTGTCTCCGAGAATGAAGGCCTAGTGCAGGATGATCGATTTCACTCTCTGAAAGAAAAAAGAGTATCTAACAGTTCTCTTGAGTTACTATCCTTAAATTTGGACATGTTGGTTTTCTTACGATGATTTCCTTCTTGGTTATAAGAATATCCTCACATAACTCAACATACTTATTCGTAATGAAGATATCCGACGGAGCACCAAGGTAACCGACATAGCCCAAAGGATAAGCAAGCTAACGTAGCAGTGGGCTGGTCACATTTCCCAAAGAACCGATAATCGTTGGGGTAGACGAGTTCTCGTGTGGAGACCACGTTTAGGCAAACCTAGTTTAGGACGCCCTGTGGCCAGGTGAAGTGACGACCTGCGAAAAGCGGCTGGAAAAAACTGGATGAGGAGAGCTGAAGACCGAGCTCAGTGGCGTGCATTAGGAGAGGCCTTCGTCCAGCAGTGGACAGATATAGGCTGATAATAAGCTTAAACTTGACGACTGGTTGGTCTCGTGGCTAGAGATCCTAGGTACGAAATCGTACGGTCGCGGGTTCGAATCCTGCAAGGTGCAATCATTTGTGTGATGAGCAGAAATGTTTGTTTCCGAGTCATGGATGTGATATTCGTATTTATGTATGTTTATCCGTTATCTAGTGCCCATAGCACAGGGTATCATAGTTTGGGGCTAGATAATTGGTGTGGAAATGTCCCGAATATATTTATTTATTTTTAAAATATTATAAGCGAATAAAACCACAAGGCGCATCTAGTGATGCGCCTTGTGGTTTTATCCGCGTGGAAGATGAATGATGTTAAAATTTGTACTCTATGTATTCCAGGACCTAAAGTTTCTACATACAACATTTCATCATAATCCGTTCAGCCCTTAGTCATGCGGAACGTCAGCCCTTTCTGGGCTTGAGTGGGTCTCGCGGTAGTTTCTCATCACCCTTGCCAAATCTCGGTTGACAACAGCCGACCTGTTACTGCACCCTGCGCGGGCTTCACAGGATGATGGCTGCACTGCGCAGGGGGTGAGTTATTTTTATTATTATTACTAGCTTTCGCCCGCGACTTCGACCACGCGGATGTAGTCCGCTTATCGCGAAAAAAACATCCTATGTTCTTCTAGGATATTAAAATGCAAAAGTATTGCACCAACGGTCTTGATGCTTTTTGACATACTTGTTATTATTTCGTTCTCATGGCAACCGTTCCTTACAGTGTGTAATCGTCATTTTCCAGTTTTCCCATGTAAACTTACCATTTTCCGGGGTAAAAAGTATCCTACGTTACTCTCTATATTGTACAGTACCTATTTACAAAGTTTCATCAAAATCGCATCAGGCATTTTGGCGTTAAAACTCCCCAAACAAAGAAACAGACAACGTTTCACTTTTATATATTGGTATGGATTAAATATCTGAGTAGGTTACAATGAAATGAATATTTAGTAGGTAATCGGGTGAATATAATATTGGTGTAGAACGAGGCCTGCTCCTCCAGGGCGGAAGTCGATGAGCCGACATTATCGCGGGGGCGGTCTCCAGTTACCGCGCCATTCTGGTGGTCTCGCGTGTAGGGGTGCGACCCCGTGGAGGTGAGAGTGTGGTCCGTTATCGGCGGTATCAAACATCTTTCTTGCCATCCGAACCACAAACTCCTCCACGGTCTCCTGTGGGACATCTTTGACAAGGTCAAGACACTCATGTGTGGGTGTGAAGCGTAATTGGCTGCCCAAACTTCGTCGTAATATCGTCGTAGTACCCATCACGCTTCACAAACCGGTTCAAACCTCAACCGGGCCCTGTCGGATTGTAAAAATTAGCGCAGAAGTCACTGATCGGTATCCACAGCTCTTAACTGTGTATTTTGGCACAATGAGAGCTATAGAGATCTCAAAGGGGTAAGAAACTCTGACTGGATAGGTAAATGAAACCGTCACTATCTCGCCGTAGCAGGAACCTGAAGGGAATTCGGCGAAAGCGCCAAAGACAGGTTGATTTACCTCGCAGCCTGGAGATTGTGCTTATTTACATTGTTTTGGGAAATCTTCCGCGGTGCTTTTAGCAAACGGAAGATCGGAGCAATAACCCGTAACCGGCTTATATTTATAGTGAAAGTAATTCATACTAACATACTAATATTTTAAAAGTGTAAATAACTGTCGGTCTGTTTGTTTCTTTTCACGACTAAACGGCTAAACCGTTCTTGATGAAATTTTGTATATAGATAGTTGAACCCTGGGGAAGGGCATACGATACTTGTTATCGCGATAAACTGTAGCCTGCGCGGACGAATTCGTTGGAAAAAGCTAGCTAGAACTATTTTACTTCTTCAAAAATATTAAGTTACCAATTGTTTAGCGGCCTCGTATGTCACATTGTTACAAGTTACAACACATCAAATCTAAAAGTAACAAACGGTTAAGTAATCGTTATACAACAAGGGAATCAATATTTCAAGGCTGACGTTGTACGGACCTTTGTCAAACATTGATTTGTAGTATAGCTGTAGCCCGTAACTTGAAAGCTTCAGTAGAGAACGGCTCTACGATATTAAAGCTTGTTTAATGCTTTGATTTATTGAAATTAGTTATATTACAAATCTTCTGCAAGTGAACAGCCTGGAAGCTCCTTTGATAGAAAGATATTAAACCACCAAGCAAGAAGTAGTGTGTAAACATGTTTCGGTTTAAAATTGGGCACTGAATGAATTCCAGGAAAAATAGATTATGAAGCTTTTATTATACTCGTAGTTAGGATTATTTTTAACTCCGATGTGAGAAGAGAGAGGTGTTATAAGTTAAGGGTGTGTATGTGTGTGTCTATCTGTGGCATCGTAACTCCCAAACAAATAGACCTATTTTGATGTGTTTTTTTCTGTTTGAAAGCTGATGTGATTGAGATGGTTCTTAGCTATAATGGGAAGGTTGGTCTTATTTTTATGTTTGCTTGTTTGTTGAAAGCTTAAGTATTTGTTTGGTGCTCCTTGTTCAGCAAAGACCCATATCGGTACGTTTCATCAAAATTGTTAAGTAGTTTTTGTAGCTATTAAACTTTGCGATTCGAACACATAGTTAATAATTTAAACGGGATTCAATCGCGCGGTTTTTTTGTTGTTTATTTTTTAGTTTTTTATATCAGAAGAAATCTGCAGAGGTCGTTAGTGTTGTGTGTCGTGACAATTTTGTATTTTTATGAAACCAAATGCGGGTAGTTGGAGACGACGCTCGCCCTTCATGACGCTGGGTCGGGCTGTTTTTTTGTCACTTTTTGCAAATGTCAAAGGGTTGGAAAATAACTTAAAAAGTTTACGCTAGTAGGTATTTTAATAATTAACATGTTTTTGTTAGACTAAGTTTAATTATTGTATACTAGCTGATGCCCGCGGCTTCGCACGCGTGGTTATTTCTCTAGGTTAAAAGTACTCTATGTGCTTATTTTATGTACCCTAGATCATTGTTTTTTAAATTATCTTCTTTGTACAGTCTTTTTCGTTCTTACTGCTTTATTATAAGTATAGATTTCTATATTGTGGTGTTTCAATAAAAAGTTCATCTATCTATTTTTATCCTTTAGAATGGTATTTAAGGTTACTAAAACAGTGAACAAAGTAGCTCAACAAGAGTCATTTTTTAAAATTAATTTTAATCTTCTCCTAAAACTTCGATCTGTAAACAATCAACAATATTAACGGATATGTTTCAGCCCCGGATCTTCAACTTTTTTTAGGCGGGGCAGAAACTGAAGTCACGAGAAGACTGAAGTAGCGGGTGTCAGCGTCGAGAAGGGTGAGCGTAGTCTCCAACTACCCGCATTTGGTTTTGGTTTATAAATAAAAAACAAGTTTTCAGCGCGATTAAGTATATAACTTAGTGTTCGAACCGCGAAAGCTTAAAAGTTCCAATTGTGTAGGATATATTTTTTATACACAGCACATGATAGGATTTAAAATGAAAATATGTATAATATAAATAAAAATCACATATGTTATTGCATTTGTTAATTGAAATTACAATTTTACTCTTCGAGCATATTGTTCAGTAAATAAATCTATGGCCTTGTCATAATTTAACTCGTGAGCATTAGACAGGTGTTTGTAATTCATCTTCACACATCTCATCGAAATGATTTACGTTTCAGAATTCGTTTGTTTTGCAAAATAGGGTCAACACCACTTTTTTCAGCAACTTCTCCAGCCTCTTTTATCCAATATTCCATTGGATTTTGTCTCATTTTTTGCAAAGTTTTGAGCAGACCATCCTTAGTGCGACGGAACGGGCAAGGATAATATCTTCTTTCTGAATTTCTATATTCACTCGATTGATTTCGCGGTGAATATTCGCGCAAATAGTTAAATTATGAATAAATTTAAAATTCTTTATAGCAGTTAAGAGACGACCTGCCTCGCACTTAGCTTCTGGAGCATGAGAATTTTGCTTAACTTTGCGACACTTCAGTATTTTACCTGCGGTTGATCGACAAGTACTTAATTTTAGTAAATAATAAACATTAACAACCAACACACATGTTTAAAACAAAACACTGTCGTCGAGAGAGATCGACGAGGGAGTTTTCGAATATAGCTTCGTCCCTTTCGCACGCAAGGTAACCAGACGCTTGCTGTGTCGCAATCTGCGATTCCTGCGGGCGAGCGGGCGCGTATTTTGAACTATGCTCACTCCCTTAGAAAATGTACTACTGATTTCCGGTGACCAGAAACTTCAACTTCATACATAAACAAGTGAAGACCGTCCTGCTATAAGTATAATGATGTTTTAACGCCATATATTTATTTTTATCCTAGTTTTAAAAAGTATCTCCAATTTTACTTTGGAGGGCGCGTTAAGCTGTCGGTCCCGGCTGATGTTGATTAACAGCAGTCGTTAAGCCATGTCACAGGCCCTTGGGCGGCATGTCCAATTCTGACACCAGAGGCCCGCACTACCTCATACGACAAATAACTCTTACGTTACTTTTATACGTTACCAATATTTTGAGTTTTTAGACTTTAGTCTGCGGGAATGTAGCTGTGTGGGTGTGTTTGTCTGTAGTTGTATCTAGTCCAGTTTTTGTTTACGTGATATTAAAGCGTGCCGTATCATTCTCCTTTAACTAGATCTATGATTATTATAAGCGAGTATTTGACCATCTCACACACCAAGTGCTGGTAAATTGACGATGCGACCTAAGATGGAGCAAGCTTGGCCAGAATATTGCTTGTCCCACCACTTAATTTGCACAATAATTCACAAAAACCTGGACAAAATCATTCCCACAAAAGACGCTCTAACCTGCAATGCCTGAAAGCTTGACGATCAAGTTACCGCATGAGTCATTCCAACCGCCATATTCACAAAAACCTACTCATACACTTATTTCGCTGAATGAATAATTAAAAGCGGTTTACGAAAGCTCGAGACGCGACCAACAATATTTTTATTGTTGCGCAATAAATTTTACTGGTTATGAATGAATAATGAGAGGCCATTGTATTCTTTACAGTCAGGCGCCGTAGTGGGTGCCCACGCATCATATTTTATGCAAACTGTTTATAATTTTGCATATAAAAATGTAAAAAGGAGCTATTTTCCATATTTGAAGCCTAAAGTAATAAAGTTATCTTTTCGCTCTAGTGGTAAAGTTAAACAGATATATTACATAGCTTCAATGACTCCATTAGATTTGGCCCAAAACCTGTCTACGATCGCTTCAGGACATACACAAATAAATATTCCATTCCTCGGTCATCGAAATGCAGCGTGGGAGGTCGACGACCTTTTGACGTTTGCAACAACATGGTCGCCAGGCGCGGGAAACCCAAGAGCACTTATTCAGATTGCCTCTCTATTTTTTAATAGTAAGCTTGTGGTTTTAGTTAGTTTTATTGTTACTTCTGAAGATTCCAAGAGTATCTGCGTGAGTAGGTAGTATTTTTTGTTGTTTTTAGATTACTTACTTAGTTGACCGAATTAGTTTTTATGAGTAGGCACTTATCTACTTAGTGGTTTTATTTTGTAGCAAACGAATCAATAGAATTCTACGAACATTGCATTAGAGCTCATGAAGATGTATGAGGTAGTGCTGCCTGTTGTGCCTGCCGGTAGTGTCTGAGTTTGTCAGGCCGCCCGAGGGCCTCTGACGCTTAACTAACTGTACGGCTTTGCCCGCATAAACATTTTCCAGGAATAAAAGTTCTCTATATAAGTAGTACAAAATACCGAACTACAAATTTGTTCAGCTTTCAAAGTGAAATCGGACGCTATCTAACAGTGAAAACCGCATTTAAATCGGTCCAGTAGTTTTACGTGATGCGCGAACAAACACCCAGACAAATACGATTTAAAAAAGTGTAGTAGACTTTTTGTTGTTTTATTAAAAGTACGAGTATAGATACTTACCTACTTAATGTACCTACTCACCTTACCTTGAAAATAGTAGTGTTCAGGAAAAAAGGAGGGAAACAACGCTTGATATACTTATATATAAATGGATTTTAACCATTTGAACTTTTTTAAGTTATGTGAGGGCGCGAAGCGTACTGCGGACTGCCACACACGTAAGTAAACATTTTAGAGTACCTAAGTTAGAGTCTTAATTATATTTTTATTTTATTTTAATTTGTGTTTGTGTATTTAATAAATTTAATTAATATTTCAACACAATGTAAAATTGTTGATGAATAAATAAAAAATAACGATAATGTAAAGTTTAAAATCTAAATCAATATATTTATTTTGCGGAGACACGGGTTACATGCAGCTGTTAGAATCACATAATTAATTAAATCCACCATGCAATTTGCATTTAGTTGATATAAGTTTAGTATTGTCACTCACAGTCAATAATTGTCAAAGACACGAATCAGTAAAATGGTGGACGCTTTACTGAAGTTCTCAAAGCCATTATAAATAAGTTAATTAAAAATCGTTTAAAAAAAAGCTTTCCTGCAGTAGCCATGTAATGGTGAAACTTATAAGGGCTATCACAATTAAATGCTTATACAACATTTAGTGTCTGTGCTGTTAACCGTTGATGAGTTCTCTAGTCAGGACCCAACCCTGAGTGTACAACCGTGTCATGGTAAAACTTAAAACCAGCTATCATAATAAAATGCGTACACAAAATTTCGTGTCTGTGCTGTTGACCGTTGACGAGTTCCTTTATCTGGAGTTAATCCTGGATGTCGATTCTGGTCATGCTTACCATAAAAATGCATTGTCATTGAAACTGAACCAACATGTAAAAGTTCAACTCCGTAGGATAAGAGGAAGTTTATAAAAGTTTTTTAAAAAGAAAAGAAGAAGTACTTCCTGGAGAGACCACCACAAGCAATGACCTAAGCAATGACTAGCTCAAAAGCCGGGAACTTACTAGGTACAAGCCATGTAAAATAATAACAAACAGTGACCTACCTCTTCTCACTGATATAAAACAACTACCTAAATAAGCAGTAGGTATAGTCTAGTGATTTATCTATAGGTACCTCTTCAGTCTAGGATTCGCACCCTGCTCAGGTTTCCCAATAAATAAATTTGACGTTAAACGTGATACATATACGTAAGAGAGCAGAGGCTATATTTTACTGTATATTCCTAAAAACCTTTCATTGAAAGTAGAAACTTTAATACATGGCAACACCAAAGAGGTTGAATTACGCGTTATGTTTTTTTCTCTGAGGGCAGCACCAACTAGATGGAAGTTATCTACTACTAATTGAAACCAAAGATCTTAAATTACGCTTGTGAAACTTACGCTAGTAAGCGTAATTCAACCTCTTTGTGTCAAACCAAATATACTTGATACTTCGTGTTCAAAATTATATATTTTACTCAAACAAGCTTGTAATGTGGTCATTATTTCGATAACCTTCTTTAGGCAAAGTCGACCTTGCCGCGCTGCTTGAATAGGCGCCAGCAAAGTTGTATGGAATTTCATTACTGTCGTGTTTTGCGGCCAGCAATTTCCTTTGATAATCCATTATTGTCGTGTTTTTAGTACTATTATTTATTCTGTGGTTTTGTTAACCACCGAACTCGAAAAGAGAGGCGTTGTAGCTCCCAAACGAATGGACCGATTTTGATGGTATTTTCTTTTTGAAAGCTGATGTGATCGTGATTGTTGTTGTTGTTTCCGTTTCTGTTTCTGTTTCTGTTTATGTTTCTGTTTATCTTTATGTTTATGTTTATGTTTCTGTTTCTGTTACTGTTTCTTTTTCTGTTGTTGTGGTCGTTGTTGTTGTCTTTGTCGTTGTCGTTGTTGTTGCATTGTTTGAGTAAATTCTTATTATACTAAGCTGGTTTTATTTAAATACCTCGCATTGTTTGAGTAAAGCACTATACAAGCCTTGGTCCGCAATGAATGCCCTGCTGGCCACGCTATGATGGCCTCGAGCTTTGCTTAGTTAAGTTCTCGACCATAATCATCGCTGCCAGCAACGCAGTCATTACAGACCGCGGCAGTAATGTACTATATTCAAGGTTTTTTGTCTAAGTACTATACCTACATTACTTTTTAGTAATCCTTATAAGTTACCTACTTTACTTTATGGATAAGTACTGTTACGCCGGTCGATTCTTAGAAAAACAGTAGGTACTAAAATGGCGCAATACCTACATTTAAAGGAACATTCTGGAACACACTAGTAGAGCGTAGGTACCTACAGAAGTTTCCAGAGCGCGCGGTAGGTATATACCTATGGGCGCGGCGACATCAAAGGTGCCGCCGGCCTTAAGTACCTACAGGCGCGGCGCGGCAACTCAAAGGCGCCGCCGACCTTGAAAGTTCAAAGACCTACCGACTACCACTAGTACATACGAGTAGTTATGAGTACATTCTGGAAACTTACGTCGCGGTATAAATAGGGCGCACATCGACTGCCTGGGACATTACTGATTTGGCTGACGAAACGAAACGATCAAAGTGATTCGAAACGAGTATTCAGTGATAATTGATAAGAGTGTACAGTCAAATTAAAGAGTGTTTGAGCATTATTTGTTGGATTAATTTCTTTTTGTGGTTTTTCGAATAAAGGTGTTAATTTTTGGTGTTATTAGCGTACATTAATTTTATCCGAACCCTAACTCGTAACAGTACTAACTTGTTGACTCGTATTTTGTCGACAGATTATCTAAAAATACATTGAAATGACTTCCTTGGTTAATTAAATCGCAGAAACATAGGCTGATGAACTGCTCAAACAAATTTAACGTTTTATGTTAGATTAAATTTCAAGTATCAAAACGAGTTTGCCAGGATTACCTGATCATCTCTAAACGATTTACTCGTACATAATTTACTTTATCCTTTAAACGTCTACGGAAATATAATTCAGCCCTAAATATGTTGAATGAGCGCTCGATAATAGAGTAGTCCTACATATTTAGAACGGTTCTGCCATGGGTGAGTGAGAGACACGAACTGATAACGTTCTGTTTTATATCCCTAGCAGTACATAGTTTATTTATTTGGTAGCAAGTAGATAGAATGGATACTCTATTAGCGACTCTTAGAATGATAACTAAGTTAAAAATACCGTATTTTATGATTTTTATAGCGGTTAACGCCTGCTTAGCGTAAACATATATAATATTTTTTCTAATAGAAAAAAATTGGATCACGAACGAGATTCGAACTCGAATACCCGCATTTTTTCCATTAGAAAAAATATTGTATATATTTACGCTAAGCAGGCGGTAACGGCTATAATAATCATAAAATACAGATTTTGGAGGCGTTATCTTTCAGACACGAAGTTAATCAATATTAACCGTGTTTGGTTGGTTAGTTCGTAATACTACCAATAGATGGCGTCCCGTCCTCATAAGACGGGTTCAAATAAGCTAGTGGAAAGATTTGGATGACGACGCATGGGTCTCGGTAGCCGAATTGGTAAAGGCGTGTACCGCGCTGAGGCACAGTATGCGAGTTCGAATCTCGTGCATAATCCAAATTTTTCCATTAGAAAAATTATTATATTTAAAAAATACCGTATTTGAAAGATCCTACGACCAGCTTTAGACCACCAGACTCATGCATTATGAATCGGACCATAAAAACAAATCAAATGAGCTGATAATCTCGATGTAGTTTCTAAAAGCCATTAACAGCTTCCATTACCCACCTTCCTGCTCTATCATCACCAACTCGAAGTAACCATTGTTGTACTAGCTGAGCCCGCGGTGTCTGGTTATTTTAATAAACTTATTAGTGATTTAGGGATCCTATGAGTAAAACATAACTCCTATACAGAACGAAAAGTACCAATATACCAAATTTCATCAAACTTCGTTGAGACGTCAAATGGTTTTTTACCGATTGCTCGGTTTCTACTAATCGGATTACACCAGTTTTTAAGTCAAACTCTAAACTATCCAACAGTGAAAACGGCATTGCAATCGGTACAGTGGTTTTTACGTGATGTGCGAGTAAACAGACAGACATACACCAAATTAAAAAATGTTATATGTTTGATCAGTAGCTTATTTTAAGTCCCATAGACCTTTTTTTTAATTATCTTCATTGCACAGACTTTTTGTTACTCACTGGTTTATTCTATGTACCTATATATACCTACAGTGCAGAGCTGCGCAAGGTTTTGCAATGCAAAGTTGTGGATGGCACTGATGTTGTTGTGTGAAGGCGTGGTGCTTACCATCAGGTGAGCGACCTGCTCAAATAATAGTAGTTTACGATAAAACACGTGAGTGAGTTTAATAGTATCATTCTGGTGTTTTAATGTCTAGTTATGTGCAGTTTCATACACAACTTTATCTACACTCCATGCATTAGGAAATTACATTTAATGAAGACAAACAAAGTCGTTGATTTTGCTGGCAAAAGCTCGTTCATCATGTTCGTTGCCGTTCCGTGATGTCAGGTGGATTCAAATTATCCTCACTAACACTGCTGTCGGTCATTTTTAATCAGCATAAAACGAAAACACATAACACATTAAATTATATAGGTACTAATTAAATGTAAAGTAAATTATGGCGCCAAAAAGCTAGTCCACAGCCAATTCACGCGCATACGGTCTAACACGCGCAATAGATAATAAATGGCGAAAACCCTCGTTGTACGGAGCCAAACCGGTGCTTTTATGGGACAATATATATATATTAACATTGTTTAGTTAAAAAAACAGTGTTTAAATGTAATATATTTTCTTACTAGACGTGCCGTGCGTAAAGTATATCAATATGCCACCATTTTGGAGTTTATAATCCGGTTTTTATAAAATAAATTACTAACTGAAAAGAGAGTTGTAAAATTTACTCACAAAGTAGGTACTTATCCAGTCAAGGTAATAAAAGAGTGTTTATAAAATAAATATATTCCGTGCGGCACGCACACATGCACCACATAACGCTCAAATCACCGTATCGGACCATTCCAGTCGTTATAATGAACCCTTAACGGACCCTAATAAAACTGTTATCTAGCGAGACGAGCTGACAATAAAATTCAGTTTAAAACAAGAAAATTGGGCGGATTATAGAATTGTGTTTGCGATTGTTTGAAGTTATTCACTAATGATATTGGCTATACATACATCTATCTATATATATATATATATATCTATACTTCTATTAAATCAGTAAGAAAGCAAAAGTTTGTACAAGCAAGATAATATAAAAAAGTGCTCTAGGGGACTTAATACAAGCTACTGAACAAGAACATTACATTTTTTAACAATTTAGTGGTGTCTGTTTGTTTGTTTTTTTCTGTTTATTCGCGCATCACTTAAATCACTGTTAGATAGCTTAGGTTTACACTTAAACACTGGTGTACTTGGTATCTCAATCGGATGAGTAGAAGCCGAGCAGTTGATAAAAACTATATGACGGCTGAACGAAATTTGGGATTTTGTACTTTGAAGATACTTTTGGTCCTGGAATAACACATAGGTTACTTTTAAACCCACAGAAATGACGGGCAATGCCGCGGGCACAGATAGTATATTAATAATTATAATTAATTCTAGACACCATCTAGACGTTTTCACAAATTGAATCTACAGAGAGTTTGGGAAGACGCACCCAACCAAAAAAACCAGTCCTTCATAATCGCTGTTTTGAATTTATGAGGGGATGAATTAAATTTATAAAAATCGGGAAATGCATTTAAATTATTAATGCAATTTGCAAACCGAACGATATAAATTTTTGTGCATAATTTGTATAACTGCGAGGAGTACGAAGATGGATTGGGTTCCTTACGTATCTTGTAAGAACGTGTAGATACATTTTAGGGTAGGCTGCTAAGTTCTGATAGTTGTTACACTAAAACCATTTTTCTGACGTTCACCTACATTCACATACATAGCTACTTCGTAGTCATATCTGTCCAGTGCCGGGCATTTTTATAACAATAGAATAACAATGTATCTCTTCTCCATATGGAGCGGTCGGAACTGGAGAGATTATAGATAACATTTAGAAACAAGTCCATAAGTAATTTAACAATGTATCTCTTTTCCATATGGAGCGGTCGGAACTGGAGAGATTATAGATAACATTTAGAAACAAGTCCATAAGTAATTTAACAATGTATCTCTTTTCCATATGGAGCGGTCGGAACTGGAGAGATTATAGGTAACATTTAGAAACAAGTCCATAAGTAATTTAACAATGTATCTCTTCTCCATATGGAGCGGTCGGAACTGGAGAGATTATAGATAACATTTAGAAACAAGTCCATAAGTAATTTAACAAAAACTTTAAATCTGCTGTACGAGTAATTAATTATGTATGTTTTCCCTGTTAGGCTCTTTATTTACACCAGGTCCTTGTAGTGCCAATTTATGACGCCCTTGTTACATTTCGACAACAAGAGATCATTGAAAATGCCAAAAACCCCGACTGCGAACAAAACTAAAAAAGAGGAAAATTTTAAGTGAGAATGGTTGCTAACCAACTTTAAATTTTTATAGAACCTAAATAGTCATTTGAAATGAAAAATTATAAGAGAAACCTAATTATTATTAATTTTCAAATACCTATACAACGATACCCCATTTAACATAGCTTGTCACCTTTTTTTTTCACATTAGTATAGCATCTGGTTGTCGCCATATTGAATTGTGATTACTGTCACGTCTTTAGTAGCACTCGCAAGATTAAGACAAATTGTTTGACGTAAGAATTATTAAAATTATTAAAAATTCTTACGTCAATTAGTGTTTTTAACGAATATTGAGTGGTTTTCTGTCCATTGTACCTACTAACGTAAGCTGTAAGCACAGGGGGCAGTAAGGTTAAATTACCATAACAATAGACCTCATAAAGTCGACGCAGAGAGACTCGGCGATGCGGCACCAACCCCACCTTAGGCATTAAACTTAACTTATTGTTCTTTTATACTATACAAAATTCAGGAGTTTATCAGTT
Source organism: Alsophila aescularia (assembly GCA_946251855.1). NCBI lineage: Eukaryota > Metazoa > Arthropoda > Insecta > Lepidoptera > Geometridae > Alsophila > Alsophila aescularia. The sequence continues at coordinate 32,459,752 of OX276376.1, forward strand.
TTACCGCTCAATATTTTGCCGCTCATGTAGAGTACATACCTACCCACAGTATACATGTAGAATACCTACCCAGTTTACATGTACAGTACACAAGTGTATTACCTACTCTACTATACTTCTATTAACAAGGTTATCGCTTGTTTTACGCCTCAATTAAAAAGTAAGTCGTTCAAACGTAGACTTCCTAATTAATAATTCGTTTACTTACGTACTAATACTAATAACTTACGTCCAGAATGTTAAGGAAAAAAATTGGATTTGTAAGCGTGAACATGACAAACACATAAAAAAATATTGAAGATCGGTACATGTACGATCAGCAAAGCGCCACCCTTTCATGGTTGAAATACCTCGCACAAGAACGAAGCGTTACGCTTCTTCATTTATTATAAGAACTGCAAAGGAGTGGAATACCCTGCCCTCGTCAGTGTTTCCTGTAAATTATAACCCCGGTGTGTTCAAGTCAAGAGTGAATAGGTATCTACTAGGCAAGCGTGCTACACCTTCGACCACATCATCGCTTTCCATCAGGTGAGATTGTGGTCAAACGATTGCCAAGTCCGTAATAAAAAAAGAAAAAGTGTAGAATAAAACATTATAACAATAGAATATATTTGTATATATTTTTATTAATATCCTACGGCATCCCTGAAAACTGCAGGGCAAAGACCTTAAACCCCCTCTTTCCACGTAAGCAATTTTGTGCAATAGATGACCACTTTTATGGTGAGACTGAGATAACATAATATTTGTATACTCTATGTATCTATCTATACTATACTTATAATAAAGCAGCCAGTAACAAAGAGTATGTAAAAATACACATAGAAGACAATTATAAAAAAGCAACTGAATAAGAATATAACATTTTTTTAAATAAAGTCTTTCTATCTGTTTGTCTGTTTCTTTGTTCACTCATCACGTAACTACTGAACTGATTGCGATGCAGTGTTCACTATTATAGCTTAGGGTTTGTATACTTAGTATCTCAATCCAATGAGCAGAAGTCGAGCAATCGATAAAAAAACATTTGACGTCTGATAAGAAGTTTGATGGTATTGGTACTTTTGGTTCTGGAATAACACAGGATTCTTATATCCAAGAAAAATTATCAAGCGGGCACAGCTAGTTATATTATAAATTTTCGAATATATTTTTAACAAGTCAATTAGAAAGCTATAAATAAGAGTTATAAAGCCCCCTTTTTATACGCTTTATATTAGCTTCACTTGTATGTTTGTATGTTTGTAACCGACCCCTTTGGACGCTATTTTGACCCACTTTAAACGGTCAGATTTCATTCAAATTTTGCACACCTGTCAAAGACCGATGACAATGCAATAATTCGAAGAAAAAAAAACGCTCTTATAAATAAACCAAACTAAAAAGTAAAAAATAAATAATAGTTTAAAAAACTAAAAAACATGCTTTATATAGAAAACCAAATTAAAAAATAGAAAATAAATTTTAATAGTGTAAATAAGAACAAAATGTTTTATTTAAAAAAAAGCGTGGGGTGCTTTTTAAGATATTATCGAAATGATAATCCTTCTTCTCATATCTGTCAGTGAAATATTTATAACTATTGACCCATGCACCCCACGTTTTTTTTTTCTTATTTACACTATTAAAATTTATTTTCAATTTTTTAGTTTGGTTTTCTATATAAAGCGTACTTTTTAGTTTTTATAAACTATTATTTATTTGACCCAAGATTCAACAAAATAATGATTATAATATTGCACTCACCATTCAGAAGTCGACCAGTTAGACAGGGTTGTTTGACTTCTCGAAATAAGTTCTACAGCGAATCTCATTAAGGTTATAAAGTGGCGCCAAACAAGGTATAGATAAAAGCTCGATGGTTAACATAATAATTATTGCAGCTAAAGTGGGAATAAGCCAGAATATGCCCATACAAGTACCTATTTGGCCCGACGGCGTACACGGCGATAAAACGTGGCGGAAATCGTGTAAAACTACCTTGATATTCTAATTTTCCAGTATAAGGTTTTGATCAGAGTTCTGTGAAAAACCAGAGCTTTCCTGTATTTTTTTACGAAAATAGGACAACACCGAAACCTCTTATCAACTTCATAACAACCTTAATGGACCGAAAAAGCTTATTTTTTAAGCGAAATCTTTTTATAAAAACGCTTTTATAAGCCTTTTCACGATACCTGAAAGGTAACGACTGTGTAAATTGCTTATTCAGTGGTAAACGCCTTCACATGACGGTATTCTTGACATCTCCAATCTAGGCTTGTGTAGACACGGTCGGTATTCAATATTATAGATTTTCGCTGACACCTACGAAGTAGAGTATTGAGTTCGAATTGGCTTTCAGACGAAGTTTGCTGAAAATGTCAATCATACAAAAAGGAAAGTAATCTATACTAATAATAAAGCAATAAGTACGAAAAAGTCTGTACAAAGAAGATAATTTAAATTAAATGGTCTAGTGTATTTAAAATAACCTACTGAACATGTATATATCATTTTTCTAATCGTGTCTGTTGTTTCTGTCGTTTGTTTGTTTGTATGATTGTTCGCACATCACGTAAAAACTAATTGAGTGATTGCGATGCGGTTTTCACTGTTGGAAAGCTTAGAATTTGACTTAAAAACTGGGGTTTGTATCTCAATCCGATGAGCAGAAGCCGAGCAATCGATAAAAAGCTTTATGACGGCTGAAGGAATTTTGATCAAGTGTTGGTATATTGGTATTTTAAGTCTTGGAATAGCACATAGAGTACTTTTAACCTAGAGAAATGACCACGCGTGCAAACCCACGGGGTACAGCTAGTGTGTGAATATACGAAGTAGTAGTAGGCGAAAGAACGAATCCTACGACTAAAAAGTAGGTAAGTATTGTCTTTTAATTTTTTCTTTCACAAAGATACCTTGAATACAGGAAATGGTTTAATATGAATAGAAAACTATAAACCTACTTTGAATGTAAGAGCGATGGTAGCATGACGATTCAATAGTGCAACATAGAATCCAACGATACCGGGTTCAGTGTAGGGCTACGTTCGTAAGCGTCACCCGACGACGCTCGAAGACATAAACGCGTTCTAAACCCCACGGGGCGATCGCTCGGCTATCACTCGTAGGCGTTTTTAAATGACACTCGACGACGCTCCGGTCGCCTTACGAAATAGGAGGGTGAAAGTCGCCCTGACGTTTTAATTACACTATTTGAGTGTCAATACAGTTTTTTTAGATTATTTTGAGGTTATTCTAATAATCGCGAGCAAATTTTTCATCTAGAGTTATGGAAACTGCTATGGAAGATACGGAAAGGAGAATTTTTACTGATAATGGCCAGTTAATAGTCGATGAACCATGTTTTTTGTTGTAAAATCTATTTTTTCAGTGACAGCTTCGCAGTGTCGTTCGAAAACGTCCGATGACGAACGTCGCACGCCTTGGGGCGAACGCTAGTCGTCGGACGAGATTTAGGAACGTAGCCCTAGGCTCCGCACCGATGACTTTTCTAAGTTATGTGCGGTTTTCCATCGCTCCGTGCCACAGAATAAATAATAGTCTGTGCTTCGGAGGGCACTATAAGCGGTCAGTCCCGGATGTTATTGAGCTGTCGTTAAGCCATGTCAGAGGCCCTCGGAAGGCCTGACACCTCAAGCCAGCACAACCTCATACGACAAGCTTCCTCTAGAAAAATTGAAATGTACATTTCGTGGCGATATATATTCAAAAAATGGTTCTATTTCCTTAAATGGCCGACAAAACCTGACCAGATCGTTGAAACATAAACATTTGGATGTTACCGTAGTGAGGAAAACAATGATAAGATTATTTGTCCTGTATCCAGCTGGACATTCTACTACTACTATACTACTACTACTCTACCGTCAACAAATACGGAACGAACTACGTTTAGGTACTTTCAAGCCTACACACGATAAAAAGCCTACTTTGTTTAATCAACTGATCTGCAGGCTATCAACATGACCGTATGCCGTTGCGGATACAGGACTTATACACAAATATTTTTGGTCCGTTCCGGAAACTATCCTTTGAGCTTATTTTAAACAGTATGTAAACCACAGAAGTTATTTTCTTGCTACATCAAGCAAGAACAATGCAAGCTTTATAAAAAGATAAATGTCACTAAGAGTTAAGCTTTGAGCCCTGAGCCTAAGGCCTACACGGTATCATCATCATCAAATACAGAACGTTTCCGCCCACTACAGGGCATAAGCCTCCTTCCTCTTACACCATTTTTGCAATTTTACGCAGTTTTGAACCAAGGTCTTTCCTGCCACTTTTTCAATGTCATCGGCCCAACGTGCCGCGGTGGCCTATGCGTGGCCACCATTCTGTCGGGACCTGCTCCACCTGCTATCACCACATCTTGCCAAGCGCCCAGCCCATCACCGCCACTTGAGTTTCATTATCCGTCATATAACATTTTAATGACGATTCCCATTTGTAGTCTCACTCATGTCTGCATCATCAGGTCTTATAATTATGTAATGTGTCAAAATATTTCGTTGTCATCAGGTCTTAAGTGTATATCGTGGCGATATCGTAAAATTGATCATTTCATGAAATGATTGGCCACATAATTTATTTATTTTATTTCATGAAATTATCGGTGATATCAGGGAATGGTTTGGCCAGATGAATGAATGATTAGCGTTTGACGATATGAACAGCTAAGCGCACGGCTACTTTATGATATTATGGTCAAACATTAGTGATCATATCGTAAAATAGTTATATTATCCACCGCCAGGCGGAAGCCCAAGCCCAACTTGGCAGTGATAGATTAGAAGGCGAAGGAGCGAAGCGTAGCGTGCTCCCGACTTCGTCTTCGTGTATTTTTTTCTCTTTGTAAACCTTTGGTATAATTAAAACCCTACAATAATGATATTTAATGATATGGCCAAACGTGGATTGAAATATCATTAAACGTTGATGTTTCAACGATATGGTCAGTTGTTGCTGGCCATTTAATGAAATAGAACCATTTTTTGAATATATATCGCCACAAAATTTACATTTCAATTTCATAGGTCTAGAGGAAGCTTGTCGTATGAGTTTGTGCTGGCTTCAGGTGTCAGGCCGCTCGAGGGCCTCTGACATGGCTTAACGTCTGCAATCAATCAATAACAATCGGGACCGACAGCTTAACGTGCCCGCCGAAGCACGGAATGGAAATCCACACATAAATTTATACTATTAGTATCTATATTTATTCTGTGACAACATAATGGGTGCGGCTGTGGAGCCGAGGACCAAACCCGAATTGATTCTAACGCGCTCTAGTATTCCGGTCGGTTAAAAACAAACATTTCGTAAAGCTAAAGTTAAATAATACCACTGATAAGACCTTGGCCTCGGTTTTGTACGGAAAAACAAACGTTTAGCGATGATAGCGCTGCGCGAATGACTGTGTCACTGATTAACTATAACAATCACTGCCCTAACAAAGTGTGGCTTGTGAGACTTGTAAATCGGCCCCTGAAATTCATCCAAAACCCTACTATTCATCATCAGCATCATCAGCCCGTCTCAGTCCACTGCTGGACATAGGCCTCTCCCAAAGCACACCGATGTGACGCCGATCTTCGTCTGTTCCTTTACAATCGCGCCGCCAGCTATGTTGCGTATGTCGTCGCTTCACCTAACCGGAGGGGGAGTAGGAGTACAGTGTGGGTAGTAGGCATATTATGGAGCGATCTATACTCCATACTTCATATTAGAAAAGCAAAAATAGCTGTGTCTCCCTGTCTGTCCGTTTGTTACTTTTTTACGACTAAGCTGCTGAACCGATCTTGATTATATTTGGTATGGAGACAGTTGGAACCTTGGGGATGGACATAGGATACTTTTTATTGCGGTAAGCTCCGCCGACGCAGTCCGCACGGACGAAGTCGCGGACAAAACCTAGTAACATAATAATTGTAAAATTAGCATAATAATATTGTATTCACCGGCAGACAAGTAACATATTACGAGTATTATGGCTGTATTAGTGCCACCCAGAAATTGCTATAAAAAAAGATTCTTATTGCAGTTTTTACACTCAAAGATTCACTTTTTCAGTCATGTCCGAACCCGAATGAGTAAAAGAACTAAAAAACGGTTCATATTATTGTGTTATGTGAGTTTTTGCCACCGCTCTGCTCCGGGGTTTGGAAAGCACGTTCACCTGTCAGTCCCGGTTGCGAACAATTGACAGCAGTCGTTAATCCACGTCATGGCCCTTGGGCGTCCTGTTAAACTCTGACAACATTGATCGTAATTTCGGCAGGAAAACCAAATCGAGGCGTAGTTTTGCTTTGTATTTTTTCTCATACTTGTTTTTCTTTGATTGTTTTGTTATATTGGTGGAAGCACGAGTGTAGGCAAAAAAATACAAACGTGCCATTTCGTGTCTCTCCAGAATTCCCTACGAAGGTTCAGTAAAGCTCCACCACTTTATTTAATCTTAACTTGGACTGATTTGACTAGACTTTTCACTACCTAACTGAAACTCGACATTTTGACTATTTGCTGAAAAAAACATAGGTACAACTTATAATATCTCTTTACTTGATACGAGCCAAACAATATAAAAAAAACAGTTCGGCACTAGCCCCCTTATTCGACATAAAAGTTTTAAAAAAGACGGAGTCTAACTGCCAAACAAAAGTGTGAAGCATATCAAATGGCGGCTGCGTATGTGTGCGTGAGTGGATAATTTGTGGTGTTTTGTGGTTGATACAAAATTTCATCGCAAAAGGTTGCTTTGTTTTTTATTTTCCGTGAGAACTTGTCAGAATTAACACGACTAACGACTAATAGGGATCTTGCTGCGATGTGGCGGCCGATCGGCATAACATGTGTGTGTGCGTGGGCTTGTGCGTACGAACGGATGGCAAATCTTGAATGCTTCACTTATGATTTAGCGGTGTGGAATCCGTATTTTTACCCGACTGATCGGAGGGTATTTTATTTATCAGCCGTATGTTTGTTCCTTTGTGGCACTATATAGACTCTGTGCTTCGAAGGGCACGTTAAGCTGTCAGTCCCGGCTGTTATTGATTAATAGCAGTCGTTAAGCCATGTCAGAGGCCCTCGGGCGGCCTGACAAACTCTGACATCAGAGGCCAGCACTACCTCATATGACAAACAAACAACTATATAGACGACCAAACGCGTGGTCCGATTTTGATGATTCTTGCGTCAGTCGATTTGAGTGCTAATAATGAATGACATGACAGTAATCAAAATTGAATATGGCGACAAGCAGACGCCATATTGTGAAAAGAAAAATGAAAGTCGACTAACTAGAATATTTGAAAATCATTTTATTTTGGGTTTTTTTTTTGTTTAAACATTTTTGCGTATAAACTGCCAACTTCACAGAGAACAGCGAAGTAGGGATGCTGCCGTCCTTGGCCCAAAAACGCACAATAAGTACAACGGCCATGACAGAGCAGAGCTCAAATTACCCGGAAGACCAGTTCCTTTCATGTCCTCATATTGTATTCGTGAAATCAATCATCCGGCGTCCTTGAACTAACCAGTGGCAGTGGGGTAGTTCGCCCCAGCATCGATCGCGGCCCGAAGTGCGGAAGGCACGCGAGAAACAAATAAAAATACAAGAAACTTTGGAGATGGTGCCTTTTTGGATGTGGTATGTGGTGAATATAATAAGGTGCCTTTGATCTGCGTTTTGATCAAGTTGCATTTTCTTTTTGGGACCGTGCACCTTAAATAAAATGTCGCCATTTCAAAGCCTCTGTTCTTCTCTTTGATTTCAATGGCTGAAATTTTAGGCTGAATTCAGTAAGTAATTAATATTTCTAAATTAGTTAAATTATAAATTCACTTAAATCAATCCAAACTTAGGTAAATTATAATACTAGCTGTGCCTGCGGCGTTGCCAGCGTGGTAATTTTTCTGTGATATAAGGAACCTATGTGTTATTCCAGCGCCAAATGTACCAATATAGCAAAATTCATCAAACTTCGTTCAGTCGTCAAATCGTTTTGTATCAATTGCTCGGTTTCTACTCATTTGTTTGAGATACCAAGTAGACCAGTTTCGCAATCGGCCCAGTAGTGTTTACGTGATGCGCGAACGAAGACGAAGATAATAAATAATTATGAAAATGCAGATATAAATTAAAGTACACGTATAATTCGTTCCTTTTCCGTAGGTTGTTAATTGTGATTATGATTTAGGATGCTCAAAAGCTCTCCATCCAAAGGTTGACTGAAAGAGATCGCTTTTTAGCGATAAGACTGCCCATTGTACAATAATATTTAAGTTTTAGTCAATGTAAGTTTTTGGTGTGCAATAAAGAGTTATCTATCTATCTATCTATCTAAACAATCAAATCTTTCCATTTTATAATATTAGTGTAGATGTAGATACATATTTTAATATTTTACTAACGACTGGCCCCTACTTCGCAAGGGTGCTAAGGTTTCCTTTATAATAGCAAACGATTCTAAAAAAAGAGGGTAAAAATGTTTTTTTCCGTTGTATTGATGCTTGTTGGCTTGTTGTATGAGGCAGTGCTGGCCTCCGGTGACAGTTTGTCAGGCCGCCCGAGGGCCCCTGACATGGCTAAACAACTGCTCATCAACCGCCGGGACCGTGCCCTCACAGCACGGAGCTATGGGAAACCGCACATAACTTTGAAGAGCTTAGGACCGGTATCCTTAGACTCTAAGTTGCACTAGTATACCGCTAGTCTACGATGTCCTGTTGAAAAAGTAGCAAACGCAATATTACGTCAAATATGAAAAGGCAGGCCTTGAGTGGCGACAAGCTGCCGGCCGCAGCCGGCCGGCCTCGGCGCGCATCGGGCCTCACTCGGTACGTACTCGTACATAACAGTGCGTATTGCGGGCCTCACGATGACGCATGCGTCGTTATTTAGCACATTCGCGATACACCACAGAATAACTAAACGTATACGCAGCCGGCCGCCTCTCATTGAGCCGATGCGTGGGCGATTTATTTCAACTTGATCATTGTTGTTGTTGTTGTTTTTTTTGTCCAGCTTTCATTATTATTTTTTCAGAACCTACTTCTCTCTTTATGGCAAAATAAATAAAATAATGTACCTATGTTGTCTTTAGGAAGCATTTTTTTGTATTTTTTCTTAAAGTTTTTTGATTGCTTCAAAATGTCTATGTACTTATAGGATTTACAGGCCAAATTGTCTCTAGAATACAGAATGATGTTTTTTTTTTAAACTAGCAACCCGCCCCACCATCGCACGGCTATAATTTGGAAAAAAAAATAGAGAAACATGTGAAGTTCTCGCACACTCGACTCGACCTTCAGTCGGCTTGGGGGGTGTCGGCGGCTCGCTTCATACGTCTTATATGCTCGTATTATTTATATAAATATAAATATATATATATATATATATTGTCTCGTATTATTTATATATATATATATATATATATATATATATATTGTACCTAACCATAATTCGGTCATCAATGTGTTTAACCCTTTCCTTAACGTGAACATTGCATTGATATACTAATCATAGAATTCGTGGGTACTGGGATTATTTAGTATTATGAGTGGAAAGTTTTGGCTCGGCGTTATAGCATTGCAGCCCAGGGGTGGGGGAACAACGAACGTATTCCGTTGAATCATGCGCATGGAAAAAAAACCCCGGGAGCGGGAGCCAGTCAGTGCGGAATCGTTCCAAGGATAGGTCGCGTGCGGAGCGTCTCCGCGAGACACGTACGTAACAGTTAAGCGAGGCCGGGCGTCCGAGGCAGTCGTTGCGAGACCCTGAGAAATTAAGACGTGTCGAGAGAGGAGTCAAGAAGAAACACTATAAGTGAGTGGTTGTGCGTGCGCCGATCGGCTCCGGAGTTCAATAAAATCGTAGTGTACCTAAAGTGATTGGGGCGGCCTGGGCCCGGAGAGTCACCGAGCGGCGCTCTTGGAAGATACTTGGAGTTTCAGCGAAATAGTACACTAACAGGATGAGAGGCATACTAAAATTATTTCTGATTCGAGAAGGGTTACTTGGGGTTTGTTTTAATGAATTAGGGTAGTGTTTATGTTCGGTGTGCGGCGCCCGCTCCGTCCGGCATGCTGGAGGGACGTAGCCCTCGTAAAGAGAATTTTGTGTTATGTTTTGTCTAGTCGGTGACGATATATCGCCAACATGCCTCATTGCGCACATACTGCGCGTGCGCACGCGGTAAGGTAGTAGCTAACAAGCAGAGAACATACGATAATTGTGGTAGTGAACGTAAAGCATTTAAAGAGATAATCGGCTACGTTCTATCTTGTACTATTATTTATTCTGTGCAGCGATGCGAGGGACGATCGACATAGAAAAAAAAAATACGTAAACAGTGCGCACGGAGATATAATTATTCTATCATATTAATCAATACTTATAATGGAGCCGTGAGTGTCGGGGGGTCTCTGTACAGTGTAGTTTGGGAAGGATTGGTCTGTGGTGCTTGGAATGGCTGTTGAAAGGAAATATAACCTTTGGGAATTTTGTCTGTCTGTCTGTATGTTTGTTCGAGCATCGAGTGGAGGATACTGGAACAGGTGCAGGGATCACGTGTGCTTTGATGGTGGGCGGCACCTAGTCTTAGGTACCTACCAACTTGGTCCACATGAAATCATAGATCGTGAGATTGTAGCGCGGTAACTAGGTATATCGAGTGAGCGAGACAGTACTTCCCGTAATCGGATCTTTCGCTCGCCGCTCGCCGCATGTGCAGTCAGTCGTGGACGGTAGGCAACACGCTAATAGTGGTAATCCTTTTATATGAATATTGCTTCCATTCTTTAGTAAAGTACTTTGTACCTAGTTTGGGTATGGTACGCGATGTACTTCATGACTAGATGTATGATCAAACAACTGAACGGATTTGGTTGAGGTTTGAATTTAGGGTGGCTGTGCCCTGGAATGAAACCCCTTTATTTCCAGCTGCAAATTTCATAGACCATTAACTATACAAACGTTAGATAAATAGAAATCTTCGAGTGATTTCTGAACCTTTAAAATGGATCATTAATTTGAAGTCTAGATAAATATTTTAGGGAACTCTTTTAACTGATGAAATTTGACACACGCGGGTGAAGACGTGGGTGCGGCTAGTTATATCATAAAATTACCATAAAAATGAATTCACCGGTTTAAGTAAGACAATTCAGCTGCAAATTTCATAGACCATTAACTATACAAACGTTAGATAAATAGAAATCTTCGAGTGATTTCTGAACCTTTAAAATGGATCATTAATTTGAAGTCTAGATAAATATTTTAGGGAACTCTTTTAACTGATGAAATTTGACACACGCGGGTGAAGACGTGGGTGCGGCTAGTTATATCATAAAATTACCATAAAAATGAATTCACCGGTTTAAGTAAGACAATTCAGCTGCAAATTTCATATACCATTGGCTACGCAAACGCTAGATAAATAGAAATCTTCGGTGATTTCTGAACCTTTAAAATGGATCATTATTTTGAAGTCTAGATAAATATTTTAGGGAACTCTTTTAACTGATGAAATTTGACACACGCGGGTGAAGACGTGGGTGCGGCTAGTTATATCATAAAATTACCATAAAAATGAATTCATCGGTTTAAGTAAGAAATTTATTTTCAGCTGCAAATTTCATATACCATTGGCTACGCAAACGCTAGATAAATAGAAATCTTCGATTGATTTCTGAACCTTTAAAATGGATCATTATTTTGAAGTCTAGATAAATATTTTAGGGAACTCTTTTAACTGATGAAATTTGACACACGCGGGTGAAGACGTGGGTGCGGCTAGTTATATCATAAAATTACCATAAAAATGAATTCATCGGTTTAAGTAAGAAATTTATTTTCAGCTGCAAATTTCATATACCATTGGCTACGCAAACGCTAGATAAATAGAAATCTTCGATTGATTTCTGAACCTTTAAAATGGAGCATTAATTTGAAGTCTAGATAAATATTTTAGGAAACACTTTAACTGATGAAATTTGCCACTCGCGGGTGAAGACGTGGGGGCGGCTAGTTATATCATAAAATAACCATAAAAATAATTCACCGGTTTAAGTAAGACATTTATGTTCAACGGCAATTTCATAGAAAATTGACTATATAAACACTAGATAAATAGAAATCTTCGAGTGATTTCTAAACCTTAAAATGGGCATTAAGTTGAAGTCTAGATAAATACTTTAGGGAACTCTTTTCTTCTTTATCAGATGATGGTTGCCACTAGCGGGTTTTGTGTATTGAAGAATGCTGGTGATTATTGAGTGATTACACTGTTTAACATTGTAAAGGCGGAAGTATGTAGGTATATTTTTTACTCCTTTACGTTCAAACGGCTAACCTGATTTGCTATGAAATTAAGTACTGGGATAGCTATATACTAGATTAGCACATGGAATGATTTTCATCATCATCATCATCACCATTTTTATTTTACTCCTTTACGCTCAAACAGCTGAACGGATTTGGATGAAATTGGGTATTAGGAAAGCTTATATGCTGGATTAGCACATATAATACTTTTCATCATCCTCGCAGTTCTTACTCCTTTACGCTCAAACGTCTGAACTGATTTGGATGAAATCAGATACTAGGATAGCTTATCTGTTGGATTAGCACATGTAATACTTTTCGTCATCGCAGTTCTTACTCCTTTATGCTCAAACGGCTGAACTGATTTGGATGAAGACAGATACTAGGATAGCTTATATGCAGGATTGGCACATGTAAACTTTTCATCATCATCATCATTCGTAACTCCACACTCAAACGGCTGAACCGATTTGGATGAGGTTTGGTACTAGGATGGCTTATATCCTGAATTACCAGGAGGACTGGATGGAATAAATATTTTAAACAAGTATCTGAACGTACTAGGAACAGGTGCACCTAGTCTCAAATTTGCCGATTATAACTGATCTCTAGTCGGAATTTACCTAAAATACGGACTAAAGGTATCTAGTTTGATGTAATTAGTATGTTTAATCGAAATTAAAGAACAATTTTGAAATCAAGGTTCACTTTTATATATACAGGGTTTTTCTCAGTTAACGATGGTACGAGATTTCCTGATTGTATCATGTATTGGTGGAGAGATATTAGAAAATTATAATGATGTTTATTTACAGCTACCTGACTTTTACTATAATTAGTAATCTTGCATATTATTTTATATCATGTCACTTTCAGTTAATGATGGTACGAGATTTCCTGATTGTATCATGGATTGGAGAAGTGTTATTAGGGATGATAATAATGTTTATTTACAGCTACCTGAATTTCAATGCCAGTTATTAACTTTGCACATTATATCTTATTATTATGTTCCCTTTAGATAACGGCACGAGATTTCCTGATCTTAGAATAAATTGGTGGAGGGTTTTAGAGCTAATAAGGCGGAATCGTTTATTTAATGATCATTCATTTGTTAGGTCTCGGAACGGCTTTCAGTTTCTGAAGAAGCAGGATCCCCCTTTCCCTTGGTTGGCGCAGGTGAATGACCACTAAATACAACAGCGTTAGAAATAAGTATAACATACCCTTATCCTCATAGAATAGAAAAATAACGAACTTTTGTTTTACATTATATACTAATTGAGTGATAGCTTATTCATTTACATACTGTATGAATTATTACCAAGTGAGTGATATTGTATGGAGATAGATGCGATTTTAAAGCCTCACAACCTTTACTATATACGTGATCTTTCTATGCATTGCTGACTTGTAAATAATATCTGCTGCTATCAAAAGGACTTCACAAAGAGGAGATACCCTTACGCACACAATACAATGAGTAAGTGGAGTATTGTTCTGTTCGGCCAACAGATCATTGCTTACTGACTCAACCTTCAAACATAAATATCAAATACAGATAAATTATGACTTGATTAGTATTCGGTGATAGCGGAGGTTGACTCCGATTGCTTCCTCCTAACTGTCATATTCCTACCCTTCAAACCAATTTCTTTATGTAAGATTAAAGATGAATTACGCCTTAAGGGTGAATTTTAATACTATTTCAGTCTAGCAGAACTTTTATATTTATATAATCAACCACAAACTAATTAATAGGTTTCCTGGTTGAAATATATGGAAGGGATGTTAATTTTCACTTTGTTGTTTTGGCACCCAGCACTGATAGAATATCTTATGTTCCGAAAAAAGATGAAGGCTATAAGCTGAACAAAGGGACCCTTATCGTGTAAATTCTGGCTCTGTCAGGCACTAGTGAAGGATTGACATGCTTACTGTTGATCGATTACGAAATCTTTAATTATATTTATATAGTCAATCACGAACTAATTAATAGGTTTCTTGGTTGAAATATATGGAAGGGATGTTAATTTTCACTTTGTTGTTTTGGCACCCAGCACTGATAGAATATCTTATGTTCCGAAAAAAGATGAAGGCTATAAGCTGAACAAAGGGACCCTTATCGTGTAAATTCTGGCTCTGTCAGGCACTAGTGATGGATTGACATGCTTACTGTTGATCGATTACGAAATCTTTAATTAAGGTACAACCTTGAATTAATAGCAATTATTATGGAAATGTACTTACAAAAGTGTAATAATTTCATAATTAATTTACTGAGGATTATTCCTGAATACTAAATAATTCACACTGGCATAGTCCAGATAAAACCCTTAAATATTTTAAGGAAACATATTGAATATCAGAGGCTTTAGTCTCAACTACGAATTACGGCAAGGCCGATAAACTAAAGGGATTTATTCCTAATGACAACTAAAACCATTTACTGGTATAATCCAGACTTTATTTAAATAAAACTAACTGACATAGTCAGTAAAAGATAAGTTACGGCATAGACCGATTATGTTCAATTAAGTCAACCTGAACTAACTCCAGTTATGTTAGACTGAATGGTTTACTTTGCTATACACATAAAATATACCTACGCTACTCCATCCTCATACCACTCCGTTTAGTAGACGATGAAAGTTCTACTATCATATGAGTGGTTTTACATAGCCAAACTCTAAAATAAATAGAGAATAAACATGTTATGCCTTAAGGTCTCCGATCATATTGTCGGAGAATATCAGGCAGAACAAACAACACCTTCTCACAATTAAATAATAAGTAAACAATAAGTCTTCTGATTTCCTGTTTTATATTTTATGATGTGCTGTATGGAGAGATGCAAACGATATGACTTCAGTAATTATTTGAATATTATAATAACACATTTATATTATCAAAGAACATGCTCTTGTTAACACTATGTTAATAACCAAATCTCAGATGCCAAGTTAACATATTTATTGTAATATCTGTATTTGTACTTTCATAATAATTTTCATTCCTTCCCAGTACAGTCACGCACTCTAAAAGTTCCGGGTTACTTATATTCACAACGTAGTATAGACGATCAATTGGCCAAGCGAATATATTTATTTTGAGGGAGAGAGGTTAGTTACAATATGGTGAAGCCGTGACCAGGATATTACAGTTATTCTGAAAGTAGGCTTTAATAGCCTACAATTTGGTGTTCGTGAAATGGAAAGAGTTGTCGAGGCTAGTTCTGGGAAAAACTATTTATTATAAAATGTTTTGATAAAGTACGTTTTTAGATTGAGAGTATACAGATCACAGTGAGAAGAGTTGAGTCCTAAAATTGTGGGGGTGTTAGTGAAAAAGGTTTAAGATATTACAAGAATTCGATATATTTGGCATTGCGCACATGCACGTACGCGTCGCGGGCTAGAGTCGTTTGGGCATTTTAGTGAGTTCAGATGTTTGAGTTTTAGAAATATGGGGGTGTTAGGGAGTGAAGTTTGAAATAAATACTTTAGATCTTGGGTTTGCTTTAGTTTAAAAGTTGTGGAACGTGAGTTGGTATGTTTGTTTATAGTTCGGAGAGGGACGCTCAAGTTCTAGAAATATGGGGGTGTTAGTGAGTTAGGGTTGAGATATTAAATGACGTAGGTCTACATGTGTTTATGTTCTAGAATTAAGGAAGTTTTAGTTAGTTATACATAAACATACAATATTGGTGGTGTTGTTCAGTTAGTAATGGATTGTAATGTATGTAATGGATCACTTTTAGAGAAATAACAGAAAAAAAAGAGATTTGTTAGTAAAAATAATAATATAGGACGTTATTATCATAAAGTAAGCTAAAGTTAGGGGTTCTTTTTTGATGTATTGTTTTTGGGTGCTGTAAGCTATATAGGGAACTGATAGAAATAAAACAACAACAACAACAACATGAGTGAAACCGTTGGGCGTAGGTGCGCTGGGCTAGTAAATCTAATAAAGATATAGAATTATGTCTATGTATGTATGTAGGTATGTATGTATGTAGTTATGTACGAAGAGTTAAACTGCCGCTCAGCGCTGGAACAGCTGATGAGATCAGGGTGTGAACGCTTTGGGTCCTGGAAATGGGGTTCTTTTTGCTATCATCATTAATTTATATTATGTTCGCGGGGGTGTGACCGTGGAAGGTTGCTAGTTAGAAAATAAGCAATCATGTTGAACTGAATTATTGAAGGTTTTGGTAAGAACACATAAAAGGAAATTAAAAAATATATATATATTGGAACATTAGATAATTTTAGTCGTTAATGTACAAAAAAAAACATTACTAATTCCATATCAACAACAAGAGACAACTAATTATATTCATCATCTAAAAGTTGTAAATATTAGAAAAAAAAACTTAAGTTAGTCTGCGGTTACGCTTAAAAGGAAGTGACAAATAAAAATAATTATGCTTAATGGAAAGAATTTGACTTAAAAGAGCTAAAAGTAAGCAAGATATTAGAGCATTGCGTTGTACTTTGTAATATCATGTAGCTATTTTGATATATGGGGGATTTCGTATGTATGTCTATTTTTGTTTCTTGAAAAAAATGTTATTAATTTTGAATTTTAGGGTTTAGTTATTCGAATAACTTTCAGTTTCAATGTTAGTGTTTTTATTCAATGGAATCTTAAAGTTAGTAACAGTCCGGTGAAGTAATTTTTGCTTTTTAGTTTAAAATTGGCAAGTAGATTTGGGATCAAAGCAAATTACAATATATTGCGTATTGTTATATTTCTACTGGGTGCGACATATTGTAGGAGTCAAAATTTTTAGTAGTATCATTATTATCAAATGGCGGAACAGTATGGAATTGCATTCTCTGTGCAAGTAGTTGACAAAGAGTAATGGTAAATACTTATTTTCCATTGTGCACTATAGCGTATTGAGAAACAATAATGCGATGAAATATAAATTGAAAAGTATCTAAGTATTGTGGCAAATGGATTTAAAAAAATTTTTTAGAAAAAATGACAAAAAGAAAAAAAAGTTTTGAATTTAAAACTAATTTCGAATTATGTTTTAGTTTTGCAAAATTCTAACCAGATAAACTTTTTATAATTTTGGGGGGTGAATGTACCTAACCATAATTCGGTCATCAATGTGTTTAACCCTTTCCTTAACGTGAACATTGCATTGATATACTAATCATAGAATTCGTGGGTACTGGGATTATTTAGTATTATGAGTGGAAAGTTTTGGCTCGGCGTTATAGCATTGCAGCCCAGGGGTGGGGGAACAACGAACGTATTCCGTTGAATCATGCGCATGGAAAAAAAACCCCGGGAGCGGGAGCCAGTCAGTGCGGAATCGTTCCAAGGATAGGTCGCGTGCGGAGCGTCTCCGCGAGACACGTACGTAACAGTTAAGCGAGGCCGGGCGTCCGAGGCAGTCGTTGCGAGACCTTGAGAAATTAAGACGTGTCGAGAGAGGAGTCAAGAAGAAACACTATAAGTGAGTGGTTGTGCGTGCGCCGATCGGCTCCGGAGTTCAATAAAATCGTAGTGTACCTAAAGTGATTGGGGCGGCCTGGGCCCGGAGAGTCACCGAGCGGCGCTCTTGGAAGATACTTGGAGTTTCAGCGAAATAGTACACTAACAGGATGAGAGGCATACTAAAATTATTTCTGATTCGAGAAGGGTTACTTGGGGTTTGTTTTAATGAATTAGGGTAGTGTTTATGTTCGGTGTGCGGCGCCCGCTCCGTCCGGCATGCTGGAGGGACGTAGCCCTCGTAAAGAGAATTTTGTGTTATGTTTTGTCTAGTCGGTGACGATATATCGCCAACATGCCTCATTGCGCACATACTGCGCGTGCGCACGCGGTAAGGTAGTAGCTAACAAGCAGAGAACATACGATAATTGTGGTAGTGAACGTAAAGCATTTAAAGAGATAATCGGCTACGTTCTATCTTGTACTATTATTTATTCTGTGCAGCGATGCGAGGGACGATCGACATAGAAAAAAAAAATACGTAAACAGTGCGCACGGAGATATAATTATTCTATCATATTAATCAATACTTATAATGGAGCCGTGAGTGTCGGGGGGTCTCTGTACAGTGTAGTTTGGGAAGGATTGGTCTGTGGTGCTTGGAATGGCTGTTGAAAGGAAATATAACCTTTGGGAATTTTGTCTGTCTGTCTGTATGTTTGTTCGAGCATCGAGTGGAGGATACTGGAACAGGTGCAGGGATCACGTGTGCTTTGATGGTGGGCGGCACCTAGTCTTAGGTACCTACCAACTTGGTCCACATGAAATCATAGATCGTGAGATTGTAGCGCGGTAACTAGGTATATCGAGTGAGCGAGACAGTACTTCCCGTAATCGGATCTTTCGCTCGCCGCTCGCCGCATGTGCAGTCAGTCGTGGACGGTAGGCAACACGCTAATAGTGGTAATCCTTTTATATGAATATTGCTTCCATTCTTTAGTAAAGTACTTTGTACCTAGTTTGGGTATGGTACGCGATGTACTTCATGACTAGATGTATGATCAAACAACTGAACGGATTTGGTTGAGGTTTGAATTTAGGGTGGCTGTGCCCTGGAATGAAACCCCTTTATTTCCAGCTGCAAATTTCATAGACCATTAACTATACAAACGTTAGATAAATAGAAATCTTCGAGTGATTTCTGAACCTTTAAAATGGATCATTAATTTGAAGTCTAGATAAATATTTTAGGGAACTCTTTTAACTGATGAAATTTGACACACGCGGGTGAAGACGTGGGTGCGGCTAGTTATATCATAAAATTACCATAAAAATGAATTCACCGGTTTAAGTAAGACAATTCAGCTGCAAATTTCATAGACCATTAACTATACAAACGTTAGATAAATAGAAATCTTCGAGTGATTTCTGAACCTTTAAAATGGATCATTAATTTGAAGTCTAGATAAATATTTTAGGGAACTCTTTTAACTGATGAAATTTGACACACGCGGGTGAAGACGTGGGTGCGGCTAGTTATATCATAAAATTACCATAAAAATGAATTCACCGGTTTAAGTAAGACAATTCAGCTGCAAATTTCATATACCATTGGCTACGCAAACGCTAGATAAATAGAAATCTTCGGTGATTTCTGAACCTTTAAAATGGATCATTATTTTGAAGTCTAGATAAATATTTTAGGGAACTCTTTTAACTGATGAAATTTGACACACGCGGGTGAAGACGTGGGTGCGGCTAGTTATATCATAAAATTACCATAAAAATGAATTCATCGGTTTAAGTAAGAAATTTATTTTCAGCTGCAAATTTCATATACCATTGGCTACGCAAACGCTAGATAAATAGAAATCTTCGATTGATTTCTGAACCTTTAAAATGGATCATTATTTTGAAGTCTAGATAAATATTTTAGGGAACTCTTTTAACTGATGAAATTTGACACACGCGGGTGAAGACGTGGGTGCGGCTAGTTATATCATAAAATTACCATAAAAATGAATTCATCGGTTTAAGTAAGAAATTTATTTTCAGCTGCAAATTTCATATACCATTGGCTACGCAAACGCTAGATAAATAGAAATCTTCGATTGATTTCTGAACCTTTAAAATGGAGCATTAATTTGAAGTCTAGATAAATATTTTAGGAAACACTTTAACTGATGAAATTTGCCACTCGCGGGTGAAGACGTGGGGGCGGCTAGTTATATCATAAAATAACCATAAAAATAATTCACCGGTTTAAGTAAGACATTTATGTTCAACGGCAATTTCATAGAAAATTGACTATATAAACACTAGATAAATAGAAATCTTCGAGTGATTTCTAAACCTTAAAATGGGCATTAAGTTGAAGTCTAGATAAATACTTTAGGGAACTCTTTTCTTCTTTATCAGATGATGGTTGCCACTAGCGGGTTTTGTGTATTGAAGAATGCTGGTGATTATTGAGTGATTACACTGTTTAACATTGTAAAGGCGGAAGTATGTAGGTATATTTTTTACTCCTTTACGTTCAAACGGCTAACCTGATTTGCTATGAAATTAAGTACTGGGATAGCTATATACTAGATTAGCACATGGAATGATTTTCATCATCATCATCATCACCATTTTTATTTTACTCCTTTACGCTCAAACAGCTGAACAGATTTGGATGAAATTAGGTATTAGGAAAGCTTATATGCTGGATTAGCACATATAATACTTTTCATCATCATCGCAGTTCTTACTCCTTTACGCTCAAACGTCTGAACTGATTTGGATGAAATCAGATACTAGGATAGCTTATCTGTTGGATTAGCACATGTAATACTTTTCGTCATCGCAGTTCTTACTCCTTTATGCTCAAACGGCTGAACTGATTTGGATGAAGACAGATACTAGGATAGCTTATATGCAGGATTGGCACATGTAAACTTTTCATCATCATCATCATTCGTAACTCCACACTCAAACGGCTGAACCGATTTGGATGAGGTTTGGTACTAGGATGGCTTATATCCTGAATTACCAGGAGGACTGGATGGAATAAATATTTTAAACAAGTATCTGAACGTACTAGGAACAGGTGCACCTAGTCTCAAATTTGCCGATTATAACTGATCTCTAGTCGGAATTTACCTAAAATACGGACTAAAGGTATCTAGTTTGATGTAATTAGTATGTTTAATCGAAATTAAAGAACAATTTTGAAATCAAGGTTCACTTTTATATATACAGGGTTTTTCTCAGTTAACGATGGTACGAGATTTCCTGATTGTATCATGTATTGGTGGAGAGATATTAGAAAATTATAATGATGTTTATTTACAGCTACCTGACTTTTACTATAATTAGTAATCTTGCATATTATTTTATATCATGTCACTTTCAGTTAATGATGGTACGAGATTTCCTGATTGTATCATGGATTGGAGAAGTGTTATTAGGGATGATAATAATGTTTATTTACAGCTACCTGAATTTCAATGCCAGTTATTAACTTTGCACATTATATCTTATTATTATGTTCCCTTTAGATAACGGCACGAGATTTCCTGATCTTAGAATAAATTGGTGGAGGGTTTTAGAGCTAATAAGGCGGAATCGTTTATTTAATGATCATTCATTTGTTAGGTCTCGGAACGGCTTTCAGTTTCTGAAGAAGCAGGATCCCCCTTTCCCTTGGTTGGCGCAGGTGAATGACCACTAAATACAACAGCGTTAGAAATAAGTATAACATACCCTTATCCTCATAGAATAGAAAAATAACGAACTTTTGTTTTACATTATATACTAATTGAGTGATAGCTTATTCATTTACATACTGTATGAATTATTACCAAGTGAGTGATATTGTATGGAGATAGATGCGATTTTAAAGCCTCACAACCTTTACTATATACGTGATCTTTCCTATGCATTGCTGACTTGTAAATAATATCTGCTGCTATCAAAAGGACTTCACAAAGAGGAGATACCCTTACGCACACAATACAATGAGTAAGTGGAGTATTGTTCTGTTCGGCCAACAGATCATTGCTTACTGACTCAACCTTCAAACATAAATATCAAATACAGATAAATTATGACTTGATTAGTATTCGGTGATAGCGGAGGTTGACTCCGATTGCTTCCTCCTAACTGTCATATTCCTACCCTTCAAACCAATTTCTTTATGTAAGATTAAAGATGAATTACGCCTTAAGGGTGAATTTTAATACTATTTCAGTCTAGCAGAACTTTTATATTTATATAATCAACCACAAACTAATTAATAGGTTTCCTGGTTGAAATATATGGAAGGGATGTTAATTTTCACTTTGTTGTTTTGGCACCCAGCACTGATAGAATATCTTATGTTCCGAAAAAAGATGAAGGCTATAAGCTGAACAAAGGGACCCTTATCGTGTAAATTCTGGCTCTGTCAGGCACTAGTGAAGGATTGACATGCTTACTGTTGATCGATTACGAAATCTTTAATTATATTTATATAGTCAATCACGAACTAATTAATAGGTTTCTTGGTTGAAATATATGGAAGGGATGTTAATTTTCACTTTGTTGTTTTGGCACCCAGCACTGATAGAATATCTTATGTTCCGAAAAAAGATGAAGGCTATAAGCTGAACAAAGGGACCCTTATCGTGTAAATTCTGGCTCTGTCAGGCACTAGTGATGGATTGACATGCTTACTGTTGATCGATTACGAAATCTTTAATTAAGGTACAACCTTGAATTAATAGCAATTATTATGGAAATGTACTTACAAAAGTGTAATAATTTCATAATTAATTTACTGAGGATTATTCCTGAATACTAAATAATTCACACTGGCATAGTCCAGATAAAACCCTTAAATATTTTAAGGAAACATATTGAATATCAGAGGCTTTAGTCTCAACTACGAATTACGGCAAGGCCGATAAACTAAAGGGATTTATTCCTAATGACAACTAAAACCATTTACTGGTATAATCCAGACTTTATTTAAATAAAACTAACTGACATAGTCAGTAAAAGATAAGTTACGGCATAGACCGATTATGTTCAATTAAGTCAACCTGAACTAACTCCAGTTATGTTAGACTGAATGGTTTACTTTGCTATACACATAAAATATACCTACGCTACTCCATCCTCATACCACTCCGTTTAGTAGACGATGAAAGTTCTACTATCATATGAGTGGTTTTACATAGCCAAACTCTAAAATAAATAGAGAATAAACATGTTATGCCTTAAGGTCTCCGATCATATTGTCGGAGAATATCAGGCAGAACAAACAACACCTTCTCACAATTAAATAATAAGTAAACAATAAGTCTTCTGATTTCCTGTTTTATATTTTATGATGTGCTGTATGGAGAGATGCAAACGATATGACTTCAGTAATTATTTGAATATTATAATAACACATTTATATTATCAAAGAACATGCTCTTGTTAACACTATGTTAATAACCAAATCTCAGATGCCAAGTTAACATATTTATTGTAATATCTGTATTTGTACTTTCATAATAATTTTCATTCCTTCCCAGTACAGTCACGCACTCTAAAAGTTCCGGGTTACTTATATTCACAACGTAGTATAGACGATCAATTGGCCAAGCGAATATATTTATTTTGAGGGAGAGAGGTTAGTTACAATATATATATTTAAACCTTCCGTGGAAAATTATCTAAATGATGGTGAAAACCGAATCAAAATCCGTTGCGTGGTTTAGGAGTTAGCGGCCAAACAGACAGATAGACGCGAAAGCAACTTCAATTTATATTAGGTACCTATTGATATTGATGATAATGATTTCTAATTATCCAGCCCGTATCAGTATGCAATTTGACATTTTAAACTTAAATTAATTTTAGCGAATGAAATTAATGTTTATCAGCATAGATTACCTTTAATACCGGGTAGTAAATAAGTATTATAGGTACTTAAACGGACCACTTGACCACGGTCAAGGCAACTTGATCGCAACGTTGAGGTTAGTCATCATTGTTTTTTATTTTTAAACCACCCCGTCCCTTTATCTGCGTTATTCCTATCCGTTATTGCACGGTTGTCTGGAAGAGACCGCACATTGTAACACTTGTTATTAAGTTTTTTTTACTTATAATATTTTTACTTGTGTGGTGTTCAACAAAGAGTTATCTATCTATATTTTCATAATAAAAAACATCATGCTTCGATAATGTGTTATTTTTTTGTAATATATCATCGAAATATTTTTTGTCACGTTCACCTTAAAAATAAAATCATCATCAATGCAATAAATCTCATAAGTAACCGAATACAATTACCCACTGTTTTTTTTTTTTGTAGTTCCGCAACATGGAACGCACGAACGGAACGGTTGGCCAAATTGTTGTCTTTCCAATTCTTGTCACGTAACACGTACGGAACTTATGCTTCCCTGAGCCCCTGTTTTTTTGTGTTGTCTGCTCCAGTTTCTGGCATCCTTTTCCAGAATGGTTGAAAGGCAGGCCGCTATTTGTGCACATCTACGAGTAAAACACAAATATCGCTGTAACTTGTTTACTCAGGTCTTCTCGGAGAGTTCTTGGATCTTGTCAGTGTGTAATGTAAATCGTAAATAATGGTATTGGATAAGGAAGAAATATTGAGAAAAAGCCGTGGCTTTGCCCGCGTGCTCAGTTTTCTGGGATTCACGTATACGTTAACATATATAACGTATATATATGTTAATCCAGGACCAAAATTACTTTTAGGGTACAATTACCAAATTTCGTTAGGCGGCCATTAATTTCTTATCTATTTCTCGGCTCTCAGTAAAAACCGCATCGCAATCGGTTTAGCAGTTTTTACGTGATGCGTGAACGAATAAACAGACAAATAGACAGACACCATTAATTATTTTTTTATTTTCTTGCTCGTCAACTTATTTTAAGTTGACTAGGCTAGGTTGACCCCTAGGTTATTTTTTATCATCGAATCGTCTTTGTACACGCATTTGGTTACTTATTTATTATAGGTATAGGCTCAGACTATATATAGTATAGATTAATTATTGACTTACATACATATCTATTTAGATATGTCGAGTACATATCTAAATAGATATGTAAGCAGTTGTTAATTCTTAAATCATAAAATATCTATAAACCCATTCAATTTAAATTTTGGAAAAGAAAGAGACGATCACGAACGAAGAAGCAACGAAGCAAGATCTCAAGCTCTGCCAACTGCTATTTGTGGAATACTTAATACAGTACAGACAGCAGACAGTGCCCTTTAATAAACAAGTCCCATAAATAACGGAAAAATAACATATTACACCCTCTTTTAACATCAATATCACATGGACTGTATTTATTAGTTCATAAACGAGAACCCACACAAAAGTCCACCCCCACTCAAGCTACGAAGACCTTATTTCTAGAGATGCAAGTTTTTTTTTTAGCAATATTTAGTTAATCAGTATAAATCGATTGTTCAAGTTTTCAGTATTTGTTGTATTAATGTAAAGTACTAGTTTTTTTCCGCACCAATGACTTTTCTAAGTTATGTGCGGTTTTCCATCGCTCCGTGCTTCGGAGGGCACATTAAACTGTCGGTCCCGGCTGATACTGATTAATAGCAGTCGTTAAGCCATGTCAGAGGCCCTCGGGCGGCTTGACAAAGTCTGACATCAGAGGCCAGCACTACCTCATACGACAAACAAACAAACAACTAGCTTTTGCCCGCGAATTCGCTCTCGCATTTACAGTTATTAGTATTATATTACAGTTTATCGCGATACAAATGTAAAAATAAAAAAACTCATACTAAAAAACGTGCACGCCGTTATTTAGGGTTCAGAAAATATTTACGAACTAGCTGTGCCCGCAGCTTTGCCCGTGTGGTCATTTTTATGAATTAAAAGTAACCTATGTTATTCCAGGACCAAAAGTACCTATAAAGTACAATATACTACATTTCATCAAAATTGGTTCGGTCGTCAAATAGTTTTTATTGATTGCTCGGCTTCTACATGTACCTATATCGGATTGAGATACAAAGCGCACCAAATTTTAAGCCAAAACCTAAGCTATCCAACAGTGAAAATCGCATTTCGATCGGTCCAGTCGTTTTTCGTGATGCGCGAACAGACAGACACCATTTTTTAAACATCATATAACTCAACATATTTTAGGCCCCCTAGACCCACTTTTTTAATTATCTTCATTGTACAGACTTTTTGTTACTAACTGCTTTATTATAAGTATAGAATTGATAGGTATATAGATAATAGTGTAATATTTGCCAATTATTTCGTCCGGTAAACGTGCAGTCGTCTCGGAACTCTTGGACCCAGCTCATCGAGTAATTTTCACAACTAAAAATGAAAAAATACGCACGTCGTTTATCCCATAATAAAGAAAAAAACTTAAATCCATTTCAAAATATAATTACTTGTTAATTTGAACACGACATGTTTAAAACCACCCCTCGTGGCATCAGTTGCGAAGTGGAAGCCTCAAGGTAAAGTGCTGACCACACGATCATTAGCTGGAGGCCCTTTTCAAGCCTCGTGGAAACTTTCAGAAGGGTCTTTGACTTCTGCTGAAAACATGTTTGTATCTTGATGCTAAGCCTACTCATGTGGGAGGGTGTCACGATTCGCTTTGTTGTAATCAACTTGATACTTAAATCTGCTTAAATCTAAAACGTTTAGCTCTCTGGGCTTCCAGGAACCAAAGAACCCCTCACATGTAACTTGATTTTTACATTATGAAGGTAGAATTCGTCGGTATTATATTCTGCTAAGATTTACTGAATAATTATTATACTTTTGTTTGTTGTTTGAGATAGTAATGGCCTCTAGTGAGAGCTTCGAGTTGGATATATGCTCGAAGAGTGTGAGATATTGTCAGGCCGCCCGAGGGCCTCTGACATGACTTAACGACTGCTGTTAATCAATAACAGTCGGGAGCGACAGCTTAACGTCGCATGAAAAACCGATTAGATAAATCGTTGTCGATTGCGTTGGCACAGTTTTATCGACGCGTGTGGATGGTGGCCGCTCAGTTCGGTAGTTTGTCACGGAGCTCGTATGTGTACAAGCGCGGGATTCGCTGTCATATCAAAATGACGGAAGAAGAAAGAGGTGGACACCGCGGTCAGCTGAAAGAGTTTATAGAAAGCTACTTGTCTTTGGAAGACAAAATTATAGGAGTACTATGATCTCAACAAAAAATATGTTAAATTATTGTAGAAAACTTCATACATTCGTAGGAACGACCTGTAGCTAAAACTTGCAGTGTAGCAGATAATCTGTCATGAGGACTTATTGCTTCTCTCATTACTGTGTCCTGTTTCTTTATTAGTGGAGTAACTAAAGCCAGCACATTTAAGTATGTATGTTTGTAGTGTTTCCGGTAAATTGTAACCCCGGTGTGTTCAAGTCAAGAGTGAATAGGTATCTACTAGGCAAGAATGCTACACCTTCGACCGCATCATCGCTTTCCATCAGGTGAGATCGTGGTCAAACGATTGCCTAGTCCGTATTAAAAAAAATGCATCCTCGTTCATCCTTAAATAATTATGCCAATCTTTCGGAGCAAATTTCTACTTATTTAATAAATTTGTCTTTACACCACACACTCCGCTACTTTTTTTTCTTTAAACACATAATCAGGCCCAATAACGCAGGTGCGTCATCATCTTCCTTCGTGGATGAAAAGTTTCTTGCGCGAGCTTCTGCGGAGAACTGACGACGATCGACGCTGATATCGGTGGCGTGTGGAGACACTAGGGGCGTTCGATTTAACTGCACAGTCTGAAATCGCTACGATATATCGTTGCGTGTGTAGGTGCTTTAAGTATGAGTTAAGTTTGAAAATAAAATTTCCCTTTCATGTACCGAGTTAAATCTCACACGGGAAAAGGAAATACCTACCTTTGACTCTACTGGTGCTTAGAAATACGTCCCGTTCATAACGCAGTGGACGCACAAAAACACTTAAGAAAATTATAATATTCCCTTTGATTACCTACGCATTGATGAAAAACAAAACTAAATAAGTTGAGTATTTTCAGAGGTATCTCTGAACAGACTGACAGATTTACCTATTGAATTTCTTTTATTATATGTATGTAGTGAGAGAGAATAGAGCAGGTAAGTGCCTTTATTAACTGGCTGGTACACAAAAACAGCCGGACGAACGAGCTACGTGCTGTTAGTGGCTGTAAGAAGCCCGAGTGCTCCAGTTAGTCTGAGAGCTAGGTATATAGTAGGTACCTGTGGTACTTATATTAAACATGCTGGCAATATAGTTCATAATAGTTTTTAGTTTTAATTTCCAATAAATAAAACTCAATAACTAATCGCCGTTTTTTTCAATTGGAAGTTCGCAACACGATATAATAATAGACATTCACAGATGTATCATTATTAGAAAGTATACCATTTTACACATAATCATATGTGAACCTAACCTGCTTGATAAACTTCCACGCCTGCTAAACTGCTAGTCAACTAGACGTGTTACTAGCTAAAAGTGAACACAAAACGAAAGTATAATATGTATAAAAATAAACTTATTATTAAGTAGGTAGAATATATAAAACTTTACATTTCGGTAGTAAACATTTATTTAATTAAAATTTTATTGAGGACAGCGAACCAATTTTGAAAATATCGTAATTGTTTTGAACATGATCATTGTTATAACTGCCACATATGCGATGTATTGGGGAGTGCTTCCACCTCAGACCACATATTAGTAATATTTGTCTGAGGCTTCAACATTTTGGTTTTACACGTGAGCAACATGAATACGTGCTCTTATTTTTATTTTTCCCTTATCAACCGATTGGTTTGGTGCGGATTTGGTCCCACCAGCGCTCGGGGTTCTTAGCTTCTCGCCCTCTACCTCCCAGAGTGAATAAGTTATTTACTTATTATCTTTTATTCAAATGACGAAAAACACGAACTCCTTGTCTGTAATTTAAGTACATTCCACAAAATAGATAAGTAGATAAAAATCTTAATTCCATGTTACCGGCCAAGTTTCGAAGTCTGCTATTGATATAGCTATTTACCTGCTTACTTATACAATATTATTGCATAAATAGGTCTTTATATTTTGAAAATATTTTGATAAATAATGTAGTAGGTAGTTAATCTTTATCGGTGTTTAAATTTTCTCCGTTCCAATAAAACTTACAACCATCAGAAAGCTTTCAAAGTTCAAACATCAAATAGACAGAAGGTACCTATATAATATAATCCTAAATTTTAAAGGAAAATGCCCTATTTAGAAATCTATCTTCCTGTATATAAGAGGAGTTCTCTGAATTGTTTAGATTATCTTATCTAAACAGAAGTCATTCTAATATTCATTCCAAGTAAACACAGTAGATATTATGTACCAGTAGTGTACTGTATCTGTATAGTGGTAGATCATCTCCTACAAGAGTCTACCAGGGGACGTAGGTACCACACTTTTTGCCAGATATTCAAACCTACACATTATGTACTAGTAGGTGTCTCAGGTGACGAGTGCAGTGCAGTACCTACCCTACCGCGCAAGATTTTGTAATCCAAACTTCTAAATGGCCCTTCAATTGTTATAGCAGGCGTGGCGCTTATCATCAGGCGAACGATGCCGAGGCGGCTCGTCTTGTCAGGCGGATTTACAAACAATATTACAGCATACAAACTATCCATTTCATCAAATACGCCATCAAACAGACACGTCGCATCGGTCGCCCGATTCGACATTTGAAAGTCGCGTGCTTTGAGCCCTACACCCTTCCGAGCCTCGTTATCCGCCCGAATTGAGAAAACACGACCGCGAGAACACTGTGCGTTGTTTCGCACCATCTAAATTCACATAGGCAGCTTCGCACAAGGTCACTCGGTCTAACACGCTCATGCGTAAGATACCAGAAAAAACTTCATTAAAAGACCGATGGCGTGACGTTTTGGACAAAGATTGTTACGGACAGATACGTCGCTCCACGAACAATCCACGTATTCAAATTTACCTTAACCAGATTTACTAATTTCGGGAGTGTAATATTAGGTATATTACACATATAAAAATAAAAACTGCGTAACAAGAATTTGAACTGTAAGCTGTCTTTACTTTTGATTTATCATAAATATTATTCTAATTTATAAAATAAACTTCGGTAATTAGCTAATTGAATATGCGACGTCAAAAAAATGTGTTGGTATTAATTTGTTTTATCTTTTAAAATGTTGTGTGGATTACGTAAACGCCCATGGGTTGTTGTCCGCGTAGGTATTAGGCATAATTTGTTGTATGTGTATTTGTATATTTTTGTTTTTATCGTCTGTGGCGAGGGTCAATGGCCGGGGCCGCGAGCGCGCTGGGTTCCAAAAGTCAACACAACGAGGAGCGCGTTGTGTTACGTTACGACGATGTTGATCGAAATAGACATTTCGTAAGCTTTTAAGTATCTTTTAAATAAATTTATGTTTTCATTCTCTTGGAGAAAACTCTTTCGTAGATCTATGTATAGGGTTTAAAATAACGAGATGATTAAATAAATATATATTATAACTAGATAAATATTTTACAATAACCTATCTATAGTGTGTGTCTTTTACATCATAGTAAAAGGCTATTATAAAATATGTTTTGTTTTATTTATTTATTTTAATTTGATTTCTTTGTATATTATTGTTTTTATTTCATTAATATCTGGCGCATGCTATTTTTACGAACACTGAAAGCAAGTTATTTTTAAAAAGTCATCCAAATACCGAACATATTCTATTTTGTTCTACCTAAATAAATAAAGATTTTCCCATCCTTCTCGTGCGTTAATTAGGAAAATAATTACAAATTCTATCTGAGAAGAAATGCAAAGCATTTATATAAAAGATACGTATATGAAAATGATATTATAGAAAATGCTTCCTAACAGTCCTAATGTACACTTTTGTGCTAAAGTAATAAATAAATAAATATGATAGCTAGACTAGATACGTGTAATTCTCGTAAGTTACTACTGCATAAAGTATTTACTACTCTTAATTGATGCGAATTTCAACATGAAGGTTCCGCCGTAAACGGTAGACCCTTATCTATACTTCCAGGCTTTTCGGGGGAAGAACAGTTGAAACTAGATTTATTAGCCATATTTAGCCTTGACGTTTAAAATACTTAGCTTAAAAATGGCGTCAAAGCTAAATTTTTATAAAGCAACAGTAAAATCCCGTTGTTGATACTGATACTGCTAGATTTTGACCGTGACTGCGCTCCGTGAATAATTTAATACATTAATTAATCCTACCCTATAAATAATCAATATTATAACATTTACTATCTTTATGTCTCTTTCATCGAAATCCGTATTGAGTAGGTATTATTTGTAACAACAATCCACCGTACTTCCAACTCTGATCATAAATTACTATAGGTGTAGTTAAATATTTGTTTATAATCAATCATATCCTAACCTATCATAATCGGGTGGCGATATATCTAACATTGCGCACTACTGCGCGCATACTGCGCGTGCGCGTCACGGCAAGTAACTGGAAACTGATTGTGAACTGGAAATCCCCTAAAATATGGAGGTAAAATAATTTACTAATACAAATATATTTTAATGAAACTGTCAAAATCACCGGCCGGTCTTATAGGAATAAGACCACCTGTTTTCCTCAGACGGAATATTGAATATATTATGCATGCGTAATTTGAGATAAGTCTAGTCTCGCCTAGACCTCGAAAATTATCTATAAGAGAATGTTTTATTATTTTTACCAACAACAGAATTACTTACTTATTTGTATGGAAATAATTACTCGTATATCTCATGAACATAAATAAATGTTAATTTTATAGACATTTCGTTCGGTCAAGCTGAAATGAAAGTACCTAATATCGCTTCAATAGAGTACCTAATTATATTTTTCGCGCGCATTTCGAATGTCCTTTCTTTTGTAACTCATCTTTTTTTCACTTAACCCTTTCGTACTGAGGTGCCTCATATTATTCTCTTCACACCACACATATGAGGCGTCACACACACACGAACCTACTCAAGTTCATGTGTGAAATCTTATTGGATAAGTTTCCATAACCGACGCCACTGTGTTTGTGTAGCGGTGCTGTTTGATGTATTAGGGCTGCTACTTGCTTTTTTAAATAAGTTTAGTATAGACTAACTGGTGGCTGCAGTTTGCAGTCACGTTTGTTTAGGTATATAAAGGTACAGGACTTCCATAAAGCGATAAATTCTCGTTCCATAAAGCGATAAATCTTAGTACACTAACCAATGTCAGTCAATTAGGACAAAACATGGAACTTGGACTAAGTATATAGAGGTATATCTAAAACAAAAAGGTGTACACTATTATACAACTTTTCACACGTATGACCGTTTCAGTAGGTATGCTTCTGATGGTTGTAAAGCACAAATCTAAATGTGGGTTTAAGATTTGGTAAAATGGCTAATGATTGACTGAAAACAATTTTTATAAACGGGCTCAAGAAGCTAATTTTATTTATTTTGTTTCCTACTTTTTTTGTTGTATTTAGTGTACTAAGTATACTAATTTGCAAGAACTACATTTCATTTGCAAGATAAAGAGTAGGAAGGTTATAATTATACTTTAAAGGGAAGGCTAGGTATTACTTTATAACAAAATAAAGTTATTATCATAAAATCTCCAATTTTCCACAGCAACAAAAAAATACAACATTATTTTTCTATCCATGAAAACAACTCACATCTCAGATTTTTTGTTATAATATTTCTGCTGAATTTCATTTACTTACAACGTTTTTAGGTCTCACCCGTGTTATCTGGCAAAATATTTTGGGACAACCCTAAGTAAACTCCCGTGTTATTTTGGGGTAATTTGGAGTTTCAGATTTATCTTGGAGGGAAAGTGAAATATGTTTTATTATTTTATAGAATAGTATTAGAGTGTACTATTATTATTAAGGTTTATATGGTATTGACAATATAGGTAGGTACCTAGTGTAGGGATACTTATATTTAGTTACAAGGTATTATTCTGATTATCAATTGATAGACTGACACGAAATACAATTTGTTCAAATAAACATTAGAAATATTGATAATAAAAACTGCGTCGCCTCGTAGTGAAGTAATTGGATCAATCTAAGTAGGTACATGTTTAAAGTCCTCGTATGCTGTCCTCTGACTTTTGATCGGAAATCTATACTTTTACTTTGGCTATATTAAAGCTGTATGTAACAAAAAGTAAACTTGGTACGAGTAGGTACTGAACAAAAATGATAACATCTAATAAATTGTTGTCTGTTTGTTTAGATATCACGCAAAACAACTGGACCGATTTAAATGCAGTTTCCACCATTGATTAACTTAAACTTACGTAGGTACTTTGCATCTTAATGCGACATGTCAATTGATAAAGAAATATAATTTGGCGGCTGAACAAAATTTGATTCCTGGAATAACTCCTATCCTACAAAAATTAGCTCACGGGCAAAGCAGTTGGCCATAGCTAGTACGTAATACTATGTGATCGCTGGATGTTAAAAAAAGGTTTACAGCCTACTTAGATCATGTAGGGTGAGAAGTTTAGCTGAAAATGTCTGTAACAGCTGCCCGGTCCGGATAAATTGTTCCCAACAGTTGGGGATAACTGCTAGAATATGTCGGAAGTACCAAGCTGGAAGGCGCAAGTTTCCTTGAGGCGTAGGCGAGGACCAAAACTTTTTAAGGTAGTTTCTGTCTTCTATAATCCGAAAAATTAACAATTTTTACATCATATTCAAAAGGAGAATGCTGAAAATTGACCAACACTCAGCGCCTTAGATTGTTATAGAAATAGTACCTAAGGGAATACGTGTAATCGCTGAAATCATTGACCAACATAAAAAAAACGCGTACATACTTGTAATAAAATTCGTGAAAATCTAGTAAAAGCAGAAAAACACGGGGTTCACAGGTAATTTACTATTGATTTTGAGCCTTAGTCTCATTTCAGAGTTATTATTATTATCGCCCGTGCCTAATATTTGACCGAGCGAGCGCGAAGCGTCTCTGTTTCAGTTTCGGCAAAAATTCTTTCGTATGTCCGGTTGTCTGTCCGGATTTCCGGCTGTTCTCCTCTACAGGTCGCATTTCTCAACCGATCTAGACGAAACTTGGTATACAAATTGAACGAATTTTTAGAATTTATTAGTCGTCGGAGATTTTTGATTGGGGTACTTCCCCCAAAAAAGGGTAAAAAGTATTTTTTTTTTCATTTGAAAGGTAGTAACTTTAAGTTAGTTACATAAAAATTTGGTGAAAATCTGATGAGGATCTTCGGCGTGATGAGCCTCAAAATGCAGTAAATTTCTCACTTTTAGGTTTCTACCAGTGGAATCAGCCCTTTACATACTAGGTAGGGATTGATGGAGCACCTTGGTTATTAATGTTAGTGTTACAATAAGGTAACTAGATAGCACTACTGTGCACCGCTAGATTGTTTGCAAAAAAGTTTGTACGCGCGAGATCTACAGCTCACAGAGCCCCTAGTAATAGGTATATGATGTGCAAGTAATTACGTAACTAAACTAAGATTATAAAAGTGAATCGATTTGTAAAAAGTCGAAATTAATTTAACTTCATTTCAGACAAACATATTTAAAGTAACCGTATTTTTAGACGTTTTATGCGTTACAGTGGGAAGATGAGGTACCAGCTCCTGGGGCGTGGACCGCATAAATTAGTTATTATGTGCAACGCACACAATTGGCCTTCTTTGGCCTGAGTCACAACCGGAGTGGCTTTTGTGTAGCACGTGTAAGCAGTGACTCTCATTCGTGCTACAGCATATGTCTCTCTGTATAGTATGATGCACGTGAAGCACGACACGACTGTGGGAATGTAGTTGCGTGTGTGTGGGTTTATTTACCTGTCGTATCTATTCCAGTTATGGCTTACGTGATATTGAAGCATGATTATACCCCCCTCCCCCTCCTTTAATTAGATCTATGGTTTTAAATAAGATTATTTAGCTGTTCTCAGAGACGTCAAAGCTCACAAAATCTACCAAGTTCCATAAAGAACGAAAGTTGCTGGTTAAAACTAAATTTACATGATTTAAACTTAATTAAAACTTAATTGAAGTACAGCGCCTAACAAAGTTACGTCATGAATAATCTTGAACCTTACCTATACAATTCTATATATTATAAACATACAACTGCCGTAAGATGACTCAAAAGCACAAACCAACAACAAAAAACGTTTCCGTTAGAATTCAAAACTAACGAGTAAAATTCCCACAATAAAATAAAACTAGATTTCTCAATAATCCATTCAAATTGTGAGACAAACAAACTCACTTTTGAGCAGACCTGTCTGACGAGAATCTTAGCGCGATTGAAACAGGCACACACACAAACACAAGTCACTATCACACACATAATACATAGATCCCGCCACAGAACCAAGACCCTGAGTTACCGCAGCCACAGAACAAATAATAGTACAACGCAGCGTTGAGTGCATCGACTAGACGTCGCGTCCTTGTCCGTATAAAAATAAATTAAACACTTATCTACCCCTAAATATTATCCAATATAACTATTTTTTTTGCATTGACTTGTTTCATTAATTAACTACGCTTATAAGAATAACGTTTTCTAATTTTTTCTATAACTTTAATGTTATAATGGAAACTATGACAAATTGAAAATGCTCATTTCCAAAAACAAAAAGCTTTCTTTAAAAAAATGAAACGTATAAGCGTAGATTATATTCTATTTAAGCGATTGACGCTAATAACAAAAGATTTCACCACAATTTAGAGGGTGGAGGTGGGTGCTTCTGCTAAACACCAGTTCTATCAAGAACTGTATTACTAAAACCCACGACCAGCAACTCACTCTATGGCTCGTATAAGTGATCGTGGAGAGGGAAGGAGATAGCAATACATTTACTAAATACCCACTTTGCGAAGATCTCGTCAAGCGACTATCCTCTTAAACACCTATCCTCATCATCTTACGCTCTGTCTCCCAGTACTTGGTCCTCTTTCGAAAACCACAGTATATTCCATACTGTTCGGGAACGGGAGCTAGTATCAAAGATTTCAGTCGATTTCAGCTTGCTTGTTTGTCGTATGAGATAGTGCTGGCCTCTGGTGTCAGAGCTTGTCAGGCCGCC
Organism: Alsophila aescularia; assembly: GCA_946251855.1. Lineage (NCBI taxonomy): Eukaryota > Metazoa > Arthropoda > Insecta > Lepidoptera > Geometridae > Alsophila > Alsophila aescularia. The sequence goes on from OX276376.1 coordinate 32,495,676, forward strand.
AGGGGGCCTCTGGCATGGCTTAACGACTGCTATCAATCAATCAACAACCGGAATTTTCAGCCTCCGACCGAAGCACGGAGCGATGGAAATCCGCACATATCTTTGAATAGTCATTGGTGCGGAGCCGAGGAACGAACCCGGTATCGATGGAGTATATCGCTCGCTCGTCCGCCATATCGCTTGACATACTGCCAACTAACTATATATTTTGCCAACTAACTGTACATATATTTTGGGCGGTATTTTGTAAACGTAAAGTTCATAACAATTCAGAACGCCCATCATAAAACTGTACCTACTGTATGTAGCTCCATCAGCATATTTTTTTAAGTATTTATTCGCTCATCTCATTCGCTTTACGACTGCTTTTTGCGTCTAAATATAAAAATATATCTACCTGTTTCTAAAAAAATATGATTTCTAGGCATCGTACAACGAAAAACCAGTTCACTTACGGTAGGTATAGGCACATTGTACGGAACCATACAGAATAGCCTCTCTGATCATTGCCCCTCTAACACTTTTATTACCGTGCCGAAAAATGTTTATCGCCGTTTAAATACTTTAGTATAATTCGTATTCTATTAAATTTATGGAATTTTAAATGTTTCTTGTGTTAAACAGCTTTGTTACAGAGTTTATCTACTGACTGGCTGTGCTACTACCACAGAATAAATAATAATACGTATGTAATGTGTACTGTATCAAACAAAATGTGCGGATATTAGAAAAAAGTTTACCTCAATTACCCAGTTTTAAGGTCAAAAATATATATAAAAATTGTTTTTTACAAATGTTTAATTATTTCGTTGTTATACTAAGTTTCTATTCGATAATGTATTTTTTCTCTGCTAGGTAGACTAGCTTTCAAATGACACTACTTTGAAGAAAATACGCCTTTTTCTTAAAAATAAACAAAGAAAAATAAAAAGAGGAGGATTTCATTAAAAAAAAGCGCCTTTGTTCTATAGATAGTTTATCCAATATTTTTTTCGTTTTTTTTTCTAATATCCTCTCATTTCGTTTGATCAAGTTTCGACAATATACATAGTACCAGGCCTCTTTTATAATAGAGCATTTTTTGTATTACCTATGTGTTTAGTAAACTTCATACCATAATTTTTGACCATGACGGTCAAAAATTATTACTTTAGTGAAAGTAATTAATGATGGTCAAAAAGAATGCAACAAAAAACTGTATCAAAATAAATCCGTAAGTAAGAGCGTATTATTATAACCATTATCCGCGGATCATAAATAGTAGTCTGAGACGTTTAAAAAGGTGCTCATTTTGCGAGAATGCTTTTGAATTCACACATTGAATAGTATGCTTCTGGAAAGAAGCATATAGCCATCTTTTAAACCACCCCATGGCGGCGCAGTGTGAGCGACGATTGCTGTGTAATGAGCAAAAATGTTTTGTGGTGCTGATCTAATGGGATCAGTGTTGCCATGTCAAAAATCAGTTCGACGGTGAATCCATTTAAAAAAAATGGTAGATTCTAAGAAATTACGGTAACTGCACCAGGATAAATACGGTGTACTAATTGTTAACAATAAAACAATTTTACCGCACAAATCACTGTTTATTGGAAAAACTACAACATATTTTTCATTTTTTTTAACTTTTCTCATTTTAATGCAATGTAAAAAGAAGTCTTATGATAAGATGGAGTCTACACCTTGTTATCACCTGTTTGTGTGTGCGTGAGTTGATGATTTTTCTGTTTTGAGGTTTATACACAATTTCATCACAAAATACTGCATTGATTTTGATTTTCCATGATAACTTGACAGAATTAATACGACTATATAACATGGACAAGATCTTGCTGCGATGTGGCGGCCGATCGGCATAACATGGAGTGTATGTAATTGCGTGCGTGATGCTTGTATCTCGATATATGGTCTGTCTATGGGCGTGTGTGTACGATCGGATTGATATATATTGCGTGCTTCACTTTCGGTTTGGCGATGTCAAATCCGTTTTTTTTTGACATTAATGCAATGTAATTGAATTTAATTTATGTAAAATTACTTGAAATTAATACACCCACTCAAATTGGTAGCATTGTATTGCTCCGAGCATCGACTCATCCGTAGGTAAGGTAATGGATGCGTTCTAAACGTAATTTATGCGGTTTGTTTTGTTTACAGTAAAATACTTTCACAAATAAATGTCATGAACGTTGCCAAGATATCATTGTTAATTTTATTAAGGTTTGGAAGCATATGAGTTGTCTTTTTCAGATAAATAAAAAAAAAGATAGTAAAAAATTGGAGATCTTTTTCAGATAAATAAAAAAAAAAGTTAGTAAAAAATTGGAGATCTTTTTCAGATAAATAAGCAAACTTAGTAAAAAAGTGGATGTTACGCACAAATATTCGTACCTCTGTAAATACGGTAGATTTTGTCACCGTTGTCATGCTTCGACGGTAGGTTGTAAATTTGTGCTGATTACGGTGCATTTACCGTAATTACGGTGCACATGGCAACACTGAATGGGATAATGACTGTCGTATACCGCTTACAAAAACGCTCAGTTTCGATTTAAACATGGCGCGTAAGAAGCAAACAACAAAATTTAATGTATGAAACTTTAAACACAAAGAAAAGTTGGGTTTGCGGTGAGACTAGTACCTACATACATTTATACACAACATTTATATCCCTAGAAAACGGGTTAAATCCACTCTGAAGTCATGACCTGCATCAGCCCAACACGTCTCTTTCAAAATACTTTATCGAAACGTTTAACTATATCATAAAAATACCTAGCTACCCTTCGCCGCTCTTTGTTAGGACGTTTGGTTGCGGCTGCCCCTTTAGACCTCTTGCTCCTGTAGACCCCTTTTAAGGGTGGATGCAAAGGTACACTTGTGTAAGGTCAGGTTTGCCGTGATTCCTTTGTGTTTCTCGTCCGAGGAGTTGTTGCTAGCTAGCCGACGAAAATGCTTTTAATTTAATTAGTAACGTTACAGTTTGTTGATTCTGTTGGTTTGACGTGCATCCAATTGTTGAGGCCATGATGATGCTTCTAGGAGGAAATTGCGTAAAAAATAATTAAATATAATATACTTAAGTATCTAAAAATAGCAAGTTCGTTATTGTAGTGGTGGCACATTCGTGTGAAGACAAATCTATACTTATAATAAATAGGAACGAAATATTTTGTACAAAGAAAATAATTAAAATAAATGGTCTAGGGTAATTAAAATAAGCTACCGAACAAGTTTTTTTTTGAAGTGAAACTTCTTATGCTACTTCCAACAAGGTTGCGTTAAACGTTTAACGCTACCATGGAGGCCTTCCTATTTTCATTTCCACACGAAGTTTCATTCTTCCGCGCGGAGGGACTCCACTTTTTTTTTTTAATCATATCTGTCTGTTGGTTTGTCTGTTAAATTCATCAGCGTTGCAGACTCTCGCGTAGGTGCGGGGTCCCAGTTGCAGAGAAAATGAGTCTTTGTTGAGCTCAAGATAGGACGATGAATATGAAACGCACTTGTTAACACTTTAGATTGTATATTTCACAACTTTGAAAACAAGGATAGTATTTAGAATCCCGTAGTTTTGATATCCCGGTTACAAAGGTTGGCTATCGGAGCCTTGATATACTTGGTGGTGCTAATATTTATTATTATTGGTCACTTGTAGGAGAGCTTCTTGTCTTCAACGGCTACTGCGAACAGGAACTGACGAATGCACGATGATTTTTAAATGTATGGCCTTTTACACCATTTGTAAAACAAGTGAAGCTCTCCTATTGGGTGATTCATTTCAATTTATTTACTACATACTGTAATCCTATTGTTCTCGAGCCTTATTTTCCCACGCTCGAAAAATAGGCATAAAAAGCTGTCCCAGAAGTCCCCTAAGGTTCTACCTCGAATCCTCACCACGAAGAGAGCCTAACTTTTATGGCTTTGCTACGAGTGCGAGGGGAACTTCCGATCATATGACCTGCCTTAACCCGTACGAGGACGGTACCCAATGTGTAGGTATGTTCCAAAAGTTTGACCAGTTTTTGAAGATTCCTATGTATGACTTACCAAAAGTCAACACATTTTGCCGCATTTAGAAACGTTTCTCCCCGTGAGCTTTCTCTCGCTCTTACCATCTACGTTTTACATTTTTAATTGATAACTATTCATTTTAGGCTGGCTCAGGGGTACTTTGCTTGTGTAAATAAGTACCTTTTACATAGCGCGGATACCTGAGCGAACCTGTACCTTCTAACATCATGCATCCACAGAAAGTTTCAGTCTGTCTGTGGCTGCATGTTTGTAATCATTCCTAAAGAGCTTCGCGGCCATCCAGTATGCTTTAGATGTCATACGTGATGGCACGTAGATTCTATTTATGCTGAAATAAAACCTATTTACCCTATACACTACGTCTTCCTATTTGCTAGGCCTATACGAAATAATATTTATTTCGCTTATGTGTTATCTCGTTACATTACATTCTGAATGTTCAAAGTGTTCTACATACTTATGCATATCTACCTGTGTTCCTATTTTCTTATGCCTAAACTTGTAGCTATATCTATAGACTAATTGTTATTGCGCTCGTTAACAATTAAGTTTATGTTACAGTGTTGCTATCGTTTCTGCTATTTGTGTGTAACTTCCTCATAAAACCGTGCAGTTTTTTTTATGGATAAAACAATTCGTAAACATGGCGGTTAATTTGGTTCAAGGTTTATTGAATACTTGGCACGTAGTCCTAACTAGGGAAAACGTCACGTTTCACTAATACGAATTACTTTTACAAATATGTGTAAGTATTTTCGCACGTGGAGATTAGGTAGGTACACATATTGATACGTACAAGAAAACAAATACGTAGGTAACATTGTAGGTACTTAAGTTTCCTCAAAATTGGTTCAGTTTTTTTTATTAGTAGGTTTTTTGTAGATTAATCCATTTATTATTATTTATTTTTCTTTAAAGGTTATCTGTACCGATTTCCGACCGATGATTCTTGTTTTACTAACAATGGGTAGACTTTCAGAGCAGTCCCATATAAATTTCATCAAAATTGGTTCAGTTAACTAATTGAATTCAATATTTAGAGCTAAAACCCTAAGCTAAAGGTTGCTGATGAACAATACTTATCTAACTTTCGCACAAGATCACGATGTCGTGTTATAGCGTCACCTTATTTGCAATTAAAATGCTGTTATTGCTCTTCGATCGACACTTCAGCGGAATTTGACTCTAAATCTGTACGATAACCATTTATTTTCGGTTGTTTATCGGATAATACCCACTTGTGATATCAATAAAACATAAGCACACTTCAGATAAGATTTGATATGGCGCCGAAGTTTGTTGTCTGTGATAAATTTGTTAATTTTGATATCAGGACATTGCACAGGCTTCAGTTGTTATCATGTTGTTTATATAGCTTATGATGTTATTGTCACGTAATGATTGTGTAATGAAGAAAAAGAGGATTAAGTTGTGTAACCAGATATGTTTCTGTTTTGAAGCCATGACAGTTGTTTTTCTCAAGAGATTATTCATCCTACGCAGTTATCGAATGTATTCTTTATGAAGTTTGTTTTTTGGTATATAATTCTAATAATTCTACTGAAACAGCTTAAAAAATACTGTAATAGTAAAAATTAACCAGATCGAGTAAAAATTAACTTATCGTGATAGTTATATTTTCATGGACTTGTAGGATTGTAAAAAAGGTTTTGTAAAGCTATCACATTGGTATCTTAAGTACCTAGCACCTTCTCTACTAATTTCGCCGGAAACAGCCTTTAAAACCGAAACACAATTTTATTAGCACACTACTGCTTGACGGACTCCTGCCCCAGGCGGTCCCTTGCAAAAAAACGTTCCCTGAATGAAACTGAATTAAAAATTAAAACATTAACCATGCTGGCCTAGAAATTAATCGAATTAGACTAGGAATTGAGATCTCGAAGGCTAATGTGACTATTAAACAAGGTCGGCCTGGTTGTGTGTACATCAAGAAAAATGTACCTAGAGCGTAGAGTAGGTAAAAAGAATATTCCGTATACATGTACATACTCGTACGACGGGAGTGTCCGCGCCACTATTGAGGACTTAACATTCATGAGTGTTCGCTTAGGGCCCATGGGAATAAACACATCATTTATATATAACTAGTTGTGCCCGCGGCTTGGTAAGAGTGGTCACTTCTCTAAAAAGGTTAAAAGTACCTACTCTATGTGCTGTTCCAAGACTTAAAATACCAATATACCAACATTTGATCGAAATTCGTTCGGCCGTCAAATAGTTGTTATTGATTGCTCGGGATCTAATCATCAGATTGAGATACTAAGTACCCCAAGTTTTTAAATCAAACCAACAGTGAAAACCGCATCGCAATCGGTCCAGTAGTTTTTACGTGATGCGCGAACAAACATAGAAATCTTAATAGAAAAAGATTGAACATTTCTGATCACTCGATCACGCAAATCAACAATTAGACCGTTTCATTTCAACCCAAAGCAACGTAGTAAACAAAATTTTGACAGATCAAAGACGCGTTATAGTAATCCGTGCAGTATAGATAGACGGATATTAGCAAACATCAACTTTTTACAACTGTGTTAAAGTTTCAACCTTTTTTTAAACAGCTTTACGTTTTTCTCGTCGGTTTAACGTTTTTTCTAGGCGAGCGAGACAGTTTGGAACCGAAGAACAGAACGCTTCACATCAACATTAGCTACGTAGTTAAGTGCTATAATTATGGTAGTTAGCAGCTATAGTTTTTCTGCTGAGATGATGATAATGTATCCTCTTTTTATGTTTCAATTTGGAGTACATTTTTGGAGATTGGACACGGAATAAGTACAGTGTTCCTGGAGGCTTGAAACTCAAGGAAGGTGAAGGAAGGTTATGTATCAGCTGGCAGGTTGAATAAGTACAGTGTTCCTGGAGGCTTGAAACTCAAGGAAGGTGAAGGAAGGTTATGTATCAACTGGCAGGTTGAATAAGACCCGGATAAGTGGTTTGCCTTATAGAGGAAAGTGCTAATAATTATAATAGTTAGCAGCTGTAGTTTGCTGCTGAGATGATGATTGATAAATATATATATATATATATATATATATGTGTGTGTTTTGTTATGGTTCAAATTGGATCACAGTTTTGGAAATTGATTGACAGAGAGGATAACTCAGGCCGCTCTAACCAATAACGTTGAAATGGTGACATAATGTTTCTGTCGTCGAAACTAAAATAGCATAATGTTTTTTTCATTGTACCAGGCAAGCCCATAGGTTGCTACCCAAAAGGATTAACAAAGTCATGAATTACGAAAAATTGATAGATTTAGATGTTCAATACAATTTCTAGCTCTATTCCGGCATAAAATGAGTCAGACGGTGATACGACACGTGTAACGCCTCCAAACGAGGCGTCCTTAGGAGATCTAGAATGACAGTAGACTCAGCACGAGCCACAACATATTGAAGGCCAATATCAAATCCAATAACACAGTATTGCTTTGCTTCCTATTATTTTTATATTTTTATTGGTTAACTAGCTGGGCACAGCTATTTGGCGTGGCCATTTTTCTTGGGTGAATATCCTTTTTGTTATTCCAAAGCCTAAAGTACCCATGAGATACCCCAAATTTCGTTCAGCATTTCTTATCGATTGCTCAGCTTCTACTCATCGGATTGAGATACCAAGTTGCTTCACCAGAAGTGAAAACCGCATTTCAATCGGTGCACTAGTTTTTACGTGATGCGCGTACAGTCAGACACGATTTTTAGGACAACCAAAACCTTTTTTTAATAATCTTCGTTGGACAATCTTTTTGTTACTTACTGCTTTATTGTAAGTCTTGTATAAAGATAGAATATATAGTTGGAAGATATGGTGTAGTCACACGCACAATGTTTAAGTACTTACATTTTGTTTCCAAACGTAATCAGCCTTATTATGGTTGAAGGTTTAAACCTAGGTTCACGAAGTTCGGGTCTAAGGAAAGTTTTGGTTTAGACCAGGTTTAGACCAGACTTGAAAACGTTGGTATTATGGTCGCGGGACTACAGAAAGATTGGGTTGTGGTCATTGCAGATATCATCTAAATATGGATTAGGTACATGAACAATTTTATTTTGGTTATTTTTTATTTGATTAAAGAATATCTATCTCTGTATTAAGTAATCTATCTAGTTATCTTGGGAAACTCATTCAAAACAAATAACACTAAACCTCTATAGCTAAATAAACAGCTATCTATCCACTCAGGATAAATTAACATAATGAAAACTTACCTACTTCTTGACGAGCTCAATTGCATAGGTTATGTGCAACCAGGATTTGTGGTGAAGTCGTTGTTCCTCTTCAGATCGAAAGAAGTTGTTTGTTCTCAGTAGATCGTCTTTTATCAGATGCACAATAGTTCTTGAGGGTTTGTGAAACGTTTTTTTTTTCTTTTTTTTTTATTACTGACTAGGCAATCGTTTGACCACGATCTCACCTGATGGAAAGCGATGATGTGGTCGAAGTGTTGCACGCTTGCCTAGTAGATACCTATTCACTTTTGACTTGAACACACCGGGGTTATAATTTACCGGAAACACTGACGAGGGCAGGGCATTCCACTCCTTTGCAGTTCTTATAATAAATGAAGAAGCGTAACGCTTCGTTCTTGTGCGAGGTATTTCAACCATGAAAGGGTGGCGCTTTGCTGATCGTCTAGTCGTACGGTGATGGAAAGGAAAAAAAAACATATTGGAAATTTTCCGTGTAGAGATACTCAAATTCGATGTACCTATGTATTTTATTGTTACACGGGCGGCAACACTTGCACCGTGATGTCTCTGATGTGATATTATTTAATATCACCTATATATTTTCAATTCAAGCCAGTTTAAATATTGCAACGTCAAAATAAACCAACCATAAACTAGGTCATTGGTAGGTTTAAAGATGTTACCATAGAAAAACCAAAAACCTAACATAAACCTCTAACGCTAATACCATTTCTTCTTGATTTGGGTCTAAACCTGGGTCCAACTCAAAAACCTACGTTAAACCATCAACCATAATAAGGCTGAATGAGACTGCCAGTCAAGGGCTGCTGCCGAGCACCCCGAAGCGGGCTCTCTCTCTCTAATTCTCTTGTAGAACGAGGAGACTCCAACAAAATGCCTTTAGTAGCCCTATTACTTAGCTTGTACAACCGTGCCGTAACTATACTCCACAAGGAGTCTTAAAATTTAACTGAAGGAAACATGATCAAACAGGTCAGTGAACTGATGGATGGAGCCATCTCTCCGAAATAAGTAGATATGTAATCAATCTAATGTAATGCAAATTGTTTTAATTGAGTATTAGCAATCTCTCAATTCCGAGGATTAAACGGACAATGAAACCATCAATCAAGCAAGAGGTTGATACTCGCATTTTTATTTTTAGAATTAAGTTGGTCTCTGTACTTACCAGAATTTAAAGGGAACTGAAGAATTTGAAGCTACCATAATTATTATTACATTTTTTTTATTGAGAACATTGATTCATGAACCGATTACATTAAGCCTCCCGACTCTGTGCTTTAATTTTTGTTTGTTTTGTGACTATCTTTATTGTCACTAACTCAATAGTGAACGGTCATTAAATAGACAAATTCTAAATGCGAAAGTTTGTGAGTGTGTGTAGGTATGTTTGTCCAGTCTTCACGCTGAAAAGGCTGAATAATTGTGACTTTTAGGTAAAAATGTTCATTTGGTGGTTACGTAACGTTTACGGCGCGTTTCATGGGGGTCAAAAATCTCCAAAAATTGCGTTACGAAATACTTGAACGCAACGCAACCTATGTAGATATTTACGTATATTCTAGTTGTCCCCCGTTTTGTCCACCATTGGGGGACTACAGGAAAAGACGAAAGTCTACATACGAAAATCTAAATACGAAATTTCATCATAATCCGTCATCACTTTCTCCCAACTTACCCAACCCTCCCCTCAACTTCACTATTACCTGTCACTACATACCTAAAACAGTAATATTACAATAGTTCAGTAGTGAGGGACAATGCCACATGGTTAGTTTCGATATCCCCCAGTGGTGGATAGGGAACAGGACGGTAACGGGGACAAACGGATATTTTAGGTCCTAAAATGACACATAGCATACTTTTCATCAATATCATCATCACCTGCGTAAATGATGATGATAATAACTATCCTGTGTGTTATTCCACGACCTAAGTATCTACAATCTTCATACCCAATTTCATAAAAATCCTTTCAGCTCTTCGAGCGTGAAGAAGTAACAAACATATACACTCACAAACTTTCTCATATTTAAATGAATATTAGTGTGATTATGAATGTTATGATTGTCTAAAGGCCATTGGATTGCAAGCAAACTACTACCGGTAGCGTGGCTTGGTAACTCCGTGGACATGTTCTTAACTCTTTGCTTGCAGCTCTCTTCAATCGCGAGCTCGCTGAAATCATTTATATTTCTTTACCCGCCAAACGAAAAGGCAAAGGCACAATTTGAATTCCAAAACTCTACGCGTCATGCATCCCAGAGCTGTCCTACTTCGCAAAACGTGTCACGTCCTTCTACGCATTGCAAAAATGAGACCGTGAGAAAAAGGAAAGATCTTCATCATGCGGATCCGTTAAAACGCGCGATGCCAAATTTGGTCAATACATAAACAATAGTACGCGGCCTGCGAAGGTGCGCGCGCGCCGGGCCCCTGACCTTGTTCTGCGCACGCCGCGCCGTACCTCCCCCCTCCCCGCACTGCCCCTCCCTCTCCGACCGCATCACACGCTACTTTGATTTCCACAACTTTATGTAATCAACGTAATGTAATTTAAAGATTATCAGGATGTCGTCGTCTAAATAAGAGTACACGATAGGTATGTACTGTACCTACCTATACGAGCCTCCGGCGTGGTCTAATTTTAGACTGTAGGTAATATGCATACTTACTCGTACATGTATGTATGAAGGTGGCTATTTTTGGCTGAGATCCTATTCCTGTTCTGAATGCTAAGGCTTCGCACGACAACAAAAAGTTTTTCATAATTACCTACTTTGCTAAGGAAGACTTGAACAATGAATAATTTTGAGGTTATGAGGCTTAATATTATGTTAGCAACAAAATGAGGCCAATCTAGTATCTACAACAGAACCTTCTCAAGAATAGAATTAAGTTACTAGAAATAACTGCTCGATTATGTAAAAGTTATGAAAGTTGGAAGCGTCATAATTTGAGACAAATACGCTTCGTACACATATTTCAGCGGTGATCCTATTCTCCCTTGCTGTACTTGCCCCGATTTTGTAAGAGTTGGCTCGGCGCCCGGTTTATTCAAAGTAGTAAGCCTCCGCCATAAGTTTCCTTGTAAATAGCAATAAAATGCGAACGTTGTCATGTTATATTTATTTTGGAAGTCAACGGCGTACAATGGGGTTCTTGAAATAGAATTTGTAAACTATTTGTTCGGTCCTCACCGCACGCCGTACAACTTAGTAGTATTATTTATTCCTAAATAGTGAGTACCTCAGATGTTTGGTCTGAGGTGAGTACAAATAAAAAAGCTAGTACCTACTGCAGAAGGTATTCTGCACCGAAGTATTTTTTAATAATATACAAATAACCAGTTAAAAACCAGCCAACCTAATATTTTAGAGTTATGGAACGCACAAGAAATATTTCTCATTTGATAGCCAGTTATGTAACAGTAAAAAAAAAACTTCTTTATAGCTGGTTATGAAAGCGGCAAATAGGCTATCACCAAAATGGAAAATGTATTCTTATTTGATAACCAGTTATGAAACAGTAAAAAATAGGTAGTTATGAAAAATATATTTATATATTTAAACGGGCCTTAATCGAGCTGAAAACTTAATTTTTATTTACCTCGACCTTTCGTTAAAGTTGCATTGATCGTGGTCACGAGAGGACTTCTTTTTTTATTAAATTTGCAAAGTAGTTATGAAAACGGCACAAGAGCAGAAAGGGTAAAGTGTGTGTCCGGTCAAGCACATAGGGGTTTCGTTTCTTAGCCATTTAAAAATAACGCAAACTTCAAACTGAAATCTTGAATACTTAAACAACTATGTTTTTGCCGTGGCTGAGCTTGTACAGAGTTGACGCGAGAACAAATAAGCTTACCTACTACTAGAGTTAACTTCGTAGGCTATTTATTTATTCTGTGGCTAGGTATAAGTAAAGCTCTTTACTTGTTACTTGAAGTTGGAAAAAAAAAAAAAAAATATTCGGGACAATTCCACATCAATTACCTAGCCCCAAACTAGGATACCCTGTACTATGGGCACTAGACAACTGATAAACATACATTTATACGAATATCACATCCATGACTCGGAAACAAACAATAAGGTTTCTTTGTTTTACTACAGGAACAGGACCCTTTGGGAAAGCCGTTTGGGTCAGTTATCATAATTCAAAAAGTTGCGACAATTTTGTTACTCTTCAAGGATCAGCTAAAACTACGTTTGACCAAACTTGTTACACTTTGTTTATTCAACATCAAACGTGACAAATAAAATTATTTGTTAATAGCTTGGAGATAACATGAAGGGTACCTACATAGAAAATATCTGAAGGCAATTAAAATATCGAAATGGTCTTGACGAAACAAAGACGTTGCCGCGTTGACGAATAGTCCGCGAAATTCTAAGAAAATTATATTGAATTTATTTGCTGGTGTGGAATGGCCTTAAACAAAAGACAAAAGCGTTACTAAGGCAATACATCGGTTGATTAGACAATAAAGGGGCCTACGCCTGTTATATTTGGATACTAAGTAATTGATGCCCGCGGCTTCTCACGCGTGGACATTTCTCTAGGTTAAAAGTACTCTAATTCCAAGACCTAAAATACCAATATACCAACGATCGATCAAAATTCCTTCAGCCGTCAAAAAGTTTTTATCGATTGCTCGGCTTCTACTGATTGGAGAGTTCACCAGTTTTTAAGTCAAACCCTAAGCTATCCAACAGTGAAAACCGCATCGCAATCGGTCCAGCAGTTTTTACGTGATGCGCGAACATACATACAGACAAACTAACAGACAAATAGACAGACACGATTTAAAAAAATGTTATATTCTTGTTCAGTAGCTTATTTTAAATACCCTAGACCTTTTTTTGTTTAAATTATCTTTTATTTACAGACTATATTTTCGTTCCTATTGCTTTATAATAAGTCATCATCACGATTGATGATAGATTGAAGTATAGATTGCTTTATTTTAAGTAAAGATAGATAGATAGATAATATGTTTTTTTAAATTATCTTTTATTTACAGACTATATTTTCGTTCCTATTGCTTTATAATAAGTCATCATCACGATTGCTGATAGATTGAAGTATAGATTGCTTTATTTTAAGTAAAGATAGATAGATAATATGATTTTTGTTTAAATTATCTTTTATTTACAGACTATATTTTCGTTCCTATTGCTTTATAATAAGTCATCATCACGATTGCTGATAGATTGAAGTATAGATTGCTTTATTTTAAGTAAAGATAGATAGATAATATGATTTTTGTTTAAATTATCTTTTATTTACAGACTATATTTTCGTTCCTATTGCTTTATAATAAGTCATCATCACGATTGCTGATAGATTGAAGTATAGATTGCTTTATTTTAAGTAAAGATAGATAGATAATATGATTTTTGTTTAAATTATCTTTTATTTACAGACTATATTTTCGTTCCTATTGCTTTATAATAAGTCATCATCACGATTGCTGATAGATTGAAGTATAGATTGCTTTATTTTAAGTAAAGATAGATAGATAATATGATTTTTAGGGCACTGAGGCTGCAAATTAGAGAATGCTATGTCTGTATCATATATGGAACTCAAACGAAAGCAAATAATATATCCTTCTGCTTGGAAAGATACAGAAAGCTTTCCATGGGTACCTTTTCAAGCGCAGCATAATTACTATCCCTACCCTAAGAAACTTATTTTGGGATGTCTAGGACATTATTGATTGGAAGTCAGACGGGAAACCAACCAACTTGCAGTTAAATGTAAAGTTCTTCGAGGTAGTATGGATGCATCAGATCTGCATTGTGATCTGTCTCGCCTTTTTGCCCCTAATAAGTAGGTAGGTACGAGTATAATCGCAGCAGAAGGCACAGAGCACAGATTGTTCGACTGTGAATGTTATTAATTGTATATATTTTGTTTTTGTCTTATTTAACGATATTGGTTTATAACCGTTTTAATTAAAGTAACTTAAATAAATAATGATTACAGCAACGTTATCGATAGAATTATATTACCCGATGCACGAGCCGGTACAACGCAGACACAGCTCCAGTCTAACCTTAATATACAGAGTGAATTTTTAAAGTGGGCGTGGTTGGCTAAATCAGAAACTATGAAGAATAGCGAAAAGTACTCAAAGGAGTCTCGGACCCGATTTTGATGAAAACTAAAACTGCATATTTGGATTTTTGAAAAAAACAATATTCCTAGGCAGGAATCGAACACGTTGATTTTGAAAAAAAAAACACACTGTATTATTACACCATTCGATAGTGTCGCTAATAAGGATTGAATTCTGGGAAGAAATGACATACGGCAAACTTAAGGAAAGAGCTCATTTTTAACGAAAATAGTTAAACCATAATACAGTGTGTTTTTTTTTCAAAATCAACGTGTTCAATTCCTGCCTAGGAATATCGTTTTTTTTTCAAAAATCCAAAGATTCAGTTTTAGTTTTCATCAAAATCGGGCCCGAGACTACTTTGAGTACTTTTCGCTATTCCTCATAGTTTCTGATTTAGCCATCCAGGCCCACTTGAAAAATTCACACTGTATAGTCAAAGAGTCTAAGGTCATGGACAACTGCATCAGTTTGGTCTTACAGGCAGTCTCCGTTAATTAGTTAAATTCAATGCTTCAAGAGTGCAAGAGGTGCTCTGTGGTGCAAGGCAAGTGCCCCCGAGAGACGTTTTAATAGATCGATCTCTATGATTCCAAAAACGACCCGCAAAGCCTAGCTGTCTAATTGCTGTGACCACAACTTTTCTAAAATAAACAGTCAATATAGTTTAGAGGGGTAATGGTATACAAGTCACACTCGTGAACGAGTTCTGCTTGTGGGGAATGGTCCAGCTTGGTTTCTTATTAGTCTTTTTTTTAATTTTATGTTTCCTAGTTTGATGGTTTAATGATTGTGGTTCATCTCATTATCACTTTTATCTTTTTACCGAGAATGTTTATATTTTTCATTTATTTGCATGAGTATTATTATAATTTCTGACATTTGAAAAATTATAAACAAATTTTTGTTTATAATTTTTCAAATGTGAAAAAATTATAGCCCTTAGTGTTTCTTGGTGATCTCTTCTCTAACCGGCGTATTTCAGAAGCACCATTAGATTCAGAAGAAAAGAGTGAGAATCAACTCTGAGTTGGCACATGAAAGGGTAATTTCCTTATAACTCAAAGCATAGGTACTTAGTTTACTAAATTTTATTGATTTGATCATTTATAATATTTTATGTTTTCTCCTTGTTCATGAGATGTTGATTTTGACATGTAAATTTTTTGCCACTCTTTTACAATAAAATACTTTGACTTTGACTCAATCTGCGGTGTTTGAGAATTGAAATTTATCAGTAAACTGATTGCCCCAAAACAACAATACCTCGTTGTTTTAACAAGGGCGTGGCTCGAATTTCCTTAACTTCCGGTTCCCTTATTTAATTAAGAATGAAATTAAAATCAAAAGGTAATGTAAAGTTCTTGGAAATTCGGAGAAACTTAACCAGATTTCAGACGTTCCAGTGAATAAAAACAGCCTTTAACCAAATTTGTACCCAGTTTTCTGAAATAATGTTTCCAAAAACCAACATAAAATTGGGTCAAGTCCTATTGGTTACATTTTAGGAGAACTTGAAATCTGCTGTTGTAATAGCAAAGTCTCCTACAAAACAACAAGTTGGATTCCATTAAGCCCCAGTTTGAACAAGTCTCGTGGGTAAACAACAATATACCCCTTTAAAAACACTTCAACAAAGTTCAGAACACTTGCGGTCAGCGGGAACCCAAACCCTAGAGCTCAAATTACCTGTTAATTGAACCTTAATTGCGCGCCCTTCAGAAAAGCAAGAGGGATGGGGCGAGGTAACTAGTCGTATTGGTCTAATCTATCTGTGGAAAGCTGGAAAGATAGGACGTGAAAAGATAGGTAGTAAATAATACAGAACCTAGTATTTACCTGTAACAGAATATTACCAATAAAATGTATATCTATATGTCTAGATCATGTTACACATATCTACTTTAGTCATTCAAATTAGTATTTTTTATTCAAGATTAGCTGTGCCCACGGCTTTGCCCGCGTGGACATTTCTCAAGGCTGAAAGTACCAATGTTATATTATTCTTGGACCAAAAGTAGCTATAAAGTACAAAATATCAAATTTCATTCAGCTGTCCGATAGTTTTTTTTATCGGTTGCTAAGCTTCTGCTCATCGGATTGAGATACAAAGTACACCAGAATTTAAGTCAAAACCTAAGCTATCCACTAGTGGAAACCGCATCTCAATCGGTCTAGAAGATTTTACGTGAAAGAAACGGTTTAAAAATATATATGTTCTTGTTCAGTAGGTTATTTTAAGTCCCAAGAGCATTTATTTTTAAATTATTTTAGTTGTATATCCTTTTTGTTACTTACTGTTTTATTATAAGAAGGTATAGATATTTTCACATTCCGCTGTCACATGATGTTAAGGGACGGTTGTGTCTTCCTAGTGGTTTTTCCTCTTAAAACTATAGGGTTCGAAATTGGAAATCTAATAAGTATAATTTACACTCGGCAGGAACCTCCTCGAACGGAGCTTAAATCGGTCCCTATTCACTGTGATACTAAAAACGACAGTTCTAATCCTGTTACCACGACATTAGTATAAAAAACGACACGAAATATGACATCATACTTGATGACTCTATAGTCATCAAGTATGATGTCAAAGAATTCTCCAACAATTGAGTTTTATTTTGTCAGCAGTAACATCTAAGCCATAACTCGTTTAAAGCGCTTGACAGGAAAACGAAAATGCCCAACAATTCATTAAAATTAATCTTCATCCACTCCACCAAGCTGAAAGAAACTAAACAGCCAAACACCTGTACCTAATTACTCTACGGTTGTTCTATGATAAACCCGTTATTTCAATCGGAACGCACAGGTTCCATTCATCACAAGTTTTCACTCGTAATGCCCGATAAAAGCGTATATTTTAGAGGCGCAAAAAGCGTATTTTTGTGGCCAAAGCTGAGTTATTCGAGAAATGATTTGATGGATTCTACAGTCGTAAGTAATAACGAACGTATTTGTAGGTAGTCGATGAAAGTGACTGCTTACTTTACGACCCTAGTAAAAGGCATTGGTGGGCTGGTAACCTAGTAGCAACTTAAAAATGAACCATAGGCTTAAACATGGAGTTAGATGGGAGAGTTTGGAAGTTATATTACGAGATAGGATAAGAGTATGAAAATATGTCAAAAAAGTAGCCACAAGCATTGAATTAATCTAGAGTTGGAAAAGGATCGGTGAAGGAGAGGAGGCTAAAACTGAACAGTGGGATGATAAATTAAAGAAGAAGACACCTCTACATCATTTAGTTTTTAACTCTCTGACGCCCAGTAATTCCAACACAATAAAGCACTGAAAATCTGTAGCATCACGACCAAAGTGCTCGAACAATAAATACAAATTGTCCATTACAATTTCAGACATAAAAGAGAATCCCGTTACCTAACTCGACGGCATTATCTAATTCTCAGTAGCCAAGCACTATGAAATGGGTTATTTCTATCTCAAAATTGTTTATTGTGTAGGATGTCTTCACAGGCAGGTATTCAGGATTAACACCCAGGGGCTGTAACACAGAGACATACATTTTTGGGGGCAGATTTCAGGTTTCACAGACAGATGCTAATATACTTGGCGGCGTTTCTTCGTCTCATAGATTTTGCAATTAGCTTGACTTTCCACGTTTGAACCCTTATAGCTACCCCCTTTCAACTGGCCTGGATCTATATCTAGGGCTTACGAATTATGCCTAGACCCAAATTGCTTTTTTTATATTTGTTTGGTTGCCGCGACCTTGCGGTGCCCTAATTTTCGTGTTTATTCAAGCAGCTGATTCGATCGATTGGTAATAAGCTGTAGCGGCAAAGATAGTGGAATATTTTCACGACAAGAACATCAGTTTGCTCTTGATCATTGGGCGCCCGCAACATTGGTATGGTAAATACAAGGCAAGGAGTTCTAGTAACTTACAGAGCACGCTAAGATTTCTAACATTCAATACTAAATTCTACCCACCTAAGCATAAAGGACAGCTGTTCAAAGTGCTCCATTCTGGCTATTAAATCAACCACTAAAGAGATGTTTATTCGAAGTTAAGTACGCCGTAAATATTAATGGATTCATGAAAACAATTGGAGTATATGGTCCAGTGAGCAGGCAGTTTATCAATATTTATTGGGTGTTTAGAGGAATCAATCCGGTGAAGAGGCAACTGAAGTGCCGTCGTGTTCAAGGAGGCACTAAATTAAGTCAGAAATTACGGGCAGGTAGGATTTCTGAGGGTACTAGAGCTGTGAGTGTTTAGGTAGAGCTCGATAGGTGCTCTAGAGTTCTAAGAGATTATAGAGCCGTAAAGTTTTTATAAGATTCCGGCTAGAGGTATGTTGAAATCGGAATCTTAAGATTAAAAAAATAATGAAATAATGATGAACTATATTTACAACAAAAAAATAATGAACCAATTAACATGAAACGTAGATATTTAAGGGACCACCCTAAAACTTAAATATAAAAAATAGAATCATCCAAATCGGTACAGAAATCCTAATAATAATGAGCCTAAGCAAAGTAAATCAAAGAAGACAATGTAATTAAAATTATTTAGTAGTGTAATTTTGCCTAGTTAAATGTAGACTTCCTCAAGATGTCGTGAAAAAAGATCGGACTCATTGTCAGCGATGTTTCAGTCTCAATAGGATGAATAATTCTCTACCAAAATTACCGTAAAAACCTAGACTTGGCGAATAACGGTAGCTGAAGTCTATGTGGCTAATGATAATATCTCGGCTAGACGAGCAACAGCCAAATATTTCAGACGGAATCTCTTACGTCAAACTAGGTACCTTATATCAAGATAGTTCGCAGCGTCACAACAATGGATCACTTGTTATTCCACCAGCAATACAAAAGGCTTTCAATGTCCCACTCTGTTGCCATTGAAACCTCGTCTTGTATAAAAACGACCTTTAGGTTTCTGGGTGAGTGTCAAGGGCATGGAAAACCTCAGGTGCGAACTATGCATTCAGGCAAACGGTTTCTTTGTGCATCTGTAGTAATTAGCTGGTTATTATTCTGCTACCTGACAGATTGATAAAAGAGCGATAGTAGACGAATCATACTATTACAATGGTGCGCGTTAGAATTCAACGATATCAGGTTCGGTTCTCCGCCCCGCCACAATGACTTTTCGAAGTAATGTGTGGATATCTTCTGAGGACACGTTAAGCTGTTGGTGCCACAGGCACACCAGGCGGCCTGACAAACTGTCACCAGAAGTCAGCACTACCTCATGCGACAAGGAAGCAAGAGTGATACAATAAAACGGGAAGCTTTTCGGACTGGCTTGTGACTATGTCAGATTTACACTAGGTACACGAAGCGAGGTGTGTGTTCAAGTCATTCCAGTCTACAAGCCAGTTACTCGCATATAGGTAATTAATTTTAAAGACTGTTTAACACTCAGCGATTTCAGCTGGCTTGATGAGCGACGAACACAAAATCTGTACAAGTTAGTTGCTGCCAATATTCACTTGGTACTGTTTGTCTGTTGTACAAGTTTGTCAAGTTTTCTTTCAGTTTTTCCAATTGCATTTTGTATTGTAACTGGGCTGTTTTTTTTTCTTTTGTTGTTCTACTTGTTTTACAATACTGATATACTCGTATTATGCCCCATTCTATGCTAGTTTTATTGGCTCCTTGTTTTCTTAAATAATTGCCTTTTTGAGCTTTGGTTTACCTATAAACCTCTCGCTAGTCGGGCTCTTAATAAATGAAGTGTCCTCGGGACCAGCGAGGATATCCCTTGTTGTTTAAGTTATTAGTTACTTAAAACCTGCAGTCGATATCTAAAATGCAGCAAATAATGTTGTTTATATCCTGAAACAACAGAAAAACTTACTTAGGAGTAAGTACTCGTTATTCTCCTCGAAACTAATTAACCTACATTTACGACTCGTCAGGAGTTAAAACGCTTTACAATCTGTTGAAACAACCATGACAAACTCATTCATTAAATAATCTTCCAGTTATTTCAATATTTTATTACATTTAATTACTAAAAGAGCCTGAAACTTCTCGCCTCGAGGTATTCGATGGAAATAATCTAATACGTAGCCCTCAGGGATAGAGTATCCGTTATTCGCGGGATTACTGATAAACTGGGAAAACAAATACTCCCAAGTTTCGACTTTCATAATAATGATTGATGAGTGATAGACGTTAATTGACTCAATATTTTGTTAAAATAAGTTTATTAGCAGGCTAACATCTTATTGTAGCTTACCTCTACTGGCATATAGATCTAAGTAAAAATAAAACGAAAAACAAATTAAACGTTATTACAAATAGTTGATTATCCTGTCAATTAAGCTTTATCAAGCTCTACTTGCCGCTTTTGTCCTTAATAACATTGCGTAGAATTGACCCAATCATAGCTCAAAGGAAGCTACGCGGAAGCAGTCATCTATTATTTATTTGCATGTAAAAGAATATAATAATTGTATAATTAGTATAACAGTTATTGCTATCTGGAAGTCTAGTAAACAGGCAAATTCTAGATATGTTCCATCATCGGTGTATTACAATCTACAATCAGATTTATAGACTGCGACTCCACAAATAGGGCCACCAATTACCACACTGACACCTCAATAGTTTTTTCGTGATAGGCTCGAGTCTAACCTCTACAATAAATAAATAAATATATTCGGGATAATTCACACCAATTACCTAGCCCCAAACTAGGATACCCTGTACTATGGGCCCTAGATAACGGATAAACATACATAGATACCAATACTATATCCATTACTCGGAAACAAACATTTCTGCTCATCTTACAAATTATTGCACCTTGCAAGATTCGAACCCGCGACCGTTCGATTTCGTACCTAGGGTCTCTAGCCACTAGACAAACAGATCGCCAAAAAAAAAAAATGTTACAATAAAGAATACGAGTACATAATAAGCAGTCTAAATGAAGCAAGTCTGCCTAGAAGATACTTTTTCATTCGGCTTTATAGGCTTCCAAGTTGTAATAAAGAGCTGATCGTAGCAGAATAGTTCTCAAAGGTGTAGCGAGATATAACACAATTGATGTCCAGTCAGTTCTGCTTATTAATAAAGTCAGTATTGTGTTATATTGCTTTTGGAAGCCATTCGTTTGTCACCGTGTCAAAAACAATTTCGATTACTTTGAACTGTATTGACACCATTCTGACTAATGGTTTATTAGGATTGAGTTCATGAGCTAGTGAAGATTTTAAAATCAATAACAAAGTAGGTACCTATCTACCCATTGATTTAACTCTGGATTAATGTTTACATCCAAGTGCAGAAGATGTACACGTAAGTATAGAAGGTGCCTACGTTCAGGAAAAAGCACATTTTAATCTCAAAACGTTCACGAGGCAAATCCGAAAGCTCCAATTAATTGGAGGTGTGAAACTATAAACGGGAATTTCTGGGTCGCAGCGTAGACTCGTCTTGATAGAAATCCTGCAGGCCCAATCGGGCGTGGATTTAGTGATCTGAACGCTAAACAACGCGATTATGGGAAAAACGGAATGTTTGATATTGGGGAAGCAATGTGGTTTCCCGTATGTGCGTTTTAAACATACGGGAAACCATAAATATTGACCATCTTTAATGTCTGAGAGTTTGCTCCAATCTCTACATATAATTGTCGTAACTTTGTATCTCGAAGGCATTTATCCAAAAGGCTTTTTTACTGTCCTTATGTTACAATATTCTATTTACATGTTCTTTGACTTGACTTGTCATTCACCGAACAGGAAAGTATAATCTGTTTAATCCTCAAGCACAATATTTATAAAGCTCTGTTTGAACACCTTTGCTATCATGAAAACCATATATTAATGATATGGCCAAACGTGGACTGAAATATCATTAAGCGTTGATGTTTCAACGATATCAGTTTTAGCTGGACATTTCATGAAATTATCAAATCTACGATATCGCCACGACATATATAGTAACGTACCTCAAGGGCCGACAGTTTTTCCTCCAAGTTCTCAATTACTATAATTTAGCACCGAATTATTTTATATGAAGGCAAAAAAAACAATACTTATCTAAAATTTGGCAACCGAGAATACTAAACGTGATCGGTGTTTAACCGAAGATTCAATATACGCCGCTTTTATAGCACCCACACATTTATCGAACCTATTCATTACTGTTGAATCTTCAACATTTTGATCTCGATCGGTACAAACGTTAGGAATCCCAAACCAGGAGACGCTGTTCCTCGAGTTCGAAGGATCATTTTTTAGGAACCGTGATAGTATTTTATATAACGCTTAATTTCATCTGGCCTCGGGTGTCCAAGTGAATTTGATAGAAAGCGGTCACTTCTAAATAATCTTCAAAGGAGTCGCCATTACTTTTTGATCCTTTTTCATGATAAACTTGACCCTCCTTGGCCGCTATTAAAACTTATAAAAGAGTTTGAGTTGACCAAAGGGATTGGATTACAGGTTTAGGTAGCGAAACTTGGTGAATTACTTGACGTATAATTCTTTTACATGCCAAGATTTTATTCGGTTAAGTCCACTTTGAACTTTTATAACTGTTTCGTACTCCCTTTTGTCAGTTAGGTTCATTGTCATGTAATATTATTCGCATTTCCTCATTATTGTATTATGCATAGAGGAAGAGCAAAACTTAACTTAGATTCCGTGTGCGTCACTTGCGCCGCATCAATCCAATTATTGCAATGAATGTACTTGTTATATTAACTCGAGCCAAGGATTGTAAAACCCAAAACGCTAGGACGCTCCAAAAATCCTTTTCATAGATAAACATCCCATTTAGATCGCGTGTTCCAATAAAGTTGGCAATGTATCAGCAGCTCTCAGTTCCGTGAAAAACAATAGACAAAACATGCTCAGATTTGTCAGTTATGCTCCAAGAATGCCATTGTAACAAATCCAAGGCAGTGTGTGAGCTCACCTCGTAGGTATTTTAATTTGGGTCTCAACAATGACCTATCTCAACCATTACGTAAATAGGTTAGCCAGCCTAGATGTATTTTTATCTTGCCGAATTTGTCCCCACAAGGTCTCGCTCTAAACAAACAGCCAGCGGTTTTATTGCCAATTTGGAAAGGTTATATTTTTCACGCGATTACGAAAAAACATTGGATTCCATCATGATGGGTATTCAAGAGCTTTAAAATACCTTTTCAAATATGTACAACACATGTAGCAATAGCAACAATGTGTGTTAAGGTATGATATAGAATAATGTTTTCATTTCAAAAAGTCGGGGGTTGTGGTTTTGTGTATGTCATTTTAGCTTGTTTTACTTTAGGAAAGACCTTGCTCTATAAGTTCTACAAGGCCCGTTTGGGCCATTGTCAAGTAAGTGTATAAGTTCTACAAGGCTGTTTAGGCTTAGCCTTTAGATTCTGACTATTTGTGAGTCTAGATATTATCTATGGATTCAGGGCTATTAATTCCTAGTACTTCTATGGCTATTAACGCAAAGATCGTTAATCTCATTTCTATTTTGTCTAATTATTCATGGCGCCCAAAATGGGACACCAGAAAATTCAAGCATTTTATTAACGTTTCAAATGGATATCACTTCATCCTATCTATCCAGTCTCTTGAACGCAGAATGTTTCGTTCTAGGAATTTCTAGTAATATCGCTTTGGAAAAATCGCTTATTTCTCGGAAGGGCCTCGCAATTTATTTTCTATGGGTTCTAATAACCAAATGCTTTTATATTTACCCTGTAGAGTTCTCCTCCGTTCTATCACATTCTACTTTTGAACTTCCAATCTTCCAAGTCCTTTTTTCTTCTTCCTTTCAATTACGTTCCAAAAAAAACTGTATGTTTTCACTTTTCTATGGGAACAGACGCAAATCCCAATATCTGTGATATATCTTATGCGAATGTAGATCTAAAACTTTTCTCTAATAAGATGCGAGTTCATTTTTAGGGGCCTCCGCGGGGTATCTGTACTGCGCAGAAAAACAAATTCGTCTTATTCAAGCGGCTTCGCGGGCCACCTGGTAAAACCTGTTTGTATTAATTCGGCACATTCATTTGCCATTGATCCATTGTTACACCTTTCAAATTAAGTTTGTTTTTATTCAACCTTCTAACTAACTACGTACTACTACGATACTACAGCGAATTTATACATGGACCAAACTAGAACTTGAATAATTATGCAAAACGACATGTAAACAATCTGAACTACTAATATACGGCAGAAAGAGCGATACTGTATTTAATTAAAGAGGAACGGCTACGGACTCGGAAACACACGTACCCAAGAGAAAAAAGAATTAATTAGGGGATAACCTTGAAACCAGCTTACAATAGTGGAGTGAAGAGTGGCCCCACGCTGTGAGGATGGTAAACAAGGCTTGTCTTTACAAGACGGCTTCGGACCACGTACGAGTATCGATCACTTACCGTAGTGTTTATCGTAGCGGCCACATCTCCAGATCTATACCTAGACTTACTTGACGAACCGAAAACATGTAGTTATATGTCGGCTTTAGGTTAGGCCGGTGTTTGACCCGGTGCTGAGGCTCACGCATGCGTCCGCCGCGGTAAACATGCAGCCCGGGGAGCACGTGGCCGCTGCAAGGGGCACAACACTATACAAACGCACCGTCGTCGGCCGCCGCCGCGATCACACCCAACACCAACACTTGCAGTAATTTGACCGCCATAAAAACACAATCATTTGCACAACACTCGGGATGTCGCGAGAGGCGGGCTGCGTGGAAACATGCGTCGCAGCCCGCTGCCTCCGGCGCACTGACGGCACTGACGCGGTGACGCCCTCCCGAGCGAGCGCACCCCGCGCCCCGCCCGCAACGAAGCCTTGTCCATTCAACGCATTTTCTGTCATAAGCAAATCGATAATGGCATTATACTTCCGCTTTCAAGCACGCGCGATGCATCCGAACTATGTCACGAGGTACATGGTCCGAGAGGCGCGAACGTTCTCTCACAACGCAATGTTGTTTTGTTTATTGTGCTCGCCGGAACTCGTTACTCAAATTGTGCGAACTTCTGTAACGAAACGGCATGCGCTGCGTATTAGTCAGATAATGATTCTGTTTATTGGCACATGTTAGATGCGTGCCTATATTTGTTACGTTTTACGATGTTTTAATGCGATGCGTAGGTATTCATCAATGATGGTCTAACACAATGTTGATACATAACTAAGCAGTTAACTTAGCAGTTACCAGTTGTTGACGGTTGACCACTGTTCAATAAAATATAAGCAATAAAAAATAAACGTAAGTTCATCGACCAAACATAATTATATTAATTTTCAGATCAAACATTTTTTTTATTTTGCTGGTCTTGCCTACTGCAAATCTCGCTGTAATCGCGATTGAAAATGCAAGGATAACTTTTAAACTTATCGATTCGAACACATGCCTAGTTCTCAAAACAAGACATCGCCTCGTCGTGCATCGTTTATACATAGACATTTTTTACTTCGTTGGTGTATACAGACCCTCTCCAAAGAACGTCACTACACTACTACCAAGTACTATTATTTATTCTGTGGAGTAGTAACTCCTGGGGCCTTTTCACATAAACGTTCGAGGACGCACGGATCACCCGCGCGTACACTCGAAATCGTTCACGGCGTCGTCCGGGCGTTCGCCTGGGTCTTCCGAAAAATAGTAGTGGAGGGGAGGAATAGTATGAAACTGACACTTGACAGTTGTCAGTTGTATGTGGACGTCCAAAGTCGTTCACGATCTCCGGATGATCGAGCGATAATCGCACGGATGATTCGAGCGTGTATGTGAACACAGCCCAGGATTGTACGTCAAAACAAGTATCCCGGATGGTTTCAGGCTGGCAGCGTCATCGTGTGTCATTTCCCAAACTTGACCAAAAAGAATTCTTTAAATTACGAGCAACAACTTGTTAACGTACAGATTTTTAATTTTAGTACTTATTCATTATAATAATACATAAATAAGTAGACGATATTCTGTTCAAAATAAAGTACAACTGTGTCAAATATAAGTACCCACTCTGCCTACTCTCATACATTTTGCATAGCGATTATTGATACTTCATTTTGACATAAATTAATGGTTACAAACTTTTGTACTATACAGTACTCTGATCACATGTTTTTTACAAAAATGTTTTTTAATAAAGAAGTTTTTTTAGTGTATATAAAATATAGATAACATACGTCAGACAATTTACAATGTTTACATCTCATTGCTCGTGATCGTGCGTACCTACACACGTACCTCGGTACGTTGTTTGACCCACATCCTTAATTAACGCCATTGCGGCAATCATGATTCATGACTTATCAGGAAGGATTCAAATGAAACAAATTTATTTCGGTATAATTCAATTTATTGAGTAGACAGACACCGTAAAATAAAACTAAATACTTGACAAGTTACTGGCGCAATGAGAGAGCGAGTACTCAACTCGGCTGGTGCCAACGCTCCTTTTGGTGTAAGCTAGTGTAAACAATTATTATCAATATAGTCACAAAACTTAAAAAATTGTTCAAATCTACACTTCAAAGTGAGTAAATATTTATTTATTCACAACTTTGTGAATAATTTTTGAACAAAACATTTTTAAACGGAACCGAGCCTTTATTCATGCATAATTTTTTCAGCTGATGTTTTTTACCGTAGGAGTTTTTTGACAGCACACGTGTACCATACGCAATGTCGGCTTTGTCAAATTTTAAAAAATATTTTGAAACGAGATAGCAGATCGAGTGCCTGATAGTAAGCGACAAGTCAGCTCAAACTTATTTCCTTTTTATTTTCTGTTTTACCGTATATTTTATCTTAATCATAGTTTTTGGGGAAGGCCTATGTTCAGCAGTGGACTTCTAAAGGCTGACATGATAGTTTTAGACATTGATGTGTTAAAAGGGGGGAGATAGGGCAACCTAGAACATCACTTAAACTTGTCCCGGACTAGATACAACTACTGCCAGACACATACACACAGCTATATCGTACTTCATATGCATCAACAACAAATATAGAGAGACATACGCAATAGACATAGACAGTAGCGTGAAAGAGATAACAATAATTGTTGCGCACCCGTTCTCGAACAAAATATTCGGAGGTACATATACAATTCGTAAGAGTGCAACAAGACAATTGTTGCACTCTTACGAATTGTATATGTACTTCTGTCCCTTTTTTGCAAATGGCGATTTACAAACAATATCAACCACTAGAATTTTAAAGAAAATTAAGATTTAAAGTACTTACGAGTGAAAAGTAATGTCGTGAAACTTAGTTTTTAGTTCTTGAGCTATTATTGTTATAAAATTACAGGAAGGCATTTTTTGCTGCGTATTTGGAATAATATGTGGTAAGTACACGCACGTGCTACACCAACGCCACTGCACACGAGTACGACTGATTGGTCCCTTATCCTCCCCCTTTTAATACATCAATGGTTAGATGAATATATCTGAATGTATAGGTTTTGCAAAAGAAATATATTCAATATATTTTTACACATTATGACGATATATTCATGCGGAAATCTGAGAATATATTTCAAAATCTATTCTTTAGATTATTTATTTATTACACATAATCCACAGATCTTAAATAAAAATAGTACAAAGCATGGTAAAGTAATAGTATTACATAATTATTATAATAATTCATGCATGAAAAATCTTCTTATTTTTAATAGAATAAAACTGTAGTTTGTTTCAATTAGGTACATTGACAATTATCGGTATTTGTTTTTTTTTAGTATTTATTTTGAATTCGAAAGATCGCTACATATTACTTTTTCTAAATATTATGTTACTTACCTACTTCGAAATAGTAGGCAATACTTCACAGGCATGTTAAATATCGATACGGAAAGTTTGTTTTTTAATTTTCTCTAAAATGAATATAAACTTATTAGTAATGGGAAATCTGATTTGTTCTACAACAATAATAAATAGGGTTAAAATCAGCATAGCACTGCGCCTTCCCAAGCCACGGGTGCTGTGAAAATAAGCTAATTCAGGAATGGACTATATTCCTGTGTGTAATCACCAACTACTAAGATCACAAGACACCTGTCAAGTGCGGTGATTATAGTTGATAGACTCAGGCGTTACTTTGCGGAAATACATATTTTAATTTTCGAACAAAAAAATAACTACCTTTTTTTTGCGGTGACTATGTTAACACCCCTTATTTTTAAACCCCGAACTCGATAAGAGAGGGGTGTTATAAGTTTAGGGTGTGTATCATTGTATTATGTATCACTGTATGTTTCCGTGTGTCTGTCATCGTAGCTCCCAACTGAATGGACCGATTTTGATGCGGTATTTTTCTGTTTAAAAGCTGATGTGATCGAGGCGCTTCTTAGCTGTGGTGGAGGGGTTGGGGGTTATATAAATTTTTAATTTGTGTTTGTTATAGAGGCTTTGTTCAGCAGTGGACTACTTACGGTTGATGACGATGAAACAGCCTCACATACGTTATTGTTGTGTCATATGTCTTACTGGATAATTATAATAATAAATTATATTTAATAATTATTATTTTTTAATTATATTTAGCCTAATTATTAAAAAGTTAAAAAAATAATTGCTATTCCGAATTCCCGATACAATAATATGCCTGTTATGTACTGCTAACTAATTCGAAAAAACCTTGTATAACTACTTTAAATGAGACATGTTTTTCATGCATTTAAACAATCAAGGCTCGTCAAGTTACAAACATTATAGACACAACCTAGAACTAAATGTTATACTTACCAGAGGGCTTTGCATAAACAACTTAGAGAAGTCGTTCAAAGGAAACGACCCATCGGAACATATGCTATATGCAGCTAGTTTATTGCTACACTTCATTTCCATATAGACACAATGAATGAAGTACAAACTTGAGCGAAAATTTTAACAATGAACGTGCGGGAGCGGCAATGAATGTGCGGGAGCGACAATGAACGCGAGCAAGCGACAATGAACGAGTGTCAGAGTTAGCACAGTAATTCAACTTAAGAGAACAAACCATAAATAAAAAATAAAAAATCACGCCTTCCCTGCCACAAAATAACTTATGCCAATAAATTATATATTGTTGGAATGTTCTCATTAAGGCCTTCAATTTGATATATTGTAAAATTAGAAAAAATAAATATGTCGCATTTGAATTTGGAGCCACACAGCAGCCATTTTTTTTTAAAAGTTATATACCCTATGTTACTCGGGGTGGTGTTAAGGATCCTAACGATACCCCATAAATCCAAATTTGTTCAGGCGTTTCAAATTTATGGTGTAATATAGAGACTCACATACATACATACATACATACATACATACAAACATACATGAACCCTGAAAAATTATACTTATTTTTTGGCCAGCCGTGAAGAAATATAAGTTTTTCGATGAATACTAACGACGCGGCGACGGTTACCTCTCCGTATATTATCGTTAAATCACTAGATCGATTTAAAAACTCTTACAAAGCAAGTTCCGTCTCGGTATTCATAGGTTTGGTTTGTTTGTCGTATAAGGTAGTGCTGGCCTCTGGTGTCAGAGTTTGTCCGGCCGCCCAAAGTCGTTGGTGCGCCTAGGACCTAACCCGGTATAGTTGGATTCTAAGTTGCACTATTGAACCGTTAGGCGAACATTGCTCTATTCATAGGTACCCAAGAGAAAAAACAATTTATGTTCTAGTGTTTAAGAAATTTTGCTTGAAGAACACACGAAAGAAATTTAAAAAAAAACACTTATAACATACAAGACTGGGGAGACCTTTGCCCAGCAATGGGACACAATAGGATACCAAACAAAACATACAAGAGCAAACATGCTCACCCTACTTGCCCTATGAAGAATTGTAGTTATGGAAATCAATATGTACATAGCATAAAACGAAGTCTCTTTAATGAATATTAATGCGGTTTTCACCACCAGTTAGGTTATTTTTCACACAAGTTATATGGATAATACGAGCATACGAGATACGAACGTAGCGAGGCGGCGAGCGAAGCGAATCCCGGGCGAGTCACTAGTACTATATAAAAAACGGCATTTTCTGACCTGTCACGAAGTTTTATTTCCAAAAATAAGAGTTACGTTTACTCAGCTTGCCATTGCTCTTGCATATTAATTGCGAGTCAGACGTTCCCCCGTTCATTGTGTCAAAACTGATCAAGTTAAACTCCTTACAAAGTACTCGTCCGCATACCCTTGGCGGTATCGTCGCTGGCATCACCCTTCGGCTGCTTCAGCGCGAAGACAGTGAGCGGCGCCGGCGCTCGTCGCGACGCCGCGAGCGGGACCGGGAGCGGCGCCGGCGGGAGAGCGAGCGGGAGCGGGAGCGGCGCCGTCTGAGGGGGAGGGGGTTACATTTATCATTTACCAGCCACACCCTGCAAATGCACATTGTTTCCTTTAGTCGTGAATTTAGAAATATGCACTGAACTATATTTGTTTATCGTGAAACGTCTACGCCACGTACAAATCGGGAGACAAATAAACAATTTTGCTGATTCTGAGTGGGAGATCCGCGCCTGGTCATTTATCTGGGTTAATTGTAACCTATGTGTTATTTTAGGACTAAAAGTACCTATAAAGTACAAAATACCAAATTTCACTTAAGCGTCAAATAGTTTTTTATCGGTTGCTCTGCTTCTATTCACTGGATTGAAATATATTAGATAGTTAGAAATGCTGTCAGAATGCGGATTTCGGCCTAATAAATATGATCGCGCGATACGGTATGCTCTGTCTCTTTACACCCCACAAGTACCGATGTACCTGACTATAATATAAATAAATTCTCCAAACAAGAATCTGCAAGCCATCTCTAACTAAACCCTATCTCCATAAAGGCGTCCAGACTTTAATGACACGACGAAACAAGTTTAGAAGACAATATTATGGGACATACTGAAGTTAGAAATCAATTGCCCGAGATTTACATTTTGCCAGCCATATTCTAAAACAAAACATTGATGTGATGGCCGAGCTTTATTTGATAATAGACAATATTGCAGCCACTATTGCAGTAAGACACTCACTTTTCAGTTTTTATTAAATTATATTTATAAATTTTATATATATATATATATATATATGTATATATAGAAAAAATAATAAATATATATATATATATATATATAAAATGATGGAAAGAAAAAATGTATATATATATATATATATATATATACATTTTTTCTTTCCTTGTAATCTCTCGTCTCACTATGTATTGATTCTTTGTTTTAAGGTTTTTTCTTTGGTATGAAGGTATTTATTTGTTTTGTGATAGGAATGATATATGAATGGTAGATATACGGATTAGGACTCACGGGCTCGCTGTTAGTTTTAGCCATGTTGTTTTCTTATCAATCTGTGCGCACCCGGCGCAGGCGCTGTCTCGAAGTCAAGTGAATGAACCTCGATTAGACGCACTACTGACAGATTGAAGACACAACTTCGACACTGACAACTAACATCCTTACTCTGGACATTTGCCACAGACTATCTACAACTTGTGCTGTCTGGCGATTGCGTGGTGTTCCAGTTCGAATAAATTAATTAAATGAAATAAATGACGTCGTACTTTCGTATTCGTTATAATCTTTAATACGGCCATTCTGCAATCAACGCGCTCTCACTTTGCTTTTTAACATAACATTCAGGCTAAGCAGTACATTTATCTATGGTAGTACTAGCTTGTGCTACACGCAAAGCACCACACGCAACGCATTACTAACAACTTTCAACCGGATTTAGAATTGAAATAAGTACAAGGCTATGCGTAAATCGTGAGAGCCTGATACAGAAGAAGGCTTCAAACTATTTCTAGTGTCAAAGTAATCGCAAAACGTGAAATCTTTCAGCATTATTTAGAGGTCAGTACAGATCTTAGCTCAAATTCACCGCAAAGTGAACGCTTTCAGCAATACATTGCAAAGCATTGAAGCTTTCAGCATACCGTCACAAAGCGTTTAAGCATTCAGCAGCACATTGAAAAGCGTAGAAGCTTCCAGCAGCACATCGCAAAGCGTAGCAGCTTTCAGCACAGTTCATTGCAAAGCGTAGCAGCTTTCAACAACACATATAAACTTTCGTATTCATTATAATCTCTAACATATATATAAAGTCGATTTTGTTTTACTATCCATTTATCCGTACCGTGTCGTCCTCGAACAGTCCCAGCGGGACACCAGCGCTGGTTATTTGCGCATTTTGCAAATAGTTATATTTTGACGTATTTTAGTATTAAGTTTTTTTTTTTTTTTTTTCTAAAATATGTCCCGTTTAGAAGCACCTTCACGAAACAAACGTACCTAGGAGAGGTGCTGCGTTTCCGGCTTCTGCGGTCCCGGTCCGGGGAGCGTTGCTTGTCGCGATCGGAGCCCTGCGAGCTGCCAGAGGAGCTCCGCTTCTTCTTGGCCTCTACACAAATCAACAATAAACACATTACAATCGACAATGAAAAAAACAATTCAGAACCATTGCAAAAATTATAAAATCAGTAGCTGTGCACGCGGCTTTGCTCGCGTGTTCATTTCTCTGGATTAAAAATACTAGGGCCAAAAGTATCTATAACGTACATAATAACGTATATTTTTATCCATGTATGTTTATCCGTTTTCTATTGCCCGTAGTAAAGGGTATCCTAGTTTGGGGCTATTGGTATTGGTGTGGAATTTTCTCGTTTTTTTTATAGTTTGCTATTTCTTTCATCCGTTAGTTTTTTTCGATTACTCTGCTTCTAATCATTGCATACCAAGTACTCCAGTTTCAAGTCAAAACTTAAGCTATGCAAGAGTGTAAAACGCATCGCAATCGCAAAAGGTTCTATGTTCGACTGTATCTATTTTACCCGATTGCACGAAGGGTTATGTGTTTGGGTTGTATGTATGTTTGTTTGTTTGTTTGTACGTTTATTAGGCGCGTCCTACAACCTAAAGGCCTCGATGGATTTTGATAAATGCGGTATCATTGGATTCGTCTTGATCATGAGAGTGCTATTGGATATATAGTATCAAGAAATATTATATAGCGGCTTACAGCTGCCATACCTATTGTATTTCCGACGGAATAAAAAATGTCCAAAACCTATCAAGTGAAGTATCAAAATGAAGGTCTATAAAAGACCATTCCAAAAATATATAATTCTTATAACTAAACAGTAGCAATTGCCTTTAAAGCTTCTTACAAAATTTTCTATTTTTGATTTTTCATGTTAATGTAAATGCTATATTCTAATTAATGTTGCAATTGTAACTTTATGTAAAGTAAAATATGTGAGTAAATAGGAGGAACCGTGCATTTTTACGGGATAAAAAGAAGCCTTTGTGTTAATCCAGGGTATAATCCACCTCAATAGCAAATTTTATCCAAATCCGTTCAGCCGTTTAAGCGTGAAGAAGTAACAAACACACACACACACGCACACACACACACCCTTGCACACATACAAACTTTTGTCTCTATAATTTTAGTGTGATTATTTTTGCGGGCGGTCAGATCGTATTCAATAATTTTGATCGCAGTCGGGGTTTTTGTATTTTTATAATAATTTTACTTCTTTATGATAATTCTTTTTTTATTAGAGTCTACCTCCAGGTTCTATCTATATAGGCGTGGCGGTCTCGGCTTAGAATAAGACCCCTCCCAATCCTCTTTATCGGGTTATCAGAAGTCCGAAGAGAGGGAGAGGATACGATAACCCTCAATTCCGGCAACTTACTCTATTTCCGGGAGGGCGACCAGCAGTCCCAACACGGTATCGGGTTTCTCGCCCACAAGTCCCTCGTCAACAAAATTGTGAAGACCAAAAGCGTTTCGAGCAGGGTGGCATACCTTATACTCAAAATTACCGAGCGGTATTCGTTGAAGGTCATACAGGTGTACGCCCCACACTCGAAACGCCCGGACGATAAAGTGGAGGCTTTGTACGACTACATTTCTGATGCCATACATGCCCCGAAAACACACTTCACAGTGGTGATGGGGGACTTCAACGCACGGCTAGGTTTGAGGAAGGGCCATGAACTGAAAGTGGGGCAGTTTGGATTTGGGCAGCGGAACCAAAAGGTTCAGTGATTGGCTGACTTCATGAAAAATGAGGGACTCTTTATGATGAACTCCTTTTTCAAGAAGCGCCCGTCCAGGGAATTAGACGTGGCGGCACCCCGGCGGCCATAAGAGCGAGATAGATTTCATTTTGACGACCAGTCATACGTATCAAAGCGCATATTCAATGATGTCTCTGTGATCAACAGGGTTAAGGCCGGCAGTGATCACCGCTTGGTAAGAGGCTCATTGAATATCAACGTAAAGCTGCAAAGGTCTCGTTTGATGAGATCTACTCTTCGCCCAAGTCCTGCCCAAATCCAAAACCAGTTTCAGTTGGAACTCCAAAATCGCTTCCAAATCCGACTGCGACCGAATGCGATTCAATGGACGAAAGAAAAACGGGCTGGTGTTCACGCGGTCGGGTCGGAGTTCTTTAAGACCCACCGCAAAAATAGAACACAGAAACTCTCTAAGCATACACTCAAACTTATGGCAGAACGAGTCGAGATGAGGCTGCAGTCTTCAGTGGATATGTCGAGTTACAGCTTGCTTAATAAATAGATCTCCAAGTCGATGCGACACGATTTGCGTTCCCATAATACTAATTGTATTATAAACGTAATAGAGCGAAACAAGGGCTCCAAGGTGTTCGCAAGAGATCTGTCTATTAGGCAAAGCTTGTTGACGAAGCTGAAGACCAACAGTGGCAGCATCGTTTTGTGGAAGCCAGATATTTTGAGTGAGCTCGCGAAGTTCTATGGGCAATTATACACCCCAGCCCGTAATCCTCCTAGCACGACTAGCGATGCAAGGAGCCCGTTTGACCCGACATTATACCGAAGATATCCCGGACGTCAGCCTATACGAGATCAGAATGGCTCTCAAACAGCTTAAGACCAACAAGGCATCAGGGGGGACGGAATAACGACAGAGCTACTGAAAGCGGGTGGAACACCGGTACTTAAAGTCCTTCAGAGGCTGTTTAACTCGGTCATCCTCGAGGGTACTACGCCAGAGAAGTGGCTGAGGAGCGTAGTGGTGTTGTTCTTCAAGAAAGGTGATAAGACCCTCTTGAAGAATTATAGGCCCATTTCGCTGCAGAGCCACGTCTATAAGCTGTTTTCGAGAGTAGTTACAAACCGTCTCGCTCGTAGTTTGGACGACTTTCAGCATCCCGAACAAGCTGGATTCCGGAAGGGCTTTAGCACCGAAGACCACATTCATATGCTCCGGCAGATTATACAGAGATGTCTAGCGTTTGTGGACTACGAGAAAGACATTGATTCAGTCGAGACCTGGGCAGTGTTACAGTTGTTACAGTGGTGCCAGATTGTCTACCGGTACATCGAAGTGTTGAAGTGCTTGTATAGCAAGGCCACCATGACTGTCCGTCTCCAAGATCAGAGCATGAATTCGAATTGAAAACAGGGGTGAGACAGGGAGACGTTATTTATCCGAAACTGTTCACCTGTGCACTGGAAGATATATTCAAGCTTCTGAACTGGAACGGATATGGTATTAACATCAATGGCGAATGCATCACTCACCTTCAATTTGCTGATGATATAGTCATCATGGCAGAAACCCTGGAAGACCTAAGCACAATGCTCATCACAGTGACCTTAATATTTTTTGTCAATAGGTGGGTCTTAAAATGAACATGGGTAAGACGAACAACGTGTCAAATGCCCATGTCGCACCCATGCCGGTCTATGTTGGGAACGATATTATCGAAGCTGTTGATCACTATGTCTACTTGGGTCGGACGATCCAACTGGATAGATCCAACTTCGACAAAGAAGTCAACCGACGAATCCAAGTCGGATGGGCAGAGTTCGGGAAATTACGCCACATCTTCTCGTCGCAGATACCGCAGAGCCTCAAGACGAAATTTCATAATCAGTGCGTGTTGCCAGTGATGACATACGGCAAAAACTATCGGTCGCTAACTATTGGTCAAACAAGTTCAAAGTCACGCAGCGTGCAATGGAGAGAGCTCTGCTTGGAGTTTCACTACGTGATAAGGTCCGTAACGAGGAAATTCTTAGAAGAACCAAGGTTATCGACATAGCTCTCAGAATTTGCAAGTTGAAGTGGCAATGGGCAGGCCAAATAGTTCGCAGAGCCGATAACCGCTGGGGAATAAAGGTTCTGGAATGGCGACCACGTTCAAGCAAGCGAAGTGTAAGGAACACACGATGGACGGACGATATTGTAGCCATCGCAGGGAGTCGATGGATGGAGGCGGAACAAGACAGATCATCGTGGCGCTCTTTGTGGGAGGCCTATGTTCAGCAGTGGACTGCTAAAGGCTGAAATGATGATGATGATGATGATGATGATAACCTCCAGGTTGGCCCCATATAAATTGTATCAAAATTGGATCAGCTTTTTTTTTGTACCATGCTATTTTTGTTCTTGTGTTGTATA
Organism: Alsophila aescularia; assembly: GCA_946251855.1. Taxonomy (NCBI): domain Eukaryota; kingdom Metazoa; phylum Arthropoda; class Insecta; order Lepidoptera; family Geometridae; genus Alsophila; species Alsophila aescularia. Next base: position 32,532,512 of record OX276376.1, read on the forward strand.
GTATTAGTATCGTGCCGTATCGTACCTTGTGCTTTATTCTCCCGGTCGCGCTGCCTCGACTTGGTGAGGCGCACTATTTTGTACAACTCTTGTGTTGTGTAGTAATATAATCGTGCCGTATCGTTCCTTGTGCTTTATTCTCCCGGTCGCGCTGCCTCGACTTGATGAGGCGCACTATTTTTTACAGCTCTTGTGTTTGTAATATTAGTATCGTGCCGAATCGTACCTTGTGGTTTGTTCTCCCGGTCGCGCTGCCTCGACTTGACGAGGCGCACTATTTTGTACAACTCTTGTGCTGTGTAGTATTAGTATCGTGCCGTATCGTACCTTGTGCTTTATTCTCCCGGTCGCGCTGCCTCGACTTGATGAGGCGCCCTAATTACACAGTAATTTTTACAGCTCTTTTGTTTGTAGTATTAGTATCGTGCCGTATTGTACCTTGTGCTTTGTTCTCCCGGTCGCGCTGCCTTAAATTGATGAGGCACACTATTTAGTACAACTCTTGTGTTTGTAGAAATAAATAAAATATAAAATAAACAGCACAGTAATAGTTATATAAATACTATGTTAAAATATATAGATATGAGTAATTATAAACATACATATATATAAGTGTATAATTATACACACATAAATACATATCAATTCAGTGCTGGTCAGTCAAGTTAAACCCTATGAGGAGCTGGAGAGGTAAAAAATTCACTAGTCTTAAAGCTATCAATAGATAACTCGTGTTTGTAGTTTCAGTGGTCGTTTTACATAATTACTAGTATAGGTATCGTCGTGTAGTGTATAGTGTAGATAGATAGCCTAGCGGTATAAATTATTACAGAAGGTAACAAAACTTAATGTTTCCGTTAAACCTTAGCATTCCGTTTGTGTTTAATATTCATTTCCATTAAGTTTTCTTCATTGAGGTTGTATTTGTACATTATAACGTGCCGTCGTACCTTGTGCTTTATTCTCCCGGTCGCGCTGCCTCAAATTGATGAGGCACACTATTTAGTACAACTCTTTTGCTGTGTAGTATTAGTATCGTGTCGTATCTTACCTTGTGCTTTATTCTCCCGGTCGCGCTGCCTCGACTTGATGAGGCGCACTATTTTGTACAACTATTGTGTTTGTAGTATTAGTATCGTGCCGTATCGTACCTTGTGCTTTGTTCTCCCGGTCTCGTTGCCTCGACTTGATGAGGCGCACTATTTCCAACAACTCCTTGCGAGCTTCGTTACGTTCTTCCTCCTGGTAACAAAATAATCCAATTACTTTTGTAACGTCAATACTTAGTACTTGTACAAGTTATATATATATATATATATATATATATATATATATATATATATATATATATATATATATATATATATTTACGGACTAACTAACTTAATACATTGTATTGTTGTCGTGCAAGTGTTCTATAGAGGGGTGTAACTATGCTGATTTAACACGACAAATAAATATACAGGCTGAATTTTTCAAGTGGGCGTGGATGGCTAAATCAGAAACTATGAGGAATAGCGAAAAGTACTCAAAGGAGTCTCGGGCCCGATTTTGATGAAAACTAAAACTGCATCTTTGGATTTTTGAAAAACAATATTCCTAGGCAGGAATCGAACACGTTGATTTTGAAAAAAAAAACACATACTGTATTATTATACCATTCGATAGTGTCGCTAATAAGGATTGAATTCTGGGAAGAAATGACGTACGGCTAACTTAAGGAAAATGTTGTATTTTTAACTGATTCATATTTTAAAGTACTGTATTAATTCATACCTGCATTACCTGTTCCTTGTCCGAAATGATGCTCAATATTTTTCTCAACACAGACCCGCAGCGCGGTCATCTTCACAACATTATGTTCTAATTTCAAATTTTTATTATGTCTTCGCGGTTAAAAGCCACAGTAAAAGAAAAAAAATGTAAACAATTGAAATTAGAACGTAGAGTAAATTGGTGCCAATAATTTAGATTTTGTTCCACGTTTCGTTGATTATTACTAACTGTTTGCGTACTATTTCGTATTAATAGTCGTATAGTAAAAGAGATGTTGATTCAGCAGTTTGGTGAACATTTTATCGCAATTTATGGTCCTGTGCCGTGGCCAGCGAGGTCACCGGATCTTATCCCCTTAGATTATTTTCTCTGGTAGTATGTAAAAAACGAAAACTACAAAGACACGTATAATGCAACTGATGACTTGAAACGAACTTTGGAAAATATTCTAAGCGGAATCAATAATATTTTAATACTGAATGCAGTACAATCCTTGAGACGTCGAATCCAGCTATGTATTGAAAACAACGTTCATTTTGAACAATTAATCAGTTATGGTTTAACTATTTTCGTTAAAATTAGGTCTTTCCTTAAGTTTGCCGTATGTCATTTCTTCCCAGAATTCAATCCTTATTAGCGACACTATCGAATGGTGTAGTAATACAGTATGTGTTTTTTTTCCAAAATCAACGTGTTCGATTCCTGCCTAGGAATATTGTTTTATTCAAAAATCCAAATATGCAGTTTTAGTTTTCATCAAAATCGGGCCCGAGACTCCTTTGAGTACTTTTCGCTAAACCTCATAGCTTCTGATTTAGCCAACCACGCCCACTTGAAAAATTCCCTTTTTATTTATGGAACCCATAAATGAAAACTAACCCTAAGTATCGATATACATAATAATAAAAATATACCCTTTTCTTATCATCATCGTGTGGAGAACTCTCGGCGTTTTTTTCAGCATTTTCCGATGCTAGCTTTGCGTTCGAAAGCTTCCGTTCAAGAGACTTATCCGTTGAATGCGAGCGCAATTTCGACCTAGAGCGCGACCGACGATTCTTCCTATCGCCATCTCTGTCCTTGCTCAAGCTCCAGCCTCTGTGCCTCTCGCTTCTATCCTTGCTATCCCTACGCCTGTCTCGCTCTGTGTCATGATCTCGGCTCTTGCTGTCTCTACGCCTTCTACCGTCCTTGCTTCTGCTTCTTTCCCGACGCTTCTCTCTTCTGTCATCTTCTCTATCTCTGCTCCTACTTTGTCTGGCCCTCTCGTGTTTATCGTGGCTTCTCGACCTACGCCTTTCCCTATGGATGCTTTTGCTTCTCTCCCTACGCTTCCTATCTCCTTCCTTGGACTTGCTTCTAGATCTACGCCTTTGATCATCCCTGCTGTTCCTACGTTTTCTATCGCCTTCTCTGTCTCTGCTTTTGCTGTCTCGACGTTTCTTGTCGACGTCCCTCGACTTGCTTCTATCGCGCTTCTCACGTCTATCTCCGTCTTGGTTCTCGCTGACTAATCTACGTTTTTCACTTCTGTTAAGAAGTTGATCTTTGTCGCGACTCTTGCTATCTCTTCGCGCTTCTTCGGTTTCCGTTTCCTTGTTGAAGCTCCTGGATCTGCGCTTGTCTTTTCTGCTGTCTCTACTCGGGCTGTCCTTGCGTTTTTCTCGTTGCTCTTCCTTGCTCCTGCTTCTTTCCCTACGCTTCTCGCCTTTAAGTTCTGGCTCCTTACTCTTGTCACGTCTTTCGGATTTGTCCTGCGGTTCCTTAGACTCGTCTCTCGGTTCCTTGGACTTGACACGTTTGGTCTCGTCCCTTCTATCGGAGTGACGGCGTTCTTTCACTTGTCTCTCGGGTTCTTTCCGTACGTCGTGGCGTTCTTTGTCGCGATGTTCAAAGCGATTGGGGCGTTCCTCTTTCCTGAAACAAAGTTGGTTTTTACTTTTAGTTTTTGTACGAGCAGGTACAATAGTCCGGTTTTCTCTAACAATCGCCGTCAACTCTTCTGTCTTCGTTAAACTGCATGACACGTAACGACCAGTCCATAACAGAAATATGTTGAAACATGCATTTATTTTTTGGAACAGCGGGTCGTGTTATTGTGGTTTGTTATCTCTACCTAGACACAGTACATATATAATATATTTACTGTGACCTAGGGTAGCTTTTCGTTTGTTCGATCGCACTGTTAACAATAGAGTGCACGTGCCTAAACACTTCTAGAGCGCAAGCGCGGGCTACATGTGTAGCCCACATATAGTTCATTTTTTCCTTAAATACAAGATAACATTTAGTAAAACCAGTATATAATTAATAAAAAATATTATTTTTATCAGTATAAGAAATGAGATGAACAAAACTTGCTTTATGTACACTAATATTATAAAGCGGAAAGATTTGTTTGTTTGTATGTTTGTTTGTAATGGATAAACTCAAAAAAAACTTTTTGACCATAGACAAAAATTCTCTCTTTTTGTCTATGGTCAAAAAAGACAAAAAGCACTGCTACCAATGATTTTGAATTACGCTTACATGCGTTTTTTTTTGAGATGGTACGGCGGGTGTGATAATTAATACTAAAAGTAATAAAATGCTGCGGTGTGAGCGCAACTCTTGCGAAGTCGGGGCTTGTAAACTATATTTGAAAACAAAAACATAAAAGACTAAATATTCAACATTGATTGCGGGCATGAAATTATCTTGTTTTTTACCCTCCGCTATGGTATTGTTTTATCAGCCTATGTATGTATGTATGTATGTATGTATGTATGTATGTATGTCTGTTCTATTGTGGCACTAAGTATATAGACCAAAGCGTACGGCGTGGACCGATTTTGATGATACTTACGTCAATCGATTTGACTTAATCTAGCGAGTGCTGACATGACAGTAATAAAAATTCAATATGCCGACAACCAGACGCTATATAGAGAAACAGAAAAAAAAAGAAAGTCGACGAATTAGTTAAGTGGGGTATTATTGAATAGGTATTTAAAAACCATCTTTTGGTTTCTTTTATAATTTTTCATTTCGAATAACCATTTAGGATCATAACGATTTAAAGTTCCCAGTCGGATTTTTTCATTGTGCGTAAATGGTCTTGTTTTATGAGGAGTGCAACATATCTAGCATCTATTTGGTTTCTCACCTTCTTATTGAAACAGTTTTCAATGTGTTTGACAATATAACGCTAGTTATCTTATTAACTGATTTCCCCTACATTTGACCCTAAGTCTCTCCGCACCGTTAAGCGGGCTCCCGCGACGAGAAGCTGTAAACAGGTGATTTCAGCTCACTGTAAACAGGTGATTTCAGCTCACTGTAAACAGAAATCACCAGTTTACACTGAGCTCCTCCGTCGCGGGAGCCCGCTTAACAGTGCGGACGGCCTTAGGACAAAATACTTCCATAAATGCTCGCGCGGGCTACAGGCGTAGCCCGCCTACTTCAATGCCGATTTATTCCGGCATCCGTGTGCCGTGGGGGTCTAGAGGGAGCGGGGATGGGGCTCGAGGCATACATTTCGTAGCACGATGCCTACTGTCGCACTTAGTTGACTTTTAAATATTTTCAAGTATTTGGTTTCTCACCTTCTTATTGAAACAGTTTTCAATGTGTTTGACAATATAACGCTATTTATCTTATTAACTGATTTCCCTTACATTTGACCCTAAGTCTCTCCGCACCGTATAGCATAATTGTAACATTTTGAAACTACCATACATTAGGTCGCACCATACGTATAATTGCAAATAGACAACTATTGTTAAAGTATTCGATCGCAGGATGCCTACTTCTGTTATCGACAGTGCTTTTAATAATATATGTGGCCTACAATTTGCACAGTCAGCACAAAATTTGCTACTTACTACAAGTACAAGCGAACCATAAAACAAGACAAAACAAACACTTTTAATAATTTTAACTAAACAATAATTCGTTAGATGCGATACCTGTATGCTATAGATGTAAAGTGGCATTGACGAATCAAAAAAAGCTGATACAGCACCCGTGCTTGAAAACTTGCATAACGAAAAAAGGCTCAATGTTTAAACAAAACTGGAGGAGCACCTGCATTAAAAATATATTTACAACTCGAAGCAAGAACGTTTATTTCACATCTATACCTACTAATCTAATATTATAAATGCGTATGTGAGTTTGTTTGCATTTTGTTTGTTTGTTACGCTTTCACGCCTTTACTAAACAAATAAACTCACTTAAAAATTTATAATATTTGTAGGATAGAATAGTAAGATAACACTTAGTAACAAAATATAACACATGTAACACTTTTAGATTCTTTTTTTACAAAGTTGGCAAACTGTGATGTAACTTCAACAAAAATAATAAAGTAGGCATGGTGCGACCAACTGTATGGTAGTTTCAAAATGTTGCCATTGTGCTACTGATTACTTGAACTTATTCAATAGTCAACTACGGTGCGACAGTAGGCATCGTGCTACGAAATCGAGGAATAACCGGGACACTAAGGCGCGCGAAATTCAATATTACACTCTGCGTGGGCTACATAGTCCACATGTAGCCCACGCGTGCACTCTAGTGTTAAGATTGTTTATATAGCGCCATTTATTTCTATCTTGGCCCGTTTCTTAACCCCTATGCAGATGATAAATATAATTTGTCCAGATTGGTTGTTCTTTTCCATTTCCTACACTACCTCTACCTTTGTAAAGTCGGTAGCATTGTATTACCTGATTATACCTTAATCCTATAAACGTGTATTTTAGGAAACAGCGAGAAACTGCTCGTAGGGCCATAGTATAAGGGCCAATGGTGTCAATTCTCTTTGTCAACTCTCTAAACTAGCATTTTGTTTTATTTTCAAAGTTTCCGCGCACGATTAAAGTAGTATATAAGGGTAGAGGACACTTATACAACCAAAAAATGACGAGAAATATGGTACCCTAAAGCGTCACGTTTCCGAAAACTATGGAGGTAAAAATTTCCATAATTATGAGATCAATTACAATACTTAAAAATGCAGTAATTACGTGTGTAAATGCATTCAATTGCATAGAAATAATAGTTTACTATTATTAGTTACTATTTATTAGAAATAATTATAAATATAAATAAAAAAAACGGGATCTTTATTTTTTTAAATATATCGGGAACGTGACACTTTAGGGTACCATATTACTTTGTAATTTTTTGGTTGATTAAGTGTCCTCTACCCTAAATTCATTTTTTTAAGGGGCAGAAATGGGCAAATGACACAAAGTATTCCCGATCCTGTTCAAAAACTACTCACTGTATCCTACTGAAATTAAAATATATGACACTCGAGGATATATGTAACAATATCTTTGTCCCAAAAACATGAATGCACTTATTTAGCTCGATGAAAAAAAATGCCAAACACACATCTGAAAATAAACAATTCTGTAAATATATCCTACATTTAATGGTATTTCGATATGATATTGTACCTAAATATTACTTGTATATTAAGAAATCGTGTCTTTGTACAATTTTTTTGGAAAGACTATCTATTTATGTGTAATTGGGATTTTTCTAGAATGTCGCTTACGCTCTTTAATTCGGAGCGATATCAATTTCGTGCCGCACTACTCTTTCACGGCAATCTACGTATTTTGCTTCGCGGTCTCTGCCAATTCTGCCATTCCGCGGCGGCTCGCCGCGGAATGGCAGAATATAGATAGCGTTGCTAAGTGGACCTGCGCTACTATTGTCCGTTTTGACTTTCAATGAATGAAAAAATGGGTAAACCAAAATAAAACACCCCAGATCTAGAAAGAAGCTTTACAAATATCGCCACAAGCGTCTGATCGCTAAAATAAGTACGTAACACAATAGTTGCTGTTATTGACGATTATGTTTTTTTTTAATGAAACCTATTGTGAGCCTTATCCCCATTTCATAAGGTACAAATTCATTTGTGAACTTCTGAAAATGTACAATTTAAATTACCTATATTACTTTTGTCGAACAAAAACAAGGAATCAGTTGACAGGACTGTGGTATTTTTTAGAGTCACAGTACAGAGTAGAAACAGTAGGCAAACACGCTACCCAAATCACACGCTTTACCTAGGCTAAAATTGGTAACACAACCACACATACTCAACTAGTCGAGAATAAAATACTATACTAACCCTAACACTAAGTACTAAGCCTAATCATGGAGTTGGTGATAAAAATGTTCAAATCGTTGAAACGTAAATATATTTGTCTGTAGGTAGAAATAAACATTTAAAAAAATTGCGTTCGCAATATTCGCATTAGATATTTACTAACTGCATATACAATTTAAGGTCTAGATACGTGCTAAATAAAAATCACGTATGCATGAGTGTGTGTTTGTGTGTTTTAATTTAAATGTTCAAATACACTAAGTCTATCATTTTTTTAGATCTGACCTTATATTGCTTGCGATATCGTGCCATGTACAAGTATTGTAGAAGAAGCCTGTGACACTTTGCTGTGTCACACTCCAACTTTCGGAAGGTTAATTAGTACAAATATCAATCAAACGCCTAAAAACCTTTTTTTTTATTAGAATTTTTATTGAGATTTGTAATATGAATTTACGTTAGTTTTTAAAATCAAATAGGTTAGTTAGTGTTTGGAGTTATTGTTATAGATTGGGTGTGAATTGAATGTGTATCTAGATGTTTTGTCAAGTTATGTCTGTCTGTCTGTATCTTGGCGGCGCATCACGCGGATACTACTGAATGAATACACATGAAGCTTGGTGTGGTTTGAGTTCATACTACGAGGTAGGACATAGAATACTTTCATCCCGAAATATTAAAGGGTTCCCACAGGATAGGTGTTGAAACTTATTTAAAAGAACACGTACCACGCTGAAACTACTGGACGGATTTTGATGCAACTTGGCACAGACATAGTTTATATGATGGATTAAAATTGAGGATACTCTTTATCCCGCAATACTAAAGGGTTCCTGCTGGATAGGGGTCCAAAATTATGTTATTGTCTGTCCATCTGTCTTACTGTCGGTCTGTATCTTGACTGCAAATCACATAATATAGAGCGGAACAAGGGCTACAAAGTCTTCGCAAGATATCTGTCTAATGGTCAAAGCCTGTTGACGCAGCTGAAGACCGGCTGTCGCATCATCGTTTGTCGAAGCCAGAGATTGGCTGTGGCATCATCGTTTGTCGAAGCCAGAGATTTTGAGTGAGCTCGAGAAGTTCTATGATCAATTATACACCTCAGCGCGTAGGCCTCCTAGCACGACTAGCGATGCAAGAGCCTGTTGGACAAGACATTATACCGAAAATATCCCGGACGTCAGCCTATACGAGATCAGAATGGCTCTCAAACAGCTTAAGAGCAACTAGGCACCAGGGGAGGACAGAATAACGACAGAGCTACTGAAAGCGGCTGGAACACCGGTACTTCAAGTCCTTCAGAAGCTGTTTAACTCCGTCATCCTCGAGGGTACTACGCAACAGGCATGGCACAGGAGCAAAGTGGTGTTGTTATAATTTAAGAAAGGTACACCCTCTTGAAGAATTATAGGCCCATTTCCCTGCTGAACCACGTTTATAAACTGTTTTCGAGAGTAGTTACAAACCAGCTCGCTCGTAGGTTTGACGACTTTCAGCCTCCCGAACAAGCTGGATTCCGAAAAGACTTTAGCACCGTAGTCCACATCCATACGCTCCGGCAGATTATACAGAAGACCAAAGAGTATAATCGGCCACTATGTCTAGCGTTTGTGGACTACAATAAAGCCTTTGATTTAAACGACACCTGGCTAGTGCTACAGTCCTTACAGCGGTGCCAGATTGACTACCGGAATATCGAAGTGTTGAAGTGGATAAAGTGAACCCTGGATAACCTAAGCACAATTCTAAGTGACCTCGATATTGTTTCCCAACAGGAGGGTCTTATAATGAACATGAGTAAGACGATCATGTCAAATGCCCATGTCGTACCCATGCTGGTTTATGTTGGGAAAGATAGTATCGAAGCTGTTGATCACTATGTCTTACTATGTCTATGTATGTTTATGTCTTACTTAGTCACACGATCCAACTGGGTAAATCCAACTTCGACAAAGAGGTCAACCAGCGAATCCAACTATTATTAGGGTAGGGTATTTATTTCCTTTTACATTGTGAGATTTATTTCTGTTAGCACATGAAAGGGAAATTTCTTAGTTATTCAGCAGTCAGCAGCAAGCAGTCTTAGTTTAGCTAGGTTTGATTGATTGGATCTATTTATCATATTTTATGTATTTGTCCTTTTTCATGGGATGTTAATTTTGAATTATAAAAGCGCTATTATTTTGCCTATTTACAATAAAATACTTTGACTTTGTGCCTATTCGTATTCTTTAAATATTTTTCATTTTATTATTAAGATATACTTACAATAAATTAGTTCATCTTCTTTGCTATTAACCAGAGCTACAAACCACAAATACAAAGCAACCAACATCACCTGCCACCAACTCATATAACCATTGTTTACCACCTGCCACTATGAGTTACCACCTACCATCACCAGCTCCAACTTCTTACTACCTTCTATTTGACTTCTTTTTACCTTTTATACTTCTATACCAATCTATACTATATAATATTATAAAGAAGTAAAGTTTGTGAGGTTGTAGGGGGTAATCTTCCTGACCGAACCGATCTACTGAACCGATTTGGAAAATTCTTTTGCCAATATAAAGCCACGTTATTTGTGAGTATCATAGGCTATATATTAAAATGACCACGCGTGCGAAGCCACGGGCATCAGCTAGTGTTTAATATTGTCACCTAATTAATAATTTACACATTGGATACTTAATATAAACAGATCTATTCCTGCTAAATCATCATATTTTGATGAGTCACCGCCTCCAAAAATCTTCTACCACCTCTCATTAAATAGTCACTAGCTCTTCAGTCGTAAATTTGCTAATATATCAATTTATCAAACCTTTACTACCATACGATACCACTGTGCTACTGCTGATCTGCTGTACTGTAGTTAATTATACTGTGTCATAAAAACCTGTGTTGCGAACCTAGTTCTCGTGTAGATGGCGGTTTACTACGTATAGATTTTGCGAATATAAAGTAGTTTTCTTAATTCTAAATAGAGGGAGCTTGTGGACTTAGAACACCGTTTTTCGCTTATCGCGATTAATGCACGCGGGGAAGTGGGGGTGAAAATTGAAATCTCCGCGCGTCCATTCTGGGCCTTAAATGCGTTTAGTATCTTGTATTTGGATACCATTTGTTTGGTATCTTATATTTCGTAAATACTGTTTGCTAAAATACTTTTAATAATAATTACCTATGAATTACCTGTGCAAATGCAAAGAACCATAAAAATTAACATTTGATGAAATTTTAGTCTGGGGCCAATTTGATAGATGGCGACTCTCACCATCTATCAAATAGACCCCAGACACGCCCCAGACTAATGTTTCATAATTCATATAATAAACTTAAACTCCATAAAATTGTGTTTTGTTTCAAAAAGTATTTTATCATGAAAAGTATTTAGAAGATACGTATCTTGTATCTAGGATTTCAGATACCATGCCATAAGGTATCTTGTATTTGGTATATGAAATACTTATTTTAATAGTATCTTGTATTTTGTAATCCAGATACTTTGAATAGAGTATCTTGTACAACTCTGCGTATATACTACTTAAATCGTGTGCGGAAACTTTGAAAATAAAACAAAATGGTGGGCGGGTTGATATGCCACATAGGTTCTATCCTCTTTAGTTTAGAGATTCTTAAAATCTTTTTAATCAGTGTGATGGAACTAAGGGACTTGGGGGAGGGGGTGTTGCGTTGTGCACGGCCGAGGGCGGGTAAGGGGGGTGAGGAGAAAGGGGTGACGGGGCCGGGTCGGGAGTTGAAGTAGGGTGGGGGAGTGGATTGCGGGTGTGGGGAAAGGGGCGAGAGGAAGGTGGGATGTTTGGAAGTGAGGAGTTGTGCGGGGGTGAGGTTGGGGTGAGGGGGTTGGGGAGTGGAAGGTGTGGGGTGAAGGCACGGGCTTTGGTGGGGTTTGCGGGGAATTTTCATCCGCACCTCCCCTCCCCTACTCTATATATGTGCAAGTAGTAGGTATTTACATCAATGCGTTTGTATGAAGTGTCCGGGGAGTGGGTCTATTATAACTATTGACTTACTTGTGTTGCTGAGGCTGTCCTCGGTTGAAAGTGCTCCGCAGCAGAGTGAAGGGGTCGTACCCGTCCTTAGAGGGCACGTCGCTCCCCCGCGCGCCCAGGCCCTCCCCTGTAGGGGCGGGGCGCGGCGCCGCATGCACGGTGGAGGTGGGCCCGCGCCGTTGCTCGCGTGTCTGTTGATCTCTGTTGTCCCTGGAGTTGAAATTGTTGTCCCTAGACATGAAATTGTTGTCTCTAGAGTTGAAATTGTTGTCCCTGGAGTTGAAATTGTTGTCCCTGGAAGTGAAATGACAGTTTTTATTGACTATAAAAAAGGAGATTCCGAGTTTGAATGGTTATTTTATTGTATGTTTTTTGAATTATTTGATTGAGTGACGAGAAACGAGGTCGCTCGCCTGAGCAATTAGTGCTTGCAGAAAACGTGTGAAGTCATTACGACAATGCACGAACAGTTCCACAAAGATATCGAAACGCAACGCGTTACGTGTTTGCGACATTCATAGCGAATAAGTACCCCATTGTAGTGCCACCAGGCAGGAAAGCGGCTGGCAGAAACTGAGAAAAGCTGAAGACCAAGCTCAGTGGCATGCATTAGGATAGGCCTACGTCCAGCAGTGGACAAGGCATATTCCACCCTAAATAAATTTAATCAAAGTTGCTATTTGAAATCTATTTGAAGAACTCTTAGCTGAGTCAGCATTTATAACGAAACCTTTTATTTTCCATGTTTTATCTTTCAGATTTAGAGCTTAGTGCGATTGTGAAACGAAATAAGGCTGAGACCAGGCTATGTGCGATGATCACGTCTCCTCCACAATGTTACTACCTCTGGCCGTGGTTAGGGTTGACTCCGAGCGCTCGCGCTAGTATCTCGGCCCGCGAGGTGGGCGAGGCGCGTGCAGCGCGCGCGGCGAGGCGCTCACGGCGGGGAGGCTCTCGCTCTGCTGGCCACCGGTGCGATGTGCGACGATCACGTCTCCTCCACAATGTTAGTACCTCTGGCCGTGGTTAGGGTTGACTCCGAGCAATCGCGCTAGTATCTCGGCCCGCGAGGTGGGCAAAGCGCGCGCGGCGAGGCGCTCGCGGCGGCGAGGCTCTCGCTCTGCTGGCCACTGGTGCGATGTGCGACGATCACGTCTCCTCCACAATGTTAGTACCTCTGGCCGTGGTTAGGGTTGACTCCGAGCAATCGCGCTAGTATCTCGGCCCGCGAGGTGGGCAAAGCGCGCGCGGCGAGGCGCTCGCGGCGGCGAGGCTCTCGCTCTGCTGGCCACCGGTGCGATGTGCGACGATCACGTCTCCTCCACAATGTTAGTACCTCTGGCCGTGGTTAGGGTTGACTCCGAGCAATCGCGCTAGTATCTCGGCCCGCGAGGTGGGCAAAGCGCGCGCGGCGAGGCGCTCGCGGCGGCGAGGCTCTCGCTCTGCTGGCCACCGGTGCGATGTGCGACGATCACGTCTCCTCCACAATGTTAGTACCTCTGGCCGTGGTTAGGGTTGACTCCGAGCGCTCGCGCTAGTATCTCGGCCCGCGAGGTGGGCGAGGCGCGTGCAGCGCGCGCGGCGAGGCGCTCACGGCGGGGAGGCTCTCGCTCTGCTGGCCACCGGTGCGATGTGCGACGATCACGTCTCCTCCACAATGTTAGTACCTCTGGCCGTGGTTAGGGTTGACTCCGAGCAATCGCGCTAGTATCTCGGCCCGCGAGGTGGGCAAAGCGCGCGCGGCGAGGCGCTCGCGGCGGCGAGGCTCTCGCTCTGCTGGCCACTGGTGCGATGTGCGACGATCACGTCTCCTCCACAATGTTAGTACCTCTGGCCGTGGTTAGGGTTGACTCCGAGCAATCGCGCTAGTATCTCGGCCCGCGAGGTGGGCAAAGCGCGCGCGGCGAGGCGCTCGCGGCGGCGAGGCTCTCGCTCTGCTGGCCACCGGTGCGATGTGCGACGATCACGTCTCCTCCACAATGTTAGTACCTCTGGCCGTGGTTAGGGTTGACTCCGAGCAATCGCGCTAGTATCTCGGCCCGCGAGGTGGGCAAAGCGCGCGCGGCGAGGCGCTCGCGGCGGCGAGGCTCTCGCTCTGCTGGCCACTGGTGCGATGTGCGACGATCACGTCTCCTCCACAATGTTAGTACCTCTGGCCGTGGTTAGGGTTGACTCCGAGCAATCGCGCTAGTATCTCGGCCCGCGAGGTGGGCAAAGCGCGCGCGGCGAGGCGCTCGCGGCGGCGAGGCGCTCGCGGGGGCGAGGCTCTCGCTCTGCTGGCCACCGGTGCGATGTGCGACGATCACGTCTCCTCCACAATGTTAGTACCTCTGGCCGTGGTTAGGGTTGACTCCGAGCGCTCGCGCTAGTATCTCGGCCCGCGAGGTGGGCGAAGCGCGCGCGGCGAGGCGCTCGCGGCGGCGAGGCTCTCGCTCTGCTGGCCGCCGGTGCGATGATTCTGGCTCCTCTGTAAAATTATCAAGTTGGTGAGTGTTATTTATTAAATACTAGGTTCCGCCCGAGACTTCGTCTGCGCGGACTACAGTTTATCGCAAAAAAGGGTCCTATGTTCTTCTAGGATATTAAAAACCAACGCAAAAGTATAGCACCAAAACTCTTGATGATTTTTGACAGACTTGTTAATACTTGGTTTCCGTGGGCAACCGTTCTTTACAGCGAGTATTAGTAATTTTACAGTTATTCTGTGGAAACTTACCATTTTCCGGGATAAAAAGTATCCTTTGTTGGTCTTTATATTTTAAGGTACATATTTACAAAGTGTCATTAAAATCGGATCAGCCGTTTTGGCGTTAAAGCTCCTCAAACAAACAAACAAAAAAAACAGACAGTATTTTATACATATATTGGTGTGGATTCCACACAATGGAATCTACGTTTTTCAAAAACGCCTTATGTTGTTTAAAAATTATGTGGACTGCGGCAAAGTTATCTGAATAGGTATTTAAAAATATATAAAATAAATTAAATTTGAATTTAGCATATTAAAGACTTTAAGATTTTCGTCTTTTCTGGATTCACATGAACAGGAGGCAATCTGACTTATATATGGACACCGACTTCTCAGTTTTTTAAGGATGAATTTTCTCGGTCGATTTAAGACATATTTTTTTGTTGTTGAAATGAGAGACCTCCACCCGCAGTTATCTTAAATACTTACGATTATTGACAATGGTTTAGGGTTGGAAAAAATCAAAAATCATTATATTTTTACAAAAAAAAACATAAATCATTATACTTTTACAAAAAAACAGGTTCGTGATTTTTTCGATTTTTTGCTGAAGCCTTTAAAGTCCACTATTATAAACGAAAACGAAACGCACTTTTGTTTGACGGCCGACGACTGGGGATTTCCCTCGCTTCGCTTTTTTCGCTCGCTCGTTTTGTTTGACACATGAGTTCTGTTCGGATTAGTTCGGATGGTGATCAATAAAAAAATAGTTAAAAATGCCTGGTGCAGGCATTTTTAACTATTATTGACAGATGGATGCCATCTGGCAGTAATACAAAAACAGCTTTGGAGTGGTGGCAGCCCAAAAATATGTATTTGATGAAGATACGCAAAACACAATATACCCCATTATGAGACAGTTATTTAGGGCCATCGCATCGTCAGCATCAATGGAAAGTCTTTTCCACCTTTGGATTTGTACATTCTAAAATCAAGAACAGATTAGTGATGTAACGAATATTCGCATTCGCGAATTTTCGCATATTTTGGCATATTCGCGAAATTATTGCGAATGTTTTTGGGTGTATAATTTTTTTAAGTTGGTAATAATAGTTGGTTAATATAAGAAAATCCAATTCCATTAATTTCTTATGTTTTTTAATGCAATAAAAAGTAACTTAACCTCGTAATCACATTATCAGTCTTCTTTTTATCATTTGGTATCATTTATTTATTTAACTTTGGGCAATGGAGCTTCACTTATTTTGTTTACGAAAACACCGGCGCGAGCGGAATGACACTTCAATCGGATGCGTTCGTATTAACTCGGCTATTCTCGGAACGAAAATATATACTTTAGCGGCTATTCTCGCCGCTAAAGTCACCAACCCATAGACAAATGGCGCCAAATTTAAACAAAAACTGAATATTCGCATTCGCGAATGTTGGCAGCAGATATTCGCATTCGCGAATGTTCAAAATATGACATTCGTTACATCACTAGAACAGATTAGGAACGGAAAAAGCTGTGAAGTTGGTGTTTTTGTTTAAATATTCTAACTCAGTGATTTTTAACATACATTTTTTTGTATCTATCCGTCATCTAAAGTTAAGAATTTTAATTTGTGTTACAAAAGCAAAGAAATAAAACTATTTGATTTAATTAATTATATAGTTGATAGATTCAGGCGTCACTTTGCGGAAATCCATATTTAAAATGAATAAATTAAAAATATGTAGCTTACTTCCGCCAAAACTGTAAGTCAGACAAATGATAAATGGTAATATTAAATTATAGCAAATATATAAGTGTTACAATAGTTGAATTTGGGTAGGGTTTGTTTAGCTCGGGGTTTTTTTTATTGTGTATATATATTATATGTATATAAATATATCAGTGTTTTTCTGGCCTCCAGGCCTTAGCTTTCATTTCATTTATATTATACAATAGTTCAATTTGGGTAGGGTTTGTTTAGCGTGGGGTTTAACTTTTGTTATAATTTAATTTTACCATTTATCATTTGTCTGAGTTTTGGCGGAGGTAAGCTACATATTTTTATTTTTGTCATATATTTTTTGTCATATTTTTTTAATCCATGATTCTTATAGAAAAATATCGCACGATTTAATCATGCCAAATGTCAGTAGTTTGATTTAGTTAGTCAGCAGGTTAGTCAATATCGAGCCGTTTTTTTTCAAAGGCATGTTTCTATTCCGAAGTAGTTTAAGGTTGTTCTCGTCTTACCGTCGTGTTCAATATCCTCTTCAAAATCCAAAGCATTGTAATCAATTCTTTCATGACGCGAACGTTCTGAAAAATAACATATTAAAATGAGTTTGTATCAATTTTGATAAAGCTTTGCCAATTAACTGTGTGCATACGTACCCAGAGTTGAATCTAGTTCCCCTTCTTCTTTCTCCCTGGGTTCTGGAGTTCCCCATTCTGCTTTACCTATAAAATATATCAGATTGTGGTACAAATTCTAAGAAGGAACAAATCAAGAACATTAGAGATAATCTATCTACGACGGTGGATTGAAAAGTACTCGGCCTGACACAGATCCATTCAATTCTAAAAATCAAATCTACCCACATTATTTAGTTCAGTTCAGACTAGTTAATTGTGTAAAGTTCGAAACGTGTGCGATAATTAGTTGTGATTTTGTAAATTTATTAACAAAGCAATCGGACATAATTTCCGCGAATGGAGCAGCGTGCCGTCATTAAGTACCTCCATAAGATGCGGCTATCATCAAAAGCCATCCATGATTATATGGTCAGTACATTAGGGGATTCTGCTCTGTCACATTCATCCGTCAAAAAATAGATAGCAGAATTTAAGCGTGGTAGAGAGAGTGTGAAAGATGAACCCCGCTCTGGAAGAACTTCGACGTCCACTACTGACGAAAATATTAAAAAAGTACTTGATTTAATAATGGGAGACAGCAGATTAAAAATTAGAGAGACAGCCTAGATTATAGGTATCTCTTATGAATGAACTCAAAACATCACAGTCAACGAGTTGGGTTTCCACAAGGTGTCTGCGAGGTGGGTTCCGCGACTGCTTTCAGTTGAACAAAAAAGGACGCGATTGACTATTTTTTGTTTGGAGTTATTTGAAGCCGATGCAGGTGGTTTTTGAATCGTTTTGTTACTATGGACGAAACTTGGGTTCATGACTGTACACCGGAACCAAAACAACAATCAAAACAGTGGAGAAGACCTGGTTCACCACCCCCTAAAAAGTCGATTTTGTCGGCAAATAAGGTGATGATGGCTTCAGTATTTTGGGACTCGAAAGGTGTGATTATGATTGATTATCTTGAATGGGGTCAGACTATAAGCTCTGATTACTACTGCACCTTACTACGTCGTTTACGAGAGGAAATAAACGAAAAACGTCGAGGAATTCTCAAAAGAGAGTCCTGTTTCATCAAGATAACGTCCGTGTTCACACGTCTGTGCATTCAATGGCTGAAATCCACAACTGTGGCTTTGAACTGTTTTTTGTTTGAAAAAAATTACTCTAAGGAAGAATCAATATTTTTCAACGGTCTAAATGCTTGGAAGGGGAGGTGACAAAAGTGCATTGAACTTGATGGTGATAATGTAGAAAAATAAAAATATAACTGATTTAGTATGTGTTTATTTTTTTGGTCAGGCCGAATACTTTTCAATCAACCCTCGTATCTATACTTATAATAAAGTAGTTGGACCGGTTCGTCTAGTGGCTAGTGACCCAGGTAACGAAATCAAACAGTCGCGGGTTCGAATCCTGTAAGGTGCAATCATTTGTGTGATGAGCTGAAATGTTTGTTTCCGAGTCATGGATGTGATATTCGTATTTAAGTATGTTTATCCGTTATCTAGTGCCCATAGTACAGGGTATCCTAGTTTGGGGCTAGGTAATTGGTGTGGAATTGTCCCAAATATATTCATTTTTATTTAATTTATGTTTAGTTAGCCACAAAAAGTCTGAAAATCGCTTTTGGTAAAAATGTATATAAATACAACTCGGTTTACTAATGTTCTCTCCTAAATCACTTGTCGCGGCACTATTTTTATTACATGACTGCCCAAAAAGGAGTGTAATGTTTTTAGGGATCATGTATGTATGTATGTATGTATGTGAGTTTATTTATTCCAACATAACTTTTAAATGCCTGAACAGATTTGGATGCATGGGGTATCGTTAAAATTCTTACATCATCCCGGGTGACATAGGCTATTTTTTAAAACGTTATTTTTTTGCACGTTCCTCGTGTTTTTTCTCTTACTTGGATGATTTACTTGTTATTTCATGAAATCGTAGCAACAGAGATGCTGTTAATTAGCTTTTCTAATTTAAAATGCGACTATATTCGTCTCCGAAGCGGAGATTGTGTCTGAACCGTTTGCGATGCGTTGCATCGAGCATGCATCGAGTGTACTCACGGTCACGCGGATGTTGCACTTCGGAAGCTCTCTTTGAAGCCTCGTGCTGTTCAATTTCGGAGCGCTCTTGCTCGGCGCGCTGTCACACAAATACCATGTATTACTTATACTATAATAAAGCAGTAAGGATAAAAGCCAATAAATATATATAATGATTTTAGCATTACGCCTGCTTAGATTAGCGAGGCGTTATCATTACGACACGTAGTTAATTGCAATATTAGACGCGTTCGGTTGGTCAGTTCAGAATACTACCAATAGATGGCGTTACCGCCCCCGTAAGACGGGTTTAGAGAGACTAAAGGAGTTTGGCTGATGAATCAGTGGTCACGGTAGCCGAATTGGTTAAAGGTTTGTGCCGCGCAGAGGCACAGAATTATGCGGGTTCGAGCCGCATCCGTGATCTAAATATTTCCTTTAGAAAATTATTTCAATAAATATACATAATACATAGTTAAAAAATGGTCTAGGGGCATAAATCTAGTTGAAGGTGGGGAAGAATAAGATACAACAAGCTTTAATAGTTTACCTATAGTTTCAAAAATTAGAGAAACTTGAAGGGTTGATATTACGTATATAAAATCTGGACTAAATACAACTACAGGCAAACACACCCATCTACATTGTTCACTGATGACTGAAAATTATATACATTAGTAAATATTCCGTAATCTACATCAAGCAATTACCAGTGTCCATTCGGTGTTCATTTTATTTTAAAGTCACAAATGCTTATAGTTATTTCGCTCAATACAGTGCCCTCCTAATCGAAACCGATTAACAGTTAGTTATCATTATAACCCCGGTGTGTTCAAGTCAAGAGTGAATAGGTATCTCCTAGGCAAGCGTGCTACACCTTCGACCACATCATCGCTTTCCATCAGGTGAGATCATGGTCAAACGATTGCCTAGTACGTAATAAAAAAAAAAACAAGTTTGAACAGTTATGTAATCACAATGCCTGAAGGCGAAAGTCTTCAATGCTTGCGTCCTACCAGTGATGACATACGGAGCCAAGACGTGGAATCACAGTGGGACTTGTCCACAAATTTAATGTAGCTCAGCGAGCCATGGAGAAAGCTATGCTCGGGGTTTCTCAGGATAAAATCCGAAACGAGGTGATCCATTAGAGAACCAAAGTCACCGTCAAAGTCTCTATGGCGTTTATTACGAGATGCCTATGTCCAGCAGTGGACAAACACAGGCTGATGATGATGATGTTATCAGTCCGGTTCTATACCTAGGAAGGGGTGGGGTTCTTCCGCGGGCGGTCTCTTACCGCACTGCACTCACCTCAAACTCTGACAGTTTGATGATGCGCCGCTGCGCCTGGCGCCAGTGCGGCGGCGTCACGGAGCGGGAGCGGGACCGGGAGCGAGACGGAGTGCGGTAACGCTGGAATTAAATTTCATGTGAATAATTATAATTAAAACGAAAAAGTCTGTACAAAGGAGATAATTAAAAAAGAAATGGTCTAGGGTACATAAAATAACCTGTTGAACAAGAATATAACATTTTAAAAATGCGTGTCTGTCTGTATGTTTGTTCGCGTATCACGTCAAAACTACTGGACCGATTGCGATGCGGTTTTCATTGTTCGATAGCTTATGTTTTGACTTAAAAACTGGGGTATTTTGTATCTCAATCCGATAAGTAGAAGCTAAATATAAAAAAAAAATTTTGGCGGCTGAAGTAATATTGATCAATTGTTGGTATATTGGTCTTTTAGGTCCTGGAATAGCACAAAGAGTACTTTTAACCTACAGAAATGACCACAAGTGCGAAGCCGCGGGCATCAGCTATTATGTAATAATTTCCTAAAATACCAGACGCTTGCCAAACAGAACAAAACTGGGACGGCGTGCGGTAACGCTAACAACTTACAAACATTCAGTAAAAACATATTTTCCGCTACAATAGCGACACGTTTAGGTAATGAAATACAAAAATCAAGTTAAAAAACATATAATGTTTCCATTATGATATAAGCAGATTTATCCACACTAATATATAAAAGTGCAACGTCTCTTTGTTTGTCTGTTTAGGGCGCTCACACGCAATAACGGCTTCACCAAATAAAATAAAATAAAGTACCTAATTGCTGTATATCATAGAGAACAACATAAAATACTTTTTATCCCGGAAAACTGTACAAGCGGGCCAAGGCGCAGGGCGCAGCTAGTAAAAATATTTAACAAACATTTACATATAACTAATCGTATTATTTATTGTATGCTAATAGTGATAATTTCCTAAAATATCAGACGCTTGCGAAATAGGACAAAAGTATCACAGTAGAATTGTATTCCGTATAGATCCCATAACTCGACGACGGACTGGATTTAAAGTTTCACACGAGTTAAACTTAACTTTGATACAAATGAAACTTAAGTTTCATATAAATTAAACTTAAGTTTGATACAAATTTAACTTAAGTTTCAAACAAATTAAACTTATGTTTTGACTTAAAAACTGGGGTACTTTATATCTCAATCCGATAAGTAGAAGCCGAGCAATCGATAAAAATATTTTTGACGGCTGAAGTAATTTTGATCAATTGTTGGTATATATTGGTATTTTAGGTCCTGGAATAGCACAAAGAGTACTTTTAATTTACAGAAATGACAACACGTGCGAAGCCGCGGGCATCAGCTAGTATGTGATAATTTCCTAAAATACCAGACGCTTGCCAAATAGGACAAAACCGGGACGGGCGGCATGCGGTAACGCTAACAACTTACAAACATTCAGAAAAACATATTTTCCGCGACGTATAGCGACGCGGCAACGTTTAGGTAATGAAAAACAAAAATCAAGTATAAAAAAACATATAATGTTTGCATTATGATATAAGCAGATTTATCCACACTAATATATAAAAGTGAAACGTCTCTTTGTTTGTCTGTTTAGGGCGCTCACACGCAATAACGGCTTGACCGAATTTAATAAAAATTTGTACGTAATTGCTGTATATCACAGCTGTGTACCACAGAGAACAACATAAAACACTTTTTATCCCGGAAAATTGTACAAGCGGGCCAAGGCGCAGGGCGCAGCTAGTTAAAAATATTTAACAAAAATTTACATATAACTAATCGTATTATTTATTGTATGCTAATAGTGATAATTTCCTAAAATATCAGACGCTTGCGAAATAGGACAAAAGTATCACAGTAGAATTGTATTCCGTATAGATCCCATAACTCGACGACGGACTGGATTTAAAGTTTCACACGAGTTAAACTTAACTTTGATACAAATTAAACTTAAGTTTCATACAACTGAAACTTAAGTTTCATACAACTGAAACTTAAGTTTCATACAACTGAAACTTAAGTTTCATACAACTGAAACTTAAGTTTCATACAACTGAAACTTAAGTTTCATACAACTGAAACTTAAGTTTCATACAACTGAAACTTAAGTTGCATACAAATAAACTTAAGTTTTATATAAATTTAACTTAAGTTTGATATAAATTTAACTTAAGTTTGATACAAATTTAACTTAAGTTTGATACAAATTTAACTTAAGTTTCATACAAATTTAACTTAAGTTTCATACAAATAAAACTTAAGTTTCATACAAATAAAACTTAAGTTTCATACAAATTAAACTTAAGTTTGATACATATTAAACTAAAGTTTCATACAAATTAAACTTAAGTTTGATACATATTAAACTAAAGTTTCATACAAATTAAACTTAATTTACATAGAAAATAATATTATTATTTTTTCGAACTCATGCATGGAAATAAATTAAGCAGAAACAATACAATACAACAAATCTTTATTGCACACCAAGAATTAGGAACAGCCGCTGATATAATGATACCGAAAAGATTTAAAGCAAAATATATTTTTAACTAGCTTTTAACCGCGACTTCGTCCGTGCGGGCTACAGTTTATCGTGATATAAATTATACTATGACCTTCCCAGGGTTCAAACTAACTCCATACCAAATTTACATCAAGATCAGTTCAACCGTTTAGTCGTCGTGCGTGAGAAGTAACAACCGTCTGGACAGACAGACAAAGAGACACAGTTACTTTAATATAAGATTTTGTATGTAACTCTAAATCCAGCCCCCAGTGCGGAACCGACGCACTCCCATAGGTACATAATGCCTATAAGCATAACAAGACAACATTTAATCAATTTTAAGCGTAAAATAAAAATTTTTTTCGTAGCTAACCTATTTTATTCATCGAATTTATGACATTGCGTATGACAGATTTATCATTTTTGAGCGTTTTTGAATGAGAATTAACGAAACGAGAGTTAAACTTACTTGAAACTGTTGTAAATCTTGGAAATAATGTAAAAAAGGGTTTTGTTTTAATTTGAATGCATTGAATATTTTTACTATTTTTTTCTTTTGACATTCGCTTCTATTGTAATTTTAAAAATTGTTATAGGTATATACTTACTATGTATATCAGTGTAATATTAAGGTTGCGAAGTGTGTACTATTTAACTTGCCTTGTGTAACAGACCAACTTATATGGCCAATAAATAATTCTATTCTATTCTATACTAATAAAACTTAAATACTTACAAACACTCCCCGCCCTTTTATAATTCTGCCGCTTCGCGTGTACGAGTTGCGGTCTCTTTCGCGGAACCTCATCCTGTGTAACAAAAATATAACAAATTTCAGATAATGTTTACAACATGACAGAAGCAGATGTAATCTATTTTTATAATAAAGCAGTTAGTTGTAACTTTTAAACTTTCGCGATTCAAACACATAGTTATATATTTAAACGGGACTTATCGCGCTGAAAACTTAATTTTTATTTACCTCGCGTTTCGATCAAGTTGCATTGATCGTGGCCACGAGAAGACTGAAGTTGCGGGTGTCAGCGTCGAGAAGGGCGAGCGTTGTTCTCCAACTACCCGCATTTGGTTTTGTAATAAATAATTCAGAATTGTCACGACACACAATACTAACGACATCTGCAGATTTCTTCTGACATAAACCGTGACGCGAACACTTGCTTATCACGGGACTCAATCGGAGTCCCGTTTAAATATATAACTAAAACAGTGAGTACCAAAAAGTCTGTACAATGAAGATAATATAATAAAATATGGTCTAGGGTACTTAAAATAATCGAATGAACAAGAACATAACATTTGTTTTAAATCGTGTCTGTTTGCTACTGAACAATTATATAACATTTTTTTAAATCGTGTCTGTCTGTTTAGCTGTTCGTCTGTTTGTTTATCACGTAAAAATGGGCCGAATGCGATGCGGTTTTCACTGTTAAATAGCTTAGGGTTTGACTTAAATTAAAAACTGATGTACTTGGTATCTCAAGCTAATGAGAAGAAACCAAGCAATCGATGAAAAACTATATGACGGCTGAACGAAATTTGGTATTTTGTACTATAAAGGTACTTTTGGCCCTGGAATAACACATAGGTAACTTTAACCCAGATAAATGATCACGCTGGCAAAGCCGCGGGCACAGCAAGTTACAAATATATTGCAAAAACTTACATTTGAAAAAGAAAAAAACTGTGAACAGAACATTGAGGAAATAGATAAATAAAATATATTAAACTTTAATTAAAACAGGAACATTTATCGCTTGTTGCGTTGCGATACAGGCTTTGGAAATCACTATAAAGTTCGGGGATGCGATATACTACTGATCAATTTAATGGTGGATTAAAAAACTAAATGCTGAGACGAACCGATCTCTGTCTCAGATCTGTCAACACAGAGCTCATGACCTCCGTGACCCTGAACAGTTAAGGCGCTATGGGCTCCAAATTATTATCTTGCTCGTCATGGTGCAGGATAAGCAGGAAAGGTGATGCATCTCGGGAGCCGATTTTAGTTCATATTTTCAATTTAACTTTTTTTAATAATATTACGATATTTCAAAAAACTAATTAAGAAGTACAGAAGTATTTGAATGTTTGTTGGAATTACACACATTTGGTTTTGTAAAAATATCTTCGATAGAAACTGAATGAAGTTGATTAATTCCATCGACGGGACCGTCAAAAAGGGTGTTATTTTTCTATCGAGCCAAATTTATTTAATCGTGTTTCGGTGACCAGCTCAATCAATTGTGCAAAGATTCTTAGTTATATTATTCTAATAAGGTACCTAATACTTTAGGTTAGGTTCAAGGAACATACTGCCTACGCCAGCCAGTAATCGTAATTAAAAATCTTTGAGATGGGTAGAATTCCAAAACATCATTGTCAGTTTCTCCGTAATAAGTGAAAAAAAAGTGTTTAGTCGATTAGTCGTCTAATTGATCTATGGTATAGTCCGAGTTGCCATTTTCTGAATCGATAAACTTACGACATGTAATCGAATTGATAAAAATTACCGAGGCTAGATCCACGCTACCGAATTTTGATAAAATCGATAAACAATAACTGTTTAACAATCGATAAATTTATCGATCGGTAAGATCCATGCTCGTACTGCAGATCCGGAATAAGTATTTTGTGAACATTTATTACACATTAAAAAATAAAGTCAAATAACCGTTTTCAAAGGTCTATTTTTAAATATTCGTGAAGACGAATCGTCAAATTTGGAGCACATTTCGCCTTAAAAAATATGCAATACTAGCAACTCTCCCCGGCTTCGTACAGCGGCATTTTTCTTACATTTAGCATTTTTATACCCGTCGTAACTTCTATATGAAAAGTCCGATTCGAATAATTTATAGAGGAATTTATATACATACACATAATCAACCTTGATTATTTAGTTGGATAATGATTAATACATATAATCATCTTTCGATTATAACTTTTTGTATTCTAAGTTTTAATTGACTAATTTGAACATAAAACGGTTATTATGACTTAAATAAAATAGTTAGACATAATTACAGCCTCGCGGACTTTTTTGTGGGTAATGATGAGTACTATAATCATGTAGTACATTATTTTATGTATCATCAATAGTTGTTGCAGCGCGCGCCAGATAACGACTTTTATAAGCAAATTTTTGATACCTTGGGTTACATTATTGCAATTTTCGTAGAAAATAAAATACAGCCCATGTTACTCGCTGATGATGTAGCTTTAAAAAGGTGCAAAAAAAACCGGTTTTGTATATTTGAGTTTATCCATTACAAACAAACAAACATACAAAAAGTCAAATATTTTCTCTTTATATTATTGTGTAGACAAGGCGTATTATAGAATAGCTGAATCTTTCTACAAAGTTTGGTTCAATTTGACTTGTACTACTTTTAAATGAAATTCCAGATTACTGCTTCGCTTTCAATCAGTACTACCAGTTTCTCCCAGCGCGAGCAGGTCTTCTAGGCTGATGATGAAAGAAAATGGAACTATCCAACATACCTCTCTCGGTCCCTTCTCGGATCGGCCCTGTCCTGATCGCGGCCGCCTCTCATTAGGAACCTGTTAGTGGGGACCTCTGGGATCTCCTTGGGGTCTATCTTAGAGGTCAACGCCAGCGGGTGAGCTGGAGCTTCAGGCGTGTTATCTTCCTCGGCTGATGAGTGACGTCTGGTGAAAAACGGAAGCTTTGAGGATTTTCCTTTTTCTCATATCGAAGAAAAAGGAACACACGTGCAAGTCTTCAACTTAGTCTTTTAAGTTTTGGAGATTTCTTGATGAACCAATCGATGAGTGGTATAAAGGCCATCACACATCATTGCGGCTCAACATCGACTCAAAGTAACGCATTGAGTAGTGAACTTCGTACAGTACATTTTCTAAAATTTAGCAACAAATAGGCAACGAGTTCGCGAGTTTGCTACTTTTTTTATCGGTTCACAAACTGGGAATAACAACAATCTTGCATTAAAACAGAATAAAAAAACGTATGGTAGGCTGAACGGCCTTCTTGATGTAAACTTATTTTTTTTGTAAAATGTGCGTCAAGTAACATTAATAATAGTCCTTTCTCCTATCACATCACATTTCGAATTCACGCAGAACTACGCTGAACTCTTTTCGAGGGCGAAAAGAGTTCTAAGACCGCCAATAATGTGCTTCATTTTGTGAGTTGCATTTTAAATCAAAAAAATGTTTTAGGCCTCTTATGTAAAGCTCATATTTCAATGCTTCACATTGAGTCGAGTGGATGTTGAGTCGTTATGTGCGACGGCCCTACAATCATTGACAAGCCCTATTTGTTTGTTTATTGTACTTCAAGCTTGTTATTTTTGTATCCTAATGCATAACGAGCAGGTCGTTCATCTGATAGTAAGCGTCTCGTCTGCTTATAACCATTGCAGTGAGACCCAGAGCTTGGTTGCAAAGACAGCGGAGCACTGCACTGCGTTCGTCACTTAATACACAAAAGCAGTTCAACTAGTCTCACCTCTTCTTCTTCTTCTCTTTCTTTTCCTTCTTGCTCTTCTTGACCTTAAAAACAATAATAAAGGTTTAAAGGGGGACCCTTTACATTTGACTGTGACGCCTGGTATCGCGGCCACTGACCAAACCTTAATAAATGGACAGATCGATAGACGAGCGATGGGTAGCCTAACGAGAGCTATGTGTAGCCTGACGGTTCAATAGTGCAACTTAGAGTCCAACGATACCGGGTCCAGGTCCTAGGCTCCGCAGCCGCACCGATGACTTTTCTAAGTTATGTGCCGTTAAGCTATCTGTCCCGGCTGTTATTGATCAATAGCAGTCGTAGAGCCATGTCAGAGATCCTCGGGCGGCCTGACAAACTGAAACCAGAGGCCAGCATTACCTCATACGACAAAGAAACAAACAAATCGATAGAGGACATCAACACAAACAAAAAAATTAGAACGCTAAATAGACAAAAGTGTCGCGTTTCTGAGATATTGATGGAGCTCAAAGATAGCATAATGACTAATCTATATGACTAGATCGAATGACTATATATCTATATCGTCTATCGATTTATTAAGGTTTGATCAGTGGCCGTGACTTTTTTTTCATTGTGCTTGTAAAGGCTTGAATGCCTTTCTTTACTTGTATACAAAGCGATGTTAATAAATAAGCAATTGAGATCTCCATATTCAATCCTTCTACCCCGACAAGGTGTGCAAAATTAGGTTGAACAAACAAAAAAACACTATAAAAGCATCGTCAGTGTTTCCGGTAAATTATAACCCAGATGTGTACAAGTCTAGAGTGAATTGATATCTACTAGGCAAGCGTGCTACACCTTCGACCTCATCATCGCTTTCCATCAGGTGTGATCGTGGTCAAACGAATGCCTAGTAAGTAAAAAATAAAAAACATAAAACAAGAAGGTTTAACAAATTTACGGAATCTACTCCGCCAAACGAACGAGTGTAGCAAATGGTGTCTTCGTATGTATGCGCGAGGGAACATTTTGTGGTGTGGGTGGAATCCACAAAACGGTTGATACACAATTTCATCACAAAAGACTGCATTGCTTTTATTTTTCTTGATAACTTGACAGAATTAACACGACTAACAAGGTGATGATGGTGACTAACGAGATCTTGTTGCGATCGACATAAAATAGTGTAAGTGTGTGCGTGAGACTTGTGATCAAGAGCCGGTCGGCATATGGGTCGATTTGGCTGGGTTGATTCTGTATTTTATTAAACCTTCTTTTCAAATAATAATTAAAAACGAATCGATTTCAATAACAATCAAACCTTCTTCGGTGTCTTCTCCGTTTCCGATTCGCTCTCTTCTTTTACCTCCTTTTCCTTGTGTTTTTTACCTGAAGAAGAAACCGTAGGTGTTAATACCAAGTACATAATGAAAACGTATAGGTGTTGATAACAAGTACTTAATGAAAACGTATAGTTGTTGATAACAAGTATTTAATGAAAACGGAGGTGTTGACAACCAGGGGCCGTATTCAGAAAACAACAAAAATAAAACTTCGGCGTGGCCATACTTAACAAAAAATAAAAAACTAGGGAAATGTGGGGGGATGAAGGTTTGGGGAAGTGAGGGAAGGTGGGGGAAAGTGAGGGGAGGGTAGTGGGAAGGGAATAAAAGGTGGGCCATGTCGCAGAAGGGATATCGGCTTTCGGTCTTCCCCACTTCGTACCACCTGCCCCACTTCCCACACCCTTCCCCGACATCCCCCACCATTTGTTTACTTCCTAAACTACACTCCCCTCACTATCCTCCACCTTCCCTTACTTCCCCAAACCTTTATCCCCCCACATTTCCCCAGTTTTTTATTTTTTCTATCAATGACCACAAGGTAAAGATCGCGCAGCGATTTTGTTTGCTGAATACGGAACCAGTACTCAATGAAAAAATAATAAATTTCAATACTTATATGAAAATAATAGGTAATTTAAAATGTAGCATCATTCCATGCATCAAGCATGGCGTAAGACTATGTCATGTAAGACAAAGCTCCAATAACACAGAAACGAGACACTTGAGTAGGAGTTCATACTTTTTTTAGTAGTCCGCTATCGATGCATTAAGGTTTGAACAGTAGCCGCGATTTTTCTTCTTTTTTCCTTTTATAGGTAGGTATATGTAACAAAGGTTAGAATGCTTTACATGACTTGCACAGGAGTTTATCTACAATTCATGCTCCTACCTAGTTCTCCCAGGGACACAGCTCTTGCACACTCTTCCTCACTTCGTGGTAGAAGACTTTCTTTCACAGTACACACACTTGTTTTTGTCTCTGGTTGTAAGATCGTACTAGCACACATACAATAATTCAGACTTGGAGAAGTGCGACCAGGTATTTACTTGTATCAAACCCAGTACAAAGTCAGTTGTATCCACAGCTGCATTTCCACTTGCATAAGTAAATACATTTTTTATTATTGCATTGTTATTGTGATGCGTTCTCTTGGGTTTGCTCAGTGATGTTTGTCTATCTATACTTATAATAGAGCAGTAAGTACCAAAAAAACTGTACAAAGAAGATAATTATAAAAAAATGTGGTCTATGGTTCTTCAAATAGGCTATTGAACAAGTTTTTTTTAATCGTGTGTCTGATTGTCTGTATGTTTGTTCGCGCAACACGTAAAAACTACTGCACCAATTGCGATGCGGGTTTCGCTGTTAGATAGCTTAGGGTTTGGCTTAAAACTGGGGTCCTTGGTATCTTAATCCTATGATCAGATGCCGAGCAATCGATAGAAACTATATGACGGCTGAATAAATTTAGAAGAAATGTTACATATCGTACTTTATAGGTACTTTTGGTCCTGGAGTAACACGTATGAGCTACATTTAAATGAAAAGACCACGTGAACAAAGCCGCGGGCACAGCTAGTATTTATAATAATACATTAAGAAAAAGACTGGAAAAGACTGCACATAGAAGATAATTAAATCAAATTGGTCTAAGGGACTAATATAAGCTACTGAACAAGAATCTAACATTTTCATAAAACGTGTCTGTCTGTTTGTTTACACATCACATAAAAACTACTGGAACAATTGCGATGCGATTTTCGCTGATGGATAACTTAGGTTTTGAGCTGAGCAATCGATATAATACTACATGACCGTTGAACGAAATTTCGTATTTTGTACTTTAAAGATACTTTTGGCCCTGGAATAACACATAGTTAGAAAGAAAGAAAGAAAAATAAGAAAGAAAAGACGTATAATGTGCACAAACAACATACATGGTTTGTGCACATTATAAAATATAAAAGTAAAAGAAGTAGGTACTTAACTAAACAAACATTGATACATATTATGTTGTGCACAAAAGGACAAGTACAGCATAAATGCTGCGAAGACAATAAAACTATAGTCTCGTAGCTGGTTTTCGTAGCTCGCTCCTTTCTCACGTGTAGGTTACACGTGAGAAAGGAGCGAGTTGAAAACTAGCTTATATTAATTATATTATGCAGGTAGTTATCTTAATTTGTTATTTCCAATCTCCACGATCCAATAAAGAATTATAGAAGATACAAAGTCGGTACTTATGTACGTATACAAAATATACAATAGATATAGGTTACTTTTAACGCACAGAAATGATCACACGGGCAAAGCCGCGGGAACAGCTAGTCTATTATATTATATACCTAACTAGTGACCCAAACCCGGCTTCGCACGGGTAGCGCTCACACCGCAGCGTTTTTTTTACTTTTAGCAAAAATAAACACGTCGCAACTTCGAAAAAAAATACGCCAGTAAGCGTAATCCAAAATCTTTGGCAGCAACGCTCGTGGTGCTTTTTACACGACTGTCCAAAAATAGGAGTGTATTTTTTTAGGATTCATGTATATTTGTATGTGAGTTTATTTATTCCACCATAACTTTTAAATGCCTGAACAGATTTAGACGTATAGGGTAGCGTAAGAATCCTTACATTTTTTTTGAAATAAAAATACATTATAGCAGCAGTATGGCTCCATTTTCAAAAGCAATATGTTTCTTCGTATTTTACAATATGGGTATCAAATTGAAGGCACATTCCAACAGTATATAATTTGTTGGCATAAGTTCTATTTGGCAGGGCAGGCGTGTTTGTTTAGCTTTTAAGCTAGTTATTGACAGACTTGTTATTATTTCGTTCCCACGGCAACATGTCATTCCGTTCCTTACAGCGACTTTTTTCGCAATGTTTATACCTTTGGTTACGTTTTTGGAGTTTTCATAGGTATCTCTAATTTTTTGGATAATATAATTCAGCCCGTTCTACTCGCTGATTATGTAGCTTTCTACAGATGAAAGAAGTCAAAGTATTTATTGTAAATAGACAAAAATAATAGCACTTTTACAAGTCAAAATTAACATCTCATGGACAAGGAGAAATACATAAAATATTATAAAAATATCACTTCAATAAAAATTAGGTAAACTAGGTATGCTTTGAGTTTGAAAAGGAAATTTCCCTTTCATGTGCCAGCAGAGGTAAATCTCACACTGGAAAAGGAAACACCCTCCTGACTCTACCACTGCTTCGGAAATACGCCCGTTAGAGAAGAGAGCACCAAGAAACTCTACGGGGATATTTTTTTTCCATAATATTTGTTAATTCTTTATATTTTTTTCAAATGTCAGAGCTTATATAATAAAACATAATTTAAATTACAAATATAGAAGTGACAATGAGATGTCCCGCAATCATCAAACGGCCAAAATAGATAAAATAAATTAAAAAATCTAACTAGATATTTTGTATAAAACAACGTGACATCATGTCATGATCTCATGTTGTAGTCATGAGACATCTCACAAAGTACTTTGAACATTTTATTCACTTAACGTAAACATCGAAGTTCACTTATTATTATCATAGAGCTTGGAGACATCAGGCCATCCATTTCTATCATTAATATAATCATTTACATTGTAATATGCTTTCTTTATGAGATTTACTTTAACAAAACCTTTAAACCTATGCATTGATAATTGATCAATGCCGTCAGGTAACTTGTTAAAAAAGTGTATACAGTTCCCCATATATGAACCACTCACTTTCTTTAACCGAAATACAGACACTTTCATTTTTTTTTAATTTCTAGTATTAAAATTATGAACATCCCTATTTTTAACAAAGGTATCAAAATTCTTCCGAACATACATTATTAAATTTTTTGTTTGGCGGTTGACTAGAATGTAAATATGAAGTGGTGGAACTTGTTCCATATAAACGATTTATATTTTCAGTCTATGAGCTTGCTAACAAAAAATTACCTACATACATGCATATTTTTTTAATTAACTGTTCTACCCGAAAGACTTAAAATTTGGTGCAATTGCGTGTGCTTCTAATCGCAGACAATAATCAAAACTTGTAAATTAAATAAAAAAAGAGTACTTAGGTACTTCAAAACTTATTTTTGTTTCAATGAGTCATATCACACACATTTTTGCTTTGTATTTTAGAACTAACTACCTACCTACTAAAGTATTTTAGATTATCGTGTTGTTAACAAATAAAATTTGATTCCTTTTTTATTGAATTAGACCCAATTTAAAAAAAAACGTTTAAACAATTCTTAAACGCGTAACAATTCTTTTAAAAACTTATGTTTGATAAGTTTTTAAAAGAATTGTTTCGCGTTTCATACATGTTGGATAATTACGAGAGCAACTTGAAAAAGTGTTTTTTTGTTTGTTGAGATATCTTAACGATTTTGTCAAATGAAAGGTCTACGTTTAAAACCATTTTATCCGTTTGAATCATGTAAATCGGTCCCCGTGTTTTTGAGATAAAATTAAGAATTAGTATAGTGAAAATGTAAACAACCAGATTTTTTATGTTTTTGTTCTACGAACTTTTTAATGAGTGCAAAATGTGAAAATATTATTATTGTAAGTTAATGAGGAATGTTAAACAAAGAGGTATTTAGGTAGCCTAAAGATTGAAGGTTTATTTTCATTTGTTAATTGCAAAAGACGGACTTTAATTAATATTCATTTTCTACCTACCTAATTGACTGTGTCATCATACGCATCAAACATAAGATAGATTACGTGGTCAAGTAAGTAGATAGACGATGAATATTATAGTAGCAACGGCAAGTCGACAACCATAGCGCCACAGCTAGCGCGTCACTCCGCGCAAGACAGCGACAGAGTTACGCGTAAGAAGAGAGCGGCAACGTTTAGGGAATATCGCGTTAGGCCACAGAATAAATAATAGTACAAGTACAGAAGGCTAACTGAGTAAAGTCATTTAAATAAATAGCGACTCTCGCTACAACGCTATAAAGTGCAATTTAACTCGCACGGCGCTGCGAGCTTTCAATTATATTTACCTAGAAGGCGCTCGCCCACCGCGTGCAGGCTAGAATGCACCGTATCACAACGCGCGAGAACTTCCATTGCTGTAACCGTTTCAGAATCGCTCTGTCCCTTTTTCGCTCGCTAGGGTTGTATTAAGATATGACTAGGTACTTGTACTACTAATTATTCTGTGATATGTTATGACTTA
The DNA here is from genome assembly GCA_946251855.1 of Alsophila aescularia. NCBI lineage: Eukaryota > Metazoa > Arthropoda > Insecta > Lepidoptera > Geometridae > Alsophila > Alsophila aescularia. The sequence continues at coordinate 32,566,403 of OX276376.1, forward strand.
GATATTGTAACAGAATAAATAAGTAATAATGTATTATGTTATTACTTATTATTATAAATTAAAATAGTTCTATTACATATAATGACATTCTTATCAGAATAGACCTACTACCTCATTTTTACTACCTACCTATCCCGTTTTCAGACCGCCGATAACTTTAGTGAGATACCTACCTACGTGTCGTTGGTTGATTATGATTATATCCATAGGTATTGCACTTTGATGAATAAAGGTGCCTGTCTGAATTCCATGCTTTTTAATGAGTGAAAAATAAATTGCTACCTACGTAATAAAAGGTATTAAAAGTATGTAGGCTACTTACTAAGTCAGCACAGTAATTCATTTTCCGATCAACATGCGGAAAAACCTTAAATATGCGTAGCTTCGGTATGGAACACAAATGAAATAACATAAAACTATAGGAACCTACGTAATAAAAAAAGATCAATATCTAACTACATAACTAGGACCAATATCCTTTGGAAGCGTAAAGAATGACAATTCGTCATTTCTATCACTATTCAAACAGCCGAATGCTATGCAGTACTTTCTAGCTTTCTTCTTGGTACTCATAATTAAAACACGAATAAAGTTTGTCAATAAATTTACGTAAGTAGGTGCTCTATCGCTAAGTACAAGGCGCGCGACTCATCGAGCGCACGCTTGACACTCGACTGAACGGACCCGAATATTGGGTCCTTGAATTTATTTGTACTTGTTGCGGAGTGCGACCGCCCTGGTTAGGCACTGAGCGCTTATGCGAGCTGAATTGCACTTTGTTGCTTAGTAGCAAGAGTCGCTATTTCTATTAATGGTTGCGCGAAGGGCAACTTCTGCTATTATTTATTCTGTGGCGGGAGCGAAGCGTAGCGAGATTTTAGAATCCTTAACACGTACGGGCTTAAGTATTTCTATTGTACTCGTTTACCAGATATCTACACTATAGAGCGTTGTATCTATGCTTATAATAAAGCAATAAGAACGAAAAAGTCTGTACAATGAATATAATAAAAAATTTGTCAAGGGTACTTAAAATAGGCTATTGAACAATAATATAACATTTTTTAATATCGTCTCTGTCTTTTTGTTTGTCTGTATGTTTGTTCGCGCACCACTTAAAAACTACTGGACCGATTGCAATGCGGTTTTCACTGTTGGATAGCTTAGGGTCTGACTTAAAAATACTGGGGTACTTGGTATCTTATTCCGATGATTAGATACCAAGCAATCGATAAATAACTGGTTGACGGCTGAGCGAATTTTGAAGAAATTTAGTATATTGTACTTTATTGGTACTTTTGGTCCTGGAATAACACGTATGGGATACTTTTAAATGAAATGAACACGCGGGTAAAGCTGCGGGCACAGCTAGTAATAAATATATTCGGACAATTCCACCCCAATTACCTAGCCCCAAACTAGGATACTCTTTACTATGAGCACTAGATAACGGATAAACATACATAGATACGTTTTGACGTCGGTTTTCAAATTCCCTTAATAACAACCCGGAACCGGTCTGACACCCTAGTTTTGTCCTTTGGGACGGAATGTGATGTAAATTCGTTATTTGTTTTTTCCTTCTCTTTTAATTTTGATTTTTGTGTCATGACTCGTACAAATATGACCCATCTATGACTCGGAAACAAACATTTCTGCTCATCACACAAATGATTGCACCTTGCAGGATTCGAACCAGCGACCGATTGATTTCGTACCTAGTGTAACTAGCCACTAGACCCACCTATTGTCTAATAAATGTATTTTCTTTCTTTCTTATTTTTTCCATAATTCTGAACTTTCTTTAATTAATCACATGGTGCCCTATCCTCTTAAGACACAAAGTACCTACACCAGATTTTATGTCAAAACCTAATATATCCAACAGTGAAAACTGCATGGCAATCGGTCCAGTAGTTTTTACGTCATGCGCGAACAGACAAACAGACAGTCACCATTTAAATAAATTTTATATTCTTGTTCAGTAGCTTATTTTATGTAACCCAGTTTTTTTTAAACGGTTTTCTTTAGCTTGCCCTGTTTGTTGTTCATTTTTGTTTGTTTGTTTGTTTGGGTCAAATCTAGTAATTGAACCAATTTCAGATCAATCAGTCAACAGGAAGGGTCCTGTTGACTGATTGATCTGAAATTTGGTACACGCCTTTAGTTCTAATGACAATACAATTACGTATATTCAGTATCATTGTAAATCCAAGATGGCCGCCACCACAATATGACGGATTACATTATTTTTAAAACCCGCTCTATATGGTTATCAAATGAAAGGGCTTAACTAGTGGAACACAGTGCACCATGAAAATTCCAAATCCAAGACCGCCGCCATTAGAAAATGGCGGTTTACTTTTTTTTCCAAACCCCTAAATATGGGTACCAAATGAAAGGGATTGAGAAGTAGAACACAGTACACTTTAGAAATAATTAAATAAAAAACTAAAAACTGGAAAATACGTCTTTTTAAAGGTTTACCTGTTTTTTATGTACTAATAGCTAAAAAATAAAATAACATCGTGGGGCGTAGCGTAACCTGAGTAAAAGAAATTGGACATGCCACACGATTTTATTTTATAGCTTTTAGTACATATTAAACCACTTTAAACCTTTTAAAAAACACTTTTAGGTTTTTTTTAAATTATGTCATTGAACAAACTTTCTCTACTGCTTTATTACAAGTACTGATAGGTTTATTATGCGAACATTGGTCTATATGATGCATGATAATAAAGCCTAAAATAAAAGCGCAAGATTTTGTTCGTCAATGAATAGTACTGAACCTGTGTACTGAACCGAAAAACAAAACAGGAGATTCGCTTCTTTTTTTTAATTTGAAATCGGTTTTCTAACTATCTAGCTTTAAAGTGATTTATCTTAGTCTGCCTCCACTAAGGGCCACCGCTTGGGGGCACACGGTAATACTTACGGATATCGGCCCCCACGTATGAAAAATGGGGGCCGACGGTCAAACACTTACGGCTATCAACCCACTTACGGCTATCAATTTTTAAATTTAAATAAACTTTAATCAAATCATCTTACCAGCCTTCAACTTGACGAGCTGACCGCAGTTGGAGACGGTGATGTCCTGCAGAGGGCGCGCGTTGCGGTCGACGGGCAGGGCTTCAAGCTGCCGCACTAACGCCGCGCCGTTGATAACGTGACCGAACACTACGTGGACACTGGGGACAATGGAAACCATGTATAGATACTTTGTGGGGCGGATTTACTACAGGCCAAGTAGGCCAGGCCTAGGGGCGGCCAATCATTTCAGGTTACTACGTTTAGAGAAATACATGACAATATTATTATCCCGATTAAGCATCGGGACATAGTATACCTAGCGGCACGTAAGTCTAGCGGTGAACGAAACGTGGCGGGGATCTTGGCACAATCAAAGTTTATATAATGTTTTAAAATGTTGAATACTTTTAATCCCGAAAACTGACTGTGGCTACAGCTAGTAAATTCATATATTTTAGCTCAGTATTGGAGCTGAAAAGTGGGCGGCTGGGCCTAGGGCGGCCAAGACTACTAGTCCGCCTCTGGATACTTTAGATAGAAAATTAGATTAGACTTACTAAAAATGAAACACACTAGCTGTGCCCGCGGCTTTGCCCGCGTGGTCATTTCTATGGGTTAAAACTTAAAAGTAACCTATGTGTTTTTCCAGGACCAAAAAGTACCTTTAAAATATAACATACACACTTAAGAGCCAACCCGTCATACTGTAAACCATCTTCCTTTGTTTTTTTTTTGGTCTAACAGGTATCTGGAACACTGTGTCACAGAATAAATAATAGTAGGTACAAGTACAGAAGGATAACTGAGTAAAGTCATTTAAATACTTAGCGACCCTCGCTGCAACGCAATAAAGTGCAATTTAACTCGCACAGCGCTGCGATCTTTCAATTATATTTACCTAGAAGGCGCTCACCCATTGCATGCAGGCTAGAATGCACCGTATCACAATGCGCGAGAGCTTCCATTGCTCTAACCGTTTCAGAATCGCTCTGTCACTTTTTCGCTCGGCAGGGTTGTATCAAGATATAACTAGGTACTTGCACTAGTAATTATTCTGTGATATGATATGACTTAGATATTGTAACAGAATAAACAATTATGTAATAATGTATTCTTTTTTTACTTATTATTATAAATGTTGATAGTTCTACTATCTACATATAATGACATTCTTATCAGAATAGATCTAATACCTCATTATTTGATTATAACTTAATAGGTATTGCACTTTGATGAATAAAAGGTGCCTGTCTGAATTCCATGCTTAATAATGAATGAAAAAGAAATGGCTACCTACGTAATGAAATATCAGTATGTAGGTATTTTACGAGACTTGTCAGACCGAATGCTATGCAGTACATTCTAGGTTTCTTCTTGGTACTCATAATTAAGAAAAGAATAACATTTGACAAAAACTTTACGTAAGTAGGTACTTTATCGTAAGAACACGGCGCGCGACTCATCGAGCGCACGCTTGACACTCTACTGAATTAACCGCAATATTGCGGCCGCAAAGTGTAGGTATAATATTTGTACTTGTTGCGGAGTGCGACTGGTCTGACTGTGTCTAGGTTTCTACTAAGCAAAAAAAAAATTGGAGAAACAAATTCAGTATAAGCCTCCAAAAATCTGCTTTTTCGCACGAATTTTACCTGAACTTAGGCCGTTCATAAAGTACTCATAAATTGAAAAAGTAAAGAAAACATGTTCGTAGAAACCTTGCACATGTAATGGAGATTCTAAATGAAAAACATTTATTGCACAAACTTATAAGAATTACTCAAAAACGCGTATTTCTTGGAACAAGTTTTATGAAATTTCCACACACTATTTTTCGTTCAATATTGTTAATATTGTTATAATGCGGAAGTTTCCGAATGCCAACCGAGCGTTAAAACGCTATCTCTCTCTTTTCGCTTTGTCTCTTTTTCAAACATTGCGCAATATTAATTACAATATACATATTGTTTCGCAAATATAATTGCGAAACAATATGTTTTTCGACCATGCTCGCGTTGACGATAGACGGACCGGGAAGGGCCCTCTTAATTTTTAACGTGAGCAATCGATAAAAAAACTGACGGCAGAATTAAATTTGGTATTTTGTACTTTAAACTTTTGGTCCTGGAATAACACATACTTTTAACCCAGTTAAATGACCACGCGGGCCGCGGGCACAGCTAGTGAATAATAAAATAAAATGCTACTCACTTGTCGAGATGCGGCGCCGGCTGTGTTGTACTACAACACACAGAACAGAACAACAATGATAGCGGGTCGGGTGCGCGTCGTCCCAGCCTCTACACAACAACACACAACTCGTACACGGTCAACAACAACACACACCCTGTATCATCCTTCGTAACGGTAACATTACAAAAACAGGGTAATAACAACATTTCATTATTGCTTAATCTAAATTAGTAAGCTCTTAATAGATAGATCAACTTTTATTGCATACCATTTTTGGTATATCATACAAAATCTATTTTATATAACAAAATAATTATTGTCCATTTGTCTGTCTGTTTGTTCGTGTCTACGCGTGCGCGCTTCGTTCATCCGATTGAGTTGCACTGCAACTTTGTACAGTTGTTATTGGCACTAGCGTGAAGGTTTCTGAAATAAGTGACTAGCCTAAAAGCTAAAAAAAACACGCCTGCCCTGCCGAAAATGAACTAATGCCAATAAATTATATACTGTTGAAATGTGTTTATCAAGGCCTTTAATTTGACACCCATATTATAAAATTCGAAGAAATAAAAATTCTTTCGCATTTGAAAATGGAGCCATGTTTAATTTTTCGAAAAATATTTATGCCCATGTTAGTTAAATATTTAAACGGGACTTAATCGCGCTGAAAACTTAATATTTATTAACCTCCAGGTTTCGGTCAAGTTGCATTGATCGTGGTCACGAGAAGACTGAAGTAGCGGATGTCAGTGTCGAGAAGGGCGAACGTTGTCTCCAACTACCCGCATTTGGTTTTTACAAAACCAAATGCGGGAATGTCACTATGGATGTCAGAGTGTCGGTGAGACCTAATGGCTCGTTATCTCATTCTGTTTATAGGAAATCAACACACACTGACAGATACCTCAACGCCTTTCCACATCACCACCCGCGGCATTTACAATCAGTAGCCAGATCACTTTTAGACAGAGCTCATGCTCTCTGTGACCCTGAACATTTGGATGCCGAAGTGTCGCATGTTCAGGAGGTACTCAAGCGAAACGGATATGTGGTGACCAGACGTTGGCGTCCTAGACGCAGATATAAAAAGAGTAGGACTGATGTCGATAGACAGCCGGCTTTCATGCCTTATGTAAAAGGAGTGACGGATAAAGTCGGTGCTTTATTAAAGAACTATTCTATCAAGACCATTTATACTCCTTTATCCAAGTTAGCAAGGCATGTTAGAACACCGAAAGATGTCATACCTTTTCAAACTCCTGGCGTATATAAGATAGATTGCAGCTGCGGTAGTTCCTACATTGGACAAACCAAGCGTACTATAGCGGAAAGGGTCAAAGAACACATTGCAGCTGTAAAGAACCGCCAGATAAATAAATCTGCAATCGCTGAGCATTTGCTCGAATCGGGCCCTAATCACTGGATAGAACTCCATGACCCGAAGATCCTCTCCACGGAACGTCACTACTACTCCAGGATTATTTTTGAAGCGGTTGAAATTAAAAAGTATCCCAATTTCAACCGAGAGGATGGTTTCAAGTTGGCTGCGTCCTGGAATCCCGTGATAAGCAAGTGTTCGCGTCGCGGTTTATGTCAGAAGATATCTGCAGATGTCGTTAGTGTCGTGTGTCGTGACAATTCTGATTTTTTACAAAACCAAATGCGGGCAGTTGGAGAAAACGCTCGCCCTTCTCGACGCTGACACCAGCTACTTCAGTCTTCTCGTGACCACGATCAATGCAACTTGATCGAAACGTCGAGGTAAATAAATATTAAGTTTTCAGCGCGATTAAGTCCCGTTTAAATATTTAACTATGTGTTCGAATCGCGAAAGTTTAAAAGTTACAATATGCCCATGTTACTCGGGGGATGTTAGGATTCTAACGATACTCCAAACGTCTAAATCTATTAAGGCATTTAAAAGTTATGGTGGAATTAAGAAACTGACATACATAAATACATGAGCCCTAAAAATATTACACTCCTTGTTTTGGGCAGTCGTGTAAAAAAGAGAGTTTTTTTTTCTTCTATGCCATCGCGCATTGTTAATTTGATTAAGGTGAAACTTTGTACAGTTGTTAGAAATTCAGTGAAAGCCACTGACATGAAAAAAAAAAGAAAGTTTGCCGAATAATAAGAAAGAAAGAATATTATAAAGGCGAAAGTTTGTATGTATGTAGAGGTGTGAGTGTGTATGTTTGTTACTTCTTCACGATTACACGTCAGAACGGATTTGGATGAAATTTGGTATGGAGGTAGCATGTACCCAGGATTAACACATAGGCTACTTTTTATCCCGGAACAATGCAGCATACGGTTCAACATCATCGCATCGTTAGTATGTGCCCATCCACTGGTGAGTATAAGGCGCGAGCCAGACAAGAGATGTGTAGTGTAGGAACCAATCTTTATGGCGGCTGAGAAACTAGGCGCAAGGCGATGCGCAATAGCTAATTTTAGGTGTAAGCGGGCTTTGGAGAGGTGATAGGCCGGGGCACACCCTCCCGCTAGCCCACCGCATCCCGCGCGCGCGCGCCGCGGTTGTGCTTGTGTGCACACATGCATACGATTCTGTTCAAGTACAGTCTAGTTAGTTATTATAAAGTTGTTTGTTACCAACCAATACGATCCACCAACACGATATCAGCATATATTCCGATATTCATATTATTGTGTTGACGTATGTTAACATAATTTCATGATTGGTTAAAAAATAATGAATAGGTTAAAGCGTTAAGTGTCGACGCTAATTTAGCTACTAGAAACATAGCTATAGGTATAACATTTTTTTATCATTCCATTATTTGCATGTGACATGTAAGTAAGTATGGTTTATGTAGTTTATTTAATATGTATGTAGGTATATTCATTTTTATTTTGCATAATTTCTTGTATTGTTTTGCATCACCGTCCTTTTTTAATTCGTAATTTCTGTCCATCCAAAGGTTGTCTGGAAAAGATCGCTTTTAGCGATAAGACCACCCGTTTTGCCTAATTTTATATTAAATTCTTGTATATTTGTTCCATAATTCTGGTGTAATAAATTGTTTCTTATTATTAGCATGTTCTACAAGTAGGTAGTAAAAAAAATACGTTAATAATTGCGAACCTTACTGTATAATATGCGCCGCAAAAGATGAGAATTGACGAGCGTCAGTAGTGGGGAGCCTGCGCAGGTATAGTCGCGTACGAAATAGTTATCCATTATTTGTATATCTATTCTGGGATTTTTCGATGACATTCGGAATTAGGTGTATAGCAATATTATATTAAAATTCTTTACAATATTTATTTCGAAATAATAAATTTTAAGATAAAAAAAGGAAGATTGTCTTAGTCACTGTCACTGTTAATAAAAGATACACCAGCGGGAAGATCATTGACTGGGACGCGGCCACTAGAAGGTACATTTACTCTAGAAAATATAGCACTTGTTCCAGGAGTTGACATCGTCGTTTTCGTCAGATGACGATGAGGAACTACCGGAGTCCCCTGAGTCACTGTCTGACAAATCTCCTATTCTGATAATTATCTCCGTATCCGTCAAATTGTCAATTATGTGATCACTTTCTATGTAAAAGTCTTCAATTTTTTTGTTTTATTACATAGTGCTTTCCATTCATTTGGTCCCATTTGCTTTACCTTTTCTGTTATTAACTCTATCACTCGTTTGAGGTTCCATTGCACATTCCTACTGCTCACATAACCTTTTATTGCAGCCCAAGTCATTTCGATAGGATTTAAATCAGGGTGGTATGGGGGTAATCGCAATACGTCATGTCCGTGTTCAGATAGTATTTTATCAATGCTGAATGTCTTATATTGTTCTTTATGTATTTTTATCAATTTGTACAATTGTGGTTTAAGCATATCTGGAGTGTAGGGAATTCCTTTTTGGGTTAGCCATGATTGCATATCGGCTTTCTTGGTGTTTGAGCTTGGTGCAGATTCATACTCCTTATTGTGATACGAGGCATTATCAACTACCACGACGGCATTTGGTGGAAGATTGGGTATTAGCTGGGTTCGAAGCCATTTCTGATAATTTTCGTAATTCATGTCGTCGTGGTAGTCACCCGTTTTTGACCCAGATTTAAAAGTCAGTAAAGCGTTTGGTATGAAGCCACTCTCAGAACCAGCGTGTACAATAACCACGCGCTGGCCTTTAGATATTGGGTTTTTGAGACCTTTATCCGAATCATCAGACCAAGATTTGGAGGTGGTGTGCGTGGAATGGACGTAAGACTCGTCAGTGTATACAATAGAGCGGCCTTCTTGGCGATATTTTCTGAGTTTTTTCAGATATTCAATTCTTTTCAGTCTAATATTGGATTTTTCAATAAGAATTTTTCGATTATTTTCTGTCCTCTTCCATCGAAAACCAAGGTCTTTCAAAATGCGGCGTAGACTTGTATTAGAACCTGGAAAGGCAATATCATCGCGCAACTTCGCTAAAATTTTATTAAGGGTCGGCAGTTCCTTGTTGGTAACATGGAAGTTGTGAATACATCTTTTTATCACTCCTTTGTCAAATTCGTTTATATCGGTTAAAAGTTTGGGCCTTGACCTTATTTTTCCAGGAGTGCGGAAAATTGTTAGTAAATCGGAACTATTTGCTTCTTTCACAATTCTTTTTACTGTAATTAATGATGTTTTAGTTGCAGCCGCAGTACGCATTTGTACTTGCTTCAAATTGTGTACGCCTTCCTTTGCTTCTTTTAACATATAGGTATAAACATCGTAAACTATCTTCCTACTTTGTCTTCTTAATGTTTTACCTCGAGGCATAGTCAATATTTCACAAATTTACACTCGTATATAACACAACTATAAACTACGTAGAAATTTATAAACGCACGTTGCACTAGTCTGTACTTCGGAGTCAAGCGGTGCGTGCACGGGGTGAGGAGAACGAGAGGCAACTAACGCGCATGCGCAGCGCCATACTACGGCCCCCCGCCGTCCTCCCGCGCCCTTACCGACCTATAAATCATCTACTGCGCAAGTCAAACCACGTGGCATCTCAAGTCTCATCTTTTGTGGCGCGTATTATACCAGCGCGAAGTCACACTCGCAGCACGGTTCACAGCCGCCATTAAGATAGATAGATAGATAGATGAACTCTTTATTGAAACACCACAATACAGAAATATACAATTAATAAACTTAATCTAACAAAAAACATGTTACAATTGGCGGTCTTATCGCTTAAAGCGATCTCTTCCAGACAACCGTGCATGGAGAGGATTATAACATAAATAAATTACGAACGGTGGTTTTTCTTACAACAACAACATAACTATATCTACTTTAATAGAAATGACAAATAAATACCAAAACATAACAACCATACAGATATATACATATAAATATACACATCATACATACATTATATATATAATATATATAAATATACCCATTATACATACATAATCATATATACTTGTTTTATGTATATTTTTATTTTATTTTTTTAATATATACAGTGTGTTAAAAAGTAGCTAGTGTGAAAGGTAGTAGGCTTTTACTTGACTTTTAAAAGCATCAATAGAATTAAGAATGATCGAATATTAAGATTGGTTCCTACTATAAGACGGGCGACCTTTAAATGGTCTTTCATACCATTGTGTGTTTGTAGTGTTGCGACACTTGGGACGCACAACATACAGAGAAGACACTTCGTCGTGCGCCCTTTTGCAAAACATGCACAGGATACGGGGCGCGCGCACAACGGGGTCCGGGGTTCGGGCGGGGCGTGGGGTGCCAATCAACCATTCAATGCAGGCATTCCATTCCGCCCGCGTCGTTCCGCCCGCGCCCTCTCAAGTCCATTTTTATTTTTTTCTTGCTGTAGGTCTGTAGTCGACCTACAGCGTCACTGGACTGGGGGGGCGGTCGCAAAAGCGCTCCGCCGTAATTGATTGACGCAGAAGAAGTTTAAATTTTGGCGACTAGTCAAGTCCGCGTCCGTGCCCCGTCCTCTTTACGTCTCTATTAGTTCAAATAGTTGCGTCCGCACCCTGTCCTCCTTACGTCTCTTGGCTGTCCCGCGCCTAAGCCTCCCTCTCCTAAAGCCCATTTTTCTGTAGGCTGTGCTGACCTAAAACAGGGCATTCCTCTCTGAAGCAGCTGACAGGCTGTCATCCTAGGCCTTATCTCTTAAAATGTAACTAACCCATTTGGCCCTCTACACTCTCTCTCTCTCTCTCTCTCAAAATGAGAAGGCGTGTGGTCCTGCAGTTGGACTAGATGATGCCCCCATTGTGGTCTGCAAACTACCTAGCTCTCGGTTACCAGTCTGTGGTATATCGGGTAGCGGGTACCCAATATAAATGTGCATGCTCATTAAGTAATCGTGAGTCTAATTCTTTTTCGATTCACAGCTGGAGTCGAACCCTCTTTGTAAAATCCACACTAAACTGCAAAAATAGTCAGGTTTTTTTTCTTGTTCTAGATTAACAACAGTCGAATTTTAAACTAGGCGGAGTAAACTGACACATCGTAATTTCACTTTGTAATAAGTATAATTTAAAAATTTAAATTATATGTGTATTTAAAGTTGTTTTTATTTATAGTATTGTCACTTTAGAAACTTTTTTTTCTTGTAATTTCATCGATTTGTGAGCTGTCCTGAAAGTTTCAGCCCGATAGCTAATCGGCAAGTGTTCGTAAATTGAGTTGCAAGATACCAGGGCAGACAGAAATACAAACATACATACAAGTGAACTTAAATAAAAGCTTTTAAAAATAATGTTGCATGCTTTCATGTTGTAGTGATGGTATTTAGTTCAGTTTTACTGTTCAAAGAACTGAACTTATAACATAAACACTGAAACGCTCAGATTTCTTTTTAAAATGTTTAATAAATGATTTATCAAACAAGCAAAAGCATTCACTGCCTATAGTTAAAATAAACTCCCCGCATGTCGCCGATGGTTAACAAGTTGAATAAGGGGTGGATGGTCTTTATATTTCAATATGTATCTACTGCAATCTATTTTTATGTAGCTTTCAGCTACTCACTATGATGGCCTATACAGTAAGGCCGATTATCGGCCTGAAACAGTTCACTGAACTGAACTGTAAAAGAACTAAATCTTTTTTACCACTAAACTATTTTTATTTCATGGAAAAGTTGTAACACCATTATAATGTCAGTTTACTCCATCTTGATAAAATTTGACTATAGCCTCCTGACATAGATAGATAGTCTATATAGAATCATGTCTAAACAACACAGTATTGATAGATTGCCCTGCCATATTATCACACGGACACCATCACTCCCTCTTACAAAATTTTCGAATATTACCCTTCTTACCCGGCTCCATTACCCAACTTACATAAAGAACTGAGAGCCATTGGTGTCCTTGCCCCTGTTGGCCATTGACAAAAGATATGGTCTGTCATGCTGCAGCTCGAATACTTCATCTGGAAATAAACAGGGTCGGCTGATTTAAATCAGGTTGTTTTAAATACCCATTGATTAAAACATTCACTGCTGAACACACAAACATTGTGTATTTGAAAGTAAGACGCCGGAGCGGCAAAACACGTAATGTGTTTTTAAATGTAATTTTAGCACTCTAAGGGAGAAGTAATTTTTAAGGTTCAGCACTAAATGTGTTAAATAAAATGTACATAATCTATCTATACTTTTATAATAAAGCACCGAGACAAAAAAGTCTGAAAATAAAACAAATAATTAAAAAAAAGGTCTAGGGTACTTAAAAATTGTTACTGAACAAGAACATAACATTTTTTTAAATCGTGTCTGCTTGTTTGTTTGTGAACAAACAAACAGACAGACACGATCACATCACATAAAAACTATTGAACCAATTGCAATGCGGTTTTACCTGTTGGATAGCTTAGGGTTTGACTTACAAACTGGGGTATCTGCTTGGTTACCAAATCCATGATTAGATGCCGCGCAATTGATTAAAACTATTTGACGGCTGAATGAATTTTGAAGATATGTAGTATATTGAACTTTATAGGCACTTTTGGTCCTGGAATAGCATGTATAGGCTACTATTAAATGAAATGACCATGCGGGCAAAGCCGCAGGTACAGCTAGTAATAAATAAAGGTGATAGTAAAACCTTTATAGTTTATATACCTTTTCTACTCATTATTTAGCACCAATTAATGGTAGTCATAATTGAATGGGCTTCTATTGAGAACTTGTTGTTAAATAAAAGATGAAGAACAAAGCTGTGCCCTTTCTTTAGATCCATAATTCAATGTTACCTTCAAAAGTGCCTCCGTAAATAGACTCGCCGCCAGTTCCATTGGCATTAGTGAAGTCGCCGCCCTGGATCATAAAGTCTTTCACCACTCGATGGAAGACCATTCCCTGGTTATGATAATAACATAAATAAGTGATTTTAAATTATAATACAATACATAATAATATCAGTATTTATTTACTAGAATTATGGTAGGTGTACATTTACAATAATAAGCATTAGGTTTGCCATGTCCTTATATTTCTACACTAGTGACCCGCCCCGGCTTTGCACGGGTAACACGCTAACACAAAATGTTTATTTGCACAAATTATAACTTAAGAACAATTTCTTACACCTAAATACTTTATCTACACAAATATAACCTAACAACAATTCCTTACTACCGTAGTATTATTAGGTATTCTGTTACTTCTTATCCCGTATCCAGAGAGCATATTGAACACAGAATATAGTTACTCTATAACGAGAGATATTGAATAACGGGGCCCGTATCTCCTATTCAGTTTGTGTTTCCTCCATCAGACAACCATAAACTTTATTGCATTGTATTCTCTTTGCTAGGTATAATGTTTTGTTTAAAGGTTTTATATTGATGTACAATTTTGTCTATAGTGTTATTCTGTTTTACGCAAGGAGGTTGAATTATGATTTCTATTAAAATGTTTAAAGCCAGTAAAGGCTGGATAGAAGAAATAATGACGAGTCGTCTAGTTCCGCTTGGGTAAAATCCGAATCCGTGCGCCTCGGGTTCAGGGGTTCTATGCTTCCGACACACGTTTTCATACACGGGTTAAGAGTCAAAGTCGAGCCGTACATATTTCCAGTAACGCAATGTTCTAGATGCTGGAAATTTGGTCACAATTTAAGAATGTGTCCTTCTAAGAAAGTAGTTTGCCCAAAATGTTCGAAAGCCCACGCAAATTGCAAGAGTACATCATACAGATGCGTGAATTGCACAGGAGATCATATGGCACTACAAAAAGTTTGTCCATTATTCAAAAAGGAAAGAAGGTTGAGAGAACTAATGGCAGAATTTAATTGTACTTATAGAAAGGCACAACTGATATATGTCCCGCCTTCTCCATTCCCTGAACGAGACTTAAGCCCAGCAGTACCAGTATTCTCGCGCCTGGAGGCTCCAGAGCTGTCAGATTCTTGTGCGGTGACTGCTGAACCAGAACGGAGTGGAGAGTTGATGTCTGATCTATTTCAGACTTCTACGGAGGACAATTCGTTGAAAATAGTCCAAAGCCGTAAAAAACAGAAAAAGCAACGTATGGCGCGCCCTCCCCCTACCTCGCCGCCACCACCTATGGAGTCAGATTGGAGCGCGGACAAGTGCCCAGAGACTGATGGTCAGAATAGTAGTGAACCTCCTAGGTCTACTAACAGATCAAAAGATCTTAGTTTCATGCGACTACTATTAAAATTAAATAATATTTTGTTTAGTACGGAATCGTTAGAAGATAAAATTCGACAGGCAGTTTTAGTTTCCACTGAATGGATTATATCTAAATTTGTGAATAACATATCCGGTAGTACTTTAATGTCAACGTTAATGAACGTTGTCATTAATGACTATGGATAGCAACACCATTAATATTAACGTTAACATTATACAATGGAATTGCCAAAGTCTAAGACCCAAACATACTTCGTTTCAAACAATACTTTTTCAAGAAAAAAACCATTTAGCGGCTCTGAGTGAAACCTGGTTTGAGCCTGATTCCTATTTCAATATAAGTGGCTATGACACGTATAGATTGGATAGGGCAGATGGGTACGGTGGAGTAGCTATCGTTACTCATAAATCTGTCAAAACACACCTATGCTTGTCACGCAGTTTGAATTCAGGCATCAAACTCTTACATGTTAAGATAACTAATTGTCGGTATATTGAGAATGTAATTTCCATTTATTGTCCTTCAACAGTCCGTGCAATACAAAATGACTGGGATTTAATATTTTCTCTTTGTAATAGGAAGACTGTGATATTAGGCGATTTTAACGCACATCATTTAAACTGGTCGTGCAAAACTGATCAAAGGGGCTTTCAAATCTTAGATTGTATGTTAGATCACAATTTTATCTCCTTAAATACCGGCGAACCGACTAGAATTAAGCTCGTAAATGGCATTCTGCAGAAGTCATCCCCTGATGTGTCATTTGTTTCCTCCGACCTAGGTACATTCTGCAGGTACACTTTTGTTTCCTCCGACCTAGGTACATTCTGCAGGTACACTTTTGTTTCCTCCGACCTAGGTACATTCTGCAGGTACACTTTTGTTTCCTCCGACCTAGGTACATTCTGCAGGTACACTTTTGTTTCCTCCGACCTAGGTACATTCTGCAGGTACATTCTGCAGGTACACTTTTTTCTTGGAAAACAACCAATGAAACACTTGGTAGTGATCATGTGATTATTAAAATATCTGGAGGTATGAGTTTTATTCGGGACCACATTAAAAAAAGAAACTACAAAAAATGCAATTGGAAATTATATACCAATTTTTTAGAAAACTCGTTTTTAAATTGTACTATCCCTGTTGAACCTCAAGAGTTTTATAACATGTTTGAGCGTACTTTACAAATAACTGCGAACAAATTTGTTCCATATATTAAAATACCTCAACATTTTGCCAATAAATTTACTCCCAAGCCATACTGGAACTCAGATATATCAAAAGCGGTAGCAGAACGTCGTCTAGCATTGGCAAAATTTAGATATTGTCCATCTCCCGCTAATCTAGAGGTCCTTAAATCTAAAATAAGTGAGGCTCAACGAATTATCCGTCTGGGAAAATGTCGATCTTTTCAAGGTTTCTGTTCATCCATAGATGAAAATGCTTCTTCATCAGATCTATGGCGTAAAATGAAATGGATCAAAAGCCATCGAACTAAGTCTCGGAGTTGCAGCGTGGACAGGGAAAAGGCCGAAAGGCTTTTAAATGACTTATCCCCTGCGTACGCTTGCCCCCCTCAACCACAGTTTCAGTCAAATAATGCACATTTAGAATCCGAAATAACTTTACAAGAACTAATTAACTCCATTAAGAAAACCGATACTTCCCCGGGCTGTGATGAAATAGCTTTTTCTATAATTAATAATCTTCCAATGATTGGTAAAACTATTTTATTATCACTGTATAATATATTTTTCCAGACAGGTTTTGTTCCATTGCAATGGCGTGAGGTTAAGATTGTACCTATTCCCAAACCAGGCAGAAACTCGAATTCTCACTCTTCGTTTAGACCTATATCCCTCATTTCTTGTCTTTGTAAAATTCTACACGCGATAATAAACAAACAATTAGAATGGTACTTTGAAAGTCAAGCCTTGTTCTCTGATAATATGGTCGGATTTCGTAAGGCACGATCTTGTTTTGATAACCTCACACGCTTAGTTTCACAGATACAGATAGGTTTTTCTAAGAACCTGTTTACCGTTGCTTGTTTTATCGATATAGATAATGCGTACAATAATGTGGATGTTTCCTGTTTGATGAGGAAATTAGATCATTTGGGTGTAGGTTCAAAGATATGTATGTATTTGTGGTCTTACCTAACTCACAGACAGCTTAAAATTACTGTCGATGGATGTGAATTTGTTTGTTAGAACTACCGGTTGTGGATTGAGTCAAGGAGACCCCTTATCTCCGTTACTTTTTAATATAGCTACTTTAGACATATGTAAAAGTATACAAAATGTTTGTATTTCTCAATATGCTGATGATTTTGTTTTGTACATATCAAACAATAATATGGCTTATGTTATTAGAGAGTTGAAGCGGGCATGTCGAGAGTTAAATTCACAGTTAAACTATTTGGGATTAGTAATTTCACCGACAAAAAGTAAACTTTGTGTATTCAAGAAAGGTGGTTTTAGAGGTATTGTAGACCTCAAAATTAATGAAATTTCTTTACCTTTGGTTAATTGTTATAAATACTTGGGTTTGTGGTTGGATAGTTCGCTTCGGTGGGGCAAACACATTAATGAGAGTACACAAAAAATATCTAAATACATAAACATATTAAAAGTATTATGTGGTCCTGGATGGGGTCTACATCAAAAGCATCTGAGACGCTTATACATAGCTATAATTCGCAGTAGATTGGATTATGCCAGTTTTCTGTACGATAACAGTTGTAAAACGAATTTACTTAAATTAGACAGAATACAAAATCAAGCGCTACGTGTAATTGGCGGCTATATTAAAAGCACACCAATTCATGTCATGGAAAGCGATTTATATCTCCCGCCTCTTAGTAATCGCAGACGATATTTAGCAGCAAAATATTTTCTTAGATCTAAATCTTTTTCTGATAACAAATCGGTTAATATTATAAAAGAACTTTCTAATAACATTCAGTCTCGCTATTGGTTTAGTAAAAAACTTCCCTTACTAGTTTCGATACACAAAGATTTAAATTCAGTACCTATTCACCATAGTAATCGACTTGAGATGTTTTCGTTGCCAACTTGGGTAAGCAATATTAATTTATCACAAGTAATATTCCATTCGATTCCGGGAATTGATCGTGCTAAAAGACTGTATACTAGTCAGACTCTAAAAAATATATGTATTAGGTATATTAATCAAAATTCTCGAGATTTTTATAAATTTTTTACTGATGGTTCCAAAGAGGGGAAAGAAGGAGGTGCAGCTTTTTTGGATTCGGTACAGGGATGTCACATTAAACTTAAGATTGATTCTGACATTTCAATTATGCACATTGAATTAGTTGCCATCGCAGAAGCTCTATCTTACAGCCATACAGTTAATGTAGATAAAATTGTCATTCTGACTGACTCCAAGAGTTCTCTGCAACATTTGGCTCGATGTACCTCACACGTGCGAGGCGCACAGATTGCCTATCGCATTTTAGAATCAATCTTGAGTTTACATTCACATAACAAAAATATATGTCTGCAGTGGATTCCATCACATAGCCAAATACAAGAAAATGATGAGGTGGATCTTCTGGCGAAACAAGCTATGGTAGATGGAGTTCCATTGGGGGTAGTACCTTTATTTTCTGAGTATTTAAAAATGATAAAAGAACAATGTAGAAATATATGGCAGGAGTATTTTGACGAAAGATCAAAAGAGAAGGGTATTTGGTACCGAACTATCCAACCGCAGATTACTAGGTATCCATGGATTGATAATAACATCCTGACTCGTCAAATGCTAGTGACAGCCCTTAGACTGCGCTCCGCACATATTCCTTCAAAGAAGTTTGCATTTTTGATGAAAAAAGTTCCATCTCCCAATTGTGCTGAGTGCGGGGTTATTGAGGATGTACAACATGTTTTGATGGAATGTGTGCGGAATGAAAGCTACCGAAGATTATGGTTCAGTCGAAGCGAAATTTTAGATGTAGGGTTCTGTAATTGTATCCTAGCGTGTCCGTTGTCTGACCAGGCATTTAAATTGTATAGGTTAGCAGAATTAGGTTTAAGTTAATTGATGTGGTGATTTTGTGTATGTCTTTACAGGGCGATGTGGTCGCTAAGCGACAAAGCCCATAAATAAATTAAAAAAAAAAAAAACCTCCTTTGATTTAAAACACCGGGTGGGAAGTAACCGTAATTCAACCTTCTGGGCTTCTAGAATTTTTGAAACAGGTTATTATTTCGTGTATCTTCTCTGTGATTTCGTTTCCATGGCAACGTTCCATACATGAAGTAACAAAGATTTAAAAAAAAAACATTACCTCGGTTTACATTATTGCAATTTTAGAAAGGAACTCAATTTTTTTTGAAAAATATAATTCTGCTTGTGTTACTTTCTGATAATTTAGCTTTCTATATGTAGGTGAAAGTTTTTTTTAAATCAGGTCAGTATTTTTTGAGTTTATCCATTACAAACAAACAAACAATCAAATCTTTCCTCTTTATAATATTAGTGTAGAAGTGTAGATAATGTAGTATGTAATCTATCTACACATTTTACATAGTACAGTGCAAGTGAGTGAGTAGGATCAGATTGGCACTTGATTCCCAGTCCCAATCCAAATTCTCACCTTGCACTTCCTAAAATTTGAACCTGGCATAGGTGCTTAATTCATATCAATAAAGTAGCATGGTGATGCCATTAATCCATAAACTGCTTTGACATTGTTTTGGTACAGATATTTGATAGACAAGGCTGGAGCTAGCGAGATATAGTCTGAGATGTGCTATCCTCCTATTCCTGCTTTACCTAGCTATCAGAAACTCCATACTTAGATGTCAAATCTAAGGCCAGCCAAGCAATGTTATTGCAATAAGTACAGGTTATGAAGTATTTAAATTATCGAATAGACAATATAGGTACAGATAGTTAAACAAAGTACTAAATCAACCTTGTAGGTCAAAGGTTTCCCTGTATTCTTCCCGAGGCCCATATCGCCAGAGCAAAGGGCTCGGAAATTTTCCGCAGTTTTCGGAGCCACATCGTTGAACAGCTCGAACACTAGCCTTCCGGATGGCAGGCCACCGATCGAAATATCCATGAACACTCTGTCCCGAACAGGTTTCTCATCACCGTCCACAGTCATTTTTACAGCACTTCACGATAATGAAATAAAACAAATTACTGATTTCAGAACAAGCACAATGTAGATAATCTACGACTATTTTCTCTTTTTTTTCGGGAGACGCACAGACTAGGTAGAGATACTCCGTATGGGAGACGTAATACACGACCAAAATAATGTACGACCAGTATTTTACTGCCAATATTACACGGCCTGATATTACGTGTACATGGATTTGTAATGTTTGGGCGGCTAATACTGGCCGTGTATTATTGCCCGTACAAAATCGGTCCGTGTCGTAGAGAGACTATCAAGAATAGAGACGCTCCTTTAATAATAATAATTATACAAGCGGGATAAACTAATACGCCGTTAACTGATAGTAAATGAGAAGATGATAATATTTTTTGTCCCTTACTGCGTATACTGTGTTGGTTGTTTGCCCGAAAGCTCGTTCTAGGCAAACAAACCGTACTCTCTCTACGGTCCGTGTTGATAATGCACGGCTAGTAATACGCAGCCAATAATACGTGTACAGACTTCAATTACTGGATGCGTAATATCAGCCCGTACCGATTTTGTACGACCAATATTACAGGGCCAATAATACGAAGCCAACCATAGTGTCACGCTTGAGGAGCGGGAACAAAATAAGTTTATAGAGAAAAACGAATAATTTAAGATTATACCAATAATTAAGATATAACAAAAAACGAATTTATTTAAAGAAAAATTACCGTAAAACCTTACAAGATTGCCCAACTGATTTAACTTTGCCCAGCAGGGTATTTATTGCATAAATTGAAATTTAAGGAAACATTTATGCGTTCATTATTTAATCTATGGTAGAAATTTGAACATGTCTTTAGCAACACTACGTAATTGACTTTTGCTGATGTCACAATAATTAGCCGTTAATTCGTGTCAAATTTGGTGGTGGTCATTTATTACTTTTTCTGTGTTTACGGGCCAAAAATCTTGAGAAAAACTTCCGTTAAAACTCGATTTGCAATTACAGCAGGTAAGTAATTTTTAAATCACTATTGTATTGTAACAAATAAACAAGAAAGATCGAATATCCAAAGCGAAATCTCTCTTGGATTCGAAAATATGATGGTAGGTAATGTCAAATTACTTTTTATGTCTCAGTATTTACAGCTTTGCCCACCATAATATTACCGTTAGGGTTGTCAGTTTTCATCTCAATGTAAAATTAATTAAGACAGATAAATGTACATATATCCAACTGGGATGGGCAGCGTTAGGGAAATAACTCCTTATCTTCTCGTGGCAGATACCGGAGAGCCTCTAGACGAATGTTTATAATCAGTGCGTGTTGCCAGTGATGATTATTGGTCTCATACACAAGCTCAGAGTTGCGCAGCGTGCAATGGAGGGTGCTATGCTCTGTCTTTCACTACGTGATCGAATCCGATATGAGGGAATCCGTAGAAAAACGAAGGTTACCATCATAGCTCTCAGAGTTTGCAAGTTGAAGTGGCAATGGGCAGGCCATATAGTTCGCAGAACCGACAACCACTGAGGAATAAAGGTTCTTGAATGGCGACCACGAACAAGCAAGCGAAGTGTAGGGAGACCCCCACACGATGGACCGACGACATTGTAGCCATCGCAGGAAGTCGGTGGATGGAGGTGGCACAAGATCGCTCATCATTTCGCTCTTTAGGGGAGTCCTATGTTCAGCAGTGGACTTCTAAAGGCTGACATGATGATGATGAATATATATATATATATATATATATATGGCTTTGTTTAACATTCATTTCTGTATAACCTACTGTTTTTGTAGAAAGTCTACAAATAAAATTATATATTTAATATCACTAATATATTTTTGATAATTTACTCTTTTTTGTACCTTTCCATCTTGTTTCTCTGTGGAGAGTTCAAGAACAACCTCATGGTTATTTCGGTTATGCAAAGAAGTTTATTTTTTGAAGTATTATTTATTTTTACATATTTCAGAATGAATACTACCAATCCTAAAAGAAAAAGGAAATAAAGAAGGGTAGTAGGATCGAGAACATAATTATAGAGATTACCCAGAAGAAATGTTGGAATTAGCTGTAGAAATTGAAAAAAACATTATATCAACTCAGGAGGCAGAAAAGAGGTTCGGGATCCATCGACAAACAATATTAAATAGGGCTAAAAAAATAAACATGAAACCGGCTCAACAGAAGCTCTTTTACGAAGAGGATCAAAAACTGGAAATTTATTTGATAGCTGCAGCAGAATACGGCGTCCCCATGTCGAAAATGAATAAAAAATATTAGTTTATTTTATTCGAGAGCAATGAATCCTTAAAGAAACCTATAAATCTTGTCAACTAAGAATGCTAGCTTAATGAAATAAATTGTGTTTAATAGACAATTAAATATTCCTTAAATTATTGCTTTTGTTTCTAATCTGTCATTTAAGTGGGTATATAAACCATATTGATAGTGTTTGATATATATTATTCAAGCTGTAATCATGTCGCTTACACCTGAAGAATGGACCAGAATTCTCACAATGCTCGAAACCAGCCGGACTCTGCGTGATACATCTAAGACTGTTGGTGTGTCGCTGTCTACAGTACAAAAAGTTCTCCAACGTTACGAGGAAACTGGCTCTAATTTACGCAGACCAGAAACTGGCAGGAACAGGTGTACCACAGCATGAGAAGATAGATACTTGGTGAACACCATGCTTCGTAATCGCTTTCTCAAAGGAACTGAACTTACAAATCAGTTTCGACGCCTCGGAGGAAGTAACCCAAGCGCATGGACAGTAAGACGATGACTTGCTAAAGCTAACTTAAAACCACTAAGATCTGCAAATGGCCTTAAACTTGAGCGTGGGTATCGTTTTTCAAGACTAAGATATGCCCAGAACCACTTAAGTTTCACTATTGAAGATTGGTCAAAAGTTATGGTCTCCGACGAATCAAAGTTTATACTCCACAAGCACGATGTAAGACACAGAGTGTATAGAAGACCAGGAGAAAGATTCAAGCAAGCATGCGTCGAAGAAAAAGTAGCCTACGGTGGTGGTTCTGTACTTGTGTGGGCCGGAATTTAATCTGAGTGTCGCACAGAACTAGTGTTTATAGAAAACGGCTCTCTAACTAGCGTAAGATATGTGGAAGAAATTCTTAAAGAACACGTTGGGCTATTTATGGTCAATTTGGGTGATGATGCTATTTTTATGCATGACAATGCCCGACCTCATTCAGGTTGGATTGTGAATGACTACTTTCTAGAGATGAACATTACTTGTATGGAGTGGCCAGCACGCAGCCCGGATATCAACCCGATCGAGCATGCTTGGGACGAACTAGGGAAATGCGTAAAACAACGAAAGCCTCCCCAATCACGCTTCCCGAGTTCAAAATTGCTCTCAGAGAGGAATGGGAGAATATTCCCCAAAAAAATATAAGGAACTTGGTGTACAGCATGCCAAACCACGTAAACGCAGTAATGGCAGCACGAGGGGGCAAAACAAAGTATTAAAATTCAAGAAAGTCGTAATGTTGTTCAAAAATGACATGTTTCCTATTTTTGTTTTAAAGCGAGAGCAGCAGTTTTTTTTCTTAATGTAAGTGGAAGTGACTCTCACATTCAAGGTTGTCTTGACTGAGAGCGAGTGGAGCAGATATTTCCTCGAGTTCCCAAAATCTCTTGAGTAAGAGGTCCAAAGAACGTTCCACTACAGCACAACAAGACGATATCGACTTCAGTGCATGTTTAGGTATTAGCGCAGGGGCTGTACCCCTAAGGACGTAACCTAAACTCGTTTCGATAGGAATTGGCATTTGGAGTGTATTGTGCATTTCACCCAAGCTCCTTTATGTACTGGAGCACAGCTTTATGTCGCTGGCACATATGTTCCAGTGATATTGCTGTAGATGGTGTTAAAATATTGGAGTTTGTATTTAGTTGAGCCTGTGAATCCCCTTTTCCCTGTTGTAGTAGTCCAGTTTTTAGTCTTATCTCTTCCGTAGCTGCACAAAGCAAAAGCATATGCACCAGTCACCTCTTCCTGCATAATACATCCACGGTACAGGTGAGAGTCCGTGGATCCAGTTTTATGCAGGTGGTAGTTTAGGTTGCAGTGACCCAAGAAAAGACTTACCATAAGACGAATGTCAGTCAGCCTTAGCAGATATTGGTGATTTTTCTGATATGGAATGGAAACAAATTCTGCATTCCTGGAATCCGTTTTCTTGTTCCACCAATTTTTATGCTGACATGCTTTGCGAGTCAGCATTTTGCCTGTAGGTAGCAGGGTTTGTACAGCACCCAAAATTTAACCTTGAAAGCTTTTAATTAGATAGGTAGGCACCTATTAGTACCATGGATAATACAATAATTATAAATATAATAATAGAAAAACCTTATATTTAAAACTGTAGTTCAGGTGAATAAATTAATTTCTATCTCTAATACCACAATTTATTTGTATATAAGTTATAAATATGTACCTCTTTACGTAAATTTAATTTCTATATAAATGGACAAGAGAAAATATTAAATAAATACTTGTAAATTAAGTTAGAAGGTATCTGAATATAGTTAAGAACCCTAATTCTTACATTTCTAACCTGTAAGGTATTTTTAGTGACAATTCAATTGAATCTGTAATACTGAACAATGAACGGGGAAATTGATAAGATATCTGTGGTCGTAGATAGATAGATAATACTTTATTGTACACAACAAATAGAAACAATCTTATAACTAAATTATAACGGGCGGACTTATCACTAAAAGCGATGTCTTCAAGTCAACCTTTGGATGGAAAGAAATAATGGAGTGAGAGTGGAACTGGAACGTGCAAACGAGGCTTTAGCTATGACTTTTCTATATTTTAGTCTGTGATGTACACATAATATTGGCTGTACATTATCACCCGTGCAAAATGTGTCCGGCCCGTATTGCACAGCCAATAATGCACACCCTGTTATTACATGTACATAATTTAGCTTCGTAATCCTGGCTGCGTATTATTGCCTGTACAAAATCAGCTTGGGGTGATATTACACGGCCAATAATACGTGACCAAATAATGTACATCCTGATATTACGATGCCAATCCACGTAATATTGGTTGCGTATCGCCTGTACAAAATCAGCTCAGGGTGATATCTATTACACGGCCACGGCATTATTTGATCACGTATAATTGGGCGTGTAATTTAAGGATTCTCAACGACATGAAGAAATATCTATATGACTATAAAATGTTACTCTGACTACTGTCACAGTACATAATATATTAGTCTTTAGAGACAGGGCTGTGTTCACTTACACGCTCGAATCATCCGTGCGATTATCGCTCGATCATCCGGAGTTAGTGAACGACTTTGGCAGTCCACATACAACTGACAACTGTCAAGTGTCAGTTTCATACTATTTCTCCCCTACCCTACTATTTTTCGGATGACCCAGGCGAACGCCCGACGACGCCGTGAACGATTTCGACTGTACGCGCGGGTGATCCGTGCGTCCTCGAATGTATAAGTGAACGGGCCCCAGTAGAGTATCGAAGCATTGTTTTCGAGTTTGATGTCTACTGTCAGTCGGAGACCGATGGTTGCCACCTGTGGGTATTTACCCGGCTACAAAAAGGAGGGTTATGATATAATCAGAATACTTATGCATGCATGAATGAATGTATGTATGTGTGTATGTATGTTGGTCTATTTGTACATGATCACAATTTAGCAACCTTTTTTTGTAGGAATCAACTATTAGTAAATCGTCAGAGTTTTTAAGCTACAAAAACTTACTTACAAAAAAGGAGGCTATCGATTTCACGCGTATGTCTACACTCATATTATAAAGAGGAAAGGTTTGATTTTTTGTATGTTTGTATTTTAGTATTCAGACAAACGAAAAAAATACAGACCTGATTAAAAAAATATTCGTATTTGAACGCTACATTATCAGCGAGTAACATGGGCACTATTTTATTTTTTGAGAAAGTAGAGATCCTTACAAAATTTTTATAGTTTATTTCATATTGTATTATATGCGTTTATTTCACTACAATACGTGCACTTCTATGAAACTCCGTACTTCACAGAATATGCGTTATAAGTACGGAGTGTCTTGCAACCCTTGCGTTGCAAGCACTGCGCTAGCCTTATTCCGATGATTAGATGCCGAGCAATCAATAAAAACCTATTTGACGGCTGAACGAACCTTGAAGAAATGTAGTATATTGTACTTTGTAGGTACTTTTGGTCCTGGTATAACACGTGTGGGCTACTTTTAAATGAAATGACCACGCGGGCAAAGCCGTGGGCACAGCTAGTTCTAAATAAAATAATTACAATAGAACCAGAACACTATTACTTTAAGAAAAGTTAATATGTAATACCGATTCAAAAATACAATTTATAATGGAAAGAGTTACAATAGTTTCTTACCCCCCTTTTCTCAATCAACAATATATAGCTAAGTGCACATCACCAAAACAAAACATTAAACACCACTTCAAAATCGGTCCATTTGATTGGGAGCTACGATTCTCACGATACGATTCCCTCCCCCCTTTCCCCATTATAGCTAAGAACCATCTCCCTCACACCAGATTTCAAACAAAAAACCACATCAAAATCGGTCCATTCGTTTGGAAGCTACGATGCCATAGACAGACACACACTCAAAGAAACACACAGTGACACATACAGTGATACACAACCTAAACTTATAACACCCGTCTCTTTGTACGGGGGTTATAAAAGAATCTTACATAAATTGACTACTGAGATAAATTTTATGCAGTACCACACTGTATGTTTATTCTTTAAAATATGAAAGAACATTTATATGAAAACAAATCGATTTATTAATAAAAACTAAACCATTTATGATACAGTTGATGTGGGACAGCAATAAAAGTCTATCATTTTAAATAAACCAAGAATCATTCAAATTTGTTCAAAAATCTTTCATCTTTATTATCCCATTAAAAAACTGCTGAACTAATTTTGATGAAATTTATATGGAACTACGCTGAAAATCTACCCTTTTGAATAAAACAACAACAACCATTTAAAAGGTTTAGAAATCTTAGAGATTTGGGGCAATATAAACTCAAAATCAAAGGATGTACTAGAAAAACTATTGAACCAATTTTGATACAATTTATATGGGACCACCGAGAGAGTATAACCATTAAAAAAAAAACATGCTGTCGAACATATAACCGTCTCCTTTTGTGAAGTCGATTAAAAATATACATTGGAGTGACACGTTGCCATGGAAACGAAATAATAAGAAGTACTTATGTCAAGTACGTGAGTAATGATTAAACATTTAAAAAAAACACCATGATCGTTGCTGCAAAAGATTTTGAATTACGCTTACTGGCGTTTTTTTTAGAAATTACACTGCGTACAAAAATTCTAGAAGTAAGAATAATGCCGCGGTGTGAGCACTACCCGTGCGAAACCGGGGAAAATCACTAGTATGTAATATTGTTAAAAATTGGTACTTATTAGTAGTATTCATTTTATGTAGGTCTATATGGGTAGGTATCTAAACGAATGTTACTACTTTGTATCTCAATTTCAATGTCCTACTTTGTATCTCAATCCTACGAATAAATAATACGTCTCTCAATCCGATGACTTTAGAAGCCCGTCAATCGATGAAATAATATTAGACGACTAAACGAAAGGTAAATTGTCATTTTGGTCCTGGAATACATAGGCTACATTTTCCCCAGAAAAATGTCCATGCGGGAAAAGCCGCGGAGGATAATTTAAAACTATAATCTATACCTATAATATTCTAGTTTATTCTTATCTTACGTTTTTTTTTTTGCCAGATGGAAGTATATATATTTATTAAAGCTATATTTTGTGAGTTTTTAGAGTTATTCAAACATTTTTCTTTCCGTCGAAAATAAAATATGGCAGTTGTATGTATGCCGCTTGATACTTATATTTCCAATAGCACTCTCGCGGTTAAGACGAATCCAATGATACCTCATTTAAAAAAAAACATTTAGCCGTTTAGTATGTAGGACGTGCCAAACCCTCCGCAGTCGGGTAATAAATGAAGTTATTTTTTTCGGATTCTGAAATAGTATCTTATTGGGGTTTTTTTTTGCGCCATTTGGGGAAATTACGAAAAATTCATCTGCCCCCGATTCAGAACCATTCGATAACGAACCTAATCGATTCGATTCGATATAGTGAATGAAAAATGTATTGAATTCAACGATTTCAAACTGAATCCACAGAATAAATAATAACTAATCGATCGACAAGCTCCCCGATTTAGATACCTTTCGATAACTCAGCAGTGCTATTACGGAATGTTGATCATATCGGTTTGAAGCCAAGTTCTGTGGTCAGCGGCCCGACCACACGACCCAATTACAGAACTTGGCTTCAATCGAATTCTCAATATCGCAACCACTAATGCCTTGCGATAGAGTCGAAATTGCTATGAAAAAAGTGATAATCCGATTGTAACCAAGTTCTGTAATTGGGCCACAGGGGCCCGACCAAAAAACTT
This sequence comes from Alsophila aescularia, assembly GCA_946251855.1. Lineage (NCBI taxonomy): Eukaryota > Metazoa > Arthropoda > Insecta > Lepidoptera > Geometridae > Alsophila > Alsophila aescularia. Next base: position 32,594,946 of record OX276376.1, read on the forward strand.
AGCTTCAATCGGATTCTCGGTATCGATATCACTAATGCCTTGCGATAGAGTCGAAATTGCTATGAAAAAAGTGATAATCCGATTGTAACCAAGTTATGTAATCGGCGGCCCGATTATTATTATTGATATCGATACTTACAATCCGATTGTAACCAAGTTATGTAATCGGGCCGCGGGCCGCGGGCCCCTGGAGACCCTGGGCTGCGTTCACTTACTACGCTCGAATCATCCGTGCGATTATCGCTCGATCATCCGCAGTGGTATTACGTAGGGTTGATCATATCGGTTTCAAGCCATCAAATTCATTGTGCCTTGCGATAGAGTCGAAATTGCTATGAAAAAAGTGACAATCTGGTTGAAGCCAAGTTCTGTGGTCGGGGTCCCGGAATTAGTGAACGACTTTGGCAGTCCACATAGCACTGACAACTATCAAGTGTCAGATTCATACTATTCCTCCCCTCCCCTACTATTTTTCTCTGTGATTTTTCGGGTGACCCAGGCGAACGCCCGACGACACCGTGAACGATTTCGAGTGATCGCGCCGGTGATCCATGCGTCCTCGAACGTAGTAAGTGAACGCACCCCTGCAAATCTAATATGCAGCGTTGCCAGTATGTTACTTATATAACATTTTACGTTACTTTTAACCCTCTCATGTTACTTTCATATTACACGACTCAAAATGTTAATTTTACGTAACTTTTACGACTAAAAATATATTCTAATTTTATCCAGCAAACAAAAAATTATCGTGAAACGGAACGCACCAAACGAAGTTTTCGTTCGTCGCGTTGGCGCACTTGGTTTGGAGCCATCTCGTCTTGAATTAGAATAAAAGCGAAATGGACCAATCGCGAAAACATTTAACTTTTGCTGTAAAGATGAAGACTTTTTTAACCGAGCGAGCGTGAAGTGCGAGCGAAGTGTCTCCGTTTTAGCTTGGGCAAAAATGCTTTCGTATGTGTTTCTGGCTGTCCGCTTGTCCGGGTGTTCTCCACTTCAGGTTGCGTTTCTCAACCGATCTAGACAAAACTTGGTATACAGGTTTAACAAATTTTTTGAATTTTATAGTCGTGGATTTTTGATTGGGAGACTTCCTCAAAAAAGGGGCAAAAAGGGGACTACTGAATATGTCTGCCTTATTAAATCCGATTTCAATGGTTATTTTTTTATTTGTTAGGTAGTAACTTTAAGTTGGACTTGGAACTTGGAAAAAATTGGTGTAGATTTGATTAGGATCTTCGACGTGACGAGCAGAATAGCTCCGCAAAATGCAGTAAATTGCTCACTTATAGGTTTCTTCCAGTGGAATCAGCTCTTTACCTGCTAGTCAGGGATTGATGGAGCACCTTGGTTAGTTTAACAATATGTTAACTAGATGGCGCTACTGTACACCGCTAGACTGTTTGCAAAAAAGTTTGTGTTCGCGAGGTCTACAGCTCTTAGAGCCACATGTTTTATTTTTTGTCTAATAAAGTGCCATATAATAATATTAGAGTCATTTTCTTCATAAAATAAGATAATGTTACTCCTCTCGTGAAAATGTTACTTATTGAGCTGTCTCGTGTTAATTTGACCATCGGCCACTTGCAACACTGCAAATATGGCCGTCATCTTTATGTAGTCTGTGGATTCATATAAAAGTCTGTGTGTGGATTTAATACAAAGAGTATAGTAATCTATGGGGGATTTAATACAATTTTTGCTCTCGTGCCGTGTTCGTGTCGTTGAGCGTCCCTAAAATTATTTGAATTTTGAAGCATTTCTTCGTTTCGTTAATTTCCAGGCATCCTTCATACGCATATAATTTAAAGTTATTTGTGATTTTAATAGTAATAACCGATTTTTCTCTGTCGTGGTGTAGAGTGATCAAGATGCACGGTTCAGGGGACAATAGCAATAGCTACGTCATAAAGCTGCGCGGTTTACCGTTCTCAACCAACGTCGATGATGTGATGAGCTTTCTTAGCGGGGTCAACATCTTGGACGGAAAAAATGGTAAGAAATTACTATATTACTACACTGCTTCGAGATGGTAATCAATCGTCAATCTAACCATGATGTCGGCGAAAGGAGACTTAGTGACAAAAAAATACATTCGACAAGCAGGAGAATGTATCGCATGAAAGAACTTATGGCCATTACATATGGCGCCGCTGCTTAGCGCAGCGGCACCGCAACTATCCGCGATAGATTAGTATGGATCTCGCCGCCGTCGCAGCGGAGCCATGTGTAATCGGCCTAAATCTTCTACTTAAATTTTATTGATGCTTCTGTGAGAAAATGGTATCTTCTGCATATCATAATAATGTACTTTACCTCTGGTGTCAGAGTTAGGCCGTTCAAGGATGTCTGACCTGGCCTAACGACGATGGCTTAACATGCACTCTGAAGCATGAGTGATGGCAAAGCCGTACAAACACTAGTGGCTCTGTAAGCTGTACACAAACTTTTTGAAAACAATTTACACAGTAGCGCCATCTAGTTAACTCAATGTAAAACTAACATTAATAACCTAGGTGCTCCATCAATCCCTACCTAGTGGGCAAAGGGCTGATTCCATAGGTAGAAACCTAAAAGTAAGAAATTTACTGCTTTTTGAGGAGCTATTCTGCTCATTACGCCGAGGATCCTTATCAGATCTTCAACAAATTTTTATGAGGCTAATTTAAAGTTACTTTAATAAAAAAATAACCATCAAAACTGGATCTAATAAGGTGGAGATATTCAGTAGCCCCCTTTTTATACCAAGTTTCTTTTATATTTTTCATAGTAATATTGTGACAATTAAGCAAACAAATATAAAAATGATTGATATTTCACAATCATGCCCACGAGCCTGTGTTAAGGCACTGTAGAAGACAAAACTTTATTTTTGCAATGATAAATCAAATTCGAAAGAAGTATGTATGTTAATTTCATTTTAATGTTTCTAAGGGAAACTAGGTCTCTATTTTAAATTTTTGATTGATAGAACAGTTTTTTGAAAAAAATACGAAAAAAAAGTGTTTAACACACTTTTTCCGAGTCTTGTGTATAAATAAAAATGAAATGCTGTTCGATAGTAACCGCATTACTGAGATTGGCTATAGCAACTTGGCAATTATTTTGTTTTAAAATGTTTGTAATAATCCAAATTAGGTTTTTTTGAGCAAGAAATACAGATTTTTTTATTTATTTTTTTCCTTTTTCTAGAGTACATTTTAAGTGTACTCTATTTATATTACAATCTAGCCATCATTTAGGCTAATAAGTAATTTAAATTTAACTTAAACTGTTAGATTGAATATAACTAAGAATGTGTCCAATAACACTTTTCTTACAGTCTCTATTAAGGCGAAGACACTTTGTTCATGTGTTCTTTATACGTAGCACTTGAACCACATTTCACTAATACAATAACACTAAACTAACTCGAACGGTTTTGTTCTTTTGAGTCTTCTCACTATGTCCGTGTGGTCGAGGAGCTGGATTGCCTCGACATTCACATGATGATGAAGTCTTTTTTCATGAGCTTCTGCATATTTCTTGACTACTTTATCAACAAACTCTACTTTAGGGTCCTGATGGAGATCGTCATTTCTTATGTACCAAGGTGCATTCACTATTTCCCTCAGTACTTTATTCTGGAAGCGTTGTATTGATAATATGTTGCTCTTTATGGTGCAGCCCCATAGCTGTATACCATACGTCCACACTGGCATTAGGACTAGTTTATATAGTAAAAGTTTATTAGGTTTTGACAGCGTAGCGTGTCTCCCAAGCAGCCAATACATTATTTTAAACCGTAGTTCTAATTCTTCTTTTTTCTTCTTGACAAGAGCTTTCCAGCGGAGCTTAGCGTTAAGTGTCATACCGAGGTACTTTGCTGTATTCTCATAAGGGATTTGCTTATTATTAATAAATATTGGTGAATAATGATGCTTTTTGTAGCTAAAGTCTTTATGGATTGATTTAGATTCATTCAGTTTAATTTTCCATTTTTTGGTCCAGTCATAGACTTCATTAACAGCCATTTGGACCTTTTCTGCTGCTTCTTCGTGGGTACTTTCAACAGCCATTATAGCAGTGTCATCAGCAAAGGTCCCAATAATGTTATTTTCTATTTCAGGTATATCACAAGTGTATAGCAGGATTGTACAGGACCGGACCTAAAACACTTCCTTGTGGTACTCCTGCTTTTATTTCCTTTAGTCAGAATAGGCATCTTCTTGTCTAATATGAAAAGTTCTGTTTGATATATATGATTTTATAATATCTACATACTGTTTTGGCAGCTTCATTCTCAATTTGAATATGAGGCCCTCATGCCATACTTTATCAAAAGCTTGCGCAACATCTAGGAATACGGTGGAGCACACTTTTTTATCTTCATATGCTTTTTCGATAATGTTTGTGATTCTGTGCACTTGGTCTATGGTTGAGTGCTTTTCTCTAAAACCAAATTGGTGATCTGGTATAAGATTCATGCTATCTATAGTTGGTTTTATTCTTTTAAGCAATAGTTTTTCGAAAAGTTTTGACATTATGGGTAACAGAGAGATTGGCCTATATGAAGTAGATTCATGAGGCGGTTTTCCAGGCTTTGGTATCATTATAACTTCAGCAACTTTCCATAAATCGGGTACACTCTTTAGTCTCAGTGAGGCATTGATGAGGATTGTTAGCATAACTATACCCTTTCTTGGTAGATTATGTAATATTTCCCCTGATATCAAATCATAGCCAGGTGATTTATTTGGGTTTATACTTGATTTAATTTCTCGTTCAACTTCTCCCGGTGTGACTAATTTGATATTTTCTTCACATCCATGTAGCATCATACTATCGTCTAAAGTAAGGGCTTCATTTGTTCCGTCCTCGTTCGGATGAAAGATGTTTTCTAAGTGGTCTGCAAACCTTCTAGCTTTTTGGTCATTGCTGTATGCCCATTTCCCGTTAACATCTTTTATTGGTGGAATTTGGGTAATTGGCCTTTTCAAATTTTTAGTAGCCTTCCATAATGAGTAGTCTGTACTGCGCTCACTGGTAAGCTTCTGGAGATAATTGTTAGTGAAGTCATCATTAAAATTTTGGATTTGCCTCTTAACTTTTTTCGTAAGATTGTTCAGCTGTTTTTTGTTTTCAGGAGACCTAGACTGATGCCATATTTTCCTTTATTTTCTTTTTTGCGTTATAAGTTGTTTAATCCACAGAGGGTATATCTTTCCCTTGACCTTATGAATGTCTGGCGTGTTTTTCCATGATGTTTGTTGAAATACAGTAAAAATAAAAAAATTAAAGTTTACATCAATTTTGCTGTGGGATTTTTGTATGAACTCAAACTTGATTTGGATGCTTCGTTTGAAAAAGAATAAACAAAAGGCACCTGATAGTAGTGCTTCTCTCCTTTAGCTTGCCTTATGACACATCAAGGGTAAAAAAAAGTTTTAACACAATCCGAGGCGGCACCGGCTGTGATCGTACTTAGAGAGTATGGGGAATGACAGTGTGGTGACAGCCGCATATTTATGAAGTTATAATAATAATAGCCTTTATTCAGATAGTATTTAAAGTTACATTGTACATACTAAATTCACGTAACACTTGTTATTTTTTGTTTTATTTGCATCGACTCCCTGTCTGTATGCCACTAGTTGGCATAGGCCTCCTCCAACTGTCGCCATTTCCCTCTATCTTCAGCCATTCTAGTCCATGTGCCACCTGCTATGGCTTTAATGTCATCAACCCCCCATCTAAATGGTCTGCCTCGTTTTCTCTTCTTGTCACTTGTTAACCAATTCATGACTAATTTTGACCATTTTTCTCTTCCTCCGATTGTATGGCCTGACCACTTCCACTTAAGCTTTTTTTATTGTTTTTATCACATCTTTTGATTTTGTATGTTTCTTAATGATTACAATTTTTATTCTATTTGATAGTCTTTTACCTATCATACTTCTTTCCATGGAGTTCTGACAGCTTTCTATCTTTTTGTTGTGTATTTTTGTGATTTTTGAAGTTAGTTTACATCAAACACTGCTACCACAGTAGAAAATTTATTTGCTTATAGTAAAAACCTTATTGTCTAGGAAATAAGGTTGAAAGTATGTTGCTATACTGTCAAATATAAAATGATTTTGGCACACAGATTGCGGTCCAGACATTATCCATCTAACAAGTTTGGTTATTTGATGAAAAAGGTAAACTCACCGAATTGCGAAGCATGTGGTGTTATTGAGGATGTTTATCACTTGTTGATGGAATGTGTCAGGAACAGGACGGAAAGAGAGTCTCTGATAAAAAAATATGATTGGAAAAAATACGACATTGGATCATACATTAAAATATTAGCGGAACCAACAACAGATGCTGCAATATCATTGTACAAGTTATTTTTGCATCAGTGATTTTCTGCTTTCGTAATTATAGGTTGAATAGGTATGGACATGTTTAGGATACGATGGGGCTGACATGCCAATAATTGTAAAAGCCCCAAATTAAGAACAGGATAAAAAAAAGTAAAAAAATGGTTATGGGCTTTAAATGTGTGCCAACCCACACTCGAACAAAAAACGATCGCAACACCATTGCTTTTCTATACAATTTTTCTGTGATATTGACAGTACGGTTGTGACAGTGTTGTGATTTTGTATGAACTTTTTCACTGCCAATCTTGAATACGGCACCACTCCGGGAAGTGTTTTTAAGCTAGTAAACAATAAATTGCTAACTGCTTACTATTTTCTGATCTGTCTCTTTTCAGGAGTGTACTTGACTGAGGTTCGTCCCGGCAGACCATCTGGAGAATGCTTTGTGGAAGTGGTAAGCCAATACGATGTGGAGGAAGCCCTCAAGAAAGACAAGGAAAACATGGGCAAGAGATATATTGAGGGTTAGTAGAAAACAATACATTCGCAAATTCGTGCCCTAAACAGCTTAAACCCAAATCAACTTCCTATTGAACCCAAATTTATCAATGATGCAGTGATTGTTGTGTGGTCAGTCTATGGGTACCAGACAACAGACAAACATACATAGATACATACATCCATGACTCTGAAACAATCATTTCTGCTCATTACACAAATTATTGTCAACTGGTCGTCAAATGGGCCAACATTGTAAAAAAGACAAACATCAATAATATTGACAAACTCACACATTTAAATTAATCATTTCAGTGTTCTCCACTGATCGCCAGGACATGGAATGGGCACTGAACGCCATGAAACAAAGCGAGAATGGCTTTGATGGCATTCCTTTTGTCTCTGACAACATGGGAATTGTCAAACTGAGAGGCCTGCCCTTCGGCTGCTCGAAGGAGGAGATAGTACAGTTCTTTGATGGTAAGGATCAACTAAGGAAAATATGTAGATTTCAAATGTGTTGTTGTTGGGGGTGCGTAGGATAGAAGGTAGTTGTGTTGTGGCAAAATAGATAGATAGATGAACTCTTTATTGATACACCACAATATAGAAATATATAACTAATAAACTTAGTCTAACAAAAATATCTTACAATTGCAACATGTTTTTTAAAATAATATATTTTCTAAAGTTATTGTGGCTATTTAAAATCCTCCTGTCAATCATACTGTCATTGATTCTATTAGGATCAAACTACATATTTTCATAAAAGATAGGTACAGAAATTATTATTTTCAAAATGTTACATCATTCCAGTATCTGCACTTCTGTATTAACCCAAATAAAGGTGGAAATCCTCAGTAAAAATTTGCTGTAAGTTATTAAATGAAAACGGTACAGTTAACATCCTTCTTGCAAGATAATGTGTCTAACTGGCAACTTATAACTTCCAACACCATTTGCATTGGCTATGTGACAATAGGAGATTCTGTTAGTGGTCTCCTTATTCTATTATGTGGTGGTAAGGCCTACACTGACATCCCGTTTAGTATTGTGCATTTCCCCTTGCCAGCATCTACCCATGCCCACCCAGCTTCTTTCCAAGCCAACCCAGCTCCTTCCCAAGACAACCTAAGCCTACCTTTCTCCTTCATTAGCCAATCCAGCGCTAAGGGGGAGGGGGTCGTGGGGACTTCCCCCTTACCCTTCCATTCCCCCACTCCCCTCCCTCTACGTCAGTACTGATGTCTATAGCCAACCCAATCCAGCTCCTTCCCAAGTCATCTAAGCTTATTCCCAATCCAACCTTGCTCCTTCCTAACATAACTTTCTCCTTCATTAGCCAAACCAGCTTGTCAAGCCAACCCAGCTCCTTCATAAGCCAAACCACATCAGTCTCCATCCCAACCCACGTCAGCTCCTTCCCAACCTATCCCAGCTCCTACCCAATCCAACCTATACCACCCAGCTCCTTCCCAGGCCAACCCAGGCCAACCCAGTTCCTCCCAACACAATAATTTCTCTTAGAAATACATGATCAACCATGTCTTAGGGCAATCCGCATTGCAACAATCCTGCAATACTTTGATGCAACCTCCAGCCAACAGAGGCCACAACACAACACCCGTACCATCCACCCGTTGAACTAAACTTGTGTAATGGGGCTCCAGGGATCCCCCTGTCACCGGACGGTGTGCACTTGCTAACGGACGCGACGGGGCGGGCGTCGGGAGAGGCGTTCGTACACTTCAATGACAAAGGGGGCGCGCAGGAGGCTCTCAGGCGGGACAGGGAGAAAATAGGACACAGGTGGGGGGCGTAAGCTCATTTTGGTTGTGCACATGGTTTGAAATGGCTCGGTGGAGCAGGTGGTTTTGGACAAGGTTGATATGCTAGCCTGTAAGTTTTTTTGACTTGTCAACGTTGTGGTCAGTTCACTTTTAGTACATTTTTGTGGTAGGTTTCTTGGTGGAGGACTCACTCAATAAACCAATAAACTACTCGCTACCTATAAGAATTTTTAAGTAGAACATTGTTAGGACATTATATTGTTACCAATGATCTTTTACATATTTTTTTCATACAATTCTAAATTAGATGCACAGGCATGGCCCTTAGCAATAAGCGAATCGTTTGTCGCATTATACAGTTTAATAATAAGTTCAGAAAGCAAAGAGTTATACAGATCCAGCACACAATAACCATTTTCCTTTTATTTAGAACTTGTTCCTTTTTTGCTACATGGACTCTTAAATTAGCTCTAAAATTATCATATTTTTTTTAAACTAATGATTGGGTAGATGGTCCAAATCACCAAATATGCTCACCGGCCAAAAACCAGACCACAAATGCTATATTATATTTGGTGTAGTGGGTTCAGTAAGGTACCTCCGACGTTATTGGCTCTATGGTTTCAACTTAGCATGCGTACCTACTGTTTAATTTTATTTATTTTGAAACTTTCTAATCATATTGTCCAATAACAATTGAGGGGTTATAATATATATTATGGGGAATGTATTATATTGGGAATGCAAAAATTTGTAATTTAAAGTTTGAATAATTCTGCACTTTCATATTGCTTCAATAAGACATTAAAATTTGGGGACCAATATCACCAGAAATCTTTAGATTTACCCAAGTGTTTATTCAAATGTTTGTTTGACAACCTTCTATCTAGGAACTCAAAATATTAGCAAAGCGGCTCCTGATAGTAAAAAAAAAACTATAAATTAATTCTCGCAGTTAAAAATTTTGAATCTGAAGATTGTCTGTAGATATTTGTCCAGTTCCCCACTGCTTGTCTGGTTAAGCATTGTATAAGAGTGTTAGAGGAAAAGCAAAGAGATCCAAGTCGGTTCCAAGCTTTACCACTTTCATACTTAAATAATTTAACAAGACAAGATAAGTGTCATATTGTAGCATAGCGAAAGTGCATTCTGATTGGTTGTTGAGTTGTCAAAGGTAAAGGGCGAGCGAGGGGCGCGGGGACGAAGGGAAGAGGGAAGCGGGAAACGGAAGACGAAGAGGGGAAGATGGCGACACGGCGGATGTTGCTTATTTGTCTATGGTATCATGTTTAGATAAGATTTTCAGCTCTTCGACTAGTGAAAGCAATGACTACTTTATTTTGACAGAAATGTCTTTTAGATGTATGCAACTCTTAACTGTAGCTCATCATAAAAAAAAATATATATGAATAGTGTCTGTCAATATGTATAGGATTTAATAGTAATTGTTTTTCTCTTCAGTTTTACAAACAATCTATTGAAAGACAGCATTGTTACTAAACTCAAAGTCACATACCTGTCATACACATACATTTATTAATGTTGTTGATTAAAAAAAAATTGATTTGTTATATAGCAATGAGTGTGTGAAGTAGGATCTACCAGCAGTACAAAAACTGGCCAAACTCGTTGTTTGTTTGCTTGACAAAGTACGCCAAAAAAGGCTTGACTTTTGCTCATAAATTATAAGTTAGTTATCTTTGCCTCTACAATGTGTCTTTAAATCTCCATTTTAAAACTCGGTTTTTCAAGGAAGCAGATTCAGGTAAAATATTCCACTGTTTAGATGTCTCAACAAGAATCAAGTGAAAGAATAGACAGATGCAGAGATGATTGGGGGTTCAAATCCCTCAATTCTTATTTTACTACGTTTTTATTAAGTTACTTTCTTTTTTATCTGTCTGTCTGTTGTTCCAGCTGGAATCATGCAACTCAAATTTCGAGCACTTCCCAATTAGCTATCCGGCTGAAACTTTCAGGGTAGCTCACAAATCGATGACAGAGCATTCTAAAAAAAAAGCTATAAAAAATACGTGATTTTTAGATTCGTTTTTTAATCTACATTATCTGCTTGTTTCCTTTATAAAAATCATAAGTGTTGATTAACACCATACGTGAATTAGTCACCAAGATGCGTGCCAAGGGTATTGGTTAAGACATAACCCCCCTTTTTATGGTGGAGATCTATGTTTAGCAGCGGACATCTTTTGGCTGATTATTAGATGTGATGATCTGTTAAATCAAATTTCTCCAGTCCACTCTCATCTGCAGGTACATTGAGGTGTTCATGAGCAATGCAGATGAAGTCCGACAATACGGTGCTAGAATGGAAGGCGGCTTTCGCTCCTCGAGGGGTGGTCACCGGCCTACTCCGTACGACCGGGGCGATAGATTTGGACAGAGATTCTCTGGTCGGGGAAGACCTAACGCTTTTGTAGGAAGAGGTCAGTATAAACTCGTAACTGCAGTTAGTTTTGGTACAGGACAGACAACGGAAATGAATATGACTCTGATGGTAGGTTCGCAGCAAATATTCTATGACCACGGTTGCTGATACACTTGTAGAAGAAAGAAAACAATCAAGGATGGAACACTTGCCTAGATGATACACCGAACATCATAGTGAATCCGGGTAGGTCTTGAGCCCTTCCGACATGGCTGCTTCTCCGATCATCTAGCTATCAGAACTTCGGCAAATTTCAAAATAAAACACTGTCTATAGTGCCCATGGAAACGGAATATAGAATAACGTTTGCACACTACTGATTGGCGGTTGAATATCTGGCAAAGAAGTAGGTAGTGTAGTACTTCGCACCATTCTTCATGGTACACGGGCGAATGAGACAAAATATACCTTATCTTCTTCGCTGAACGGCGCTTGCTTGTAACTCAGACCTCTCATAAAGTGTAGACTGCTCTGTAATTCTTCAGGCGGTACACTTGGGTAGGTGTGTATAATTACTAAATGTTTGTTTCGCAGGCGGCAGCGGGTTTGCCAGCTCGCGCGGCGGGTTCCGCGGCCGCGGAGGACCGGGCGGCGGCGGCGGCGGCAACCACTCCGTGCACATGCGCGGTCTGCCCTTCAAGGCGTCTCCGCAAGATATCGCATACGTAAGTTACTATTGTTTCCCTAGCAGCCAGAGGTTTCGGTATTTTCCCAGTCGGTAGTTATGTTTTTCTCAGGTGGCTGTTATGTTTATCCAAGGCCGCAGTTACCATCGTTTCTCAGGCAGCACTTACCATCTTTCCCAAGTGCCATTTACCATTGTTTCCCATGCAGCAGTGGCTTTTTCCCCATGCAGCAGTTACTATTATCATAGACCAAATATTGGTATATGCTATTATATTGTATCCCAAGCAGCAGTTACTATTATATTGTATCCCATGCAGCAGTTACTATTGTAATCCATGCAGCTCAGTTGCCATTGTTTCCCAAGCGGCATTTATCGTAGTCTTTTAAGCGCTAGTTACTTTGAGTTCGTTTGAGTCTGATGAAACGTGACACGTACGTACCGTACGTTCCAAAATCGGGAGAAAGCCACAAAATCCGTCTCGCAGAGACATTGAGAAGTTGCTTTTCGGGGCATGCTCATAATTGCCCGAAGGTCGTCCTCCGCGCGCTGAAGCAATGGTGAATTCCAAGTTCAAAGCCTTCACATGTTCCCTGAAAACTGAAAACAAATACCTCTAAGCACTAAAGCTGAGTGCGTATTGGACACGCATAGACTTGGGTGTGTGTTTCCGTGTTCCGTGTGGGGCCGTGGCGGTCTCGGCTTAGAAAAAGACCCCTGCCAATCCTCCCGTGGATGTCGTTAGAGGCGACTAAGGGATTACACACCGGAAGATGGGCAGCAGCGTCTTCCGAGCACATATTTGCTACATTGCGGTCACCAATCCGCCCGTCAAGCGTGGTAACTATGGCAAACCCCCTCCCCCCCTCCCCCCCCACGGTGGAGCAGGGGGTGCTAAGAATCTCCGGCAGAGACCCAGCTACCAACCCCCACGATCTCTGGACCTGCGCTGGGGTATTATAGGGTTATCAGAATTCCGAAGAGAGGGAGAGGATACGATGACCCTCAATTCCGCCAACTTACTCTTTTACCGGGAGGGCGACCAGCAGTCCCAACACGGTGTCGGGTTTCTCGTCCACAAGTCCCTCGTCAACAACATAATGAAGATCGAGCAGGGTGGCATACTTTATACTCAGAATTACCGAACGGTATTCGTTGAAGGTCATACAGGTGTACGACTGCACGCCCCACACTTGAAACGCTCGGACGATGAAGTGGAGGCTATGTATGATGACATTTTTAATGCCATACATGCCCCGAAAACATACTTGGTGATGGGGGACTTCAACGCATGGCTGGGCATGAGGAATGGCGATGAATTTAGAGTGGGGCAGTTTAGATTTGGACAGCGGAACCAAAGGGGTCAGCGATTGGCCGACTTCATGCAGAAGGAGGGATGATGAACTCATTTTTGAAGAAGCGCCCGTTCAGGAAATGGACGTGGCTACACCCCAGCCGGTCATAAGCACGAGGTAGATTTCATTTTGACGACATAAGCATATATTCAATGATGTCTCTGTGATCAACAGGGTTAAGACCGGCAGTGATCACCGCATGGTGAGAAGCTCATTGAATATCAACGTAAAGCTGGAGAGGTCTCGTTTGATGAGATCTACTCTTCGCCCAAGGGTTAAGACCGGCAGTGATCACCGCATGGTGAGAAGCTCATTGAATATCAACGTAAAGCTGGAGAGGTCTCGTTTGATGAGATCTACTCTTCGCCCAAGTCCTGCCCAAATCCAAAACCCCGAGAGCTTTCAGTTGGAGCTCCAAAATCGCTTCCAAATCCTTACCGAATGCGATACAGTGGACGAACTAAACAACGGGCTGGTGGAAATTGTTCATGCGGTCGGGTCGGAGTTCTTTAAGACCCCGCAAAAAAAGAACGCAGTAACACTCTGAGCATACACTCAAACTTATGGCAGAACGAGGCGAGATAAGGCTGCAGTCTTCAGTGGATATGTCGTGTTACACCTTGCTAAATAAACAGATCTCCAAGTCAATGCGACACGATTTGCGTTCCTATAATACTACTTGTATTAAGAACGCAATAGAGCGGAACAAGGGCTCCAAAGTGTTCGCAAGAGATCTGTCTATTGGGTAAAGCCTGTTGACGAAGCTGAAAACCGATCGTTTCGTCGAAGCCAGAGATATTGTGTGAGCTCGAGAAGTTCTATGGACAATTATACACCTCATCGCGTGGTCCTCCTAGCATGACTAGCGATGCAAGAGCCCGTTTGACCCGACATTATACCGAAGATATCCCGGACGTCAGCTTATACGGGATCAGAATGGCTCTCAAACAGCTTAAGAGCAACAAGGCACCAGGGGAGGACGGAATAACGACAGAGCTGACAGAGCTTGACAGAGCCTGAAAGCGGGTGGAACACCGGTACTTAAAGTCCTTCAGAAGCTGTTTAACTCCGTCATCCTCGAGGGTACTACGCCAGAGGCGTGGCACAGGAGCGTAGTGGTTTTGTTCTTTAAGAAAGGTGATTTTGTTCATTAAAAAAATAAGTTCAGCTCTATTTAAATGTAAATACAAGGGTCTTCTTTTGAACCGTTCCAAAAAGCAGTTTGAAGCAACCTTTAAAACAAAATAACAAAACACACACGCACACACCCTCTTTCCATCAAATTACACACTTATACACATACAAACCGACCCCCATCCCCTTACACTCATCTCCCGCATATTGTAGTCAACGGTGAAACTTTGAATCACAGAGTTTACGGCCTTTAGTAAATTAATTTTGTAAAGTCCATCATAAGTGCTGTTTTGCAATTATGTTTTTTTTTGTGTACAAAATAATAAATTGATATTTATTATTTTTTGATTACTGCTCGCTTAACACTTTATTTGCGCTTGACTAACACCAGAGTTCAAGCAACGGGGTATGCTGAAAACCAGCCCTGCGTAGACTAAGAGTCTAAGAGCTCTTAGTCAAGCTCTTAGTCTAGAGACTAAGAGCTTGTTTGACAATTGGGGTATCCCAATTGTCAAACAAGCTCATTATTGTAAAAAAAACATCAGATATGCATGCTAACATGACGCGCGGCACGGTAAATTTAATGTTACTAATTGTCGCGAGTCATGTTATCGTGGAATATCTATTTTTTTGATTGTGTTGATTGTTTTTATTTGTTTGTTGGCAATAAATACATATTTTTTTTATTATTATTATTATAAAACCCTCTTGAAGAATTATAGGCCCATTTCGCTGCTGAGCCACGTGTATAAGCTGTTTTCGAGAGTAGTTACAAACCGTCTCGCTCGTAGGTTTGACGACTTTCAGCCTCCCGAACAAGCTGGATTCCGGAAAGTCTTTAGCACCGTAGACCACATCCATACGCTCCGGCAGATTATACAGAAGACCGAAGAGTATAATCAGCCACTATGTCTAGCGTTTGTGGATTACGAAAAAGCCTTTGATTCAGTTGAGACCTGGGCAGTGCTACAGTCATTACAGCGGTGCCAGATTGATTACCGGTACATCGAAGTGTTGTAGTGTTTGTACAGCAAGGCCACTATGACAGTCCGTCTTCAGGATCAGAGCATGAATTCTATCCACGTGCAAAAAGGGGTGAGACAGGGAGACGTTATTTCTCCGAAACTGTTCACCTCAGCACTGGAAGATATATTCAAGCTTCTGAACTGGAACGGATATAGTGTTAACATCAATGGCAAATACATCACTCACCTTCGATTTGCTGATATAGCCATCATGGCAAAAGCCCTGGAAGACCTAAGCACAATGCTCAGTGACCTCAATATTGTTTCCCAACAGGTGGGACTTAAAATGAACATGGGCAAGACGAACATCATGTCAAATGCCCATGTCGTACCCATGCCGGTTTATGTTGGGAACGATATTATCGAAGCTGTTGATCACTATGTCTACTTAGGTCAGACGATCCAACTGGGTAGATCCGACTTCGACACAGAGGTCAACCGACAAATCCAACTCGGATGGGCAGCGTTCGGGAAATTACGCCATATCTTCTCGTCGCAGATACCAAAGCCTAAAGACGAAAGTTTATAATCAGTGCGTGTTGCCAGTGATGACATACGGCACTGAGACGTGGTCGCTAACTATTGATCTCATACACAAGCTCAGAGTTGCGCAGCGTGCAATGGAGAGAGCTATGCTCGGTGTTTCACTACGTGATAGAATCAGAAATGAGGAAATCCGTAGAAGAACGGATGTTACCGACATAGCTCTCAGATTTGCAAGTTGAAGTGGCAATGGGCAGGCCATATAGTTCGCAGGACCGACAACCGCTGGGGAATAAAGGTTCTCGAATGGCGACCACGAACAAGCAAGCGAAGTGTGGAGAGACGGGGGGTCACGATGGACCGACGACATTGTAGCCATCGCAGGAAGTCGGTGGAAGGAGGTGGCACAAGATCATGGCGCTATTTGGGGGAGGCCTATGTTCAGCAGTGGACTTCTAAAAGCTGACATGATGATGATGATGACTTAGGGTTCCGTAGCCAGGATCCTAAGCTACCCAACTATGAAAACCGCATAGCAATCGGTCCAGTAGATTCTACGTTTTATGCTAACTAAGTTGGTCTTACTTGGTCAGCTAAACTAATTATTTCTCTATTACATAGCCTTTATAATTTTGTTAATAGATTCGTATTATGCGCATGACGCATGGACATGACGTAACGAAGAGTTCCTTTTTTGACTACTTAAAAACTAAACATAAAAATAAAGTTAATCTTCCGTTTGTAGTTCTTCAAACCGATCCGGCCCTTGGACATCAACATCCTGTTCGACAACAGCGGCCGGCCGTCCGGCGAGGCTGACGTCGAGTTCGAATGCCACGAGGATGCCATGCGGGTAAATTACCTTATTATTACCTACGGGTACCTTATTACTTAAAGTTACCTTAAGACCTAAACTTATTACCTACAGTTACCTCAATACTTACAGTTACCTTATGACCTACAGTTAACTTATACCTACAGTTACCTTATGACCGACAGTTAACTTATTACCTACAGTTACCTTATGACCTGCAGTTAACTTATTACCTACTGTTACCTTAATATCTAGTTACCTTATTACCTGCAGTTACCTTATTGCCTACAGATACCTTACCTTATTACCTACAGTTACTTTATTGCATATAGATATACTTTATTACCTACAGCACAGACCAGTATATACGAGAAGACTAGCAATCCCGTACAAAAAATCGTGCATCGCAATAAGCTCAAAATCCTGTATTATATATAGATGGCGCTGTCAAATAGCCTGAAAATTTTCGTTTTGGCATTTGAAGCCGATAAATTTGGGTTACTTCTCTACTAATCGAGCTCAAAAATTGTTTAGCCTTTTTAAGTGTGCTTTATTGCTTCCAAAAACAGTTTTAGTACATTTTGTTTTATATACATAATTTACCACTATTTATGTGGCTACTGGTAGATGGAGTTACAAACGCATAAAAGGTAGCAATCAAAATCACGCATTTTTGCTTCGCTAGATGGAGTTAAAAATACTTAGTCGTTGTATTGCACGGCCAATCGAATCAACATTTTACTCTGTGACCAAATTATGTACGGCCAATAATTTGCTGTCAATATTCCGTTGGCTGGCCTCGTATTATCAGGCAGTACAATACGGGGTGCATAATCAACATGAAGAGATTTACATAAATAAATACGATTAGGACACTTTTTATACAGGGCTATACTGCACAACCAATAATTAATGTACATGTTATAATTAATGTTCGAATTTTCTTTAACTATATCTTAACAACAACACTTATGAATCAATACGCTACCCTATAAATCTCGAAAAACAAACACCAAAATTCAAGCAGGTGACGTCAGTGACCTTAATGAAAACTTTCTTGATAACGTCAATTTGACGTAACAGATGTCACAAACCAACATGACATTTCTAAATGACGTCATGTTTCTGACGAATAAAAACGTCTCAAAATACCCTAAAAAGACGTCATATGGTCACGTTCTTTTGACGCAACATACGTTACAGACCAATATGACACGTCTTAATAACGTCATGTTTCGGACGAATAAAAATCGTCTCAAAATACCCTAAATAGACGTCACATGGTAACGTCACGTAACATACGTTACAGACCAATATGGCACGTCTAAATGACATCATTTTAACGTCAAAAAGCTGCCTCTGACGTTAAAATGACGTCAAAACGGTCCAATATGACGTGCAAAAGACGTCTTAAAAAAACGTAATTACGTTTATAAATATACGTTTTGAATAACATCTTATTTACGTTACCAACTTTATGTATGGACCATGTTATCATTGTATTCATGTAAAACTACTCTTTACTGAAACAATTTTAATTTATTTTCTTTATATACTATTATATATTTATATTTTATTAGTGAGGTTGGACTGTTTTACCTATGTTCATATACTTATATTATTATTGTACTGCAAGGAGCAGACCGCCACAGACCGGCGAGGAGTCCGTCACCTTCGCAATCAAGTCCACAACTGGTCGCACGAGTGTGGGAGACTACGTGAAGGTTCGGGGTTCGCGCGCTTTGATGTGCGTCAAAAAACCGACACAGCTTGGAAAACCGCGAATGCAGCGGAAACGTTGCATAATCATTTGCAAATGTCGTCTTACAGTTGTGGGTTCGTTTATTCGTGCGAATGTGAGTGACCGGGGTAATATTGTGTGGTCGGAGGAAACAATGCGCAAAATTCGACCATCCAAATTAAGTCAACGTGACTTAGTTGATCGTGTGACGGATTCGAATACCAAAGCAAGCCACGGCACCGGGTTTGATCCGCGGCACCGGCTACTTTGGGCAGTCTAAATAATTTAATTTAAAATAAAACTGAGACAGACTGACTTGAACATCTAGTCAGTAAACGTCCACTCCACGAGAATAAAAAGAAAAAAAAAAGAAATACATAAATGAACATTTAATTTTGTTGTTATTAAATACGTCGCCTGGACGTCGCATATTAGTCATTTTTTGACTTGATGATTTTTGACGGACTTGTTATTTCGTTTTCATGGCAACCATTCCTTTCAGCGAGTATTCAACATGTTCTAGTTTTCCCGTGGAAACTTCCACAGAATTCGTGGGATTTTCCGGGATAAAAAGTATTGTATGTTTTATTCTAGGTTACAAGCTATCTCCATTCCAAATTTCATCGATATCCGTCCAGCGGTTATCGCGTGAAAGCTCCCCAAACAAACAAACAAACAGACAATGTTTCACTTTTATATATTGGTATGGATATAATAATGAAAAAAAAATCGTATCTAATATAAGAAAGGAAAGATGATAGATAGATAGATAAATTCTTCATTGCACACACCACAAACAAAATCAACAAAAAATAAAGGAACAATAGCAGAAGGAGTGTCACAATGGGCGGCCTTATCGCTAAAAGCGATCTCTTCCAGGCAACAACAAGATGGTAGGTATATAAAAAGAAGTGAGCAATCAAAATAATCAAAGTGCAATCTCAGCTATAATTATGTTCATAAAAATGGATCTCCTGTAATCATGAAAGTACCTACGTTATCTTGGAATGCTTCACTTTCAAAATTCGGAGGGGTGGTCTCCGTCTTTTAGTAAACCTCCTTGGTCTAAAATTGAAAATCTCAAAAATACAGAAATCAGTGTAGATCGTTAGAGCGGCAACGTCGCCCGCATGCACTGCATGGACTTTACGAGCTGGCAACGTTACATGAGAAGTGCTTGCAGTCTCGCACTCGCACTGGTTCACGAAAAAACTTTAAATGATATTTTAAAGTTTTTTATTGTATAATTTATGTTGTATAATGTATATCATGCAAAAAAAAAACATGTAGTTTTGCTTTGAGTCCTCATAATTATTCGGATATATTAATAAATCTATTTTTAATATTATTGCATTAATTTTTGTATTACATATTTATAATGGCGCCATCTAGCAATTTTATTTTGTTTTACCACGTATCTACCTAAATGATAAGGTTCAAAAAGCCATCACATAAAATGTAATTAGGCGATTTGATACACTTAGCGACATCTGACGTCCTAGAAGATAATTATCTACTGGTGTACGATTCTTTGTATGGCTATTGCTAGTCTTCTTGTATATATTGGTCTGTGCCTACAGTCACCTTATTGCATATAGATACCTTATTGCCTACAGTTACCTTATTACCTACAGTTACATGATTACCTACAATTACCTTATTAACTATTATTATTATTTTTACCATCGTAGAACTCTACGAGTAACTAACTACTCATGGTGTTTTACGGTGGCGGCCTTTGACCAGCAGTGGACCTCTTCCGGCAGATTCAATTCAAGAGGCGATCAAGAGCGATGGTAGCCTAACGATTCAATTTAGGCCACCATCGCTCCTTAATATCAAATTAATATTGCGGTTCAATAGTGCAACTTAGAATCCAACGACACCGGGTTCGTTCCTAGGCTCTGCAACAATGAGTTTTCTAAGTTGTGTTTCCATCGCTGCATGCTTCGGAGGGCACGTTAATTCGGTCGGTCCCGGCTGTTATTGATTAATAGCAGTCGTAAAGCCATGTCGGAAGCCCTCGGGCGGCCTGACAAACTGACACCAGCTCTGTGGCACTGTGGTAGGACAATACTACCACTTAAAAAACCCAGTACATAAGGCAAACCAGAATAATGTTTTTATTTTTTAGCATTAACGCCTGCTTTGCGAGAACACAAAATATATTATAAAGGCGGAAGTTTGTTTGTTTGTTACTCCTTCACGCTCAAGCGGCTGAACCGATTTGGATGAAATTTGGTATCATGATAGCTTATATCCTGCACATAGGCTACTTTTAGCTACTATCTAAAAAGTTAAAAAATTGATGATGACGTTAGTAGCCGAATTGGTTAAAAGCATGAACGATGCGGGTTCGATTTCCGTCTGTGATCCAAATTTTCCTATGTAAAATTATGAGATAGGCAAACTAATATGTTTATTTCAAATCATCACATGTGTACTTTGTATCGACCTTGACATAACCTGCAACCTTTCATTGCAGGCGATGCGACGAGACAAGAACAACATAGATCACCGCTACATCGAACTGTTCCTCAACTCCTCGCCCGGCGGCCCCCCTGGCGGCGGCGGCTTCAAGGGCATCCGGAACTTCAGAAACTACTAACTTGCACAGTACTGCTGCAGAGCATCATCTCATGTGAGGGCCTCAGAATAATCGGCTTTAGTCAAAGTTCGGCGAAATGCCCGAAGTTAACCGATGTTACATTGCTGCAACTAATATCGTCGTTTTTAAGATATGAAAACCGTTTCACAACGTCTTGGCGTACAATGTCACGTTCTCAAAATGACATAATGTCGAAGAAAGTCACATTCTCAAGATGTCACGTTCGCAATATATCACGCTCGCATAATGTCCCGTTCACATGATGTCACTTTTGTCACATTAGCGTAATTTTCACGTCCTTTGTTCATGCTAGCCAAGCCGCAGGTGAAACTTATTAAACTTCTAGAGAAGCCTACTTCATCGTAGTACACTATTTCTTCTGTCCTTTATTGAGGTTTTATGTCATAATTCAACGTACGGTTTTAAACCTCTTAGACCCTCCCTCCCCTCCTTAAATTCAAAGATCCGAAAGGATTATTTTCTTTAGAAGCGTTATGAAAATACTCTACGGTTTTCTTACTATATATATGATTTGCCGAAAATTAAGAGCCAACCACAAACAGTTCAATACACAATTATTCTCTCTATATCCATAATTAACAAAAAATTATACCTATTGAAATCGAACCGTCCTAACACTTGACTTTTGACCTCGGACTAACATTTACCTTGCAAGTGTCACATTGTGCGATAGTGACATTTTGACATTATGCGGGTGTGACATTGACCGCGTGAGAAAATAAACAAACGTGACGTGCTAATATGTCATTTTGAGAACGTGATACTGTACGCCAAGACGTTCTCGTCGCCCGTTAGAGTTAACTGTGTCGATCTGCTCCTGTTTATCGTAAAACTAATGAAAGATTGTAAGACAGTAGGATCGACATGCCGATACATGACGATTTTTATGCACACTTGTTGCTTTACTTACGTCTGATTATACATCATTATAATCAGTATTTTGTATTTTACGTAATACGTGTGCAAAAAAACTGCTGATTAACTGATTATAAAACTTTTTTTTTAAATCAATTGTCCATCGATCTTCTGAGACTAATTTATTTTAATAAACAAATTTTCGATGGCATTTCCGATACTTACTATAAATAGTAATAGAATTGTATATCGATGATTTAAGGTTTTCGATTATTCCGCTGGCCGCTAGTAAAGTACATTAATTTTATTTTTCAGTTTTGACCAATGCCAAGCCTTCCGCGGTTTGTATATGATATTTTAAACATGTATTTAGACATGTACTGTAAACTAGATTAACTTCATATTATTGTTGGTTTATAAGACTGTCTGACATCTCTCTCATCCTTTTAAAATGTCTTAATGCTGAAGTCAGATTTTTAGTTAGACAAAGCACATTGTACATTTAGTTATACTTGCATTTAGTTCAAAGAGTAGAAAAGATCAAAAACATTTTTAAAGAATTTAAGTACTTAGTACAATGCACTAAGTATGTAGTTCAATGAACTAAGTAGTAGTATGAACTGTTTCGAGTGAGTGCACCAAACCTCGCAGCTCTTTTACTTCGTCAAAATGTAGCTACCCAGAATGTAAATATGATTTGTCTAATTAAAATTTCTATGAAATTAAAAAATACCAAGGCGATAGAACATCGGAAAAACTAAAAGAACTGTAGCGTCTCTAAAAATATATTATAATGTAGTGTAGATTATGTCCATTTCAGCTCTTTTCTATTTTATGTGCCTAGAAGTATTTTTAGTAATTTTAAAATGCAAGATAACTAATAATATTACAATAGAGTTTATATTGCAATAATTTTAGTTAAGTATCCATAATCTCTATATGATAATTTTATAGGACTATTTCACCACCTCTGAGTAGATTGTACCTTTTATACGTTATGTGCTGTTTTATAGGTTATTAATTATAAAACAGTACCGTGGCATACTGAATTGTAAATTATAAAATTTCAACATTTTTGGTAGGCTTTCATACATTGGGTAGGAACTAAAATAGGTAGTTATGGCTTGTTGGTCATATCGTTTTGTTTTACGTTAGTTCGTTTTTGATAAGGTTGGTTAGCTTGGGTTGTTTTATTTTTGTTTTTCCATGTATAATTTGGCGGAAGTAAGCTACTTATGTTTTCTCCGTTCAATTTAAATATAGATTTCCGCAAAGTAACACCTGAGCCTATCAACTATCACTAACTCTACGTTTAAATACAATTAAATTACTGCATTGAAATCGGTCCATTCAATTGGGCCATTCTCCATCTTTGGGCGCTACGATGACAGAAAGACAAAACCCCTCTTTTCGGGTATTGTTCTTGTTTCTTTTTATTATTAATTTTTAACAGATAACCAATGATCAGTTAAAAAATACTCAGATAATGTGAAATGGGTCTTAATGTATAATAATTTTAGTATATTTAGTTTGAGCAATTAGTACTTATCGGTTTGAGTCTGCATATTTTGGGGTCCAAAGGTATTTTTGTTTTGTTTTCTTTGATTGCTAATATTTGAACACTGGGTATTATTTTTGCACAATTTTCAGTATACTGAGACACCCAGTTTTTTTTGTTACTGTTAGCAATCATTAAGGTCTTTGTTACTTTGTAAAAAATATTGTCTGTTTTACATAATGTAAAACATATTATCTGTTTTACATAATGTAAAACATATTAAGTATCTGTTTTACATAATGTCAATCATATTATCTGTTTGACATGATGTAAAACATTTCGCTTATTTATACGAAAGTGCATAAAACTTAAAAATTTCGTGCTTATATTATGAATTCTATTCGAGGGAACGTATTTTTGACTACGATGTAACTTGATTATTTATTTTTTTGTTAATAATTTGGTTGTTGTGCACCACCAGTCTTATTATTTGGTTTGTAAAAAAAAAACATGTTTGTATCGTCGAACATTTGCTTGTTCCACTTGATGTTCATGTCACGAGATTTGATCAGAGAGAATTGCGTAATTTTGTTTGATTTGTTTCGACGGTGATTTATGTTGTTTCAACGTAACGTAATAGATGATAAAGATATGATACTTTTTACTTTAATAAATCAAGTCTTTGATAAATCAAAAAATGTATTTTATTTCACTATGTACCTTCTTAACTTTCCCCTTTTTTGTCTTTCAGCATTCAATCAACTCCAAAATGGCTCAGTCTTAGAGTATAATATTACTAACTTATTATAGTAAATAACGGGCGCCTCGCCCCGGCTTCGCACGGTCCAGCAAATATTATTTTAATCTCAAAATCAAATCAACCTGTTAATATAAAAAATCGGAACAAAATCGGTTGTTTGTCCGAGATTGGCCTAACAGACAGACAGACGCGATTGGCGACTTGCTGATAAAGGGTATGTACATTTCATCAAAATTGGTTCAGTAGTTATTTATTAATCGAGATATTACCTTTCCTATGCTCCGGTGGCCCGAAAGTTATTTTTGCTCGAAAAGATAATATGACTCGTTTCCATTCCCGACGACATGATTATAATAAAATATGCACATCATAAACATTGAAGATCTGTAGTAGACTTAATAAATATGCACATACATTGTGTTCGAAATGATATCTGCTTATTTCCTTGCTAAGTACCAAGATATCCTTCATACCCCTAAAACAAGTTTTTATAGTTTTTGAAAACGAAACGTAGTTTCGCCTAGTTCCATACATTTACTGTCAGCGCCTCTAGCGGAAACTTGTAAGAACTAAAATCGGTAGGACGGGTTTTATCAAATGGTAGTATTCGAATTCGAAATAAAGTTTTCGAGTATTGTTTGCATTTTAGCAGTACGACTTGCCACTTTGACAAGTTAGTGGTAGTAAACGTTGACGAATTCGATCATTTTCGAAGTATTGTTACTCGTTAGATAAATTTTCATGAGAGCTTCATGAGATCATGAGATTTTTTATTTTATTATGATAGCAAGACGGTATATTGCGTAGAGGTTAGCCTCGGAGGCTGTAGGAGCTGACCGTCGTGAAGGGGAGCGACAGGAGCTTGACGTAGGCGGAGATTATAATAAAACCACCACATCACCACCCAGTCACATCTCATCTAGTTCAGGATTCCCAACTAGTAATTATCAAAAATCAAGTATTACATCGAAGCTAGATGTCGTAGTTGAGGCATAAAATCAATATAAAATAACTAGGTTGTTGGATTACTTTGGTCCGTAACTTCGTTAATACTGAACGAAATTAAAGACCGAAGGTACCGGAAGAATCAGAAAAATACGTTCTTTCCATTTATCACATCAATTAAACGCAAATGTATTATCATTTTTTCGCAATAAAACCACAGATAAAAACGACATACGAAAAACAAAACGTCAAACACCAATACGGTGGATTATATATTTTGTCTCTTTTTTTGCTTGCGGGGAAGAGAGATAGAAAAATGTAGTGTAAAATTCGTTCAATTCAAATTTCAAAGAGCTCGCTCTTCGAATTTTTTTATCGTGTGAACTTCATTTGAAAACATGAACTCGTCCTACCGATTACACCCAAAAGTCCCAAAACTGTTAGTTTAGCGAGCTCACGAAACTTTTTTCCGTTTTCTTAATGTGCAAACCTGTACTAGGAGTACAGTTCCCAAAACAACTTGTTATAGCGTAGCGATATATCACGATATCACTAAAAGCATATGCATTAGAAACGGGTTTATTTACCAAAGATACGTTTCTAATGTGTTTGTGACCATATTAGTTTTAAACCATTTAGCCTACTTACAATTATCGCTTATCGGTAGTCTCGTTACTCGCTACGTGAACTTAATGAAAATAATCTCGTTTAAATAATCTTTGTTTTCACAAAGACGCGGCCTAGGTCCCGCGTTTTCTTTTAATTACGGTTTAGTTCAGTTAGATGACGAAGATTACGACTGAATAAAAAAAACTATCAAGCATTGTGGAATTTATTGTTTTTCTTTATCGTCTAGGTACTTAGGAACTTATGTGCATCAACTAAATCGCTAAAAAACACCTTATTATTAGTATGAACCTTAGACAGCTTTGAAAGAAAAAAATAACCACGCAAATCACCCCAGAACTATGAGAAATCGATTTAGATATCAAGTAAAATTATTATGTATAAAAATACAAAAAACCCGAAAAATTATTGAATACTGATCGCCCGCAAAAATAATCACACTAATATATTATAAAGACGAACGTTTGTATGCATGTAAGGGTGTATGTGTGTGTTTGTTACTTCTTCACGCTTAAACGGCTGAACGGTTTTGGATGAAATTTGGTACGGATGTAGCTTATACTCTGGATTAACACATACTTTTTATCCCGGAAAAAAGTATGGTTCCTGCGGGACGCGGGTGAAACCGCCGGGCGCAGCTAGTATTTATATAAATTTAATGTTTCCTTTTTATTTCCTTACATATTTTACTTTACTTTAATAGTTGCAATTGCAACATTAGACTATACCTAGTATTTACATTTAAGTACTTGAATAATCTAAAATTGAAAATATTGTAAGAAGCTTAGAAGAAAATTGCTACTGTTAATTATACGAGATATACTTATATTTTTAAAATGGTTTTTTAAATACCTGTATTTTGATACTTCACTAGATAGGTTTTGGTCATTTTTTTGTTCCGTTGGAAATAAAATAGGGCTGTAAGCCACCATAGATAGATAGATAGATAGATAACTCTTTATTGTACACCACATAGAACAAAAAATACAAAAATAACTAAAACATTTATACAAAATAAATGGGACAATGGGCGGTCTTATCGCTAAAAAGCGATCTCTTCCAGACAACCTTTGGATGGAAAGGAATTAATATACGGCAAAGACGGTGGTGCATTATAATCTAACAAATAAATAATAAAAACTGAATACAATGAATAAACATATATACACATATATTCCAATATACCTACACATAAATATGTAAATATACACCATATTAGTTTTCTTGACATTTCATATAGCTTCGAGACGAATCCAATGATACCTCATTTATCAAAATTCTTTATGCAGTTAAGGCTGTAGGATGCGCCTAGGAAACGTACAAACATACAAACAAACATACATAGTACAACCCAAACACATAACTCTCCTCAGTCGAGTATAAAGAAATACTCAGCGAATTAAAAACCTCATTTTTTGAAGTCGGTTACAAACAGCGGAAAAGATAAAGCGGTTGAT
This sequence comes from Alsophila aescularia, assembly GCA_946251855.1. Lineage (NCBI taxonomy): Eukaryota > Metazoa > Arthropoda > Insecta > Lepidoptera > Geometridae > Alsophila > Alsophila aescularia. The sequence goes on from OX276376.1 coordinate 32,621,978, forward strand.
AACATATTTCCTGTGTTAGACTATTATTTATTCTGTGGTTAGAACACAGAATTAGGTACTAATAACATAGGTAACATAGTTGCCGTGGTGGTCTCGGCTTAGAATAAGACCCCTCCCAATCCTCCCGTGGATGCCGTAAGGGAATACACACCGGAAAATGGGCAGCAGCGTCCTCCGAGCACATATTTGTAACACTGCGGTCACCAATCCGCCTGCCAAGCGTGGTGACTATGGCGAACCCCCCCAATATGATAGACACATCGCAAAGACGGCCCCCAGTCCCCAGAGGCTCCTTATTCCTGGCATCGGTAGCAGCCACGGTAACGGTGGAGCAGGGGGTGCTAAGAATCCCCGGCAGAGACCCAGCTACCAACCCCCACGATCTCTGGACCTGGCAACTTATTACGCACGCACCTTGAGGACCGATGTGAAGTTGATAGAGCTGGAAGAAGTAGTAAGTAAGTTGCGCTGGGGTATTATAAGGATTATCAGTCCGAAGAAAGGGAGAGGATACGACGACCCTCAATTCCGGCAACTTACTCTATTACCGGGAGGGCGACCAGCAGTCCCAACACGGTATCGGGTTTCTCGTCCACAAGTCCCTCGTCAACAAAATTGTGAAGATCGAAAGCGTTTCGAGCAGGGTGGTATACCTTATACTCAGAATTACCGAACGGTATTAGTTGAAGGTCATACAGGTGTACGCCCCACACTCGAAGCGCCCGGACGATGAAGTGGAGGCCATGTATGACGACATTTCTAATGATGTCTCCGTGATAAACAGGGTAAAGACCGGCAGTGATCACCGCATGGTAAACTACTAATTCTAATTTACGCCATATTTCTGACTGGAGTAAAGCTTATGGGCTAAAAATAAATCCTACAAAAACACAGGTAATAATTCTTGGCAGCTCCAGAATGATATCAAAAGTTGATTAGTCAGTTCTACCCAAAGTTGTGTTTGGAGGGTCCACTATTCCATATAGTTAGAGTATCAAAAATTTAGGTCTAATTATAGACCAGAGCCTTACTTGGATTCCTCAGATGGAAACCGTTAGTCGAAAGCTATTTGCTTCTGCAGGTTCCCTCAGAAGACTCCGATTTTTTTTGCCCACTGCCTCTAAAATTGCTCTTGCGCAGTCACTTCTGCTCCCAATGTTAGACTATGCCGATGCCTGCTATCTAGATCTTACTGAGAACCAGCTAAACAAACTTGAGCGTCTTCAAAACTTCTGTATTCGATTTATATTTGGTTTGCGCAAATATGATCATGTCTCTGAATTTCGCACTAAGCTCAAGTGGCTTCCAATACGCCTCCGCCGGAATGCTCATATACTTACTCTCTATTCTTTATACAGTTTTGTTTAATCCCTCGTCCCCGCGATATCTTATGGAACGTTTTAATTTCCTGTCTAATTCTAACAAGTTGTCACTCAGGTTATCAGAAAATTTAGCTTTGATGATCCCTCTACATAGAAGCTCTTTTTATGGCAGTTCATTTACCATCCAAGCAGTTCGCCTATGGAACGCTCTGTCAGTTACTATAAGGCGAGCCCAGTCACTCCCTGTTTTTAAACTTCAAGTAAAGAAGTTTTATCTCTCTAATTAATATCACTTCTTGCTATTTTGTTGTTATTCTGTTGTGGTTTCACTGTATATTATTTTTATTATGTTTGTATATATTTTGTAAATGTATATGTAGTAAATGTAATTTATTATAATGTATATGCTATGTATATGGATATATATATATATATATATATATATATATATATTATATATATATATATAATATACTGTAGTATATATTTACATATTTATGTGTAGGTATATTGGAATATATGTGTATATATGTTTATTTATTGTATTCAGTTTTTTATTATTTATTTATTATATTATAATGCACCACCGTCTTTGCCGTATATTAATTCCTTTTCATCCAAAGGTTGTCTGGAAGAGATCGCTTTTTAGCGATAAGACCGCCCATTGTCCCATATATTTTGTATAAATGTTTTAGTTATTTTTGTATTTTTGTTCTATGCGGTGTACAATAAAGAGTTATCTATCTATCTATCTATGCCATGCATGTCCCGAAAACACACATCACAGTGGTGATGGGGGACTTCAACGCACGGCTGGGCATGAGAAATAGCGATGAACTGAGAGTGGGGCAGTTTGGGTTTGGACAACGGAACCAAAGGGGTCAGCGATTGGTCGACTTCATGGAGAAGGAGGGACTCTTTATGATAAACTTCTTTTTCAAGAAGCGCCCGTCCTGAAAGTGGACGTGGATGCACCCCGGCGGTCATAAGCACGAGATAGATTTCATTTTGACGACCAAAATATATAATATATATATTCAATGATGTCTCTGTGATCAACAGGGTAAAGACCGGCAGTGATCACCGCATGGTAAAAGGCTCATTGAATATCAACGTAAAGCTGGAGAGGTCTCGTTTGATGGGATCTACTCTTCGCCCAAGTCCTGCCCAAATCCAAAACCCCGAGAGCTCTCAGTTGGAGCTCCAACATCGCTTCCAAATCCTTACCGAATGCGATACAGTAGATGAACTAAACAACGGGCTGGTGGAAATTGTTCACGCGGTCGGGTCGGAGTTCTTTAAGACCCACCGCAAAAATAGAACACAGAAACTCTCTGAGCATACACTGAAACTTATGGCAGAACAAGGCGAGATGAGGTTACAGTCTTCAGTGGATATGTCGAGTTACAGCTTGCTTAATAAACAGATCTCCAAGTCGATGCGACACGATTTGCGTTCCTATAAAACTACTTGTATTAAGAACGCAATAGAGCGGAACAAGGGCTCCAAAGTGTTCGCAAGAGATCTGTCTATTAGGCAAAGCCTGTTGACGAAGCTGAAAACCGACAGTGGCAGCATCGTTTCGTCGAAGCCAGAGATAAATTGAGTGAGCTCGAGAAGTTCTATGGGCAATTATACACCTCATCGCGTAGTCCTCCTAGCACGACTAGCGATGCAAGATCCCGTTTGACCCGACATTATACCGAAGATATCCCGGACGCCAGCCTATACAGATACAGCCTATAGAGATCAGAATGGCTCTCAAACAGCTTAAGAGCAATAAGGCACCAGGGGAGGACGGAATAACGACAGAGCTACTGAAAGCGGGTGGAACACCGGTACTTAAAGTCCTTCAGAAGCTGTTTAACTCCGTTATCCTCGAGGGTACTACGCCAGAGGCGTGGCACAGGAGCGTAGTAGTTTTGTTCTTTAAGAAAGGTGATAAAACCATCTTGAAGAATTATAGGCCCATTTCGCTGCTGAGCCACGTCTATAAGCTGTTTTCGAGAGTAGTTACAAACCGTCTCGCTCGTAGGTTTGACGACTTTCAGCCTCCCGAAAAAGCTGGATTCCGGAAAGGCTTCAGCACCGTAGACCACATCCATACGCTCCAGCAGATTATACAGAAAACCGAAGAGTATAATCAGCCACTATGTCTAGCATTTGTAGATTACGAGAAAGCCTTTGATTCAGTCGAGACCTGGGCAGTGCTACAGTCATTACAGCGGTGCCAGATTGACTACCGGTACATCGAAGTGTTGAAGTGTTTGTACAGCAAGGCCACCATGACAGTCCGTCTTCAGGATCAGAGCATAGGGGAAAGGGGAAAAGGAAGAAGAGAAAAGGGGTGAGAGAGGGAGACGTTATTTTTTCGTAACTGTTCACCTCTGCACTGGAAGATATATTCAAGCTTCTGAACTGGAACGGATATGGTGTTAACATCAATGGCAAATACATCACTCACCTTCGATTTGCCGATGATATAGTCATCATGGCAGAAACCTTGGAAGACCTAAGCACAATGCTCAGTGACCTCAATATTGTTTCCCAACAGGTGGGTCTTAAAATGAACATGGGTAAGACGAACATAATGTCAAATGCCCATGTCGTACCCATGATGTGGTTTATGTTGGGAACGATATTATCGAAGCTGTTGATCACTATGTCTACCTAGGCCAGACGATCCAACTGGGTAGATCCAACTTCGACAAACGAATCCAACTAGGATGGGCAGCGTTCGGGAAATTACGCCATATCTTCTCGTCGCAGATACCGCAGAGCCTCAAGACAAAAGTTTATAATCAGTGCGTGTTGCCAGTGATGACATACGGCACTGAGACGTGGTCGCTAACTATTGGTCTCATACACAAGCTCAGAGTTGCGCAGCGTGCAATGGAGAGAGCTATGCTCGGTGTTTCACTATGAGATAGAATCCGAAATGAGGAAATCCGTAGAAGAACCAAGGTTACCGACATAGCTCTCAGAGTTTGCAAGTTGAAGTGGCAATGGGCAAGCCATATAGTTTGCAGAACCGACAACCGCTGGTGAATAAATGTTCTTGAATGGCGGCCACGAACAAGCAAGCGAAGTGTGGGGAGACTTTCACGCGATGGAACGATGACATTGTAGCCATCGCAGGAAGTCGGTGGATGGAGGTGGCACAAGATCGCTCGTCATGCTGCTCTTTGGGGGAGGCCTATGTTCAGCAGTGGACTTCTAAGGGCTGACATGATGAACATAGGTACCTAATTAATTTCTAATTCTTGTTAAGGTCTCTCCTAATCTATAATGCACGCCACTGAGATCGGTCTTCAGCTCTCCGCATCCAGTTTCTGCCAGCCGCTTTTCACGGGTCATCACTCCACCTGGCCACCGGATGTTTGCCTAAGCGCGGTCTCCACGCGAGAACTCGTCTATCCCAACGGTTGTCGGTCCCTCTCGAAATGTGACAAGCCCACTCCCACTTCAGCTTGCTTATCCTTAGAGCTATGTCGGTTACTTTAGTTTTCTGTCAGATCACTTCATTTGGGATCATGTCCTTCAGAGAAACTCCAAGCATAGCTCTCTCCATAGCTCGCTGGGCGACCTTACATATTTGGACTCGCCTGACCGTGAGTGTCCACGTTTCGGCTCCGTAGGTCATGATTGGTAGGACGCACTGATTGAAGACTTTTGTCTTCAGGCACTGGTATGGACGATGAGAAGACTTGACGAAGCTTGCCGAATGCTGCCCAACCCAGCTGAATTTTCCGGTGGGCTTCCTTCTCGAAGTTGTTCTTACCTTATTGCAATATTTGCCCAAGGTTAAAATAGTGTCGGACAACTTCAAGAGCTACACTATTGACTGCAATAGGTTCACGGGTCAATAAGATCGTTAAACATGACCAGAATGTTCATTCCGAGACCGATGCGTAGAGAAGCATCAACTAAGTTGGTCAGCATTCTTTGCAAGTTTTCAAGCGACTCAACTTTTAGGTTATACCAATTATAATCGAGTTCAATTTACAACCTAAGGTAGTCACATGGCTGATGTAAATTACGCGATAAACCAATCAAAACAAGTTAATTTTAGTCAGAATTTAAAACCCCCGACTATTCTACAGATTGCACTATGGAGAGTGTGCACAAGAACTGCACAACTTGATTCCCCATCACCTTTCCATCACCGTACGACTAGACGATCAGCAAAGCGCCACCCTTTTATGGTTGAAATACCTCGCACAAGAACGAAGCATTACGCTTCTTCATTTATTATAAGAACTGCAAAGGAGTGGAATGCCCTTGCCCTCGTCAGTGTTTTCGGTAAATTATAACCCAGTTGTGTTCAAGTCAAGAGTCAATAGGTATCTACTAGGCAAGCGTGCTACACCTTCGACCGCATCATCGCTTTTCATCAGGTGAGATCGTGGTCAAACGATTGCCTAGTCCGTAATAAAAAAACGTGGATCGTGGAGTCCCTCCGCGCGGAAGAAGTGAAACTTCGTAATGTGGAAATGAAAATAGGATCGTTAAACGTTTAACGCAACCTCCATGGTAGCGTTAAACGTTTAACGCAACCTTGTTGGAAGTCACATAAGAAGTATCACTTCAAAAAAAGTTTATAACCATCTTACTGTCTAGCTTGTATGTAGTACCTACGTACCAACCTAATTGTATAAATAACATATTAAAGTTTTTTGATGTCAAATTCACTCACTGCAGGGTTTCATAACCATGCTTATACCAACTCATCTATGCTGGTAGGTACCCCAGCATAAATGAGTAGGTTCAGTTTCGATATGGCATTCTTCTTATCTTTCTATCTGCAATAGAGCCCAAGCCCCTTCACAAAGATCTGAATATCTTAGGACCAGCTGCACCGATTCCTTGTAAACTTAGCTAAAATCAATCTCACCAATTACAGCTTTCAAATAAAAGATTGCGTCGAATTTGGTCTATTTGTTTGGGAGCTACAATGCTACAGACAAACAAAGGTACAGCCCTCTTTTTTCATCAGTGATAAAAGTATGTACCTATTTAGGTAATATTCACTTATCCTACTTAATATACCTAAGCTAACCAACCGCACAAGTTGTGCACCCGCCTTGAAGTCGCCAAGTGCAAAGATAAAGAATGAACGAGAGACAAAGCCAAGAGTTTTATTACACAAAAACATGTCTGAAGGCGTCATTAACATCGTCTAAACATGGCGGGCAAAAACTAGAAATATAAACAAAATGTCCTTGCGTAGGTACCTACACCTTTCCATCTTTCGGACAGAATCAGGCAGCTATAAAAATAAGCTTACCAAATAAATCATGGGCAATCATTAGTGGGGCATTTGGGATGTTATTGTTTGATGGCGAGCGGAGCGATCAGCGATTTGCTGACAGGTTGGAGTTTGGGTTGTGTGAACTCGCATGCTGTTCTCACATGTCTTATGGTGTGAGTGCGACAGCCTGGCGAATAATTAGATTAAAATGGAGTGGTAGGTAGCACAGAATTATAATGTAGGTACCATACCTTAAAAAAAACTTTTTTTAGGTACGGCATTTCGAAAAAGAGGTCAACCGACGAATCGGGAAATTACGCCATCTCGTCGCAGATACCGCAGAGCCTCAAGACGAAAGTTTATAATCAGTGCGTGTTCCCAGTGATGACATACGGCACTGAGACGTGGTCGCTAACTATTGGTCTCATACACAAACTCAGACTTGCGCAGCGTGCAATGGAGATAAGCTATGCTCGGTGTTTCACAACATGATAGAATACGAAATGAGGAAATCCGTAGAAGATCGAAGGTTACCGACATAGCTCGAAGAGTTTGCAAGTTGAAGTGGCAATGGGCAGGCCATATAGTTCGCCGAGCTGACAACCGCTGGGGAATAAAGGTTCTCGAATGGCGACCACGAACAAGCAAGCGAAGTGTGGGGAGATCCCCCACACGATGGACCGACAACATTGTAGCCATCGCAGGAAGTCGGTGGATGGAGGTGGCACAAGATCGCTCGTCATGGCGTTTTTTGGGGGAGGCCTATGTTCAGCAGTGGACTTCTAAAGGCTGACATGATGATGTTGATGATGAGGTACGGCATTTTATGTTTTTAAAATATTTTACCCTTTTGGGGGCTAGTTATCTAACAAGAAACACTTATTCTCGTTCCCAGTCTATCTCAGCGTCATAACTTAAACCTAATTTACTGCATGAACACGGATAAATTCAACGTAATGTTTTTACTAACAGACTTCAAAAAAGCAGGTTATCAAGTTAATGTGTGTGTACGTAATATTGACAAAAATGCTTAACATTATAAATGTTAGTGTAATGAGTATCTAAACAAATGTACAAAATTTCGTGAATGTATCTTTGTCCACGTATTTCTCGGAAACTACTAGTCTGATTGCAATAGTTATTTTTGTAATATGTAGTTTAAGTATCTTTCAATTTAGTGAATAGTTAAAATTTCATCAAAATCGGTTCAGTAGTTTAAAAGATATGGATTGTTAAATGTTTCCAGTAGGGCATTCTTCTTAGCGAACGGAAATACGTCTACTTAATTTTCTTAGGCCTAATTTAGCGAAACTAAAAAGTTATAAATAAAAATGAACCGACTTCAAATCGTTTAAAACTTAAGAGAAATAAATAATTTATTTTTTGAGGTGTGTGCCAGGTCAGTGCCTACTTACTATTGTCGGTTTGGGCGTAGCAAAGACCTCAAAAAAAAACTATATCTTTCTTTAAAGTCTTATACGATTTGAAGTCGGTAGTTTTTATGATTTTAACATGAACTTATGCATGCATAGCAACAATTTATACCAGTAGTGTAAAACTAAATTTGCAGTTTCGAAAAACATCGAAATTTTCGGTCTTTTTTTAGATTTAGGCTTATAACTTTTAGAAGGTGCTTCCCACAGAAAAGTTATAAATCACATTTATAAAGAAGACAACTTTTGCTATAATCAAAGTGAAACTGCAGCTCTCTAGGCCTAATAGAATCCGAGATGCAACTATACTTAATAAATTTTCTTATTTTCCTCATAAGTTTCGAAATTGTAGTTTAAGCCGCTATTTGATCAGAATATCGGCTATGATACTTATTTTACGAGGAAAATCATAGGAAAAAGTTGTAGAAAAGTTACTTAACTTTAATTTAAGCACAAGCGAAACTTTGTAGGACCAAAAGTTCCCCTGTAATCTGGACAAAACGAAAAAGTAAGGAAATCGGATTTTTTCAATATATGTAAATTGTTATTGATATTGCACAGTTATCCATTGTAATGTTATTAAAATGACATTACATTTATAAATTTGATTTGATAACATTTATAAAATTGACACATAACATTTTTTTATATGGTTTCTGTCTGTTTGTCTGTGTCTGTTTGTTTGTTGGCGCATCACATAAAAATTACAGCACCAATTAGGATTCCGTTTTCACTGTTGGATATCTTTGGGTTTGATTTAACAACTGGTGTACTTGGTATCTCAATCCGATGTATAGAAGCCGAGCAATCGATAAAAACATTTATGACGGCTGAAGGAATTTTGATCAAATGTTGGTATATTGGCATTTAAGGGACTGGAATAGCACATAGAGTACAGTAGTCGCAGCCAATGTATATGTTTGTGAAGTTAGGCTCTGTGACGATTGCGCAGGTACTGCTGTGGGGATAAAATAGCATAAAGTAAAAGCGAGATAGAATATGCGAACAACGTAAGCGAGTGAGCGAGGCAGTTATACAATGCTGTCTTCACCTTCAACATTAGGATTACGCCTGAAAAATAGTAGTTTGCGTAGCAACTAGCAGACAACTGCCGAGACATACTTTCGCTGCGCCTACTATACTTTTAACCTAGAGAAATGACAAATCGTAATAAGCCGCGGGCACAGCTAAATTATTTTACACTGAGTTATGTCTTTCTTATCCTTTACAGAAAGATAAGAAAGACATAAAAAACGGGAGAAAGAAATAACATTTATTGGCACAAATCACATTACAACAAAAAACAGAAAAGTATATTATACCAAAAAATAGGTGACATGTTGTAGATGAGGCGGTACCAAAGACTGAAAAAAACTGATTTTCAGACAAACCCCGCGGGTGTATTAAAAAAGTGCATATTCATTTATAAATAGATGTAACATTGATAATATGATAATAATACATACAATTTTTTTTATTAAAGTACATAACCATAGTCATAAATATAAAATTACCACTATTCAATTCAAAATTACTTTACTATTCAATTTAAAGAAATTATACACAGAAACAATACACATAACTCCAACAATAAGAATTATTTTAACTATGTAGGTAAAGACAAAAATATAAGGGTAAGTGCCTGTGTAATTTTAAATGAATTGAATAGTGGTAATTTTTTAAATAAATGATCCCATGCTACCTCTGCTCATCCACTAGGTATATTTTAAGTTTTAGCCTAAACATATGATAATTTCGTCATTTTTCGAGCACTATGAAATTAGCACAGGTCTCGAAGCTGCAAATTTAGTTTTACACCACTGGTATCTATCCTAACAACATATAAAAAAAAACCGGAAAGAACAGATTATTGCGACCTAAAATGTCTTATATGCCCGGCCTATTAGTGTTAAGTATGTCAGAAAAAAGGCAACCTATAAAATCAAGCAGCTGCATCAGATTGTCTTCTTCAATCACTACAACCATTTCATAATTTCCTGTAAAATAGAAACTACTCAATCTCGAAACTTGACAGAATCACAGAACAAATAAAAGTACTACAGACCAAAACGCATCGTCGCCAGCCAGACTACCCGCTGCCCGCTCCGCTCACCTCGCGTGCCCGCCCTCACTGCGCGAGGACCGCGGGGCGCCGGCGGCGGCGGCGGCCGGGCGGGCTCCGGGCCCGCGCCGCACAAGCCGGCGCCTGCAGCTGATGTCATAGGTGTACTAATGTTGTTTGTTGGACTTGGTTACTGTTTAACTAATTCTGAGATTTGTATTAATCTGAGCGATGGAACTTTAGGAAAACACGGGAATGTTGTAGGTAGTCATGTCAGCCTCCGTTAGGTTTTACCCTGATTGGCTAAGTACCAAAGGGGAAGCGCGGTCGATGTTACTTAGAGATACCTTTTAACAATTGTAGGTTTAATCTGTAGTCACTCCAAGTATTTGTATTCTGCTTATACACAATGGAAGATTATTTTGGCACTACGACCACTGGCTAGTGACCACTGCGAACTCAACCAACGGTCGCGGGTTTGAATCCCGCAAGGTGAAATAATTTGTGTGATGAGCAGAAATGCTTCCGAGTCATGGATGTAATATTCGTATCTATGTATGTTAATAACTAAATAAATAAATAAACAAATATTGTACGTCCGAAATGTATTTAATTAAACTTTTGTTTCTAAATAACTTTAAGAGCATCATTTACATAGTTTATACCATAAAATTAATTCTTATTCTTATTAGTTGTCTATAGTGACCATAGAGGCTAGATGATTGGTGTGAATTGTGCCGAATATATTTATTTACTTACTCATTATGTCAATTTTTATTCTAATAAACGACGACACCAGCAACGGCGTTCCCCCTAAGGTAAGCGTCACGCCTGCCCATAACAATAATAGCAGTGCTTCCCAGATTTTTGGTTGCAAATCTTGCACGGAACTGCAATGCGCTTGTCACCTGAGACATTGGTTTTACAGTCTCATGCCCACTTATTTCGTTGGAGACATTTGGTCCTTTAAACCACTGAGATATATGTATACTTCAAACCGGACAACAGAAATGTTTGCACCATAAAGCTAGCGGAAATTATCTGCTAAAACCGTGTGACCGAGTGCAAGGTGCCACGCAAGCGCAAGACTACAATCAAAAATGTTCTATGGTTGTTCCATTAGATATATTGTTATGAACAAGCATGAAGTTCACTAACCGCCAGGCGAACGATCTATCCGACGCATTAAAGAAACTCATTACTGTATATTATGTTACATCACCTCTCGAACCTTGATAACCGCGATGTCCGCTATGCATTCTGCGGCAGCTGCGCTGCCCGCCCCGCCGTCCGGCGGGGCGGTGGAGGCTGGGCGCCCAGCATGACAACTAGGAATCGTAAGGAGACGAATTTGAGTCATCACTCCTTAGAGGCATAATCAGGTAGTAATTATCAAGGTTGCTTGAATATTGTAGTAGGTAATTGGAAAATTAAGTCGTATAACAACCAAAAATTAGGTAAGTCAACATAGATGGATCCTGATTCCTTCCTTCAATTCCTTAAACCTACTTGTGTAGCTATTTTCTGTCCACTTGAATCTGTAGTTTGTGACCACAATAGGTAGTTCAGGCAAGTATTACACACACAAACCTCCACATAGGTAAGTCCTACCTACACATAACTTTATAATAGCACGCAGTTTTGATTTTATTTTGAGTCCGCTGTATTTTGTATTTTTATATCCATTATCCATACCAATATATAAAAGTGAAACGTTGTCTGTTTGTTTGTTTGCTCTTTGGACGTATGGACGTATTTTGATGAAATTTGGAATGGAGATAGCTCATACCCTGGAATAAAACATAGGATACTTTTTATCCCGGAAAATTGTAAGTTTCTACGGCAAAACTGGGAAATGTTGATAACTCGCTGTAAGGAACGGTTTCCATGGAAAAGAAATAACAGACCTGTCAATAAACATCAAGAGCGTTGGTGCTATACCTACTTTTGCATTGATTTTTAATGTCCTAGAAGAACATAGGATGCTTTTTTTCGCGATAAACTGTAGTCCGACTGGACGAAGACGCGGGCGGGAAAGCTAGTTGTTTTATATTTTTTCCCTGTTATATATCACTCGTATGTTGACTTACTCGTAGTTGAAATGTAACCCTTATTGCTCATATTTTGGCAAGTACCTCGGTCCAAAAAAGGGGTATATTTAAAAACAGCGCTGCGGAAGCATGAAAATGTGAACGCAGCACAAGTTGAAGACAAATAGGGCATTAGCCCTATTGTCTTCGATGTATGTAGCTGGGCCGTTTTTTTGACTGTATTGTCATATAGTGTATTATTATGTAGGTACCTACTATGTGTGATTGTGGCAAAATAAGATTTTTTTCTTATGTCATATTTTTAATTCATGGATCTAGACTAGATCTCTAGATATTATACGCCTATACCTCTGGGCCTACGAGGATTTTTGCTCAGAATAAATAATTGAAGGAAACAAAAAGGTATTGCAGGCCACTAAGTAGAGAAAATTGCCTTTCAAAAGGTGGTGTAGTCATGATTTTCACATTAATGTTGTTAAGGTCTAGGTAGACTCTGATAAAAAAAAAAAAAATTGACCTTGGGGGGTGAGAACTTTAGCCGCCATCTTGAATTGCAGGGGCCAAAATTATTATTTTTTTAATTATGGCAAAGTCTATGAAAAATATAGAGAAGCCGATATTTGTAACATTTTTTGCATTCACTGTTGTTCTGTAACTCTCAGGTAAAAAGTTACAAGAAGCGAATAGTACATTACTGCCGCGGTCTGTAATGACTGCGTTGCTGGCAGCGATGATGATGTTCGAGAACTTAACTAAGCAAAGCTCGAGGCCATCATAGCGTGGCCAGCAGGGCAGTCATTGCGGACCAAGGCTTGTATAGTGCTTTACTCAAACAATGCGAGGAATTTAAATAAAACCAGCTTAGTATAATAAGAATTTACTCAAAAAATGCAACAACAACGAAAACAACAACGACCACAACAACAGAAAAAGAAACAGTAACAGAAACAGAAACAGAAACAGAAACAGAAACAGAAGCAGAAACAGAAACATAAACATAAACAGAAACAGAAACAACAACAACAACAACAACAATCACGATCACATCAGCTTTCAAAAAGAAAAAAAAACACCGAAATCGGTCCATTCGTCTGGGAGCTACAACGCCTCTCTTTTCGAGTTCGGTGGTTAACAAAACCACAGAATAAATAATAGTACTAAAAAACACGACAATCATGGATTTTCAAAGGAAATTGCTGGCCGCAAAACACGACAGTAATGAAATTCCATACAACTTTGCTGGCGCCTATTCAAGCAGCGCGGCAAGGTCGACTTTGCCTAAAGAAGGTTATCGAAATAATGACCACATTACAAGCTTGTTTGAGTAAAACATCTATATCTATACTTATAATAAAACTGTAACGAGTCCAATTCTGTACATTGAAGATATTTAGAATATTTTTTTTGGACCTTACTCTAGATTCGATTCGTGTTAAATTAAAAAGTAAAACAGTTTGGCTTCAGTATCGAATGTAAAGAACCATCCAAAAAATATTTTTTATTACTTAAATACTAACATAATAATCTTTATTTTTTCGGCATAAAAAGTATCCTTATTTTAACCCATCATATAAACTATGACTGTGCCAAGTTGCATCAAAACCCGTCCATTACTTTCAGCGTGGTACGTGTTCTTTTAAATAAGTTTCAACCCCTAAATAATAACTCATAATTTTTTCGATATGTAAAGTAGTTTATGTCCTACCTCGTAGTACGAACTCAACGCATTCCAAGTTTCTTTTGAATTCATCCAGTAGTTCCGGCGGCGTGATGCGCGGCTAAGATACAGACTGACAGACATACAGACAATAATGAAAAAACATACAGTTTAGGCATCATAATAGAACAAAGAGTAACTTCCAAAAAAAGACACTATATCTTTAATGCACAGAATTTGGAGCCATATCCCACAGGAATCTGTTATTTTTTCGGGACAAAATGTATCCATAATTTTCACCTATCTTATAAACTATGTCTGTGTCAAGTTGCATCAACATCCATCCAATAGTTTCAGCGTGCTAAGTGTTCTATTAAATAATTTTCCACTTCTATCCTGCAGGACAACTTAATTTTTTCGGGATGAAAAGTATCCAATGTCCCTTACCTCGAAGTGTGAACTCAAATCATACCAAATTTAATTTGAATTCATTAAGTATTATCGGCGTGGTGCGCTGCCAAGATACATACAGATAGACGGACAGACTGACAGAAAGACAAAAATTAAAAAAATACAGTGCTGGCTTTAGTATTGAATATAGAACGGCCTCCAAAAAAATTACATAATATTTTCAATTTACAGAATTTTGGACATTATCCCGAAGGAACACTTTATTTTTCGGAATAAAAAGTATCCTCAATTTTTACCCATTATATAAAATATGAATGCCAAGTTTCAACAAAATCCGTCAAGTAGTTTCAGCGTGATAAGTGTTCTTTTAAATAACTTTCAACGCCTATCCTGCAGGAACCCTTTCATTTTTCGGGATGTAAGTATCCTATGTCCTACCTCGTAGTATGAACTTAAATCATACCAAGTTTCATTTAAATTCATTCAGTAGTTTCGGCGTGATGCCTAGCCAAGATACAGACAAACAGACGGACAGACAGACAGAAAGACAAAAATTAAAAAATTACAGTTTTGGCTTTAGTATGGAATACAGAACGGCCCCCAAAATTTTTTACAAAATTTTTACAAGAGTAAGGTCCAAAAAAAAATGTCTAAATATCTTCAATGTACAGAATTGGACTCGTTACAGTTTTATTATAAGTATATATATAGATAACTATTCTTAACCGCTGAATGTAGAGACTTTATATTTGAAGAGTGTGTTTATAAAGAGGTAACAACGTACACAAAAAGGATTTAAAAAAATAAAACGCATTACAAGGGGTTTAAAAAGGGGTCAAACTTTAAAAAAAAAAAAAACAAGTTTTAATAAAAAAAAAAAATAATTTAACGTCAAGCTCAGTTTTTCATCAAAAATCACAATTTTCGTATTTTTTTTAATGAAAAACTGAGCCTGAAAATTCCTGATAACTAAATACACTAAATACGAAGAAAGGGAAAGAAATGCAAACTATAGCGATTTGTTTAAAAACTAAGAGATATCCGATAACAATCTCAGCCATCTACTGTCCACCTCGCTATGCGATAAAAAATAACAGTATATCAGCTTTATAAAGCGCCTTGGTAATAGATTTGTCTTAGTAGGTGATTTCAATGCTAAGAACACGTATTGGGGCTCAAGACTAACCACTACTATAGGCAAAGAGTTAATCAGTGCTATAAAAGAGTTAAAATGTGATGTTTCGTCTACTGGAAAACCCACTTACTGGCCGACTGATCCAAATAAAATTCCTGACCTCTTAGTATTTTTTTGTAAGGAAGAATTTATCATCGAGTTATTTAAAAACAGAACAAAGCTACGATACGAATTCAGATCACTCTGCAATGAGCATCAAGATAGACTTAGATAATTCTATAGATCACAAGGTTCCACTCAAAACTCCAGAACACTTGAACATAGAAATAGAAACGTTCGTTGAGAACATCCAACAAATAGCTTGGAAAAATACACAATACGCATATAAGAAGACCAAAGGAAACACGTACCCCTAAGGATCAAAGAACTTATAAATGAAAAGAGAAAGCAAAGAAAAAAATATCATATCATATCATATCATATCATATCATATCATATCATATCATATCATATCATATCATTATATTATATTATATTATATTATATTATATTATATTATATTATATTATATTATATTATATTATATTATATTATATTATATTATATTATATTATATTATATTATATTATATTATATTATATTATATTATATTATATTATATTATATTATATTATATTATATTATATTATATTATATTATATTATATTATATTATATTATATTATATTATATTATATTATATTATATTATATTATATTATATTATATTATATTATATTATATTATATTATATTATATTATATTATATTATATTATATTATATTATATTATATTATATTATATTATATTATATTATATTATATTATATTATATTATATTATATTATATCATATCATATCATATCATATCATATCATATCATATCATATCATATCATATCATATCATATCATATCATATCATATCATATCATATCATATCATATCATATCATATCATATCATATCATATCATATCATATCATATCATATCATATCATATCATATTATATTATATTATATTATATTATATTATATTATATTATATTATATTATATTATATTATATTATATTATATATATATTATATTATATTATATTATATTATATTATATTATATTATATTATATTATATTATATTATATTATATTATATTATATTATATTATATTATATTATATTATATTATATTATATTATATTATATTATATTATATTATATTATATTATATTATATTATATTATATTATATTATATTATATTATATTATTAAAAAAGTTAACAGACTGATCCAGGATTTCAACGATGACTCCACCAATGAGTATCTTGAAAAGCTAACCAGTGACCACAGTACAGATTACTCTCTATGGAAAGCTACAAAGAACTTAAAGAGGCCTATTACTCATGTACCACCAATTAAAGATGAACATAGGAAATGTGCAGTTAGCAATGAGCAAAAGGCTAAACGGTTTGCAGAGCACTTAGAAACCATCTTTCAACCAAATGAGGGAGGAGCAAATGAAGCTCTCACTTTGAAAGATACTATGCCATACAAAGATGAAAGGAAAATAAAACTAATTACTCCTAGAGAAATTGTAAGAGAAATTAAACTAAGTATAAGCTCACGAAAATGTCCCGGGTACGATTTCATATCAAGAAAAATACTTCGTAATCTACCAAGAAAGGCTGTAGTGAAGTTAACGACCCTTATTAATGCCACACTAAGGTTGAAGCATGTACCAGACTTATGAAAAGTTGCGGAAGTAATCATGATAGTAAAACCTGGGAAATCACCTCATGAAACCACATCATACAGGCCAATCTCCTTGCTTCCTATAATGTCAAAGCTTTTTGAAAAGTACTCAAAAGGATGAAACCAATCATAGATAGCAAAAATCGAATACCAGACCATCAGTTTGGTTTTCGAGAAAAGCACTCGTCTATAGTTAAAGTGCACAGAATAACAAACATCATAGAAAAAACTCTTGAATGTAAAAAAGTGTGCTCTACAGTATTTCTAAATGTGGCGCAAGCTTTTGATAAAGTTTGGCATGAAGGCCGTGTACATAAACTGAGAAATAGGCTACCAAAACATTTTGCGGATAACCTAGAATCTTATATATCAAATAGGGTATTTATCTCAAGGAAGTGTTTTAGGTCTGGTCTTGTACCTGCTTTACACTTGTGATATTCCTAAACTAGAAAATAACATTATCGGGACCTTTGCTGACGACACTGCTATAATGGCAGTAGGAAGTACCCATCAAGAAGCAGCAGAAAAGGTCCAAACAGCGGTCAATAGAGTCTATGACTGGACTAAACAATGGAGGATTAAATTAAACGAATCCAAATCAATTCACATTGACTATTCTCCAGTTTATATAAATAATAAACAAATTTGATACGAGAATACAGCCAAGTATCTCGGTATGACGCTTGATGCAAAGCTCCGCGCTGGAAAGCGCACGTCAAGAAGCAAAGAGAAGAGTTAGAACTGCGATATAAAATAATGTATTATTAAGAATGTATGTATGTATCCTTGGAAGACACGCTGTCAACACACAATAAATAATTATTATACAAGCAAGTCCTAAAGCCAGTCTGGACTTATGGTATACAGCTGTGGGGCTGCACCAAACAGAGCAATACATTAATTATTCAACGCTTCCAGAACAAGGTACTAAGGAAAATAGTGAATGCACCTTGGTACGTAAGAAACAACGATCTCCATCGGGACCTCAAAATAGAGTTCGTTGTCAAAGTAATTAAAAAGTATGCAGAAGCTCATGACCTTAGACTTCATCATCATGTCAACATAGAGGCAATCCAGCTCCTCGATCACAATGACATAGTTAGAAGACTTAAAAGGACAAAACCGTTTGAGTTAGTGTAGTGTATATTATTGTATTAGTGTAGTGTAGTGTGTAATAAGTGCTCCTTATAAAGTAAACATTAACAATGTAACTTCACCTTTATAGAGACTATAAGAAAAGTATTATTGGACACATTCTTAGTATACTAAATCTATAAGTTTAAGGTATGATCAAATTACTTATTAGCCAAAGTAGGAATCAAACAACAAAACAGGAGATGTCCACTGATTGATGCTATATTCTTCGAAAATATAGATATAGATTTAAAGTAGGTAACTACAAAATCAAAGTATTCATTGTAAAATAATAGCACTTTTACAAATCAAAATTTAACATCTCATGAACACAAAGAATAATCTAAATATATAAAACAAAGTTGGGTTAGATACACCATTTATAACTCAAGAACAGCCGGACCGATTTTTATGATCTTTGATTTGTTGGATTTATCTCCACCCAGAATAGCAGAATAAACTGTAACAGGTCCAATTCTGTACATCGAAGATATTTTGTAATTTTTTATTTTATTTTTGTCTTTCTGTCCGCCTGTCTGTCTGTATCTTGGCCGCGCATCACGCTGATACTACTGAATTAATTGAAATGAAACTTAGTATGATATGAGTTCATACTACGAGGTAGTACATATGATACTTTTCATCCCGAAAAATTAAAAGGTTCCCGCAGGATAGGGTTTGAAAGTTATTTAAGCGAACACGTATCACGCTGTAACTACTGGATGGATTTTGATGCAACTTGGCACAGTCATAGTTTATATGATGGGGTAAAATTGAGGATACTTTTTTTCCTGAATAAATAAAGTGTTCTTGCGGGATAGGGGTCAAAATTCTGTACATTGAAGATATTTCGTAAGTTTTTTTTTGAAGTTTGCTATTTTTGATACTGAAGCCAAAACATTATTTTTTGTCTGTCTGTCTGTCAGTATCTTGACCACGCATCACGCCGAAACGAATTCTAAATGAATATGAATACTAAATTAATTCAAATGAAACTCGGTATGATTTGAGTTCAAACTACGAGGTAGAACATAGGATACTTTTCATCCCGAAAAATAAAAGGGTTCCCGCAGAGTTATTTAAAAGAACACGTACCACGCTGAAACTACTGGACGGATTTTGATGGAACTTGGCAGTCATAGCTTATATGATGGGTTAAAATTAAGGATACATTTTATCCCGAAAAAATAAAGGGTTCCTGCGGGATAGGGGTCCAAAGTTATGTTAAGTTTGAAGTAATAAATATCTATACTTATGATAAAGCAATAAGTACGAAAATGTCTGTACAAAGAAGAAAAAAGTGATAATTTCAGACAGACAGACAAAAAACAATGTTATGTACCCTAGTAATTAAAATGAGCTACTGAACAAGAAAATAACATTTATTTAAATGTCTGTTGGTCTGTATGTTTGTTTGTTCGCACATCATGTAAATACTACTGGACCTATTGCGATGCAGTTCACTGTTAGAAAGCTGTTTAACTTAAAAGCTTGTACAATTGGTATCTCAATCCAATAACTAGAAGCTAAGCAATAGATAAAAATCTTTTTGACGGCTGAACAAATTTTGATCAAATGTTGGTATCTTAGGTATTAGAATAGCACGTAATGACCACGCGTGCGATGCCATGGGTAAAAAACTCAGTCCATACATTTTGTATGGAACGGCTTTTTTGATAATATCTCGAGAACGGATTGACTGTTTTTTTTTGGTCGGTATTTCTTCGTAGGGATTTTAGAGGGGCCGGAGGTAGAGAGGGGGGAGGGTGCAAAATTTGAAAAGAAATTTTCACTTATATGTGCCGACTCAGAGTTGAATCTCGCACAAGAAAAGGAAATACAATTCTGACCCTACCGGTGCTTTGGAAATACACCCGTTAGAGAAGAGAGCACCAACAAACTCTACGGGGATGTCATTTTCAGTCAGTCTTACGAGCCTGACGTTGATGTAAAATAGGTAACATACGTATCTACTTATTGTAGGTGAATATTATAAAATCAACGTATAATTCCGACATATTTTTTCAACGTTTTGTGGTTCTGTCTAGATACGCACAAGGCAGGGCACCCGACCTTCCGTGTCGACGCGGCACCGTTGCGTCGAGGCGACAGGATGCCAGCTCATTGATGCCTCACGAAGGGTGATGCAAGTGAGGTGTAATCTATTAATGTGGGTTAAATACGCATCCTCATAATAGAAGCGTAAGCAGACTTTATTAACTACCTTACTACATAAAACCAATCGCCTATAACAATTTTTGCCTACAAGCATTTGATTATACAAATTTATAAATGAATAAGCCATTTACAATAGATTTGGAATGTTAGAGGTAGGCAGGGAGGTGTTTAGATGGTGGTCTATTCTGTAGCTATAATTAAGAAAGTGGGGGTACTCCAGAAGCGTGGAGCAAGAGTTTGGTAGTATTCTTCTTTAAAAATGGGGATAAAACTCTTTTAATTAACTACCGACCTATTTTTCTCTTGAGCCACGCCTATAAGTTGTTTTCCAGGGTCGTCTCAAATCGTCTCGCAAGAAGACTTAGCGAATTCCAGCCTCCTAAACAGGCCGGGTTTCGCGGAGGATTTAGCACCAATACATAAATACACACAGTGAGGCAGGCTATACAGAAGTCTGAAGGCCTTTAACTCTGATGAAACTTGTTATTTTTTTGAGTCTTTGCAGTGTTGTCAAGTGGACTTGCTATACATCGAAGTGCTAAGGTTTCTGTATGACGCCGTGACTATGAGTGTCCTAATACAAAACCAGTAGTCTAAATAAATCCAACTGCGCAGGGGAGTGAGACAAGGGGATGTTATATCCCCGAAACTGGTCACTAATGCCTTGGAAGATATGTTTAAGATGCTGGATTAAAATGGGCATTAATATCAATGGCGAGAACAGCTCATACTTACGATTTGCCGATTATATCGTCGTAATGGCGGAGTGATTGCAAGACTTGCAAAGTATGCTGACCAACCTAGTTGATGCTTCTCAAAGCAGCCGTCTTAGAATGAACATAGATAAGACCAAGATCATGTTTAACGATCTTGTTGACCTGGAACTGATTGCAGTCAATAGTTGTCCAAAATTATGATTACCTTGGGCAAATGTTGCAATAAAGTAAGAAAAACTTTAAGAAGGAAGCCTTGAGTAGCTTTCGGCAAACTTCATCAAGTCTTCTCGTCGCCCATACTACAGTGCCTGAAGACAAAAGTCTTCAATCAGTGCGTCTTACTTACAGTGCTAAAACGTGAACGCTCAAAGTTGCTCAGCGAGCTATGGAGAGGGCTATGCTTGGAGTTTCTCTGAAAGCCAATATTCATAATGAAGTGACCTGACAGAGGACCAAGATAACCGACATGCTAGGCAAGCTAAAGTGGCAGTGGGCTGGTCACATTTCCCGAAGAACCGATAACCGTTGGGGTTGACGAGTTTTCGAGTGCGGACCACGATTATGCAAACAAACGTAGTGTAGACGCCATGTGGCCAGGTGGAGTGACGACCTGCGAAAAGTGTCTGGAAGAAAATAGACCGGTGGCGTGCATAGGAGAGGCCTACCTCCAGCAGTAGACACATATAGGCTGATGATGTTTATGACGATGATGAATTAAGACATATAATAATTGCGTTGCCCTTATTAGGTAGGAGCTTTGCAGAGAAAGCTGACAATGTTGATGTTATTTAGACCATTATTTGGGCCGATGATAAACGATGCTGAAACGTAAAAGTTTACTGCTGGATATAGGCCTCTCCCAAAACACACCACTGAGCCCGATCTTCGGCTCTTCTCTTCTAACTTTGCGTATATAGTCGCTCCACCTAGCTGGAGGGCACCCTACACTACGTTTACCGAGTCGCGGTATCCACTCAAGAACACGTCTACCCCAACGGTTATCAGTCCTTCGACAAATATGACCAGCCCACTGCCACTTCAGCTTACTAATCCTAAGGGCTATGTCTCTCTTCTCTAACGGGCGTATTTCCGAAGAACATGTAGAGTTAGAAGGTATTTCCTTTCCCTGTGCGAGATCAACTCTGAGTCTGCTCGGCACATGAATGAAAGGGAATTTTCCTTTTCAAACTCTAAGCATACTTAGTTTATCTAATTTTATTGATTTGATATATATTTATAATCCATACCAATATATAAAAATAAAACGTTATCTGTTTGTTTGTTTGGGGAGTTTTAACGCGATAACGGCTGGAAGGATTTTGATGAAATTTGGAATGGAGATAGCTTATACCTTGGAATAAAACATAGGTTACTTTTAATCCCGGAAAATGGTAAGTTTCCACGGGAAAACTGAACATGCTAATTACTCGCTTTAAGGAACGGTTGTCATGGAAACGAAATAACAAGTCTGTCAAAAAACATCAAGAGCGTTGGTGACTTTTGCACTACTTTTTAATATCCTAGAAGGACATAGGATGCTTATTTTTGCGATAAGCTGTAGTCCGCGCAGACGAACTCGCGGGCGGGAAAGCTAGTAATTTATGTTTTTCGCTTTGTTCATTAGATGTTAAGTTTTGACTTGTAAGAGTGCTATTATTTTGCCTCATCATCATCACGTCAGCCTGTAGAAGCCCACTGCTGAACATAGGCCACCTCCATCCAACGACGTCCTGCGATGGCTACAATGTCGTCGGTCCATCGTGTGCGGGGCTCTCCCTTCACTTCGCTTGCTTGTTCGTGGTCGCCATTCGAGAACGTTGACGAATAGGTGGGTGGTCACCTGTATCAATACAGTGTTCAATAAGGTTTGTTCTTCCTAAAGGAAGTACGTCGGTAGAAATATTACGAAATTGTTCTACGACTGCATTAGCAAGAATCAATTGTGTATCTGTAAGTCTGTCATAAGACTGTACGTAAGTATCATTATTATTGATGATAAACATGGGAGTATCTGAACTCTTGAGCATACTGACCGTATTAAGTATGTCTGGAGCCAGCTTAAAAGTTTTCCAGAAGTCGATACCTAATATGAAAGGTTGAGTAACAGCGGGTATTACATGGGCAGTAATTATACCAAACTTATTTTTAAATAAAGTTGGAAGCTTAATAGTACCAATTGAATTGATTGTTTGACCATTAGCAACAGAACCTTTGATAATTTGGTCACGTTGTAGTTCCAAACCATGTTCAAGTAATAATTTATGTGAGTTATTACCTAAAATTGTAATGGCACTGCCACTATCCAGCAAACCGTTAAGGGTTAAATTCCCAACATTTACTCTAAGGTATGGACGTTCAGTGTCCGATGTATTATCAAAGAGGAGCGTAGAAACGTTGTATGTTTTGAAAAATATTGAAATAGTTTTAAGCCAATTGTTCCAATCATTTTGGTCAAAGTTATTGTTAGTATTACAATTTTGTGTTTCTAGTTCCTCTCTAATTAGTTTTTTGAATTTTTTGTACATACAGGGCAATTGGTAAAAATTACGTCTTTTTTACCGCAACGAAAACAAACTTTATGTCTGTAGGGACATTGACATAAACCATGACTGTCGTTTCGACAGCGAGGGCAAAATATAGGTAGTGCAGGTTTCTTAGAATCTGCAGCAATTGAATGTACAGGGTAAGGTTGAGGATAAGGGTGTGTTTGAACAAGTGCTTGTTGCAAGGTATTGTACGGATAATGTGGTATGTTAGGTGTAGCATTGACTTTGTGTTGGGTATTAGAAGTCGAAGGCTTCGCTAAGTCTTGTAATGTAGAAGGAGTATCAGAGTTGGAAATTTCAATGCAACTTTCGTACCATTTGCACGATTTTAATAATGTTGCGACCGAGTCGAGATCGTCTGGTGATAACCTTTGACCGAATTCGGGTCGCAAGTTACGCCTAAGAATATCAATCTTGGCTTTTTCTGAAATAGGCTCACGTAATTTCCCAAATAATGATTCTAATTCGGTAAAATAACAAATCACACGCTCATTTGTTTTTTGTTTGCGAGCATCTATGATTTTCCGTAGTTTATAGTCGTAGTCTGTAATTTCAAATTCTTTTTGTAATGTAATTTTGAAAGATTCCCAATCCGGGATTGTTTGTTTGTCAGCTCGAAACCAATCCAAAGGAGTTCCTTTAAGAATGTCGTATATGTGGTTGTATAGTTCAGTATGTGAAATATTTCGAGCAACTGCGAATTCCTCTACTTTTTCAAGAAAATCTCTTGGACAACTATCCCCCTTGTAAATAAACCGTTTAATTTCGTGACTTGATCTGTTGATCGAAATATTTTGTAGCTTTTGTGTCAGTAGGTCAAAATATAGTAATTGAGTTTGTTGTTCTGGAAAATGATCGTGTGTAGAAGAATTTTCTGTAGAAGAGCAGCTAGGATTTTCTAATGTTTCGAAACGTTTTTGTAAATCGAAGAAATTCTCTGAAACATTTTTAAATGTTTCTAGTTGTACTGTCGTAAGTTCGGTGGTAATATCAATGTTATTTAATCTATTTTTAATGTGCAGAATATAGGACGCATTCTTCTCCTTTCGTACCGGGTAAGCTATTAAACGTGCAGAAATAATAGTTAGACATTTTTGAATTTCGGCTATATCCTGTTCAAATGTATACGGACTTTGAAAATCTTGTGTATTCGAGCTGTCAAGTAAGGTCGATAACCTTGAACGTAAATTTTCTGCAGTATCTGTTGTATGAACTTCAGCATTTCTACATTTTAATTCATAGATCAATTCTGGTTTATTTAGATGCGCAGGTTCCATTTTTATTTAATATGAGACCAAAAAAAAATGAGCAAATAAAACTAAGTGTTTACTTTGTAGGTAACGTGCGTTTAGTGCGTTTAGTGCGTTAGTAACGCTTTAAAAATATATAAAAAAAAATAGCGTTAATGTAAAAAATTATAATGTTAATGTCAAAGTTTAAAGTAATTCGGAACTAGGTAGGCTGATATTGAAATTCGGAATAAAGTACGTATTAATGAAAATGTCTTACTTACATGAATGACTGGAATGCAAATATAAAATACACTTGAGTATAAAAAAACTGTTCTGGTTTGCCAAATATTTCCAATCCAAATTTAAATCAAGATGGCCTAGTGCCTTTTAGTATTTTGTGGGGCGACTTAAAAATTGAACACTGATTAAAAAAAAACACGGAGAAATCAGGAAGGATTCAGGATCAGGAGGATTTGTAGGCAGGTAGAGCAGGCTGGGTACGGGGACGTTGAGGGCGCCAGTGTCACGAGGCGGTCCCAGGGTTTGGGCTTGCTCCACCAGCCCAGGGACCAAGCCTCAGTGGACAACAGAATTACAGGAACAACAGGTGCATAGACTTTTTCGTGGTGCTACAATATGGATGAAAACGACCACTTACGAAGGTATTATTTTATGTATTTTAAAAGAGTCCAGTTGTAATAATCTTATTATTGGTATTTTATAACAATTTCGGGTTTGCTAAAAATCCATATATTGGAATGACAGGTTATTTGTCTTTGGAATGAATAATGAACTATCAAAATGAAAAGAAATGGATTATGAAAGAATTAAGATATCAAAAGAGTATTATTATGAAAGAGGTTTGGACCTCGTCACACCACTGCTGGGGACGGTCCACTACTGGTGAGTTTCAGGAGGTTTCAGGAATAATCCAAACAGAAGACCATTCTGGGCAATGGCATATATCACCGAAATGGGAAAGGTTCGAAAGGCTGCTAATCTAATTTTGTATGAAACCCAGTGTCGCCTATTTGCATATTCGAAAAATAGGTACCTTGGTAGTTATGTTCTTATCTGAAGCATAAAAAAACAAATGTTCTTATCTATGGCATAAGCAGCAAATTATGAGCGGCAAAGACATCCAACACCCAGACTTTAAGATAATTACCTATGTTTTATCCAATATCCATCCAACAAATTTTCCATTTCTTCCCCAATAAAGCTATGCCACATGCCGTGATGTATAAAAATAGATCAATATTAGTAGTTGTTTATAATAAACGGTGGGGGCATGAGACGAGATCGTCGCGGCGTTTCGGCGCCGGAGCGGGCGCCGCTGCCGCCGCGGCGCGACGCGCTTTGATGAGGGGCCACAGGACCAGCGGGTGGCGGATAAAAAATACTTAGAAAAAAGAGGCGCGGTGATAAAAAATGCCGGCGAACAGGGCTGTCATTCCTGTCAGCGCTTTGTCAATTATGGACAGACATTTATCTTAATAATAAGAGCATGTTTCTACTTTGTCGGCCTTATGCAACCGTTTGACCACGACCTTACGACGATGATCACAGGTGTAGCACGCTTGCCAAGTAGATACCTATTCACTCCTTAGCAGTTTTTATAATAAATGAAGAAGCGTAACGCTTCGTTTTTGTGCGTGGTATTTCTACCATATAATGGTGGCAAAAGCTAATCAAAATTGGCAAAGGCCAATCGTCTAGTCGTACGGTGATGGAAAGGTCATCCGGGAAACAGGTTGTGCAGTTCTTATGCACACTCTCCATAGTGAAATCTGTAGAATCTACCGACAGGCTTGCGATATCACGTCGATGCGCCAGACTTGGCTTCAAAGTAAAAATAACTATAAGTACATAGATATTTAATACTTACTTACATGTCACATGCAAAAAAATTAATGATTGCAAAAATATATGTATTGTGGTAAGTACCTATATACAAATAATAGAATAATAAAAAAATGTTATACCTATAGTTATGTTTTTAGTAGCTAAATTAGCGTCGACGCTTAATATTATTTTTTAACCAATCATGAAATTATGTTAACATACTTCAACACACAATAACAATTATTGATATCGGAATATGCTGATATTGTGTTGGTGAATTGTATTGGTTGGTAACAAACAACTTTATATAAAATAACTAACTAGACTATACTTGAACAGAATTGCACGCATGTGTGCAGCGTACGGATGTAGCGTGCACACAAGCATAACAGCGGATAGCGCGCGCGGGTTGCGGCGGGATAGCGAGAGGGTGTGCCCGGCCTCTCACCTCTCCAAAGCCCGCTTACTCCTAAAATTAGCTATTGCGCAGCGCCTTGCGCCTAACTTCTCAGCCGCCATAAAGATTGGTTCCTACTCTAGGTAGAGTTCCTACTCTAGGTAGAGTTCCTACTCTAGCTATGTAGCTGATATTATCTCTCATATTAAATGTAATGGCCCAACATTCGCTGTCCAACAGTTTGAGTGTTTGCATTGCATGCTAGTGCCACTATTATATAAATTAGGGGAGGACTCAGGACGGATGTTGTATTGATTCTTCCGTGACATAATGTCTTCTTGGGGCCACTGCTAGGGGAGTCAAGCGTCAGGGTATGCAGATTAGTTCAAAAATATACGCAAGAAAGGTTGCAAGAAAATCTTTGGAAGTGAGAGTTTAAAATAATTGAAAATTAATCCCACTTCTCACTTACTAATGGGTGGGGAAATAATGGGAAATCAAGGGTTGCTAAGAACAGGTGTCCTGTTGTATCAGAAGCTTTTAGAAGAAGAAGAAGGAAAAATTAGGTAAATTTTGAAGAAGCTCTGTAGGTATACCTAAAAGGGAAACGTGGTTTGAGTGTTGGTTTGGGGCGCTTTCACGTCAAAATGGCTGGAATGAATTTGATAAATATATGATGTACATTCTATACAACATACCTAGGCAGAATACGTTTTATCCCGAAAAAAACTACTTCCAAAAGGATGAGATTTTCAATTCGTTGTTTGTTCCTTATCTTTTTTTTGAGCGTATAATCGCTCATATTTCCGGGATTACTGAACTGCTTTGGATGTTTTTTACTAATAAATATGGTATATTTGTAGTGTGAAAGCATATAAATTTCATCAATATTGATTATTTCGTTTTTTATTTTAGGTCGACATCTTAGAATAACTGTCGATATGATGAATTAGGTATTTTTAGAAATATACGTAACGGAAACCTTCATATCTTAGTTTGTATTAAATGTTGGAAAGTAAGTAGTTAGCTACCTTACCTTGATTGTACCTAGATACATTGTATCCTTTTCTTATCTCAACCCTTTACGGTAAAATAATTAAATTGAGAGTAAAATTGCCAGAATTAACTACCTACTAAGTTTTTTTTTACTAATAACTGTTTTGACGAATTGCGAAATTGACAAATTAAGTTTTCGACTTGTGTAGCATTTGACCAACCAAGTATTTTACAAGTCTCTGCGAAACCTCAGAAAATATATAAGTACCTACAAAATAGTAGGTAGTAAGTATGGTAATATTAAAAAAGTAATGCATGTTATACCTACCCACTTAAACAAGATGATGTTTATGACTCACCCATTATGTTGACAATAATAAAAAAGAAGGCTTGGTTTTTGAATCGCTAATGATTCTACCTACCTATCCGGTAGATCAAAACAAACGAACCAAACAACGCATAATTTATGAAAATCAGCAAACAAATATTCACACAAACAACTATTCGGCTACTTATTAAACACCAATGAACGGACATAACCGAACCAAATTATTTTTATTGTCAAGAATCATGTGAATGTGGCAAGATGGCGCCTAGAATTTGGCGCCAAAAAGTAGCGTCGGTGCGCCGCACTGTCGTCCTCGACGGCGACGGTCGGCTCGCGGCATAGGACGTAAACAATATTCAGCCCCGCTACAATACTTTTGTGTTTTGATTGATATATTTGATTAAGTTAATTGATGGGATAACTCTCTGTTAGGTATTAAAAAAAACATTTTAAATAGAAATTGTGAAGAGAAATAGTTTTTAACTCCTGGATCAATAAGAATCTCTTTGTGGCTTTGTAGCGTCCAAATAGATGAACCGTTTTCGATGCGGTATTTTTTATATGAAACCTGGAGTGGAAGAGATGGTTCTTAGGTTTGTTTAAAAGAAATCGGTGCAGCCGTCCCTATAATACATTCAGATCTAATCACACGGAGACGTTTAAAAAAATACAAATTGTGCGGTCTAGGATTAAATTAACACTGGAACTAGTGCTATGATATAATTTAATAAGTAAATAAAGAACTTTAAAAATTTAATTGACTCATTGTCAGGGATCTGGGGCACAAAGACCAGTTTCAAGCTGCAATCAGCTTGAAACTGGTCTTTGTGCTCAAATGTTGTTTTGATGGCATTCTGTGTACCCGAATATAGAGGGTCTGATGAAGATGAGTAGCATATAAAGACCTGATCGAGGGGATCTGAGGCGTCATAAACTTTGAAATGGAGTTTTGAACATTACAATATGGACTACTACTATGTATTTAGTCAAAAAAAGTTTAAAAAAAAAGGAGACGAGAAAATCGAAAGTGAAGACCCCAAGATATGCCAATCCGCTCGTACGCACACACTTACACCATGTTTTACCGATCGGCCAACACATCGCAGTAAGATCTAGCTAGCCCTTACTAGTCGTATTAATTTTGTTAAACACAATTTTGTTTATTTGTTTTGTTAACACACGAAAAATCAAAACTAAAACAGTTTTTGTGATGAAATTGTGTATAAACCACAAATTATCCACTTCGCACACATACGCAGGCGGCATTTGCTATGCTTCACTCGTTTATTTGGCGGTGCGGTAGTAATTTTGACCAAAATAACTTATAGCATCTATGTAATGAGAATGTAATGTATTTCTTTTAATGTTGACAACCTACTTAGCAGTATGTTACGTGTTTGTTTTAATTTGAAATGTTGACTATGATGTAAAGACTCCATGTAACTCCATCTAGCTAAAGTAGCTACGTAGTGCACATGTACTTACTATATTCTTCTTCAATGCTTGAGCATTTATATTGTTAGGACAAGGTCGGAACCCTATACATAAAAGTGAAAACTCGGTTAATTGTATCCAGCGAAAACACCGATGGTACCTAAACCGAAAAATAAAAGCATACCCACAAAACGCGACTAGTTTACAATAAAACTTCAGCCCTGAATAAACATGAAACAGTTACCGAATCATTTCACATTCAGCAGCGGTGATCAACTGGAATCTTCAGCAAGATGGATTGCTCTACCTTTAATGATTGATCGCATCGGCCCTGGATAGGCGTTCATGCGTGCTCATTAGCAAGTCGATGATGCCTAGAATGTTTGTTTTGCTGTTGTTTATATACGTGATTTATTGACCGTTGATTTTGGGGAGGATAAACATAGATAAATAATACATAGGAACCTAACATGTGTTTTTTTATTGTACTTACTATGTCAGTAACATTAACATATATTTTTGTATGTACCTACATAGAAGTACTTTAATGTATATAAGTATAGGTAGCCTGTAATTTTGTTTGATATTCCTATATACCTAGCCTCCGTTGGTCCGGTAGAGACTTTTAAGTCTTCTATGAAACAGAATCGAATGGCCTTTAAATATGTGGCATTAAAAAAATATATGTAAATTTTCAGAGAATGCTGGTCAAAATATTTAACAGTCTCCTAAGAACGTTTTCCTGAAGCTACAGCGGTTAAGGTACCTGCCTTTACTGCCCCATCTTAAAAATCCATCCTGTGTATACTCGCCAAGTAATTTTGCTAATGTAAGATAAAAAAACACAGTAGGTACTGCAGTAGAACGGCGTGTTAAATGTTTGAATTGAGTTCTCCAGTAACAAGCCAACGCATGTAGGAGATAACTGTCTGAAAACAGCTAGCATTTACAATCTATTCGATATCTTATGGCCACTTTAAAAGAAGAACCTCAAGTTTTTGGGCAGCCAATCAAACGTCAGCCGGTTGGCCAGCGGCCGCGCCCGCCCGGCGCCCGGCGGCAGCCGCCCGGCTCCGGCCCGGCAATTGCTTGTTTACCGTGTAGACTACTGAGTATCTACCTAGTGATGGGCTGATAATTTTTCATGCGTGCGGCACCGACGCGGCGCGGCGCCTCGAGTCGCGTCATCGCGGATGCAACGCACTTACGGAGTAGTTCGAATATACTCGTTGCCATGTGAGCTTATTTTTATTATTAGTAGCTCTAATTTAACTTACCGGTATTTGGTTAGTATGTATATTTAGTAGAGGTATGCTTGGAGTTTCTCTGAAGGACAGGACCTGCAGTCTTGACCTAGATAGTGATTGCTTTACTACCGGTATCGGTACATATACCAATGACAATCGTTAGCTTTGACCGTTATTTTCAAAAGCTATCGACTGTCATCGGTATCTGTATTAATGACATCGATCATGATTGATCTCGGTTGTAAAGCAATCTCTACGATGTCGAGACTGCAGGCCCAGGATTCGTAATGAAGATATCCAACAGAGAACCAAGGTAACCGACATAGCTCAAAGGATAAACAAGCTAAAGTGGCTGGTCACATTTCCCGAAGAAACGATAACCGTTGGGGTAGACGAGTTCTCGAGTGAAGACCACGTTTAGGCAAACGTAGTGAAGGACGCCCTGTGGCTAACTGGAGTGACGACCTGCGATAAGCGGCTGGAAGAAAATGGAAGAGGAGAACTGAAGATCGAGCTCAGTGGCGTGCATTAGGAGAGGCCTACGTTCAGATATTTTAAATAATATATAATATAATATAATATATAATATATTTTAAATAAAAAGATCTAGAGTACTAAAAATAAGCTACTGAAAAAGAATCAAACATTTTTAAAATTCGTGTCTGTCTGTTCACGCATCTCGTAAAAGCTACTGGACCGATTGCGATGCGGTATTCATTGTTGGATAGCTTAGGGTTTAACTTAAAAACTCGTGTACTTATTATCTGAATACGATGAGTAGAAGCCGAGCAATAGATAAAAACTTTTTGAAGGTTGAAGGAATTTTGGTTAAATGTTGGTATATTGGTATTTTAAGTCTTGGAATAGTAATAGCCACGCGTGCGAAGCCGCCGGTGCAGCTAGTTATAAAATAAAAGCTGGGTAGTACTAGACACCAAGATACGAGTGTTCTAACATCAAGTTTGGTAGGTAAGGCCGCAAATGCATTGGTTTTTTAAATAATATATATATATATATTTTTTTATTATTTAGTTTAGAATAAATGTAATGTTATAATATTTGATTTTTAAATTTGCAAAAAAATGTATTCTAGAGGCCCGCTGTTACACCGACATGTTACATTCGATGCCATGATTGAACATAATCATAGATTGAAAGAGTGGACTTGTATACTACCCCCATTATAGTTCAGAAGCATTCCGATCACATGAGTTTTCAAACATAAAAACCGCATCAAAATCGGTCCATCCGTTTGAGAGCTACGATCTTCACCTCCCCCATTATAGCTAAGAAAAGAACCATCTCGTTTAACTCAGCTGTGAAACATAAAAAACCGCAGCTACATAAGTCCATTCGTTTGGAAAATACGATTCTCACCCTTCTTTTCTCAATCCCCTCCCCACCTCCCCATATAGCTAAGAACCATCTCAATCACATCAGTTTTCAAATATAAAAAACAACATGAAAATCGGTAATGGACCGTTTGGGAGCTACGATGCCACAGACAGACACACACACATACACACAGTGACTCAGTGACACACACCCTAAATTTATAAAAACCGATTTTGGATAAGCAACCATATTAGACAGAGAGAGACTAACAAGGGTGACACGTTTCGCAAGCGCTGGCGGCGTGGCCTGCAGTCTCGACATTGACAGTGATTGCTTTACAACCGAAATCGGTCGCAAAGTCCGATTATAACGATAAATGGTAGTCTCTGTCAAATATCGATGTCAATCATGATCAATGTCAGTACAGATACCGATGAAAATCGATAGCTTTTGACAATAACTGTCAAACCTAACAGTTGTGATCGGTATGTACAGATTTCGGTTGTAAAGCAATCACTATCGATATGTCGAGATTGCAGGCCCTGGACATAGCACGAAAACTGGCGGGTAGGGGGCTGGGATGGTCGAGGAGTTGGAGAGCGGAGTCCGCTTAAAACTAGCGCGCGACACGATCACATAGTGCATCCATTTTAACTCGCTCAGCCCGCTTCGCTTGCTCGTTCACGGTGGAAGCACTTCTATAAAATTAAGCGTTGCGAGTTGAGCGGAGTCCTTACGGAGTTGGTTAGAAATCCACTCAACTCTTCGACCACTTTTGTAACTGTTTGTACTCTTTCGCTCCGCTCCGATCACTCGTTCACGGCGGAAGCACCTCTATGAATATTGCCGTTCCGTACGAAGACCGCTCCGCTCGCAGTGGAAGGCGGACATAAATATAGCAAAATTAGCACGCGGGCGAAGGTGCGGGGCGCAGCTAGTCATTGTGTACTTGTTGTGTGTCATTGTGTCATTTATTCTGTGGTAGATTGATATAAGTTCTCTATCGATTTATTAAGGTTTGATCAGTGGCCGTGACTTTTCGGTTTTTGCATGTGTATCTATGCCATTCTTCATAGTTCGTGAAATCTAAAGTCCCCATTGTGCCATATAATAAGAAATAGAGTCCTTTCCTAAGTCCAGCCGATATAATAAAATATTGATAGTTAAGAGTTGAGGATGCCATCAGGAGCGACGGTGCACTTGATCGAAATAAATGAGCTACTTTACAGTATTTGGATGGGCTTATTTTGGTCAGCCAAGCTACTACTTTTTATTGCGGCTTTTTAAAAAGGGACTGCGATTTTTCATTTTTTTAATATAAATACATGCATTATGTATTAACCTGACAATAATTTAGTAATGGGTTTGGTTAAAAAAGTGTGATAATTATTAAAAAGTACTATTTGTACCAATATTAGAAATTTTGCACGCTGCGGCGCAGTGAACGGTAGGAGCGGAGACCAACATACCTCCCCCCGTGGAAAACCAACATAATAATTATAGTTCCCATTACTCTCCAACGCCAAAGACAGAACAAGGAAGTAACCAATAAGTCCAATCTTGGAGTGAGCTTCAAAAAACCCCTGGCTACGACTGGTATCCGAAGTTGCCGCCCAGCCGGCGCGGCGGGCGGCGCGGCCGGCGGCGGCGGGCGGGCAGACGCCGCCGCGGCGACACCGGGCGGCGCTGCCAGTCGTCTGAAAGATGGATACACACGAACTGAAGATTAGGATTTTTTACTATTATAAAACTGTATCATTCAGTAATATTTATTTAATACAGAAAATCCTGCGGGAGCTCCAAGTTGAACAGTAGAGAAATAGCGTGGCTTGATTGTCAGAGTCCAATAAACATATTTAAAATTTATTTGTTTGGACAGTATTAAGTATTTTAACTTTCAATACGGTACTCAAGGCTCCCATGAGACAGGCCTGGCCTAGTGTGGGGACCACAAGTCAATTTAAAAAAATGTAATACTCATTTTTTACTGAATAGATATTTGTATTTGTATTTATTTCGAAGATACATTATAGAAAGAACTTTATTGATGAAACTAGCTCTACCCGCGGCTTCGCACGCGTGTTCATTTCTCTAGGTTAAAGTACTCTATGTACTATTCCAAGACCTATTCCAGTATTAAATATGATTAAAATTCCTTCAGTCGTCAAAAAGATTTCATCGATTACTCGGCTTGAGGATGAGTACACACATACAAACACACGCACAACACACACCCACACACACTCACTCACTGATACACACCCTAAACTTATAACACCCTTCTCTTTGTTCGGGGGTTAAAAATCGGGACCGACAGCTTAACGTGCCCTCCGAAGCATGGAGCGATGAAAAACCGCACACAACTTAGTAAAGTCATTGGTGCGGACCGAACACATAAACAATATATGAAGTGAAATAAAAGCTTGTAAAAAAACTAACAGCAGCCCAGACCGTGTATTCACCCCCCAACATATTTAGATATTGTAGAGATAATAGCCGTTGATACCTACTCCACAACATCGGTAACAGTCTGCTGATTAATTCCATCGTCTCCATCGAGAGTACAGAAGGTGAAAAGGTGAGCGTGAGATTATTTTTCCAAATTATTTCATGTAAAAGTTTTGATAGTATTCGATGCTGAGTTATTTTCATCACGGGCTGATGGGATTGTTTTTGTAGATAAATATTATGATTAGCAGCGGAGTCCAGACCATCATATAGAAAGTGAAGCACCCATGATATGCCGATCCGCTCGTACGCGTAAGCCCCACGCACAAACTTACACCATGTTATGCCGATTGGCCGCCACATCGCCTTCGACCTTGTTAGAAGTAATAATTCTGCCAAGTTCTCACGATAAAACAAAATCAATGCAGTATTTTGTGACGAAATTGTGAGAAACCACAAATTATCTACTTACGCACACATACGCAGCCGCCATTTGCTACACTGTAAATAAATCAAATTTACAAATTTGATATCATTTTAATAACATTACAATTTATAACTGCAATATTAATAAAACTTACTATTTCTTGAAAAATCCAATTTCCTTAATTTTTGTCCAGATTACAGGGGAACTTTTGGTCTTACGAAGTGTTCAATCACAACGCTGTGTAACGGAGCGCACAACGAAAAGCGACCGTTCTTGTAAGTGGTTTATTGCGATCTGTTAATATTTTATAATTATTAAATTAATATAATGACGTGTATCAAGTAACAAGTTATTTGGACATAATGCCGAGGGCTGTGTCTGTCATTTCTGAACTACAGAACCGATAACTCCGAAATATTTTCATCACCATTTTTTAAGTACCTCATTTCTAACAAAAAAAAAATGAATGATATCGGACTGCGCGTTAATGAATTACAACTAACGGATCCAATGTCGTAACTCGTAGCATGAACTCTCATCATACCAAGTTTCATTTGAATTAATTAAGTAGTTTCATTTCAGCGTGATGCGCGGTCAAATGCAGACAGACAAAAATGAAAAAAATACAGCTTCGACTCCAGTATCGAATATAGAGTACCCTCCAAAAACATATAATTTATCACTTCAAACTTAATATAACTTTGGAGCCCTATCCCGCAGGAACCCTTTATTTATCCGGGATAAAAAGTATTCTATTTTTTTAACCCATAATATAAACTATGACTGTGGTTAGTTGCATCAAAATCCATCCAGTAGTTTCAGCATGTTACGTGTTCTTTTAAATAACTTTCAACCCCTATCCTGTGGAAACCCTTTAATTTTTCGGGATGAAAAGTATCCTATGTCCTACCTCGTAGTGTGAGCTTAAATCATACCAAGTTTCATTTGCATTAATTCAGGAGTTTTGGCGTGATGTGCGGCCAAGATACAGAAAAACGGTATTGGCTTCAATATCGAACATAGAGTACAATCCATATTTTTTTTCAAAATATCTTCATTGTGCAGAATTGGACTCATTACAGTTTTATTATAAGTATAGATTTAAGGTGGTTATTATTAGTTTCCTGGTCAAGGTAATAATAAGTACCTACGTAGCGAAAGTAATTTTAGGATCTTAGTTTAGTATTTTGTATATTGATTAGTTACGTTTGTTTGTGAGGTTTTATTTGTAGGTACTTTTTATTTATTCAAGTTTTCCAGTTACTTCCGTAGTGCACCTCTAAGATACTCAAGGAATATTTCCTCCAAATTTCTAATCCCTAGGTCCACCAGTCAGTCAGTAGGTATGTCACGGTACTGTTTTATAGGCATGATGAAATGAATTTAATAAAACACATCTTTTTATTGTTCTGCCCAATAGGTAAAGGGCATTATTCATAAAGTCCGGTCAATTTGTTTTTTTCACATCACGTAGTTATTGCCCTTTTATATTGGGCATTTTGCAAACGGTCCTGGCATCTATCTTTTTAAATACTTCTAATAAATCAGTAACAAAGAAGATAATAAAAAGAAAAATGGCAATTAAAATAAGCTATCGAACAAGTTTTTTTTATGTCGTGTTTTTGTTCACACATCACGTAAGTAACTAGGTCTTGACTTTAAAAATGGTGTACTTGGTATCTCAATCCGATGAATAAAAGCCGATCAATTGATAAAAATCTATTTGGCTAATTCTCATCACCACGATTCTCATCGTCACCTTCGTGATAATTTTAATTTATTGCTTATTTGAATTATTTTTGGAAAAAACTTTTAGCGTTTGATAAGATGAGTAAATTCATATGTGAATCGTGAGTCTCGTTTGGAAGAATAATTGTTTTAAAGTTCTACATGCCATGAAAATGACGCGACGATCCACGAAAGTGATTCAATAACTTTATAGACATTATTTTCTAACAATTTACTACTGTTTATGAGACTAAATGTTTATGAAATAACATCTTAATCCTTTTTTCATAATTAAACAGGCAAATACATGATATCAGTAAAAAAATGAGACAATTTGTTGTTAGTTTGGTCCTAAGTTCGATCATCCTACGAAATAG
Organism: Alsophila aescularia; assembly: GCA_946251855.1. Classification (NCBI taxonomy): domain Eukaryota; kingdom Metazoa; phylum Arthropoda; class Insecta; order Lepidoptera; family Geometridae; genus Alsophila; species Alsophila aescularia. Next base: position 32,659,451 of record OX276376.1, read on the forward strand.
GTATAAAGATATGCTACATCAGTTAAAACTACACAATTTTAGTGAAAGGTTTTTACTATAAACATTATTAATGTAGATGACACATAGGAACTTTACTGTGTTTTTTTAACCGGTACTTATATTTCAGAGTATATTTTTACTCTAAAATACCTTCTGAAATAAAATATTATCACACACTTACATAGTAACAACAAACTGAAATGATGTACCTATCTAAACTTATAATATCATGTTTGCGTGTCATTTGAGTACTTATTAAATTGTAATGTCACAAAATATTTATAACATTCAGAAATAATCAATCATCATCTAGGGTGATAAAAATAAAAGCTAGCCCAAATAGTCGTAATATGAAGTTTTTCTCAATTAAAAAGCATATGAATCTATAAAAAGTTTGTTAAAACAACACCAGTCGCTATATTTCTAAATAAAACAATGCAAAAAATCACTGTCGTGGCGTAAAACCACCTTCCTGGATAAAACGCCACGAAGGTGATGCCACAAAGGCGACAAAAATATCCCTTTTTTATAAATTGCTGCGATGTTTAGGTGTAACGTTTTAAATCAAATACTACATAAATATCTCGTACATTTTGGGGTTTCGATGAGCTAACTTTGATTTCAATTGCTAAAATACAATGCATAAAAATGTTGTCCACGCAAGTGATCCTAGTGACCTATGAATAAATATAAACTTACCAATTTTTTTTTCTCACGGCACTATTAGTCGCAGTTCTCACTTCTGCAATGCCGGAACACGACTGAAGTTCGACTAAATCGAACTCTGTGTTTGATTGCTGATGTTGTGTCCAGCTAGCCGTTATACTACGCAAATGTAAAGTACCTAAAATCGTGTGACCAACGCATATGTTGTTTTAAATTCAAAATTATGATGAAAAGATTTTTCTTATACTATTGAGTGTACAGTGTATTTAATTACGACGACGTTAGTCTAAGTAACATACAAATAAAAAAAATATGTATGTTACTTAGTCTATTAGTGAAGCAGTAACCAAATGTTTTGCTGCAACGGGAAGTGTAACACGATGAGAATAAGAAAAATGCCCCGTTTTTGAACTATTCGTGATAATATTTGGAATTATGTTTGCTTCTATTAAGACAAGTTTTAATTATTTTGTAGTCTAATAAATGTTTTATCCTCTAATTAAAAAAAACTGTTTCTATCTTATACCGTTTAGGAAATATAACTATGTGACTATCAAAATTAAGCTTTGATGAGAATTACCCATTTGAAGGATGAACAAATTTTGATAAAATGTAGTATATTGAGCTTTATAGGCACTTTTGGTACTTTTTACCCCGTTAAATTACCACATGGGCACATTTAATAAATAATATTTTTATAGATGTTCTAGAGTAACAGAGTCCATAAAACTAAACTGATATTATTAAAACGTAATAGGTAAGTCATAGACACGATTTTATTTTAATTTCGACCCGTTTAAATTGGGCCATATGTATGTGTTCGAATCGCGAATGTTGAAAGTGTTGTTTTATGATAAGATTATACAGCAAGGCATCTTCAAACACTTTTGTCTCTCCAAACGCTAAAGCATCGTATACACCAGGAGGTAATAATGTCCCGCGACACCTTCTTCTACCTATGTACAACGAATTGTTCTATGTATAACGAATCGTACTATGTACAACGAATTGTACTATGTATAACGAATCGTACTATGTACAACGAATTGTACTATGTATGACGAGTTGGTATAATAAATTTTATTATTAAAAAGTAAGTAAGGGACCAGACACTGCCAAAAAGCTACGCTTAATATAATGATTATTATAAAATAATTGTTAAATTACAATTCAATGTATGTGCAATCTAAGAGAGTAAAAGAATCTATTCTATTCAGAATTTGGTGGTAGAGTCATGAGATTCCTTTTGCATCCCATGCTTTCGGGTTGAAGCTTGGTTGAGGTATACTGGTCTGCCCTGCCACTAAGGACACTACATATCTCGTTCTCTTGTTTTGTAAACAATTTTATGTAACTATTATATTTTGTCTGAAACAGATTGCTCTTTAGCGATAAGATCGCCAATTGTACTTACTTATAATAAAGAAGTAACGTATAGTTTGACGACCGGTTGGTCTCGTGGCTAGTGATCCTAGGTACGTAACCAAACAGTCGCGGGTTCGAATCTTGCAAGATGCAATCATTTGTGTGATGAGCAGAAATGTTTGTTTCCAAGTCATGAATGTTATAATATTCGTATATATGTATGTTTATCCGTTATCTAGTACCCATAGTACAGGGTATCCTAGTTTGAGGCTAGGGGGTTTTCTATTGGTTTTTCTATTGGTGTGGAAATCATCCCGAATTTATTTATTTTATTTCAATAACTAAAAGTCTGCAAAAAGAAGATAATAAAAAATATGGTCTAAGGGACTTAACATAACCTACTGAAAAATAATATATAAAAAAGTGTTTCTGTCTGTCTGTTTGTTTGTTCACGCACACGTAAAAAATACTTTACCAATTGCAATGTGGTCCATTGTTGGATAGCTTAGGGTTTATCTTAAATACTGGTGTACTTAGTATCTTAATCCGATGAGCAGAAGTCGAGCAATCGATAAAAACCATTTGACGTCTTAACGAACTTTGATGATATTGGTACATTTGGTTCTGCAAAAACACATAGGATCCTTAAATCCTGCTTAGATCAGCCGCGGGCACAGCTAGTATTTGTATAATTCTATATCCTTGTTTGTTTTTATGGTGTGCGATAAAGTGTATGCTTATGGTACTGCAGGCTTGTTCCGAGTCCTCGCGCGCGAGTCCGTAGAGAGCGTGCGTTGAAATCTTTTGCTCGGTGAAACCTTTGTAGAGGCGCTACGCGGCGCCCACCAACCCGACACTAGGGAAAAAACCAAAGGCTAATTTAAAAGTTTTATAGATTACTTTAAGTTCCATAAGTTTATTATTTATTTCTTTAGTTATTAAAAGGTTTTTTAGTTGGCATAATAATCATCAGAATTGGAAAAATTCTTCTGTATTTATTACTTTCAATTACTATTTCCAATTGTGTTCGTTACAGCTACCGTTATGGCTGAACGGTTTTTGATGAATATTGGTATATAGTACCTACATGAGTAGATTGGTTGAGGAATAACACACCTACTTAGGACTTTATACATAACTTGTAAAAAAAAAACTATTTATATTGAAAAATCTTACTTATTAAATAAAAGCTTTTAGTTGGAATAAACATCATGATAAAAAAAAAACTCCATATTTTTCAATTACCATTTATAATTGTGTTTATTAACAATCAACTCCATAACGGTTGAACCGATTTTAATAAAATTTGGTAATAAGTAGATTGGTCGTGGAATAAAACATACATATGACATTTTAGGTACGTCATTGAGACGAAGGTGAAGATGCGGGGCGCAACTTGTTTAAAATAAATTATATAACAGATACTGTAATTTTTGTATCGATAATCTGTGTCTATTTTTACTACTTATAAAAGAGCAGTAAGTAGGTACCAAACATTCTGTAAAATGAAGATCATAAAAATAAAACTTTAGAGTACTTCAAAAATGAACAAAAAAGTGTGTGTTGGTTAGTTTATCTATCTGTCTGTCTGTTTGTCGCGCGTCTCGTAAAACTACTGGACCGATTGTGATATGGTTTTCCCTGTTAGATAGCTTAGGGTTTGACATCAAAACTGATTTACTTGCTATCTCAATCCGATGAGTAGAAGTAGACCAATCGATAAATGAAATAAGTAAAAAAAGAACATAGGATTGATGCAGATAATGTACTAAAACTTCAAAATAAAATAAAATCGTGGGGAGAGTCGAATTTCTACAGATTACGCTACACCATTGTTTTTTTTTAGCTTTTATCACCATTCTGTGGTGGCCGCCATCTTAAATTTAAAAACAAAAACAAAAACATTAAATTAAACATTAAATTAATTAATTTTTAAACATTAAATTTACAATGATACTGAATATATATAATTGTATTGTTAACAGAGCTAAAGGTGTATACCAAATTTCACCAAGATAAACTGAAAAGGGGTAAAATTTCAATTACTAGATTTGTCCTAAACAAAAACCAAACAGGGCAAGCTAAATAAAACCGTTTCAAAAATCATTTGAAGTATCACTTTTAGTATTGGTATTTTAGGTCCTGGAATAGCAAACAGGGAAATCATAACCCAGATAAATCTCCACGCGGGCTAAATCGCGAGCACAGAGCTTGTATCATCAAATAAGTAAGTACTAGGTACATACATAATATAACCATAGAATACCTAACTTGGTAGCTATCTATATACTCCTACATAACATTTAACGACGCTTGTGTAAGTTGTTATGTGACCAAACTGTATGTATACTGTGATGTAATTTGACCTGTAATTAATACTTATTTACCAATTAATTGGGGCTATATGAAACCATTTAGTGATGTGAAACAACTAAGTACTAATTAATTAATAGCTAATACGTATGTTATGTTGCAGACTGTGAATGTGAAAACAAGTAACTACTTCAAAAGCAGACCACGCACAGCTCCATTCAGCTTCATTCATGGTTTGGCGCCTATGGTTTCTGCGCACGCATAAATACAGAGAGTTTCCCGCTTTTCTTGCATTCGCGCGCGGACCCGCCGCCATGACACCCGCCGCCATCTTGCGAAAAAACTTCGGAAAAGTAGCCGCGAGTTTCGACAACACTGAACTAACATTGACATTTCTAGATTTCGATACAAAAATAATTACAACGGAAAGCTTCGTGAAATTAATAATAATAGTTTTGTGTTAATTTTTCAGATGTATATTAATTGTTGTTAAAAATAACGACGCTGAAATAATGTAGGTACTTAATTGTAGAAAACTTATAATAACTTTGAAACTATTGATGCACTTGTAGACGTTGAATGATGAAATAAATACAATAATTTTAATACATCAATTAATAAAAAAATACATCATTGAAAAACTGCAATTTTAACATTTTTTTACGATGTTTGTAAGAGTGAAGTTTGTGACAACTTAATGATGTTTTTCTGGGAAGATGGAAAAATTTGATGCGGGTGTGTATATAATTTTACAACAATAAAAAACTATTTCCTTTTCTGTATACGTATGCTATCATAAAAATATTACTACTCTGATTTATTTCTCCTCTTTTTAGTAAATTTTAGTTCGTCTTCTTCCGGTAGGTTTTTATATGATTTGAATGAAGAACTAGATGCACCCTGCGACACTGGCCACGTTTTCTTTTTCCGGTATAAGTAAATATGAAAAAGATTTCCTTCCTCAAGAAACCCTCTATTTTCTCACGAAATTTAATCAAGATCGGTTCAGCCTTTTAGTAGTAGTGTAAGGGTTACATTCACATATTTTTTTCTATTTATTATTTTCTATTTTTATTATTATTATTTACGTTGTTAGTAATATTAAAATGTGAGTGATTATTATGGCGATTACCTACACTATTACATTTAGCTACTAGGCTGTACTTAGTATTGCCTAAATTTCCTAATCTTAGCCACACGGTAATACACATTTTTAGGAACTCTACCACATTTATTTACTACTAGCTTTCCCGCCCGCGACTTCGTACGCGCGGCTAATGTTTATCACGAAAAAAAAACACCCTATGTTCTTCTAGGATATTAAAAACAAATGCAAAAGTAGGTATAGCACCAATGCTCTTGATGTTTTTTGACAGACTTGTTATTTCTTTTTTATGGCAACCGTTCCTTACTGCGAGTAATCAACATTTTCCAGTTTTCTCGTGGAAACTTTCAATTTTCCGGGATAAAAAGTTCCAAATCCAAATTTCATCAAAATCCGTTCAGCCATTATCGCGTGAAAGCTCCCCAAACGAACAAACAAACAAACAGACAACGTTTCAGTTTTATATATTGGTATGGATTATAACAAATCAGACTACAACATTAAAGTATCTTAATTAAATAAATCGCACTTAAAAAAATGCTTAAAATCCTTCTCAAAAAAGAGAGAGAGAGGTGGAGAGTTATATTTGAGAGAGGTGTCCATTTTACTTGAATCATACAAATCAATTCAATAAATTGGAAGATACGAGTACGTAAACAGTCAATTAAACCAATAATTATTCTGCATGCATATCAAAAATACGTGAACAGACCTGTATTGAGGTCCTCTGTTAGCCTCCCCCTTTTCGGACCACCCATAATGAGAAACCCTGTACATAACTTGCTGCTCTACCACAACACTGCAAAATATTCCAACGATTGAAAGAGCTAATACACTTATAAGAGCTCTACCTCATATAACAAACACATTATGAAATAGCTAGGAAAGTTTTAGTTAATTTTTAAAGTAATTGTTGAGTTGTTGAGTGAGTCGTTATCACTTCAATATAAAAGAAAAATAGGTAATTCATCATCATCATCATTATCAGCCCGCATTAGTCCTTTGCTGGACATGGGCCTCAGAGTACAGTATTACATTTACTACCCTGTATTACTTTTTTAATCGACTTCAAAAAGACGTGGTTGTTAATCGGCAGTATTTTTTTTTATTGAAGTCTCTCTGGATGTTGTTATGCAATGATGCAATATAGCAAAAATATTGTCTTATACCGCAATGCATTTACCGCGGTATTAGACAATATTTTTGATATTCTAATTTTAAAGTAGTTTAATTAATGCGTCAATAATCCACTCTGGGGTAAAATTATTGCGGTCGCAAAGTACAAATACCGATGAAAACTGATAGGTTCTGTCATTAATTGCGGAAAGCTAACGATTATCATCGTTACCTATACTGTACCACAGAATAAAAAATAGTAGAATTGTACTGTCACAGAATACCTTTGTACTGTTGTTATTTGTATTGATTTAGCGAGCGGTAGCTTGCGATGCCATAGCTATCTGTGTCGATACTGCGGCTACTGTCTAAGATATCGATTATTATCGGTATAATAACGAACTTTATAGAAAATTTTACGATTTCTCATACTGTTTGCGAATAACTTTGTGCTCATTAGTGACCACGCGCAAAGTTTTCGGTAAACTGACGTCTAATATTCAGAGGTTGAATTACTATAGTAAGTAAGTGTAAGTCAACCAGTAAGCGTAATTCAACATACTTTGACTAGTACGTCAGAAGATCATACATTTTCATTTAAACTTTTTTGAAAATTTGGTTTCTATGAAGATAGTTCCTATTTGTATTCTCTTTGCCCATAATCACAAGGGGCGCAGGCAGGATTAGTTTCAGGGAGGGTGCATACATTACATGATATATTTCTGTCAGCGTAAAAGTAAAATATAATTTCAAATCATAATGAATACTTTAATTAATATAACTAAATATACGCCATCGAAGCAGCGCTCTATCATTTTAGAAAATTAAATGATATACGAGGCTGAACGATCTGTGCTTATGCTAGGACAGCCTTTAGCAGTCCACTGCTGAACATAGGACTACCCCAAAGAGCACCACGACGAACGGTCTTGTGCCGCCTCCATCCACCAAATCCCTGCGATGGCTACAATGTCGTCCGTCCATCATGTGGGGGGTCTCCCTACACTTCGCTTACTTGTTTGTTCGTGGTCGCCTTTCCAAAACCTTTATTCCCAGCGGTTGTCAGCTCTGCGAAATATATGGCCTGCCATTGCCACTTCAACTTGCAAATTCTGAGAGCTATGTAAATAACCTGAGTTCTTCTACGGATTTCCTCGTTACGGATCTTATCACGTAGTAAAACTCCAAGCATAGCTCTCTCCATGGCACGCTGCGCAACTCTGAGCTTGTGTATGAGAACAATAGTTAGCGTTATACCACGTCTCAGTGCCATATGTCATCACTGGCAACACGCACTGATTATACTTTCGTCTTGAGGCACTGCTGTATCTGTGACGAGAAGATATGGCAATGTGTGGATTATGCTCAGTGATCATAGGGAAAGGGACTGAAAGGGTAAAGGAAGACACACTGATATCAATCGACAATTAGGTCATCCATTTTGGACAATAACCCAGACCTCAATTTTTTATTCATTCAATGACTTTTCCCACAACGTACCCATTTTTACATAAGTTAGGTATATATGTAACAAAACAATAATGAAATTGTGTAAAGTCAGGGGGCGCAACTGCATTCCCTTGCAACCTCCTACCGGCGCCCCCGATGATCACTTTTTTTTTTTTTATTACTGACTAGGCAATCGTTTGACCACGATCTCACCTGATAGAAAGCGATGATGTGGTTGAAGGTGTAGCACGCTTGCCTAGTAGATACCTATTCACTCTTGACTTGAACACACCGGGGTTATAATTTACCGGAAACACTGACGAGGGCAGGGCATTCCACTCTTTTGCAGTTCTTATAATAAATGAAGAAGCGTAACGCTTCGTTCTTGTGCGAGGTATTTCAACCATGAAAGGGTGGCGCTTTGCTGATCATCTAGTCGTACGGTGATGGAAAGGTGATGGGGGAATCAGGTTGTGCAGTTCTTGTGCACACTCTCCATAGTGCAATCTATAGAATACCGCCAGGTTTGCTACCTCACGTCGGTGCGCCAGACTTTGAAGCTCACTCTTTACCAGAGTGTCATCCCCAATGAGCCTGATAGCACGTCTCTCAATTGAATCCAAAGACTCGAGCTGATACTTGGCAGAACCGTCCCAGAGGTGGCAGCAGTAGTCCATACAAGATTGGACCTGTGCTTGATAAAGATTCAAAAGCTGTCCCGGTGTGAAGTACCGCCTAACCTTAGACAAAATACCAAGTTTTTTTGCAGCTACCTTGGCTTTGGATTCAATATAAGACCCAAAATTCAGGTTTGATGTGAGTTCGACACCCAAAAGTTCCAAATGGTCGCCTATTGGTATTGTTACACTTTGGAAAGACGGAGATCGGTGTAGAGGACTCTTTTTAGCAGAAAACAAACACGCTTGCGTTTTAGTAGCTTTAAACTTAACCAGGTTAGCATCGCTAATACTAATAGTTATTAGACGATTTTCCTCGGTACCTCGGTTGTAGAGACTTGCATTTGTTGTAATCTAATCAATTGTTTTTGTTATTATTTAGCGATCGATAGCCTCGTTATCTATGTCGAGAGTAGGCCCTGGGCAGTGATACCTAATTGCCGCTTGAACGGACCTAACATTTTGATGTGTTACGGTAAAAGTGCTGCGATTAGACTGCTATTAAATATATTTTCTTTATCATATAATTATTCTAAAGGACCTATTTGAATTTCGGACGGGATTGGAACTGAACTGAAATATTTATGTTATAAGATAATAATTATACCTACACACGCTAAGCAGGCGTCACGCTAACATAATGTAAATATTTTTACTTTGTATTCTAATTTGTAATTAGGATGGTTTTATACAATAACGTCACGCTGCGTTCATCGAGACAACGGGGATTCCGGTATGCAACAGGGTGCAAAGATTAGTGTGCTACGTGGTAAGGGGTCAAGGATGACATGAGAAGGTGTCATGCAGTCATGCTCATGCCGGCTGCGTTAATTATCAAATACTAATGGCGGAGATGGCGTAATATTCAATTCGTGGGATGTTGTCATGCAATGCCGCGTCGTTAATCCGAAAAGCGATAGCGGGGAAGTCCTTTCGATATGGAGGAGGGCAGCAAAGTTTGACCAATTAGGTCATTTTGATTGAAATTCTTACTAAGGAGTTAAGGATTAGGTATGTTATGAAATAATGTAACATTCAGTTATTGGTATGTTGTCATAAAGCCATGCAGCATTGATAATCGAGATATTAATAGCGGGGATGTCGTTATGCAGTAGTGATAATTACCGCACGGGCGGCGCGAGTGCAAAGTTTCGGCTGCTATCTTGCGGCAGCGTAGTTATTTATTAACTTGATGTGTCTTTTCGCTCTGCACATTCCGAACGATGGATTGGCAAAGACTAAAGAGGCAGGTAGAGATGTGATATTTTTTAATTAAACTTTTTGGCTTGATACTGACTGCTATGCAAAAATAGACGTGTTTTTTTAAATAAAAACAATTTTGTGGTTTTATTTTTATTTTGGTGTGATAATCCATTTTAGTAAAATATTATACTTACGTTATACCTATAAGCAAATTATTTTGAGAACCAATATGTAGGTACAACTCATTAAATTATAAAAATAAAAATAAAAATATATTTAAGATAATACATAGATAACATAAAAATATAATCATGAACCTTACCTACCTTAATTTATTTATTATATTACCATTCCTATTTAAAATTTAACAAAATATAAAAGTGCCTCTAACGCATAGCATTGAGTAATGATAATTCTCGTAGGTAGAAACAACGTGCGATAGCAATCGTCGTATCTGCGTGGTTGGTGGTGCATGCTTGTCGGTGTACACTACGTGTTTATGTGTGCGTGATGGCGCCGCACGCACACTAGCACGCGCACCTGACGCCGCGTTCGGTGGCGCCAGCCGCCCGCGCCCCGCGCGCCGCGTCGCATCCCGCGGTGGGGTGGCCAGTGTTGGAATTCTGCCGAATTTTGAGGAGGCGGGCTGGTCTCGACATGTTGGGTCTTTGAAAGTATTCGGGTATATTCATTTGAAGCATACATTGCGTGTACTAAATTGGTGAAATTGTTAAAGCTGGTAAATTTAATGTCGGTTTTGGAATGAATGTGATGGAACTAAATGTCTCGAATCATCAGTGTTAGATTCTGAAGCAAATTTTGTTGAAGAAATTGTTTTCTAAAATGTTAGAATTATCATTAGAAACGAGATATTTACCACGTAATTTATTGTTTTGAGTTCTCGATATTTCGGCTTCGTTGCAGGTGCCATGATCACGAGCAAACTGATGTTGTGATGTTGATGTTGTTGATGATAAAATACTTGGTTAATATCTCGTTTCTAATTATAATTCTAATTTCAGTGACCATGACAGCTTAAAATCTTATATTGCTAAATTATTGTTAGCGGTATACAAAAATCTCGTTATATTTAGGCTTCTATATTTGATATTGGCTATTTTTGTAGTATCAGCCACTGTATAGAGTAACAACCGACCATGTGCGTGTCAGACACACATAGGCTTTACGTAGCCAGAATTAACATACCTAACTATGAAAACCGCATTGCCGAATTTCAACTTTCTGGTGTTGATAGTATCTGAATAAAATTGCTGTGACCTACAGACAGATGGACAGACAAATAGATGGACGGACAGACGGAAATGGCAAAACCATAAAGTTGTTTGACTGCGGAACCCTAAAAAGAAGAAACGGAACTAACAAGTGTTTTTAAACAACTGTTACAGGTACATCAAGATGTAGAGTTACTTGTTACTTATTATGTAGAGCTACTTGTAACTTACACTGATAATAATGTAGAGTTACTTGCGTCTCCCAAAATTACCGTCAAAAACCATCCGGGAGAACGTGTCTTGAAGGCGTCTCACGCTGGCACGTCAGTGCACCGACGGAGTTCGCCTTCGGTCCGTCAGTCGAGTGCCCGCAGGCGGCTAGTGATGTCGCGCCGTCAGCGTGTGTGTGTCGCGTGGCGCGAGCGGCCGCGCGACTTGTGACGCCGTCGTCGGCATGTGATGTTCCGGAGACGCGCGCTGCGGCGGCGGCTGGCCGCGGCCGGTGCGCCTTCCGTTCCCGACGAGGGTCTCAGGCGGCTGGCCCGTGCGCTGGACGCGGGCGCCGCCGGCCTCGAGTGCGTGCCGGCCGGCCATGCCGCCCCACAACTCCGCCTCGCAGTCCTTCGCGCCTTCCGCTTCGAAGACCTCCGCGAGTTGAGCGAGCTCCGCCGGCTGCCACTGTGCTCTGACCAGCACTGCTGCAACCCCTACCACTGGAGCCGTCTCTGCAAGCCCGGTACGTGAGGACGCGGACGTTGACCCGCGCAACAAGTGCATGAAGTAAACAGAAACACACACTACAGTCGAGCCGGTGTTCACTGAGCGCTGTTCTGATGTTATTTTCAAAATAGAATGTGATCAAGCGATACGCGAACGTATCGTTCTCCAAAGCGTTCTCCGAATGAAAGCTTCGTCGTGATTCTAATTAACTTTCTTGGCAAACAGAATGAATGTATGTGCTTTCTTGTGAGCAAATCTAACATAACCATTCCATTTTATATGAGATAGTTTCTCATATAAAATTACCTAACCTCATCCAATTGGAAACTGTTTTCTGTTTCAAGCATGTGTGCAACAACTGTCAGATCTTTAACGGAGTTGAAGTTCTCAACTACTTACTATTCTAACGACATCTTATGCTATATCTTTGGTCTTCTCATCGTCTTTTGGTGCATATTCACGCATGCCACGACCAACTTCACGTGGATTGCATCCAGTTATCAGAGCCAATCGTTATCAGCGTATTTATTTATCGCTACTGTTTGGTTCTGTATCTTTGCGTGAGTCCTGACGTCACTGGTGACACTCTTGCCTTCGCAAACTCTCTACTTATCAACAATTTACAAACTTTCATCCATCCATGAGATGTTTTGTAATGTAAACAGTATCACTCCACTTCGAGGATCTATTCTATTTTTAGTTGTGACATCATTGTGTACTTCCTAGGTCACTTAAAGTTAAAATTTCAGTGGTCACGCTTTCGTTTTCATTAGCCGATCTTGTAACAGGAATAAATTATTGTCTTCTTCTTTATGATCATCAGCATGTGGAATTTTATCAGCAACTTTACAAAGCGCTTTGATTAGCCTGGATTGAAAAGTAAACGATTCTATTTTGAAATTGGAGTAGGTAGGATTGACGTCAATTGTTTTGTTCGGGGTGGGTACGGCGGGTGTGTAAGCGAGCGGCTATCACCTAATCTGCGCGCGCGAGGGTCACTTGCTCGCGATAACTAGACAAGGTCACGGCGCTGGCGCCGGCGTGCCGCGCCGCGAGTCGCCGCCGGGCCGCGCCGTGCCCGTTAACTTTTTAATTCGTCAGGCAATGGTGCTACCGCCTTCAGCCTTTGAGTAAACGGCCACATTCCGTCTTCTGCTTTTCCTGACCCTTTGACCCGCACGCTTTCAAAAAGGAATCTTAAATCAGGAATTGATACAACATCCTTAGCTTCGAAAATCTCGTTTGTCTATTTTTAGCGATGACGTAAAATTTATCTAGTAGGTATATGTTAAAATTATGTTTTCTCGATTTGTGACGTATTTGTTGAACTATAAACTTAAATTTATAATTAGTGATGATGCTAATAATTGTAATTTAATTCTGTGATAATGGCATGTTCCTCAAATGGCAAATCAAATGTTTACCTGTAGTAACCGGGTACAATTGGCTATTTATCAGCGTCGTTAATCACGATAACTGTTCGTTCAGTGGTAATCAAGATAAACGTGCGTAAATTAGTCATTTTAGTAAGAAACACTTCGGTGTCAACCATTCATTCGATGTTGGGTCATCGCGGTTCCCGCCTATCTGGTTCTTTGATACGTGAAGAATTTTAATGCGGTTTAAGTGGCCATTAAGTAATAGGGTACTAAATTCGAAGAGAATCTCAAAGTTTAATCCGTAGTTTCCGAAGCAATGAATGGCCATGACATCAACTCACGCGCAGTCAATCGCCTACAAACCGCCGCCCACTCCGCCGTAGTATATTACTGAGGGACTTGTACGTAGGTGTGTTGACAATGCCTGTTAGCATATTAATTAAGAAGAAAGCCAAGAAAAAACATGAATGTTAATGTTTCCTTATGTAGTAATGCCTCTCGTGTTCAGGGCTTCGCTTTGGTGTCTGACCAATGTATTTTTTTCGTTTTGTCCTGAACTGGTTTAGATTTTACTTTGATTACAATTTCTGGCGCCCAAAACGTTTCTAGTAAATCTGAAGAGAAAAATAAACCTATCCAACATTTATTTGTATTAACAAAACTCCAAACACCAAACCAACAACCAAAACCTCGCATTGTTCGAATTTGACTTCAATATAATCGCATCTTATACCGCGTCTTCAAGCTTGAGCAATGTGCTGGCAAGTGGTCCTTAGCCATTCACTTTCGCTTGTATCGCCTTAAATGGGTTTCAAATTGGTCAAATCAGTTGCGCGCACGCATTACCGGTTGGGTAATTTGCTCAATGGCTCCGCGCGTACATCTTGATTTGAGGCTAGGCTGTAGTGGTGGAGGTCTGGTTAATCTTGATGCTGGAGAAAATAAGAATAAATATAAATAAACTCTATTGGAAAAAATAGCAACTCTTCTGTCGATAGAAGAACGATTTCAAAGGCAGATATTGTTGGCAGTGTTTGAAAAGAAATTGGGAAACATATAACTTAAAATTGCTGGCGTCACCGTAATGGCTGGACTTATTCCTCTTGGAACTATTATATATATCAGCATAAAGAAAATTAAAAAATTAAGCCTCCAAAAACAGTCAATGCAATGCACCTGCCTTTTTGGGACATGAACCTAGAATTTAAACCTCATCTGGATAGTCTTTTGACGGTTTGGGCGGGCTTTGCGGTGCGGCGCCGGCGGCGCGAAAATCGTCTCGGCGGGTTCATGCCGCCACTGTTTTTGACAACTTTTTCAACGCGTTTTTATCTCTAAATATAAATTAATGTGCTCCTTTGAATCGTTTGCACTTTTCCAACATATTTGTGCTCTAGCCATATTCCATTGCCTCGCTCCAAGATGCCGTTTCTAAACTCATAAAATGACATTCCTCATCCGTATGATCGGTCGTATTTCACGGCGATTGTATTTCGCCCGCAGCGGCCACCACCGCCGTTACAGCTTCAGTTTTACGATGTTGTGGATCGTACGGTTTATCGTAAATTTAATCATCGACGGCCGTTCGTCGTCCGACACCTGTTTCACCATATTTTGTTTTTCGTCGCGTTCATTAAACGGATCTCGACTATCGATTCGTGATTACGCTGTTTTATTTACAGGAAGGCCTTGATTTCTAAATCGTAGAATGTTAACTACGAGCCGACATGTTCATGCACATTAATCCTCAGGACGTAGTACGTGTCCGAGCCACGCTCGCGGTCGGCGCCAATCACGCGCCGCCGCCGCCGGCCTTTATTTGTAAATGTTTTTATGCGAGCCGTCACTTTTCGGCGCCGGCCCGGTGCGGCGCGCGGCGGCGGCTGCAAGCCGACAGCGCGGCCCCCAGGCGCATGGGACTAGGGGTTCTTATCTTATCGAGCGCAGGCGGCGACGCGACGCCAACCCCCGCGGGATCTCAAGATCACCTAGGGCTGTTGCCGCCGAATGTCATCTCGGACCCGTTACGAAAATAAGTCACCCACAGAGACAATTAAGCCCACATCCATGATGGACACGCATTACTGGAGAACACTAACTACCATTACCAGTGATTCGGTGCCCACACGCCATTTCACCTCCGTTACGAGTGGGGTTCGAAATATAATGATGTCGTCTAGATACACGGGTTTCCATATGTCGATGCTGGCGACGCGTCGGAGGCGGCGGCGTGGCCGATATTTATTTAGCCATAATTGCTTGTCGGCTGACTGGCGCCGGCGCCCGCCGTGTCGCGCCTGGCGGGGCGGGCGGGGTGAGGGCGGCGAGTGCGCCGGCGCAGGTACGCCCGCCGCACTACGTAAGCTCAACTCGATTTTCGTGATCGGTTTTTCTTGTTTTATTGTAGTCTGGTCATGTTTTTGGGTTGCTTTGTTGAATTTATGAATGGTTATTGTATGCAACGGAGAATAGACTCGCATTAAAAGAAGCTGTTTGTTGCGGACGCTTTTGTTCGCTACTGATAATCAGAAAGCCTTTCACTGCAATAACAATTTGTTCGCCTTTTCTGTTTCGGTATTCTTCTATATCAGATATGGATTGAAATTGCTTGATTCTATATTATCAGTTAATGTCTATTGGCAAAGAGTGTGTCACAAAATGGCCCATTCACCGGCGGCACCTGTACCAGAACCGGTTGCTCCCGACGGCGCGGCTCTTGCGAAACTGGAAAAATTTACGTCTTTTATTACCTACGGAGACGACGACGTGTCGACAATAATTCATTTCACTTGTCAGGACGCCTCATCTAGTTACATCTCTTGTAATTTCTTTTTGACCATCGCTTCTTTGTACACTTTTTTCTTATGGCAACCAATTAAATCATCAAGAAAAACTAGTTGGTCATGTTTCCGGTAGAGATTTTTCTCCGAATCTCGAAACGTTTATGATGACTTCAAAAATATTCTGAGAATTTTATTTAAGAATCACGACTAACTTGTCATCAAAGTGATAAATCATAAACAATGCATAAATCGGATTAACTGGCCTTGTCAATTAAAATACTTTTTGAGGAAATATTTCGTCGGACCATTAGCAGGTCAAAGAGAAGCCATATTGGACATTAGACAAACAGTTACCAATTTAATTGATAATATACATTTTATTGAAATAAATGTAGCTCTTGAACAACACTTTTATCAAATACTACTACTGCTTGATGAGGTTCTAAATTATTTTCCGTAAATCTAAAGAGATTATTCAGCTTTTTGTTTTAATTTCCATTTCATCATTTTGTTTCATATCCACCTAATGAAAGTCAATTATCTTCGATAACGACGATATTAATATGTAAACTAGTAAAGTTGTAGTAGTAGTAGTCTCGGTAATATCGGACTCTATCGACGTAATTGAACATAATTAGTTTTTTAAACTCGCCATCACCTCGTGAAGCCCTTTCGAACTTCATAATTGAGTTTGTTATTAATATTCTGTTCCTTTTCAATATTTATATTGAATACTTGTATAAGTTGAGATCAAAGTTCGTTTTCGTACGTAGATGTCAGTCATCGCGAGTAAGCGCGAGCACTAGAAGCATCTAAATTCTTGTTCCGTATCATAAGTACGTCATGCATGCCTTCCGGTATTACGTCTGCCTAGAGCGTCCACAGGCAAGGTCCGTGCGCGTAAGCAATACTTTTCACTTTTCCCTACGTCAGTAGGTATTATGGGCGTTATCTTCCACTACCTCTGTAAAATTATACTCCATATTATTTATTTTGCAGTAAACCCTTATCAAACTTTATTGTGGTCAGAGGGTAATAAAAAGGGCATCAAATATGTGCGAGTGTAAACATTGTTTTCGTTCTGATTATTATGTCTGGCGCCGACCGTTAGCGCCGACGCCGGCCATCATGAAACACTTTGCGAAGTGATCCACAATAAACAATTCTTAAATTTTAATGACGTTCTTATGATTGGCATTCGTTTCGCAGATTTTACACTGAATCTTCATCAGAATATGGTTCGTCATCTGTAGGTGACATTAAATATCGTGAGACCAATCTAATTAGTATCTCGAGAAAAGCTGAACGTTCTGAGACCGTGAATCAAACTAAATTAAGAGATAAACTCGAGCCGCAGGAAAATGTAATTTACGGCTTCCTATGCCCGATTAAGTTGCCCTTGACTTTTGAAGTAATTACTTATTTCCCTTGTATATTTTCTTACACATTTCTTTTCTTTCAAATGATTTTGCTTCCCTTTGAAATGTAATCTTACCGACATCATAAAAGTTATTTGCTGCTTGATGATTTTGTATTGTTCTAAAATAACATGCATCTGACTTGTTTACTAAGAATATCTTATTGGAGTATATTTAGAGCAAGAACAAAATAAGGAAGAATTAAACAGCAAAAAGAGCCATTAAAGAATGATATTATTCCTAAAAGTAAAAAAGTGGAGAAATAGTCGTTAAGCCCCCCGAAGTTACCCATTCGAAGGAAGCGTTTGAAAAATGTATCCGATAAGTGTATAAAGGCTGTTCCATACGGCTAGGTGCGCGCTGCGTGGGCGCACGACACGCGGCGAGCCGGCGCCGGCGGCGGGCGGCGGCGCCATCCGACGTGTTATAATTCGGGCGCGCTATTTCTGTACATTCACACGCGCACGCGCATTTGTACCAGCAACACACAACATTTTCAATTTTTTGTAAATATAGCGTTTTTTAGACTAAGATACCCTTGTTTTTCTATCTCTTCTTGGTAATGTATCCCACAATCATAGTCTACCGTAAGTATATTTTCTGTAATATTGATCTATGTTTACCTTATCACATTAAACATAATATAATGTTGGTCCTCGATAGATACTATCTCTCTTCTTAGCTATTTATCCAACTTGATGGCAGTTTTTAGTATGTTTTCCTCCGCTTCTCTTTTGTCAATTACTTTGAAATCCAAAAACATGCATAGATCCCTGATGATTTCCTAATTTATTTTTTGTGAAAAAGTCTAAGACTATGAGCTAAGAATGGGGTCTCAAATCCACTATTTTGATAAATTCCTCCTTACCGTCTGGATTTGGAAATATACAAATCATATAGCACAGGCACAACCAAATGCCTTTGCAAAACTCTTGGATGAACTTACATGTTTACATTATTAGTATTCAAATAAAACATTTTATACGAAGCATACCTATAAAAACCACCTACCTGTTTATAGCAATTTTTATGTCTGTTAACTTAGAAGCAATAAAAAAGGTTTACTTGTATGGCGCCAACATAAGTTCCGTGATGCTATCATAATTTATTCCGACGCCAATTAATTAAGAAGACATAATTAATTTTGTGTATTTGCAAACCATGAATTACCGAAGGTACCTACGCATTCTCTATCAGTGACTAGTTTCATGACACTGGGAAGAGTCGGATAAGTATACCTTATAGTGTGTGATTATAACGTGTACACTACTGTGAGCATAGAGGAACAAAATGTTTGATAGTGATTTTTCATTACTGATATGATTTCTTCATGGCTGTAGATTATCCGATATTTGACAGTGAAGTCGGCTCCCGAAGTATTTCCACACTTTCTGGCATATTTATAGTGCGTCTAAACCAGATTTATAGTTTGTTTATTGTTTTGGATTTAGTTTTTCTATTTGTCTGTAATAGACTGAGATTTGTGGATCGGACGGTTTTGTTTACGAAAGTGATTGAAATATTTTGCAATTTACATAACAGCTACATTAATATAAAGTGGGCAGCTCTACCGGAAGTGCCCGTCACCTTTTTCATTATTTTACATATCGTTGAATTGCTGAAGATTCAATTGAATCACAAGGCGTTGCATGAGAGAGATAATGTGATATTCCTTAAATACTCTCAATATATTGCTTCAATGATACATCTCGAATAATATATGAGTTATTCCACTTTCAACTGCAATTGCTGTTCTCTTTAGCTTATTTTTTTTCTTTTACTCTATCTTTTTCTTCTACAATTTAACCCTTACACTTCATCATCTTCTTAGTAGTAATTCTGAGCCTTTTACGTCGTTTTCTACTCATAGACTTCGTTTACGTAATTGCAAGGTTACTCTGATGAAATAGGATGCTAAAACCCTCGGCAGTAACTAAGTCAATAATTCTCTAAACATACCGATGATTCACTGTGCATATTTTGCCACTTTGTTTTAGCGTTTTGCGTCGGCGCGGCGCCGCGGTGCTATTATGTGCCTTGGAATAGCTCAGGAGGAAAGTCTTATTGTGGAACTTTTCAATCATTACTTTGGCAGATTGTTTTTTATTTTATGATTGTATAATATACAATTCACTGATTTTTTGTGGAAAAAATACTTCAGTATCTTAATATACCTAAGTGGCAATATTTGTAGTAACTTTTTATTTTAAAACACTAGTTTTGAAAATTATAAAACATGAAATTATAAGTCTTGTTACATTCAAATAGCCGTTTCTAGAGATAGAGCAATTTTAATAAAGCAAGGGAGCTAGCCGGCCTGACCGGTTCACTAGTTACATAGTAATCGAAGGACAAACTGACTGACAGCCTACGGTATTTATTGCTTTAGATTGAATGTTCAGATTAATTACACATGCCGGTCCTCCAGTACTGCCAGTGCTACATACGCGCCTGCCGTGGTACTTATCTACCTCATCAGTCGGCATTCCATTGCACATCCATCAATTTTCAACTGTAGTTATATTTAAACATGATCCATTATCCATTGACTGATTTCTTAAATAATTGAAACACTACATAACATCGTGATTTACTGGAATTTCAACTCTAACACGCAAAATTTTAGACACAATTCAAATTGCTCCCGATGCAAGTTAAAGCCTCGAAGCAAATGAACTAATGATTTCTAATTAGCGCTGTTACGACATTGTACTTTATACAGGCTTAAACAGAGTCTTTTTTGCTTCAATGACCGCCGGTACGTACGACATAATTGTCTCCAAAGAAATTTCAGTCACGCCACTCCACTATATTCATATGGACGGCTTACGAGTTACAAAAAGGAACGATACTGATGATAGAAGAGTATACAATTTAAATTTGATGGCTGCAAAATCCTTTGTTGAGCGAGATATGCCTCTAGCTCGTACGGACATTAAAGTCAACAATTGATATTATTTATATCCTGCTAGAAGCTACGCTAGGCGTTTAGGGTCATTTATTTTCGCGTCGCTTGTTTTTTTTTCGTCTGAAATGTGGTTGGGTATGTAAGATATTGCAACTGTGACTCAAACAGTTTTGTATTTACCTCCAGTCACAACTTCAAATCGGACGTCAATAATGGCTCACACGCATTTCCTGAACTCGGGGCAGTTTTGTGAAAATGTCTAAAGAGCACCAAAGGCACTCGTTGGGCGCTCATAATAAAAGCGCTATAAAAACACGCGTTGATTATGTCTCATCTTCCGAAATTCCAATGGTATCTTCTACTCACCAAGCAGGTGCATGCATAGGCGATTGTTTTGATATTTCTTGCAAACTTAACTCTTCTGGGAAGACGCGAAGTGTTGACACCTCTCCGACAGTAACTGTTAGACCTTCTCCCCCTCGACAGGATCAGATAATTTGTATTCAAAATGTCCACCGGCATCGATTCCGTTGAAAAACAATGTTGATTGTTGACACGTCAATATAGCAATTGCACAATTCACATTTAGAATTCAAAAATGTTAATGGTGTTTGAAATTAAAAATGTCCAATAGTGCGTGCCTGTATGTCCTTAAACGGAATAGAGCACGTTTCGGATTCAAACAACAATTTAACTTCTGCCTCTGTTGTTGGCTCGTAGTCCGTATTTATTTTTGAAATTAAATCAACGGTATTTTCACAAGCATTTTTATATCGTAACGGTTAGGGTGACCGCGGCGCATTAATTTAAATGTAGAACTGATGCTTGATTGTCCTAAATTATGTTCGTTTTATCCGAATGCCTTAAATTTTGTTGGGTGCCCATAAAACTGACTTTATATGAGGTTAAAATATAGGTTAGTGATTCTGTAGCCAGTGATCAGGGGTCCGGACCTCGAGCAGTAATTGCGGGCGGTCTGGGCACCGGCTTTACCTGCTCTACCTCAGGTCTGTTTGTTTTACTTCTTGTTTTATTTCCTTTTCTCTTTGTTTTAGTCTCTGAGTAACGTAGTTGGTTATTAGAGGATTAAAAACTTTTTGCCGTTTTTTGGTTTCAATTTCGCCATCGTAAAGGCTTTTTTGACCCCCGGGATGAATCTCCATAATATAAAACTCATTTACATATAAGTTTTAAATTGTAATTATTTTTCATAAAGTTTCTAATCTGAAGATTAGGTTAATGTGTTAACCTACTCAGAATTGCATTTTACACTTCCCTTCATTATGAGTTGTTTATAAGACGTTGATAAGTAAAAGTGTATAATATGGAGCAATAAAATGCTTTATGTTATGGTTATAATGTAGCTTATTTATGATATTTGTTTCTTTTTCAGAAACCCCACCTCCACCATACAGTCGAATC
The DNA here is from genome assembly GCA_946251855.1 of Alsophila aescularia. Lineage (NCBI taxonomy): Eukaryota > Metazoa > Arthropoda > Insecta > Lepidoptera > Geometridae > Alsophila > Alsophila aescularia. Next base: position 32,681,207 of record OX276376.1, read on the forward strand.
GCAATGGACGACCTCAAACCTAATAAAGGTAATAATATTATGAACTATTATTTTTCTGTAGTAATTATTAGTAGATATTATTCTCTGTAAACAGCTTAATTCCGCGAAGAGAAGATAAACTTTCAGCTAGACCATCATATTGATTCCTCATTGGATTTGTGATGTTAACAGAGCAAGTAAGAGGAAAAGTAAAGGTGTACTACTAGTGAGGGACTTGTAGGTTTTTGAATTAATTTGATTTTTAATTCTCAGTATTTTTCGCCTGACTGATGTCTGAATTGTCTTATGTTTTTTTAAATTAAATGCTGATCCCATTTTTTACTTTTTTCTTCATAATTTGGAACTAAAACCAAATGAAAGCTAAACAAGCCGATTAAGCTATAAAGTAATTATTGGAGTCAAAACACACAGCGATCCACAGATCATAGATCAAGGATGTGTTCACGAAAAAGCGGGCAATTGTGGAATCCGGCCGCAGACCGGCGCCCGCGCAGCTTCCTGGAAATTAAGGATGGATAGGGATGAGAAAGATATTTCGTCGACAAAGTTACTTTAATATTTAGAACAAGTTTTGAAACAAACATTAAATAACGTTTTGTGCCAAACAATAATACTAAGAACGTTCTTAATCCTTAAAATATTTATTTTTCTTTCTTAGATCAAGACATATAGCAAACGTGAAATTTTAGCGTGGTTCAATCAATACAAACTTGAAATACTATGTGGTAGTTTTACTAGGTAGGTTATAAAGTTATATTCAGTAAGCATTATGTTTCAAATTAACAAGAACTGACACTCATTATACTACAATTTGTCTAATAATTTTTCTAAACGAAAAATTTGAATCACAGACGGGCTTCGAACCCGCATCATTCCGTGCCTCTGCGGCACATGCCTTTACCAAGTTCGGCTACCGTGACAGGTACCGCATGCTTCAATTTGTCTCAAAATGTCTAGTACAAATTTAATTCAATCTCATTAACTTGACACCACAACATGGAGTCACACTAAAATAACTCTCTGACTGACTTACAAACAGATAAATGCGATATCGTTAGGAAAACACTTTTATCTTCCTTTTTAAAGAGGAGGTCTTCAGATGCGAACGCCGGGCCGTCTCAAAGTAAAAATCAAGCAAAAATATGTGTCAGATAAAGTATTTGAATGAAAAGCTGTTAATTTTAGCAAAAAATAAGAAATACTGATAAGAACTGAAAAAAAACAAAGACAACAAATGCCTTCAGTAAAAATATAACTACTACATAACAACAAATTTTATTTACTCGTGAAAGTTACGTTGCTGCAATATTATTTGAAGTAATTACAAACCATTATTGATTGTAACTGTCTACCTGTGTAGCTTACTCTAAACACAAATTTAAAATTACAAAATTCTTCAGCTTTATTCTCCTATCCATACCAATTTATTAAAGTGAAACGTTGTCTGTTTGTTTGTTTGTTTGGGGAGCTTTCACGTGATAACGGATATTGATGAAATTTGGAATGGAGATAGATTATAACCTAGAATAAAACATAGGATACTTTTATCCTGGAAATTGTAAGTTATCACGGGAAAACTGGACAATGTTGATTACTCGCTGTAAGGAACGTTTGCCATGGAAACGAAATAACAAGTTTGTCAAAAAACATAGGATGCTTATTTTCGCGATAAACAGTAGTCAGCCGGACGCAGTCGCAGGCGGGAAAGCTAGTACTCTATAAATCTAAAAAACTTAACAAACCAGTAGAATCGAAAAAATATATTTAATTCATCAAAATCTCGACACATCCCTACGGGCCGGGTCCCAGCGCATTCCACTGCCGGCCGCCATCTTTAAACTACATTATTAATGCTCACGCCGCTCGGCGAACATCACTGGTTTTTTAGTTTTTTCTCTTCCCTCAGAACCCTGGCACTGGCACCACGCAGAGTGCACGACATATTTGTTTTTAATAAAGACCCTGGCGGTGAAGTTTCCGTATTAGACGTCGATTGGCTTTCGTCAGGAATTAAAGAAATAAGATTGTCAGCGCGTGCGTTGTTTTATAAAATTCGATGTTTAGAAGAAGAATAACAAAACAGATTCAAACTTAAGATAACAATAAAATTGTTAGCGTATTTAAAATGCAGTTAATATAGAATGTAGAAATTAAGCATGCAAATGTAAAAGAGAACATAGAGCTAGCAACTTAGTCCGTGTTTAAAATGTAGTAAAGCTCAAAGGCTAGCGTGAGAATTCAAATCAAAAGCTCAGCAATTTATTTACAAATTGCCTCCTTCACGGTCATTAACTACCTGGCCAGTTAAAGTGACATGTCCGTAAATTAAATACGTGCTCATCGCACGTACCGGAAATCCCGTTTTTACAATCAATGCCTACGATGCGGAGGGTGCAAACTCTCTATCGCTGGATTTCCCTTCCAGCTTTCCCAGAGAATTTCCCATGACTCTCGACCGTAGACGATACTCCCCTTCCTTTTTCATTGCATTTTGGCGCCCGTCAGTGCTTCGCCATATTTTACTGTCTTGATCCCCTCTTATTTACATTTTTGCCCGCAATTGTCTTTGCTAATATACCACGAAGTGGCGTCGTCAATTTTACATTGGGATCTTATATCATGAAAGAATTTACGCTTTGCTATTCACGCTTTCATTATATTAAACTCATTACCATGCTAATTTTAGTATGAATGTTTGCATCGGAAATTCATAACATGCAACTTTATCTAGAAAAAAATGAGGTGAGACGAATAATTCACAGAATCGTTCCAATTAAGACAGCATTTGCAAACTTCTTAATTGATCCCATTAGCCGTATTTTATGTTATAGATTAGCTCAGTAACATCACCGATTTCGGGTCCTCTCAGATTACTGAATGGACAGCTAAAATCTGGACCCTTTTTTCAGATTACGGTTGACATTGACATTCCGAAGAGGTCCATTATGGTGTTTCTTATGTGCTTCCTCGAATTCATTCATTCCTTTTACAATATTATATGCGGGATTTCAGATTATTGTCACTGGAATTTGGTTCTTAATTGGTGGCGGTAGAGATTGTATGCGGCGCGCCGTTTATGTTGTTAAGTGCGGAGGATCTCTTGAGTATTGGCTCGGCGATAACGACTGTATGCATTAACGTTATCGTGGAGTTATCGTGGCGCCGGCGCCGCGAAGCTGACACGAATATAAACGGTCGGTGTTTGTCTTTGTCCGCTCTTGTTAGGAGCTCGCTTCCTCTCGATACCCTGCTGCTACTATTGTTGCTATTTAAAACCTAGTTTATTCACTGATCAGTCCAGCTCTGTCAGCTACAATAATAATTTGTTTGTCTCGCCAATAGCTTTTAAAGTTTGTTTCTCTTTTCTAAAATGTCAATAGCTTCTGTCATAGGAATTTGTTAATGATATTACATTATGTTGTATATATTAGTACGTCATCCATAAACCAAGCATCAATTGCCACGAATACTTACCTTTTATTATCCCATATTTTCTTTAACTCTGAGTGATTTCAGAGACCGTTTCTCGATCGCCTACGTTAATTTGAACAGCACGGGCCGTAAGGGACTTGATACCTTGAAAGGTGATTTTTAGAGGTTATTGTCACTTGGTTTTAGGCACTGATCGGTTTAATGCATGAGGATTTTATCAAGTTTTTAAAGTGCTTTCTGACTAAGTAGTTTCAAAGTCGGAGATATTTGGGCTCATGGCATGTTTATATGTGTGCCTTCTTTACGTCATCACATGATTTATTGGAGTTTTATGTACGCAGTCTATTGTACTGTTACGCCATATCTATTTGGGTGACTAATACTAGTTTGGTGTTAAATGGACAACATTATAATGCCAATGGGCGCTTTTGAAAGAATGACATTATTTAATGTTGATTTATTATTCGCTTGTTAAAATTTCAGCATTGACAGGAGCCAGAAAGATAGTGAAGAAAGTAATAAAATGATTTAAAGATTGGCAGCAGACGAAGAGTAAATACATTAAATTAAAGTTGATAATTTGAAGTTAATGGGCTCAGAAACGAGAATTTCAGTGTTCTCAAGAGATCTGAATGACTGGATTCCAAGCATGCCAAGCTGTCCCTTCCGATTGTTTAGTTATGTTTTTTCCTTTCCATATTACTTGTCAGGAAAATTTTTCTACATAATTATGTATTTTCTTTACAAGTACAGTTTAGGAAAAGGCATCAAAAGGTCCCTCTAAAAAGTCTGAAAACATGTCTGTCACTTTCTCGGTACATTTTCTTTAATTTTGACCGTGTTTTGTTACACTATGTATAAGTTTTGTTGCATTCTGAACAGCACGGTTTGTTTGAGCTGGGAACAATTCCGAGAGTTCGGGCTATGGTTGTAAACAAGAGCTCCAGTGTTAGTATGTCACATTTGAGGACATTTACAACACGCGATTAATATCAGCTAAGCTAGTTATGAGCATGTTTTTTTAGGTATTGTCCAATGAAAGTTTAGTTTTTATTGCTATTGATGTTTCAAGTGAAATGGCGCTGTCAATGATGGGGCACTTAGACACTTATGGTGATGATTATTATGTCTATTCGGAATAATAAAACGCTTGGTAATGAAGGTGTTTTGAAATTATTACAGGAAGTGACAGAAAATATGTGTGAAAAAAACATGTCTCTGTTCTTACGAGCATGGGCATTTAAAAAAAGTAACTAATGTATTACCATCGATTTTTAATATAAATTAATAAATGTAACCGAAGATATAATAACTAACGGTTTTAATAAATAACCAAGTGCAATGTTATTTTAATTTAGAAAAACATGTAGATAATATGCTTGATTTTATTAATTCAGAGCCAAACAGGTAAATCTAGATCCAAATAAAGAAATAGCTTATCTTTGGAAATCCTTTTTGGTGTTTGATGGAAGTTCATCAATTTAACTTCCTCCCACACAGCGTTTTCCATTTGCAGCAATGTCTATATACGCGACTTTAGGTGTCTTAACATTATAATACGTTTTTAAACTCTGATAGATGGAGATCTATCCGACATTATACGTGTTAAATATGATAATTACTGTGAAAAGGCAAATATTTTTTTTCCAAAAAGAAAATAGTAACAGTACAACCACACAAAACATAATAAGAGATGATAGCAACTTCATCACATTTGGTTTCAATTATTATAATGAGGATCATGTTGTTTTTTCTTGTTTTCTGAATTTGAAGATGTATTATCGTATTGTATCGTGTCGTCCAACGTAAAGGGTCTTCATCGGCGGTGTCATTGAGCTTACAGCTATTCGCCGCCGACTCGTGTGAGCGGTGCTTCTACTCTAACCGAACGTGACGATAAAATGCACTCTCTATACTGTGTTTGTTGTGGAACCCGGGCTATGACCCAATGAAATCAGGGACTCAGGCGCATGCAAGTTGTTCTCTGGATTATATGGTACCAGGGTAGCCCTGCCCTTATGACTGTTATAAACGAATATTTAATTTTCATTGAAATCCATCATTAAGCAGCTCAGTCGTTTGCAACTTTATGATCTGTATCATACGGTTGTAGTGTCCTCAGCTGTTGGCAAACTATCACTTGTCTTTTCTTATCCATTTCTTCATTCTTACAAAGAGGCGTATATATTTTTGATGATTTTATCCATACAATTGTTTTCTCTTTGGGAAAAGGAAGACAAGGATAAGAAAAAATAATAGTTTGTCAGCAGCTGAGGACTATACTAATTTGTTAGACGCTGAGGACATTATAACCCTATGAAGCAGATACAAATTCTTGATGATTTATCGATAAAATTGTTTAAGTACCTAGTAAAAATCAATTTGCTTACTTGATAATATGTAGTTACTCATACTTTTACTATTCTTGTATTACCTTCTTAAAAACTAGCTGTACCCGCGGATTTGCCCGCGTGGTCAACTCATTTAAAAGTAGCTCATACGTGTTATTCCAGGACCAAAAGTACCTATTAAGTACAATATACTACATTTCTTTAAAATTCTTTTAACCGTCAAATAGTTTTTATCGATTGCTCGGCATCTAATCATTGGATTAAGATACCAAGTAGGTAGCCCAGTTTTTAAGTTAAACTCTAAGCTATCCAACAATTAATACCGCATCTCAATTGGTCCAGTATTTTGTACGTGATGCGCGAATAAACATACAGACAAACAGACATGCACGAATTTTAAAAATGTTATATTATTGTTCAGTAGCTTATTTTAAGTACCCTAGACCATTTTTTTTATTATCTTCTTTGTACAGACTTTTTCATTCCTATTGCTATATTATAAGTATAGATTTGGCAATTGTTTAGATTTAGATGACGTAAAGTGATAATTACGTTAATTTATTATTATTAAGTATCGGATCATCTGCTATCGGATGTAAATGATGCTATGCTAACTGCTAAAGCGATGGAGCTATAAAAACGTTTTCTTACGAATCCACTAAAGGTTTCTTTTAAATTTTAATCTAGTCTCTTTGCATTCAATGTGATACAGAAACCATAAATAAAATAGATGACATAGAAAAGTGACTTCAATTTTTTCGGTTTCCTTTTGAATCTACTTTAGTCGAGATTTAATAACAGTGAAGTTAAACAATGATTAATAACACGATCTAGTTTAAACTAAATAATCTGAAGAATAGGTAAAGCCCGTGTCTAAACAAGAGTACTGGAATCCTTTCCAATAATATTGTATGAAAACATGATTATTCCACGTTGTAACACGTGGAGATTACAAGTTCCATCCAAACTTATGTTATTTAATGCATATAATGCATAATGGTATTTGACATCAGTTTTGTCTTTTGTATTGAAAAAGGAGCAAAAGGTTTTCTAGCATCGAGGGCTTTTTTATACGCTTTATATTAGCTTCACTTGTATGTTTGTATGTTTGTAACCGACTCCTTTGGACGCTATTTTGACCCACTTTAAACGGTCAGATTTCAATCAAATTTTGCACACCTGTCAAAGACCGATGACAATGCAATAATTCGAAAAAAAAAAGCTCTTATAAATAAACCAAACTAAAAAGTAGAAAATAAATAATAGAAAAAACACGCTTTATATAGAAAACAAAACTAAAAAACACCCCACGATTTTTTGAAATAAAACTTTCTTTCTTATTTACACTATTAATATTTATTTTTTATTTTTTAGTTTGGTTTTCTATATATAGCGTGTTTTTTAGTATTTTAAACTATTATTTATTTAGAATAGTGTCGCGAGCAATATCTACCTTTTTTTTACCTACTTATGAATACATATACAGGTTTAAAGATTTATTTCAAATAATTACAAGTAACAGTGTCCTGTAACTTGAATATTTATTTTGTGGAGAAAAATAGTATACATTATATTTTATATTACTTTAGATATAAAATTACACATTTCGTTCATATCCACGAGTGTGGTCTTAGCGATAATATTAGATATGTATAATTATTATGTTTATATTATAGGTAGGTACATAAAAGATCGACCTTGATTTGATCGCTAATATTCTAATATATACCTTCAATATATAAAAATATGCACAAATTTAAATGTGTTTGTATATGTTTGAGCTCATAATGTTTCGTTTGTAATGCTTAAAAAAAACTATTAGAAATATAATCAGCTGAACTTCAGAGTACCTATTTACATTTTATTTCTGAAGCAATCCTTATTATCAAACATGATTAGGTACACCATCTTGTTCACATAAAATACTCATTGAAAATTATCTAAAATTTAAGTGTTTATTCATTATGACTACATTCGTAGCGTAAAGTAGCTATAATAATATTTCAGCTGAAGGACAGAATAAAAGTACGTACACTTTACATGTCGTTCAGAGTTAAATAAAGCAATGTATTTAAATAAAAAAAAAGCCTTGACTTGAAAAATAAACTGTTCCAAAATGCTAAAAATATAAATATGTAACTTAAAATGAACGAAAATTGAATATGAAACGAATATAAATATAGATCAAAGATTAAAAAAAAGTTGACTTGAGGAACTCCTGTTTCGAAGTGGGATAAAGATTCCCGTTCATCACCAAGGAACCCCAATTACATATTTCCAAATTAAATCGTCAACTCATTCTTACATACCTATACATAATAATCAGCACATTATACTTGTTTTCTGCCTCCCAATAAATAAGACACACCTATGGCACGCGTGTTTGTATATGTGTGTTGAGTGTGTGCGTATGCAGGTGTCCAGACATGATGTCATGGTCCGTCTTGACAGACTGGTCTTCGGACTCGCCACTTTTAGTTTTTGTTGGTCTCTAAATAGTTTTTTTTTGTAGTGAGCCTTATGAGCCTCTTCTGGAGTGTGCAAATCAGGTCAAAGTTTTAGTGTTAAAGAGCTTATCTGTTCATAATAAGTCAATGGTTTAATTGGGGGCAAATTTCTTTGGTAATTATATTCCATCAATCTCCGGCCCCGGTTTCCTTTGGTCAATTTACTCTGTATGACGCTGTAGACGACTGCAACCTGTGTTTATAAATTTCTACTTTGTTTAAAGAAGTTAGTTTTACAAAAACATTATTTTCTCATTGATCACTTTAAACTAAAAAATATTTTTTACTTTTTAGTTCGGTTTAGTTTTGTAAATTACTTCTTATTTCAACATGATGTCTTTATTTTTGTTCTTTTCCGGTTTTCGTGTTGATTGTTTTGTATTTCTTTCTTATAAATGTAAAGTGACGGGAGTTGGTACCAAATTATTGTATTGTCATCAGTCCTTCATAAGTGTGCAAAGTTTCAGTTCAATCTGAAGTTTTGAAGTGGATGAAAATCACGTTCAAAAATTCCGATACAAACATACATACAGGTGGAACAAATAAGAGCGTGATAAAAATATTCTTATGCTCTGCTTTCTCCGGCAATTTTTCTTACGTACTAGCGCTTTTTCATTTAAGAAAAAACAAAGCTCTGTGAAGGATAGCACAGAGAAACCTTATTTACTTTAGGTGGATTATTGATTTTATTGATTTTAGGTGGGCATTTGGCCCCTCTCAGTCCCTGACTTTGATCCCTGAGAAATGACAACGCGGGCAAAGCCGCGGGCACAGCTAATAATATAATACTTTCTCGATGATACGGTCTTGGATGTTATCTGCACTGTAGATATTTTCTGTTTCTTTTTGATTTCCAGTAAGTTTGTAGAGCTGTACTAACCGACTGTAAGCTTGAACTTTGTTGTATTGTCCTCAGAACAAGGCGAAAGCACAGGAGATGCAAGAAGGACAGACCACGAACGGCTTGCAGCTGGCTCTCTCGCCACCGATGGCGAAGGTAAGCATCATCATCTATTTCATCATCTTCATAAGCACTTTTAATCAGACAGCACCGACTTCAAAAAGAAGTCTCTCAATTCGACGTGGTGAACCACCGCTCTATTGTCTATAATCTAATAGTACTTCAAGATGATCTCGGGTTAAAAGCTCCATTATCTTTAATGTCCCGAATAAAGTTAAGACTCCGTAACTAACTTTAAGTCATTGAACTTTCAACTTGAAAGCCTTCGAAAGCCTTTCCCCACTTCCCAACTAATCCCCCCTATCCCTATCCCCACTTCCCGATAATATGTAAAAGTAAATGTTGTCTGTTTGTTAGTTTGCTTAGTCCGATCCCAAATATTAGATAATTTAGGCGACCGCCCAAACCGAGGTTCGTACCCCCTTGAGCCGGTCGCCAAAGTTTTAATTTTGGCGTGCGCTTCTGCGTCACGCATTGCGGCGGAGCACTCTAGCGCCCGCCCCCAGTCCGGTGAAGCTGTAGATAGAGGTCGGACTGACAGCACTAATAAGTAATAAAAAATATGTTAGTTTGTTTGTTAGGTGTGCTTTCAGGTGACAATGGATGAATCGAATTTAATGATATTTCGTATGTTGATGCTGTATATAACCAAAGAACCAAACATAGAGCATTTTTTATCCCGGAAAAGTGTCCACACGGAAAAAGCCGTGGACGCAACTAAAAGTGATTACTAAAGTGAATTTAAAAATTTAATTGAACAGTTGTAAAATCAACAAATTAACTTTGGAGTGTACGGATAACAGTCGTTTCGCCATGTTAGAGGTCCTTGGGTGGCCTAACAAAAGTTGACAAACGAGGTCGGCACTAACTAAACCGAAGTTAAAAAACTGTAGTATTTCCGAAAAATACCAGAATTCCACAAGAACAAAGATATGTAACTTACTTTGTGGAAGTTAGTTACTTATTTAAAATTAAAGAAGAAAAGATATGTAGCTTACTTGGCGGAAGTAAGTCACATATTAAAAATGAACGAAGAAAAGATATGTAGCTTACTTGGCAGAAGTAAGTCACATATTTAAAATGAACGAAGAAAAGATATGTAACTTACTTGGTGGAAGTAAGTTACTTATGTAAAATGAACGAAGAAAAGATATGTAGCTTACTTGGCCGAAGTAATTTACATATTTAAAATTAACGGAGAAAAGATATGTAACTTACTTGGCGGAAGTAAGTTACTGATTTAAAATGAACGAAGAAAAGATATGTAGCTTACTTGGCGGAAGTAAGTCACATATTTAAAATGAACGAAGAAAAGATATGTAGCTTACTTGGCAGAAGTAAGTTACATATTTAAAATGAACGAAGAAAAGATATGTAACTTACTTGGCGGAAGTAAGTTACTTATTTAAAATGAACAAAGAAAAGATATGTAGCTTACTTGGCGAAAGTAAGTCACATATTAAAATGAACGAAAAAAAGATATGTAGCTTACTATGTGGAAGTAAGTTACATATTTAAAATGAACAAAGAAAAGATATGTAGCTTACTTGGCGGAAGTAAGTCACATATTAAAATGAACGAAGAAAATATATGTAGCTTACTATGTGGAAGTAAGTTACTTATTTAAAATGAACAAAGAAAAGATATGTAGCTTACTTGGCGGAAGTAAGTCACATATTAAAATGAACGAAGAAAATATATGTAGCTTACTTAGCGGAAGTACGTTTTTTTTATCGTTCATTTTGAGAACAAACAAAGTTAATTTAAAATCAATCCTTCAAACAGCTGACGAAAAACAATTTTTCAGCCAAATTTTACCAAAAAAATTCATCGACAAATTGGCGTTAATGATTTTTAAACGAAATCTTTAAAAACGAACTGGCAAAGCTTCAAACATTGAATAGGTAACCGGCCAAGAACATTGCAAGCGTAGACGTTATACTCGTATTTCACCACAAATAATAATTATGAATAATGGAAAGAAGAAAGCTAGTTATTTTTATTTCAAAAGTACTGTTCGTTTTGGACTTAATTTCATCATCATCAACAAACTATATTAGTCCACTGCTGGACAAATTAGGGTCTGGGTCACTGGTCCGATCTTCAGCTCTTCTTTTCCAATGACTTGCCAGAATGCCAGCTACCTTGCGCAGATCATCGCTCCATCTAGCCGATTTGCTGTTGGACATAATATGTCATCATCCAAATAAAATAATTAGATTTATTTTGTAACTCTTATAAAAAGAATCAAAGACACATACCACAAAATCTTCAAATTCCTTTCAAATAATCAAAGAATCACTTCCTTCACCCATCAAATACCATAAAATGATGAAAAAAAATAAATGAATGATGCTCCACCACATAAGCCAATCAACGGTGGTATTAAGGCCACAATCCCATCAGGCGCGGTAACCTTGACGATCGATGGTGGCCAGCCATGGTGGCGCCATGTGGCGCACCATTATTTTCATGGGACTGGTGTGGTAATTTCTAGGCAACCTTGTATAGCCTTAAACTATCAATGAGACTATCAACACCTAGCCATAAAGGGCTAGGTGTTGATAGTCTCATTGATCCTAGGTTTATCCTAGGTTTTTTGCCTGTAAACCAAAATCCGGAAAGTAATGACCAGTCAGTCAGGGCTTCGTTTGAACATCATAATCATCAGCCCGTGTTTGTCCACTGCTGGACATAGGCATCTCTCAATGCACACAACCAAATAAGATTTTCGGCCATTTTGCGTAAATTGTCGCTCCACCTATCCGGAGGGCGTCTAAGACTAGGTTTGAAGAGACGCGGTCTCCATTGAAAAATAAATAAATAAAAAGTTACAATTCACACCAATTATCTAGCCCCAAACTAGGATACCCTATACTATGGGTACAAGACAACGGATAAAAATACATTACATCCATGACTCGGAAACAAACATTTCTGCTCATCACTCAAATGGTTGCACCTAGCGGGATTCGAACCAGCGACCTTTGGTTGACTTCGTAGTCAGGGTCACTAACCATTTGGCCAACCGGTAGGCAAATAAGACCAGCCCACTGCCACTTCAGTTTACTAATCCTAACCTTGTATGTTCGAACCTAATGATGGCATGTTCTGTACCTTATCTTGAATGACTTACTGTAAGTTTTGGATAATAACTTTGAAGCACCTAGCTATATCTCGTAGTAAGACAAGTCTTTCATCATCATCATCACTACTGGACGTAGGCCTCTCCATGTGAACGCCACTAAGCTCGGTTTTCGGCGTAGGATGTAAAGGAACGATAAAAGTAATACATTTGAAAACACATTTTGATGGTCTGCTCTGTTCTTTTGACTGTGACAACTGATGTCCCACGGAAGACAGGCGAAGAAAAACCATTTGGTATACTGTGAAAGACCTCTGAGAAAATCCTATGCTATTAAAAATAAGCATCTGTTGAGAGGTCATTAAGCATAGGCGGTTACTTTAAAGGCAAACAACGTGATCGTTTTGTCACTAATTCTTCCCAAATAGTTGCATTTTGAGTGCGGTGGTAGACTCTTAACTTTCTTGAGAGCCTCGCGGTGCCCATTCGAGTAAAGATATTTGGTCTTGTGTACACAAATAGTTTATGAAACACCACGAAAGCATTTTTATGGCGTTGCGCCATTACAGCCGCGCGCCGTCGCGACGGCACCTACCTGCCTAATATTTGTTTAACGTGTCACCATGACCTTTTATAGGTAAGGTAGCTATTAGCTAAACTAGCCCAATTTGTCTACCTAGAGTATGACAAACAGTAACTAAACAGTCATACAGGACTACTTTGGAATATAGAGGAATTTGAGAAGTTTTGGTGGTAAAAATAGTTTCATAATTCTTGGTTTACTAGCAATTCTACGGAAATTCGTATACACTGGTGGGATATCCTTTCAAAGAAACATCCAAATGGTTTTCAAAAGTACCGGAGATTTATGTAAACCATGAACAACAAAAAAAAAATAGTCTAATTATTGCGAAAAAAGTACTACGAGCAACAAGATTTTCAGTAAACCAAACTAGAATTCACGGCATACTTTATGTGTACCTATAGTATACCTATTTCACTCCTTGGGAACACCGGAATAGAATATCTTCTGCATTAGTCTACGTTTAAATTCCAAACAATAATTATTCTGCCAACAAACTGATTCATCATCCTATGATTTCTAATCAGCGCCATTCCAGAAGGTTCCTTGATAAAGAAGATCATTCACCTCCACTTTCAAAATCTTGGCACGTAGGCTTGTCTAAAGAAAGAAACATCCAAATAATCTGACTTGTAACTGGTGTCGGGTTACTGCTAAAACAAAACAATGGTTAAAATACATCGTGAACTCTTGAAACTCCCGATTTACATTGTGGTTTGTTGGCATCGATTGTTTTACTGTTTGTCAGGGAATGAGCCAAGTCTCTGGAATGATGTAAGCGTTTGCAAATATCAAGCAAGATCATCACCCTGCGAAAGGTCTACATTTACAACCAGCATCACTGTCATCACCGCTAACTGCTGAAGTTTTTCTTTAAGTACCTACGCCAACCCATCTCGGTCATGTGCGCACATGTTTACACCCTGAGCATTTTGCGAGGCACGACAAATTATCTTTTTTACAAATTTAGTCATGGCAGTCGTAGAATTCTCGTTACTCTGATACAAGTACATATTGGAAAGAAACCAACGTTTCAACTTGATAATACAGAAATGCGATCACTTATGAATCTCGTGCATCGGATGACACGAACCGTCCGCGCATTCATTTAAATGGTTTTGGAAAGCAAATGTAGGATGTTTATTGAGAAGGTTACGTTAGACGAGTGCCTGGTGCGCATGAATTCCTATGAACTGCTGAATAGGAACGGGCTTTGTTGTAATAAGAATACTGTTGTGACATACGAATACTATTCATTATTAAAGTAATTTCATGAAGAGTCTCATCAAAACTCAAGTAACGTCTAGTTCTAGGGTCATAAGATTGTAGTGCTGCTAGGTATACCAAATAGGCTTGAAGGAAAATATGTTGTCCAACAATCTCTTTAGGACAACAACTGAATGATAAACGCTAAGGACATCTACTTTCATAAGGTTACTTAAACATCGGAGAATGAATAAGACAATTTGGTACTAAACCCCATTCTTTCTTAGTTTCGAAAACTTAAATCGCCTAAGTTTCTTTGAAGAATTCATCGTTCAAGACATCATAATCATAGGCGCCTCTAGGTCTAAGCCACTACAGCATTCGCGTACGACTCAGCTAACCAATTTCTTTTGCTTCCAGAGCGTCAAAGCTGGGAGTCGGAGTGGTGTCGCCTCGCGTATTGGGAGCTGACACAGCGGGTCGGGAGACAGTTTGGAGTCAGGGTCCGAGCCGTGGACGTCTTCGGTGGAGGAGGTGGAGCGTGCGGGTCAGGCCGCCACGGGCTGTGCCTGGATGCGTTGGAGACCAGGCCGGATGCACCTCAGACAGAACAGGTAAGCACCAGCATTTAAAAGACAGCAGTTTATTGGGGAAAGACGAAATATAAAGCACAGTGCAACTAAATGTCTGTGCTTTAGAGTTTATTTCTGGATATTGTTCTCAACCAAAAGTTATGTTAGGTTACCATAAGGTGTTGCAGAATTTCGACTTTAGAAAAAATATTTGAAATCAATTTTTATAGAATAAGTTGCAATACAAAAAGAAAACTTGCCACCTTCAATTGCGCATGGATAGCCATAGGACTATTGAGTCTACTTTTAATCATGTATCTTGGAAGTCAAAGTGACATGAACTCCAGTATACAGTTCCCAGAACCAAGACACCAAGGCCAAGAAGAGTTGAGGCCCGTTTATATTCAATACTGTAAAATCAAGAGCTTCACAATTGTGCAAAAGGGGCGTTAATTGTCGCTGATTAGCGCGATCGTCTCACATATTGATTTAGCATCCGAAGCCTGGCAGATAACCCCTCGATGAGGTCGCCGATAACTGCGCGCACTCACGTCGGCTGGAGTCTTGTGATTAATCTCAATTTTATGTATCTGGTGGCAAATGAAGTTGGTTTGATCAGAGTAAAGGAAATTGTCTCAATGTGGGACAATTTCTAAGAAATTTTAGGTCGTACGCAACAGAAGTTAGTTTTGTATCAGACTATAACCACTTTGTTTCCGCGTATTATAATGCCATCAGGAAAAAGAGCGGTCGTATTTTAGACTGTCTTATTGCCTTTAATTTTAGAACCTAGTCTCTCGAAATAAACCAAGGTGATAGTAAATCAAGCCAGCTCCTTCCTTACTTTTACTTCTACTCCAACTTTATTATACCTATTAGTTACCTAGGAAATTTTGCTCTACTGTGTTGGTTCTAGTGCCAACGCCCCATATATGACCTATCCATATAGTATAATGATTATTAATTACACACGTTAATTTGACTGAATTTTGGTCAACAGCTAAAACCCATTCAAAACCGCTACAAATAAAACGACTAAGGGAACCAAATCCTAAACCCACTTCTCCTTTCCAGGTGAAAAAGACCCGTGCAAAGATCGGCCTGGGCGTTACCCTCTCCCTCGAATCAGACGGGGTCTGGCTCTATAACCGGAGCCAGGAACCGGTCTTCGTCAGCTCTCCGGCGCTGGACGCTGCTGCTGCCAAGGCCTTGCTAGTCTGGAGGGTTGCTCCGGGGCACTGCCTGTGCATCTTCGACCCGGCCTGTCCTCCGCCGGCTGTGTCATTGCCGCATATAGGACCGGTAGACCCCAGGTCTGTGAGGATCTCTTTCGCGAAGGGCTGGGGGCCCAAGTACTCGAGGCGGGACGTGACGGCATGTCCCTGTTGGTTGGAGGTTCTGCTGGCTCCTCCGAGCTGACGCTATGTGTGAAGTGATGTGTAAACGGTTGGTTTTGGAGGCGTAAAATCGCTATGAAGTCTCCTTGAACCAAACTTTGAAGTTTTTTGTTTTCTTACAGCTAGAATATATTGATGTTATTAGTCTGTCGTTTTAAGTAAGAGTATCGTATGACCATGTGAATCCCATTTGGTCATACGTGACTTTGACTTAGAAGGACTGTGCGACCAGAACAACAGTGTAGAATATTAAATTTGTATTTTAAATTATACTATTAAGTACTAAAATCATATTAATGAAACTGTCGAAACCACCTCCAAAACCAAGCGTTTATTAAAAAATTCAAAAGGCTAAGAAAAAGTGGAAACAGACCATAATTAAATAAACAGTGGAAAAACATTTTGATAATGAACTGAATTCAGTGAACTTTACGTTTAGAGGACTTATATTTAGCGCATTCGTCGTTAAGGAAATTTGTTCTCATTTGTTAGTTCCGTAAGTAAATTGGATCCCCAGTGTTTATAAAAACTTGTTATATTAACACAACATTTGAGCAAATTTCCTTAATTTCTAGTGCATGTTGTTGTTAAGTCAGTGCTTGCGTTGTGCGCTATTATACAAAGACTCAATTTTTTTGGGTTCCCTTTTTCAGATTTGGTCACTCAATATACATTTGAGTTTTAAATTTTAGTATGTCATGTTTTTTTTACATTGACTTAACCTACAAATCTTTGAATCAGGCATAATTTCATGTTAGTCGAGTGCCTAATTATTTAATAATATAAAAAAACGTCGTTTCTTTTTACACATGAGGTGTCAAAAAGAAACGACGTTTTTTGCCATGCCACATTTCTAAATATACAATAAAATAATATTTTAATGTATATTTAGAAAATATGTCTTGTCATTTGATAATTATCTAAAAGAGTACTTTATAAATTGTAAATATTCCAATGAAATTCGGAAATAGGTATTTATTGAGGCCTTGTTATAAGTGATTCTAAATAATGTGATTCAAGTCAAGTTGTAAAGTTTTATTTAAGAGTCTATCGGAGAATATATTTGAAAATATTACAAAAAAAGGAAGCAAACAAAACTATCACGTCATCATTATAATCATCTAAATACCTAAACTAACATAGATAATCGAACTAAGGTCTGTCTTGGCTTTGACACATCACAAGACACCAATGTTTTCAACGGTCCTGCGCAAGATTTTAGTAATTATGTCAATCTAGCGGGCAATTTAAGAGGATTTTAGGCATCGCATGTATCAAATCAAACTACACTTAGAAACCGCACTCCATAAAAAAATGTTTGATTATTTTCAAATATTAACGAATAAGCTCAAACTTTCTTCAAACACCATGTAGGAACTAGTACTGGTAGGTACTTCATGGACACAGACAGTGTCTAGATTATGTTCAATTCCATTGAGTTTAATTAGTTAATATTCGAAATAGCCTGCATACCAACCTACCTACTTTACATTATACTGGTGTTAGGTTTTCTGTGGTTATACCTACGCTTCTGTGTATCGCCTTGTACTAATATTTATTCTGTGGTATCGCGCGCGCGTCCTTAGAAGCCGCCTATGTTATTACCTGTGTACGCCAACCATACCCTTCTTCACAAAATAAGCCATGCTCGTAGTGCAACTCTATAGAATTGAAACAAGCCAATTTGATTGTGCAGTGCATTCTGCATCCCTAACATGTTTCCAAGTGTGTTTCGTCGTCAATAAGTTATGAGGCCTTACTCTGTTTAATGATCGTGTAGAGTCACCCTTACCATATATAAATGTATATTAATTGTATAAACTCGGCTTTAAGACAACGCGAGACTGTATATAAACGTTACAATAATTAACAATATATATAATTGTAATAATTAAATATTTATAATAAAAAATATGCCTTAATTTAGTAAGTTATTTAAGATTTGTAGTCTGTAGCTATTTCAATTTTGTACAAACCTTATGTATATAATTTGAATATTTTTTTTGTATTCGCGAGTTAATAAATGTGAATAAGGCTGTGTGAAAAGCATTTTAACCGACTTCAGATAAGAGGGTCGTGGTGTGTATCTCAATCGTGTGAGCACGTGGGAGCAACACTGGACCCAATCTTACGTAGGTACAATTTTACATATACACAATATATTTACCTATTTAAGTTTAATAATCGAAAAAAGATCTGCAATTAAAGAACTTTTGTATAAAAATAATATATAATAATATATAATAAACGTGCAATCATAATGATTTTAAAAATAGATAAGTACTTAACAGATTGTAAAACATTGTGCCTTGAGTTGTATTCAAATAATGATATAATAATAATAATATTTAAAAATAATCCAAATTTTTATAGGGTAATGCAGTCAATTTCACTGGCCTATATACGAATAATTATACATTATTATACAAATTAATATTGTTAATAATATTATAAAGCCTCGAATTTAAGGATGTATCGCTTAAAGACAAAGTGAGTTGACAATAAGATATTCATTCTAGTCTTTATAAAAATCTTGCTTTGTCGTTATCCATTAGATTATATGTTGTGGAAAGGCCAGTTCTGAGGATATCCAACGAAGCTGGGGAACTATTGAACAGAAAACTCAGATGATTTCAGAATTTCCTGTGAGTTAGGCAGCTTGCAATATTAAAAGTAGATACCGAAAGCTGTCAGGGAAACATTGACATAAAAATTGTAATGCGGGTATCTATTAATTCTTATGTTTATTTGTTCTTAAGTACCCTCTTTTCAATTAGTTTTTTGTCTTACAGCTCTCGAAGTCTGCCTCAAAACACTAAATTGTATGAGGTTATTCAGTCACAAAATCATCTCAGCAAATTATATAATTCCGTTTATTTATTATTTATGTTGTAATATGTTAGCAGCTGTTTAGTCATCGCAATAGACTGAAGTAGCGCCTTATACATTTATATATTATTATATTTTTAAACAATGTAAGTACCTACATGTTTACGAAAGTTAACAATATGAATTGTTTAAAAATATATAAAAAATAAATTAATATAAATGTAAATAATGTAGATATTAATATTATTTGTTCTCCCTGATTCGCCGATGTAATTGTTGTGAGTCTGACTGAAGATGGATGATATTAGGATAGTAAATGATAAATTATAAATAATTAAAGAGAAATATTTTTATTTTTGACGTTTTATTTACACACCTCCATATAAAATAAAAATTAAGGTAACTATAAAATATAACATCACAACAGACATCACTGTTTCTTATCTAAAGCATAGATAAATTATATTATTTATCTACTCCACATAAACAATACATTAGTTCAAAAACTAAAACCCGACTACGGTTGGGTTAAAAAATATGAAGCCGAACGAATCGATTGATACCTGCCTTGTCAAAATCAGAACATTTTTTTTTATTAGAACACATAACCCTCCATTTGCCTTGCCGTAGTCGGGTAAATCAAATAGCCTATGACACTGTCAAAATCGGACCAATAGGGGCGAAGCTATGGTGGAAAATCCACATACATAAAAACATAGACTTTAACTTCATTTCCCTTCCCTTGCTTCGCCGTAGTCAGGTAAATAATATCAAGTTCAGAAATTATCACAATTTTATTCTAGTTTCTTCAACGTAGTGTTTGGGAGCATCCAACACGCAATGCCGCATACTGAAAGAATAACATGTCAGATAAATAATTGTATCATAACAGTAGTTTATGAAACGGTTGCATAACGAGGGTTATTAAAACAAGACAGTGAGTTTAAAAAACGAGCCGTATGCTAGTTTTTTTATAGTATCACTCTAGTGTTTTAATACCTAGTTATGTGCCGTTTTATACACAACTTTATCTACACTCAAGCAAAAGGAACATACTTTTAATGAAAAAAATATGTCGTAATATTTTCTTGATTTTGCTGGTAAAATTGTACTATTATTTATTCTGTGGTATAAGCTCGTTCGTCATGTTCGTTGCTGAGTCCTTGATGTCAGGTGGAGGCAAATTCGCCTCACTAACATTGCTGTCGGACATTTAACCAGGATAAAACTTTTGATCAATAAAAAAAACACACATAACATTAAAGTAGTTAGGTACTATAACATTACATATTAAATGTAAAGTAAATTAAGGCGCCAAATATCCAGTCCACAGCGAATTCGCGCGCATACCTACTGTCTAACGCGCCGCCATCCATACCAATATATAAAAGTGAAACGTTGTCTGTTTGTTTGTTTGTTTGTTTGGGGAGCTTTCACGTGATAACGGCTGGACGGATATTTATAAAATTTAGAATGGAGACAGCTAGTATAAAACATAGGATATATTTTTTTTCCTGGAAAAGTGAAAGTTTCCGCGGGAAAACGTGAAAATTTTGATTACTCATTATAGGGAACGGTTGCCATCACAGAATGGTCTGCCATGGAAACGAAATAATAAGTCTGTCAAAAACATCAAGAGCATTTTTATAACGGTAGAAGGGTATACTATACCTACTTTTGTTTTTAATATCCTAGAAGAAAATAGGATGCTTTTTTTCGTGATAAACAGTAGTCTGCGTGTACAAAGTCGCGGGCGGGAAAACTAGTAGATAATAAATGGCGAAAACCCTCGTAGTACGAAGCCAAACCAGTACTATTATGAGAAAAAATATATTATAACATTGTTTAGTTCAAAAAACAGTGTTATAATGTAAGAACCTATTTTTTTTCATATTAGAGACGTGCCGTGTTATACCACTATTTGTATTATATTCACTATTATTATTATCAAGTAGATCATCGGGTGGCGATATATCTAACATTGCGCAGTACTGAGCGCATACATTGAACTAACAAAACTATAGCTAACTTCTGCCAAACTAAGTTAAGTTTGGAGGAAGTAAGCTATATATTTTTTCTTTTTTAATTTATCTATATATATATATATATATATATACTTATAATCTATCTACTCGTATCTATTTGTATCTATACTTATAATAAAGCATTAATTTTGAAATAGTCTGTACAAAGAAGATAATTAAAATAAAGGTCTAGTTTACCTAATTAAAATGGGCTACTGAAAAAAGAATATAACCTATTTTTTAAATCGAGTCTTTCTGTTTATCTGTATATTTGTTCGCGCATCAAGTATTATCTGCTGGACGGATTGCGATGCGGTTTACACTGTTGAATAGCTTAGGGTTTGACTGAAAAACTGGGGTACTGGGCATCTAAATCCAATCTTGGCATGTAATTGACCGAGCGAGCGCGAAGCGTCCCCGTTTCAGCTTGGGCAAAAATGCTTTCGTATATCCGGATGTCCGTCTGTCCGGATGTCTGTCTGTCCGGTTGGATTTCTGTTCTCCTCTACAGGTCGCTTTCTCAACCGATCTAGACGAAACTTGGTATACAGTTAAACGAATTTTTAGAATTTTTTATTCGTCGGGGTTTTTAATTTTACCTGCCCCTAAAAGGGGCAAAAAGGGGGCTACTGAATATCTCTGCCTTATTAGATCCGATTTCGATGGTTCGTTTTTTATTTCAATGGCAGTAACTTTAAATTGGTCTCATAAAAATTTGGTGGAGGTTTGACGAGAATCTTAGGAGTGATGAGCAGAAAAAAACTCACTTTTAGGTTTCTACCAGTGGAAACATCCTTTTACCCACTAGCTTGGGATTGGTGGAGCACCTTGGTTATTAATGTTTGTTTTACAATAAGGTAACTAGATGGCGCGCTACTGTGCACCGCTAGATCGTTTGCAAAAAGTTTGTACGCGTGAGGTCTACAGCTCACAGAGCCACTAGTAGAAATGAAGTATATTGTACATCCTTTATAGGTACTTTTGGTCCTGGAATAACACATATGGGCTACTTTAAAATGTTATGAAACAAATAGTTTTAAATATGGATTATTGCATAGAAACACCAGAGTATAACGATCAGTGATATAATGTAAACATGTAGCGAATTCACGGGACGAATGAAATTTCATGAAAATCTGTGTGTTGTTTGATAAAGCAGTGCAATTTCGCAATTTAAAGTTATAGGTGGCACTGCAGTAGTTAAACCACTATTTTTGAGTTCATAATCAGGATTTCACGATATGAGTGTAGACAATAATATATAACGTGTGTATAGAGATACATAAATTACAGCCTACAATATGTAGGCTGTAATTTATGTATCTCTATTGTATCTGTAATTGTATCTGTTGTATCTGTCTATGTATTTCTCCAAAAAAAATAATATTATAGCATTGTTTAGTTCTTTTGAACAGTGTCATAATGTAAAAACCTATTTATTTTT
Organism: Alsophila aescularia; assembly: GCA_946251855.1. Taxonomy (NCBI): domain Eukaryota; kingdom Metazoa; phylum Arthropoda; class Insecta; order Lepidoptera; family Geometridae; genus Alsophila; species Alsophila aescularia. The sequence continues at coordinate 32,703,598 of OX276376.1, forward strand.
CTTATTAAAGACGTGCCGTGCGTTATGTATATCATTATACCACCATTTTTTATTTCATAATCCAGATTTTACGATATGAGTGTAGATAATAATATATAACATGTGCATAGAGGTAAATTACTGCCTACTTATTTTTTTCCGCTACGGTGGCTTTTTTAAGCGCCATCTATCTATTTTCTTGAGAACTACGTAGGTAACTAGGAAACTGGCAGGAAAATAATAATACCTAGCGCGTAGTGATATAGAGCAAGTGCTTACATCAATCAATTCTTTTGTTGGTTGTTAGATGGCGCTCTTCAAAATAAAGTATAATAAAAAAAACTCATGTGATATTTTTGTTACAGGCTAGGGTTCAGAGTGGAAGAGACCTTACACCTATGATATGCGCAACGTCTATCAAATTGCAGTGCCGCCCAGATTTTGCGATGCCTGAAATGGACTAGGTACTAGAATAAGACTTTTTGTGTATAATACAGATTGTAAAGCGCACGTGTTACCGTTTGTGTACCTCGTTCAAGAACTTGTATACTTATGTAAATAAAAGTAGTTATGAAGCGGTTGTTTAACAAGAACACGAGGGTGAGTTTAAACAAAACGAGTCGTAGGTGAGTTTTTAATAGCATAACTCGAGTGTTTTAATAGCTACCTAGTTATGTGCCGTTTCATACACTACTTTATCTATACCCATGGAACTAACTTTGAATGAAATAAAATAGGTATATGGTAATATTTTCTTGACTTTGCTGGTAAAAGCATGTTCGTCATGTTCGTTGCTGTTTCCGTGATGTCAAGTAGAGCACTGCTGTCGGTCATTTTTAATCAGGATAAAACTTTTGACCAACAAAAACACATTAAATTGGTTAGGTACTAATGTTAAGTAAATTATGGCACCAAAATCCAGTCCACAGCGAACTGATGCGCCTACGGTCTAGCACGCGCCGCCATAGATAATAATTGGCGAAAACCCTCGTGGGTCGGAGCCAAATCAGTGCCTCAATGGAAAAAAAAAACAGCTTTTACCAGCAAACCCAAAAAATATGATGACTTTTTTTGGTAATTAAAAGTAAGTTGCTATTGAATGAGTGTAGGTAAAGTACCTAGTGTATGAAACGGCACATAACTAGGTATTTAAACACTCGAGTGATACTATTAAAAAGCCTATGGCTCGTTTTTTAAACCCACACACAATTAAAACACTTTAATTACCCTCTTTATGCAACCGTATCACAAACTATTAATTTTTGTTATTAAAGACGTGCCGTGCGTAAAGTAGGTACTTATGTAATTATGCCACAATTTTTGAGTTCATAATCCGGATTTTACGATATGAGTGTAGATAAACTAACATAACTAACATAAATAAATAAACTAACTTGCTACAACCGCCGCTATTGCGATGAAAGGCGGATAACAGCCGTAGCTCATGAGCGCCGGGAAGGTCACTGTTCCCGTGATGGTGCCGATTCTGCCACTCATCAGGAATGTGGCCAGTGCCATTACTCTGAAACAGAATTGCAATTTCAATGAAGCTCTTCAAAGGAGGCGAGGCTCGTCCCATCGGGAATCTTGTCAAAGATTACTTTATAAATAGGTATACATAAGAACATAATCTTTTCTAGCTCTATATGTTTCCCAGACTGGTTTTTCTTCTTTTCTGTTTTTTTTCTGCAACGTTTGTCACAGTTTTTGTTTCAGAATCTCCGAACAAATTTCCGGAAAAGCTAACTCCGGTAAATATTCTGTTAAATGAACACCGTGCTTGAGTTTCGCATTCACTAATTATCGGATAGCGGTTATAGCCGTAACGGAATTCCAACTTGGCTGACACGACTAAGTACCTACTTCAAATACCAACCAATCAGATGTTCTAGCCTTAATCACAGAATAAATAATAGTACCATAATGTTGCAGTGGTCTGATTGGTCGCTATCCGAATTAAGTAGGTAGGTACTCAGTCTGTCAGCCAAGTCAGAACGCCTACTATAGTTCTACTCAAAGACTCCGTGGCACAAGTACTTAACACTATTATTTATTCTCTGGCTTAGGAGCCAGATATTGATATGACGGTATTTTTCTGTGATCGAAGCATGGCGGTTATAGTCCACTCAACGCTTTCAAGTCTCAGGAGTCAGATTGTAATTTTGAATAATCCGACTCAAAAGAGACGGGTATTTGAAGACTTTGTTTTTACGTTTTTCTCACCTCAAGGAGGTAGGGAACAAGTCTACACAGATACTTGACAGCGACGCGGCGGACAGTGACGTGAAGGCCAGCGCTGTCGTCATCATAGCCATGACTGCTGTCGAGGAGTTGCCCAGGAACGGAAGCAGAACCACGATGGAAGCGCAAGCCAATGTACAAAACCCTGACACCAACTTCTTGCCACACCTGGAAGAGTAAGAATGACATTTGCAGAATTGGAAACCCAGTACTTAGATAGTTGTTTTATACAAGACGATTCGTGCTGTTTAACTTTTCTATGGCGGCGCGTGCTAGACCGAATGCGCGCGAGTTCGCTGTGGACTGCATTTTGGCGCCATAATTTACTCTCGGTCTACGCTTTACTTATTACCTAACCAGTTTAATGTATTTTTCTTAGTAAAACGTATTATCCTGATCAAAAATGTCAGACAGCAGTGTTAGTGAGAAGAATTTGACTCCACCTGACGTCACGGAAACAGCAACGAGCAAGACGAACGAGCTTTTACTAGAACAATCAAGAAAATATTAAGACATTTATTTTTCCAAAAAATATAAGTTCCTATTGCATGAGTGTAGGTAAAGTTGTGTATGAAATGCCACATAACTAGGTATTAAAACACTCGAGTGATATAATTAAAAATTAACCCTCAATTAAGTATGAAAAAAAGCGCTCGTGGCACTATAACAATGATCTACATCTTTACTTCTATACTATAATCTACATCGACACTATATATCATAGTATAAAGAGGACAGATTTGTTTTTTGTGTGTTTATATATATTTCTAAGTTTGTTTATTTTTAATTAATAAACTCAAAAAATAATTAACCGAGTTTAATACATTATCAGCGAGTAACATGGGGTGTATTTTATTTTTCCCTAAGAAAATTGGAATAATGTAACCCAGTGTGTCAAAAAATTGCCCATAAAAATAGCGATTACTCGCTGTAAGGAAGGGAATGACATGTTGCCGTGGAAACGAAATAATAACAGTCTGTCAAAAAGCACCACGAGCGTTGCTGCTATACATAGAGTAGAAGTAAACTTATATATAACTCGCTATGCTTTTGCAATGGTTTTAATAAACCGTTTTTTGATCAAAAAACGGGTACAGTTTTAGTGAAACCCTTAGCTACCCGTGCGAAGCCGAGTGAGGCCCTTAGTAATAATATAAAGAGAAAAGATTTGATTTTTTGTTTGTAAAGGAAAACTCAAAAAATACTTGACAGGTTTAAAACATTATTTTACTTTTAGAAAGCTACATTATCAGCGAGTAAAATGGGATTTGATGGGATGTACTTTATCTTTCAAAATATTTGAGATACCTACGAAAATTGCAATAATGTAACCCAAGGTACATTTTATTTTCCTATAAAAGACATTATTTGGCGTGCACTGCGAAAACTATTTATGATATATAATATAATGTACTGCATGTTTATAGTACTCATCATCGCCAACAAAAAAGTCCACGAGGCTACAATAAGTCCACGAGGCTACAATAAGTCCACGAGGCTACAATAAGTCCACGAGGCTACAATAAGCCTTTTTTGTATAAAGCACCGTGGCAAAGGTGCGGGTGGGCCGCGGGAACCCTTAGCTACCCGTTCGAAGCCGGGGCTGGTCGCTAGTGCCCAATCAATTTAATGGATACACTGTTTTTCATACCACTGTAACATTTGAATACAGTATCATGGCGGTTGAATACTTATATAGACTCACTTTATTAAAACACATCCATGAAATAGATATGAAATAAACAAACGTAATAATGTTTATCATTCAACGTTAACTGTACTAGAATTTAAATGAAAAATGTATAACTAAAGGTATTTTTAGGAGCACACCCAAAGATGTAATAAGGACTGGAGCGCTGTCTTATCATTATCATCAGCATTTATGCTACTCGGGTCACCGGCCGGTGGCTGCTTTGCTCTAAGACCGAGTCCAATCTTTGGCTCTTCTAATCCAAACATTGCCAGCCGCTTTATCTTAGAATCTTAGATCTTTCGAATTCTTCAGTAATTTTTTATCAGGTACTTTAGGTGAGTATCTTCATAAGGTTTTTCTTTCAACTTTTTAGACCATTATCAAGCAACTGGATAACCTAGTGAGAGGTACGCATAGTGTGCTCTACAACTACGATCTAATTTGTACTATGACAATACCTATTAACAATGACTCCACCAATGCCATAGGTCAGCACAGACCCTGCTCCAACAGCGACGCTCTGGAGGTAGGTCAGCATGTCAGTCTTGATGGGCACGCAGGCGCTCACCACCTCGGGAGCTGACGTGGGCGCGATGGCGGAGCAGAGACTCTGGCCTGCGCCCAGCATAGCGGCGAGCTGCGGGTACCACAGCCGGAGGGTGTTAGAGCTGGAATCAGGTTACATAGATACAATAGAGACACTTGTGTAGGGAGCAGGCATCAAATGCAGTAAGTGTCAGGGCTGCAATGAATTTGTATACCCTCACGTCATATCTAAATACCGATTGCTTATTTTTTACCCGACTGAGCGGAGGGTATTGTGTTTATCAGCCTATGTAGTCTGTTCCTTTGTGGAACTATAAAGACGGAGTGCTACTAAAGACATGAAACTAATCAAAATTCAATATGGCGACCAAAAATCATCTATAGGTTTCTCTTATCATTTTTCATGTCGAATGACCATTTATGATCTATACCGAATTAAAGTTGGTTAGCAACCATTCTCAGTCGGGTTTTTTCTGTGCGTAAATTTTCATGTTTAATATCTCATGAAAGCAGTAGCAGTTAATGTGATACCATAGTTTATTGAAATATTTTGCCGGTCGAACAAAATTTACCAACGAACAATGACCATATGTTGTGGTAGAAACTCTAGCAGACTCACCCAAACATACATCCCGAATGGATCGTGCAGATCAGCAGCAGCCACTTGACATGTGGCAGTGTGAACAGAGGCTTGAGCTGCGCGCCGCCGCCTCTGAGGGCCGCCACACCCCGCCCTTGTTGTTCGTTCTTTTCTTCTACAAGGGCTTTGATCTGTAAATATAATGACGAGAGGAAATTAGATTTGTTTAAATCTGGTGGTTGTAAAAATAACGCAGAAAACGAATCTACTGCCAGTAACGCCACCGCTTGTCTATGTTCTATTCGTCTCTTGTCTAAATCCCTTCCCTTGGTTCCATATTTAAGGTGATAAATTAAAAATAAACTGAGATTAGTAAATATGGGGAGGTCTTTCCTCAGGAGTGGAACAGACTATAGGTTATGAAGATTATATATATATATGTTATCTGAGATCGTCAATAAAAAACGTTTAAAAATCCTTACCGGATACTCATAAGCAGGTTTCCCAGTATTTAAAGTAAAGATTTTTTGGAAGACCGCCATGGCTTCTTCATTCCTTGCTCTGGACATCAGGAACTTTGGACTTTCCGGCAAACAGATGAAAGCCAGGCCTGTCAGAAACGGCATCAGTCCTGATGCCAGGAGAAATAGGTTCCAGGAGTGGATCACTGCAAGGAACATTTATTTTGTAAGGGTTTTAAAACATGACGTGGAATATTGTGTTTTTTAGCGTAATATATAAAGGGCAGAACAATTATAATTTTGTAGTTTTAGCAAATTTAAATGCTTTTAATCCGATCTTCTGGTTTCAGTCAGAGTTGGGATTTTTAAACTGATTTTCGGACCACCATTATACATTGCATTTGGGTCAAATTTCAAGTTGCACAAGTGATACTATATATAAATTCATTGAAATCCTGTGGAGTGAATCCATTTAAAATTGTATTTATTGCAAGCAAGTAACATAATAATATGCATTTTTACAAGTCAATCTACTGCTTAGCTAGATACGTTTTGAAAGAGCTTACCAATTCTATCGCCAAACAAATGAAAGTCCCAGTCATGAGTAAGGAAGGCCCACGCCAGGAGTGGCAGCGTGATGTTGGCGATGGTGTAGAAGAGGCTCGTCAGCAGGATGACCCTCGCACGTAACTCCGTCCGGTGCAGTTCTGCTATGTAGGAGATGAGGACAGCAAAGGGGCCGTTAAATCTGTAATAAGAAATAGAATGGCTGAAATGTTTTTAAAAGTCAAAGTCAATGTATTTTATTTTAAATAGGCAAAATAATAGCACTTTTACAAGTAAAAATTAACATCTCATGAACAAGGAGATATACATAAAACATTATGAAAAGATCAAATCAATAAAAATTTAGGTGTAAACTAGGTATTCTTTGAGTTTGAAAAGGAAATTTTCCTTTCATGTGCCAACAGAGTTAAATCTCACACTGGCAAAGGAAATACCCTTCTAAATCTACCGGTGCTTCGGAAATACGCCCTTTAGAGAAGAGAGCACCAAGAAACTCTACGGGGATGGTTTTTATTTCATATTTGTTCTTTATATTTTTTCCAAATGTCACATGTTTTCCTTTCCTGTATTTCGTGCAGCTGTTAACGCGGCAGGCAGAAAATTTACAGATGTAAAAACAATTTAAATGAAATCAACAACATTTTTTCTGTTTTGATAATTATTATCTTCTAAGGAATTACGTCAGGTTTTCATCATCTAGACGACGGTTGAGATACGTAAAAATACAGTTATTTGCAAGGCTATATTAAAACAAATATTTATCATTTAATTTAGATGCTTCATTTGGAAATTTTCATCTTTGCATCTTTACTCAAAATGTATTTTTTATTGTCCATTACTTTACTCTTTTATCCACATAGAAAACTAAGATTTAATCTAGATGATGTAGCAGATAATAATGATTTTTCTTTTATAACTTACAGAAAACCACTAGCAAATCTGAAGACCAGCAGCATCACGAAGTTTTGGCTCATGGCTGCCAGGATTTCAACCAAACCTGAGCCGAGGAAGCCCCATACCATGATCCGTCGCCGGCCCAGGGTGTCTGATAGGAACCCCCACAGCATGGCCGAGGAGATCATGCCTGAAAAGGGGAAATATTATTAGAGAGGTTTCGAGGGGATCGAGGTATCTGTTGAGTGACCACTCTGACCAGCCAGTTAGATATTAGTGTTAATTAGGTAACTCTGATAATGATAGTTTTAACCATGTCCGTTATACACAAGCACAAATTAAATAAAAATATATAATGCCCGACCCTCCCCACTCATAGCAAAGAAGCATCTCGATAAAAAAATTAAAACTTTATTTTTGAAAATATTGTGCCTCATTTTATGGAGCTACGATTAATACTCCCTTGGCCCCCCTATTATAGCTGAGAACCATCTAGATCACATTAGCTTTCAAACAGAAAAAACGCTTCAAAATCAGTCCATTTGTTTGGGAGCTATGATGGCACGGATATATACATCCTAAACTTATAACACCCCTCTGTTTTGGAGTTCGGGGGTTAAAATCAAGCTTATATCAACCAGCACAACACGCTATCACTGCCGTTTGCCAATGATTTTATATTTCATCGACTTTCTTTCTACCTATGGACTATGGATCCCACAGTTCTCACCGCGCGGGTATTGCGCGAACCAGCATTACGGAATTCAGGAAATTAGGAGCAGCATGCACCTGTGGATGTATCAACACGCCGCGTGCTGGTCATTTTGAAAACACTCCCCGCACCCCTGTAGATGAAACCTGTGTCCAGCAGGTTTCCGCCTGATTGTGATTCCATTTTGTGGTGGGGTGGGATGATGAGGTCCATCTTCTCATCATTTCTCGCTCTATCTGTCATACATACTGATATACTTTATTTACTCTTACGGATCAAAACAAACATTGACTACTATTACTATGTGTTATGTCTTATTGCTGGATGTTAGATCACATATTATTATTCAAGTACTAGCTGTGCCCGCGGCGTTGCCCGCTTGATCATTTTTTCGGGATATAAAAATTCTATGACTTATTCCAGAACCAAAAATGCCAATATATCAAATTTAATTAAACTAAATTGAGACGTAAAATCTCAGACGTAAGATTGCTCAACTTCTACTACTCAGATTGAATTACCTAGTGCAACAGTTTTTAAGTCAAACCCTAAGCTATCCAACAATAAAAACCGCATCGCATTCGGTGCAGTAGTTTTTACGTGATGCGTGAACAAACAGAAAACATACACCATTTAAAAAAAAAAAAAAATTTGCGCAGTAGCTTATTTTGAATCCCCTCGACCATTTTTTTATTATCTTTGTTGTACAGACTTTTTGTTACTGCTTTATTTATTACACGTATAGATTCATATTCTGAGCAATCATGTACAAGCGAGTTATCACTCGCTTTCATAGTTTGCTTTTCAATACATTTTTGTAATTGTATTACAAACCCAACGTTTGCCTCAAACATCGGATGTTGTAATTATTCAAATATTTGTGAGCTATCATAAAACAAATAGGTTTCTGAATTATGTCGTAATAACATTTCATAATTTCAAGAGTAGATTATAAGGACCTGACAGAATTTTTATAACGAGAAGGTACTTAAAGGTATTTTCCATATTACGTTTGACTTTCTGAAGAGCATTCTTACTTTAATATCTAACTGTGTCATCATGAAGAAAGTATCATAATGTATGTTAAAGTTGTCGTTATGCTGCAATTTTAAAGCATATATTTAATTTATTGTTTGTTTTTTCTCGTAAAAACGGTTTATTATAATATAATGCATTTATAGAAACTGGAAACGGGTTGATTAAAAAAGTATACACAATCACATGCAATTTTATAACATCCAATGAAATAATGTTACTAAATTAAATAGGGGAATTAAGGAATGCAATCGAGAAGGCATGTCCGACTTCTCCGACTGCCGATTGAAAAGTGGCACTTGTATACTCTTTGATGAGTGGCACGATCTCCCAGCTGCCTTGCCGACGAATATCTATCCAGTGTCCATCATAGACAACTGCACATTACTAGTAGCACAGAATAAATAATAGTACATTAGTAGTAGAGATCAGCAGCCCGATTCCATAACTTGGCTACAATCGGATTATCACTTTTTTCATAGCAAATTCGACTCTATCGCAAGGCATTAGTGGCTGCGATACTGAGAATTCGATTGAAGCCAAGTTATGAAATCGGGCTGCAGTGGTGTCCAACTGTCCACCCAACCGCTCACGCCATCTCGTGAGGCCATCTCACATTTAGCTAGCCCCGCCTCTTGGCTCGATATTTATTACAGTTTATATCGATTTAAATCTCAATGAATGATTACTGACTTACACCATTATAAATTATGAACAATAAATAATAAACAACTAATAATAAACACTTTATTACACCAGAACTAAGGAACATTATATACAAGAATAATAATAATAATATGAATATGACGCATATGCCGTTTACTTTAGTAATTTTATTTTATACTAGCTGTACCCGCGGCTTCACATGCATGGTCTTTTCTTTTTTTTATCATAATGTGCTATTCCAGGACCAAAATACCAACATTTGATCAAAATTTCTTCAGCCGTCTAAAATACTTTTATCAATTGCTCGGCTTCTAACTCACCGGATTGAGATGCCAATTTTAATAGTTTTTACGTGATGCGTGAACAAACAAACAGACAGAAAGACACGATTCAAAAAGTTGTTATACTCTTGTTCAATTTGATGGCCGGTTGGTCTCGTGGCTAGAAATCCTGGGTACGAAATCGTACGGTCGCGGGTTCGAATCCTGCAAGGTGCAATCGTTTGTGTGATGAGCAGAAATGTTTGTTTCCGAGTCATGGGTGTAATATTCTGATCTATGTATGTTCATCCGTTATCTAGTGCCCATAGCACAGGGTATCCTAGTTTGGGGCTAGAATTGCTAATTGGTGTGGAAAAAAATAAAAATATTATTAAAAAAAATAGCTTTTTTAAGCACCCAAGAGCATTTTTTTATTTATCTTCTTTGTACAGCCTTTTTAGTACCTTAATAGGTACGAATAAGAACACGTACACGTACACGTTTTATCCCGAACAAGTAAAGGGTTTCTACGGGATATGGGTCCAAAGTTATGTTAATATTTAAGTAATAAATCACCTATCACCTTTCCATCACCGTACGACTAGACGATCAGCAAAGCGCCACCCTTTAATGGTTGAAATACCTCGCACAAGAACGAAGCGTTACGCTTCTTCATTTATTATAAGAACTGCAAAGGAGTGGAATGCCCTGCCCTCGTCCGGTAAATTATAACCCCGGTGTGTTCAAGTCAAGAGTGAATAGGTATCTACTAGGCAAGCGTGCTACACCTTCGACCTCATCATCGCTTTCCATCAGGTGACATCATGGTCAAACGATTGCCTAGTCAGTAATAAAAAATATAAATATAAATGAAATGAAAGCTAAGGCCTGGACCCACCAAAAAAATAATAATTAGTAAGTTAGTAGTAGTAGTTAGTAATAAAAAAAATTTTTGGTGTGTACTCTATGTTTGATACTGAAGCCAAAACTGTTTTTTTTTTTCATTTTTGTCTGTTTTTCTGTCTGTCTGTTTGTCTGTCTGTCTGTATATTGGCTAGGCATCACGCCGAAACTACTAAATGAATTTAAATGAAACTTCGCACAATTTGAGTTCATACTACAAGGTAGGACATTTGATACTTTTCATCCCGAAAAATTAAAGGGTTTCTGCGATATAGGGGTTGAAAGTTATTAAAAAGAACACGTATCGAGCTGAAACTACTGGATGGATTTTTGATGCAAATTGACACGGTCATATATTTATATATTATTATAATAAAGTAATCTTTATTATAAGTACATATATAGAAAATGAAAAAAAAAACAGTTTTGGCTTCAGTATCAAACATAGAGTACACACCAAAAAATATTATTTATTACTTCAATATTAACATAACTTTGGACCCATATCCCGCAGAAACACTTTACTTTTTCGGGATAAAACGTGTCCTCAATTTTAACCCATTATATAACTTAAGACGGTAACAAGTTGCATCAAATCCCATCCATTAGTTTGGTACTTTAATTTTTCGGGATGAATGGTATCCTCGTAGAATGAACTCAATCATACCAAGATTCATTTAAATTCATTCAGTAGTTTCGGCGTGATGCCTAGCATAGAAGGTATAGACAGACAGACAGACAAAAAAAAACAGTTTTGGCTTCAGTATAGAATAAAGAATAGCCTCCAAAAAAAACCTATATAACTTCAATGTACAGAATTGGTGCCGTTACAGTATTTTTATAACTATAGATATAGATTTTTTACTTGAACTTTATCTTCAGGTACCTATATGTGCTTTTGACAAAGTATGGCTTTAAAAAAGTCGACAGACAGATTATGATACTTGTGGCTCAGTCAGTCGTAGAAGTAAAAGCTTTTCATTTATTTGGCTTTTAACTATTCGTTAAATATAATTTACTTACAGGAATAGGGATCTGATGATCCCATGATTATCTCAGACCACATAAATATTTATAACGATATTTCAACAAAAAAACAGCCTTGCTGTTTTTGGTTGAAATATCGTGGTTATTCAGCTTTACAGTCTAACTGCCCAAGACGGACGTTGCTTGTGAGAATCAAAGGGAATGATTTACTAATGTCATCCAAGAAGACCAGTTCAGACCATTTGTCACTTTGTCAGGTGTTTTGGATAATTAAGTAACTGTACACGAAAGGCCTCACAACATTTAAAAAACATGACTTAGACTTGAGCATCAGGACATCAAGAGGTAGAGTCGCAGTTCCACTTGAGATTAACTAATAAACCATTATTTATGTTCTGAGATAATCATGGGATCATTAGATCCCTATTCCTTTAGGTAAGGTATATTTAACGAATAGTTAAAAGCCAAGTGAGAAGCTTTTACTTCTACGACTGACTGAGCATATCATATTTATGAGACGCAATATTATGGGCATGTTGACTTTTTTAAAGCCATACTTTGTTAAAGGAAATATTTTAGTTTATTTTAGTGTTAAAGTTTTCGGGAACCTGATATATAATTTTAAATATCACTACCGGCTATGACTCACGTGTATATAGTCGAAAACATCGACCTAGGTTTCGAGCGTATCCGTCGCTCTTCTTCAGGAGTTCACGCCGCGAGATCCCGACGCGCACTGCGGGCTGCAGCCCTCTGCAATTTTGTCTGTGTTTTATCTCTCGATTGCCTAATTTCAACCGGGACCGTGGGTGGACTCTGCCTCCAGCTTGGAAAACCGTGCTTAATGTTTCCTCGACGCAGCAAGTGGTAGATAGTATGGAGTGTGACACGGTCAGCATTGTGTGTGGCAGCACGTTTGGCGATGATGCAATGGATAGCGATGGAGTTCCATCGCTATCCATCGCATCTCACGCGCCGCTCGCAGCGGGCTGCAGCCCGCAGTGCGCGTCGGGATCTCGCGACGTGAACTCCTGAAGAAGAGCGTCGGATACGCTCGAAACCTAGGTCGATGTTTTCGACTATATACACGTGAGTCATAGCCGGTAGTGATATTTAAAGGAAATATTACCTATATTTTAAGGTTTAATTAAAAAATCTCAGCCTATTATCCAATTGTATTTAGGATTTATTTACAGACCTATCGCAATGCTTGATATGACTGAAGAATCTGACGACTATTCAGGGAGGCTGTTTTAATGCTCAGCGACAAAAATGCAAGCAATAAAAATCTTGACTCTAAAGTTTTATAGGTTGCATCAGTTTCAAAAGTTGAGAAAATGCTTCGATTGACAGATTTTTTAACAACTCTCCGCACCGTTTTTGATCTCAATTTCTGTGAATAGCCGTCAGCATTATTCGAAGATTTTCCAGGACCAGCCGAGGGCAAAAGCCCTTAATGAACATAATACATGTCTTGTAACATCATACATACACAAAACTCCGTCAGGTGTGCACTGAGATCTATCTGTCAGTCAATTGATAACAATATTTTCCTTTCCTGAATAGCATATTATTTGAAAACAATATAATACTAACGTTTTTGGGTGAATAAGTCGGATTTTTTCCAACAGATTGTAAAATACACTGTATGTCACTGTTGCTCTAATATTTTTAACGCAAATTCTTTCACAGGCATTATCTATATCTATATTACTAGCTGCGCCCCGCAGTTTCACCTTCGTGCATTAATGCAAGTAGCCCATTTGTTAATCCAGGATACAAGTCATCCTGGTACGCATCCTAGTATACGAAGTTTTCCGCTCGATAAGAGACTATTTATTTTTAAAACTCTCTGATTGGCCTGTTTGCGACAGTGGCTACACTTATCTGATTTATGGTAAGGGTCTGGCGTAAAGAGTAGTCAACCTGTGGTGGGTGGGTGGAAGGTGTCGTGACTGACCAGAAAATCAAAATTTGTGTTTAGTAAAACTGTCATGGCTTGCTACATTTTGCCCATTTTTTTAGTTTCTTAAATAATGATGGTGTTATTATTTAAGATATTTAAAAAATGCTCCGCAGGTTGACTACTCTTTACGCCACACTGTGTATAAGTTTGATGTGTGATAGTGACAGTGTGATGTAATGTGATTAGTGTAATTATATTGATGATTTCGGAAAGGGCCTCGCTTAGCAGTAGCTAAAAGCTAGTAGCTCGCTTAGCTTAGCAAAGCTAAGTACCTATTTCGTAACCATTTCAGTTACGTAATGGTTATGAAATAGGTAGCCTAATAGCTAAGCGAGGCCCTTTCCGAAATCATTTGTTATACAATATTTTGTAGTGATCTTCTCTTGTCACCGATGGCGCTCTTAAATACCCAATCATCATGGACTGTTTCGGTTCGGGTAACTATTTACAAAAATAAAGAGTTGGATTCAATATTATATGACGGTCTGGCCCGGTTACGGTTCGATATGTGACTTAGGAATACAGACAGTAGCGTTTATAGCTCCAATAACAGTGACCACTGTTCTTTCAAATTAAATAAGCTTACTGTTTCTTAGTTCTTGGCAATGACAAGTATAATTAATCCTAAGTTAATCAAATATATTATATTACTAGCTGTACCCACGGCTTCGCACGCGTGTTATTTTCTTTAGGTTCAAAGTACCATAATGTGCTATTCCAGGACCAATATTGAACAAAATTTCTTCAGCCGTCATAAATACTTTATCAATTGGTCGGCTTCTAACTCACTGGATTGAGATACCAATTACACCATATTTAAATCAAACCCTAAGCTTTCTAACAATGAAAACCGCATTGCAATCGTTCGCGTAGTTTTTACGTGATGCGTGAACAAACAAACATACAGACAAACAGAAAGAAAGACACGACTAATAAAAAAATAATTGTTCAATACCTTTTTTAAGCACCCAAGAGCATTTTTTTCATTTGAATTCATTTAGTAGTTTGGGTGCGATGCGCGGTCAAGGTACGGACAAACAGACAGACAAAATTAAAAAAGTAAAACAGTTTGACTTCAATATCGAATATAGAGAACCATCCAAAAAATATTTTTTATTACTTAAATATTAACATAACTTTGGACCCATGTCCCGCAGAAACCCTTTACTTATTCGGGATAAAACGTGTCCTCAATTTTAACCCATCTTATAACTTAAGACAGTGCCAAGTTGCATCAAAACCCGTCCATTACTTTCAGCGTGGTACGTGTTCTTTTGAATAAGTTTCAACCGCTAAATAATAACCCATAAATTTTTCGATATGTAAAGTATCATAATTATGTCCTACCTCGTAGTACGAACTCGAATCATACCAAGTTTCTTTTGAATTCATCCAGTAGTTCCGGCGGCGTGATGCGCGGCTAAGATACAGACTGACAGACATACATACGAAAATGAAAAAACATACAGTTTAGACTTCATAATAGAAAATAGAGTAACATCCAAAAAAAAAGAATATCTGTAATGTACTGAATTTGGACCCATATCCCACCGGAACCCTTTATTTTTTTGGGACAAAATGTACCTATCCATAATTTTCACCTATCTTATAAACTGTGCCAAGTTGCATCAACATCCGTCCAATAGTTTCAGCGTGTTAAGTGTTCTTTTAAATAATTTTCCACCCCTATCCTGCAGGAACACTTAATTTTTTCGGGATGAAAATTATCCAATGTCCAATCCTCGAAGTGTGAACTCAAATCATACCAAATTTCATTTAAATTCATTAAGTATTTTCAGCGTGGTGCGCTGCCAAAGTACAGACAGACAGACGGACAGACAGACAGACAAAAAAATAATACAGTGTTGGTATTGAACATAGAACGTCCTCAAAAAAAAACATAATAATAATAATAATATATTCGGGACAATTCCACACCAATTAACTAGCCCCAAACTAGGATACCCTGTACTATGGGTACTAGATAACGGATAAACATACATATATACGAATATTATAACATCCATGACTCGGAAACAAACATTTCTGCTCATCACACAAATGATTGCACCTTGCAGGATTCGAACCTGCAACCGTTTGATTACGTACCTAGGATCACTAGCCACGAGACCAACCGGTCGTCTTCAATTTACAGAATTTTGGACATTATCCCGAAGGAACACTTTATTTTTCGGGATAAAAAGTATCCTCAATTTTTACCCATTATATAAACTATGACTGTGCCAAGTTCCAACAAAAGCCGTCAAGTAGTTACAGCGTGACACGTGTTCTGTTAAATAACTTTCAACGCCTATCCTGCAGGAACCCTTTAATTTTCCTGGATGAAAAGTATCCTATATCCTACCTCAAAGTATGAACTCAAATCATACCAAATTTAATTTGAATTTATTGAGTATTTTCGGCTTGATGCACTTCCAAGGTGCAGACAGACAGACAGACAGACAGAAAGACAAAAATAAAAATAAAAAAACAGTTTTAGCTTTAGTATTGAATATAGAACGGACGCCAAAAAAAATTACAGAATTTAGGACATTATCCCGCAGGAACTATTTATTTTTTCGGGATAAAAAGTATCCTCAATTTTAATCCATCATATAAACTATGATTGTGCCAAGTTGCATCCAAAATCCGTCTAGTAGTATCAGTGGTAAGTGTTTTTTTGAAATAACTTTCAACCCCAATCCTGCGGGAACCATTTCATTTTTCGGAATGAAAAGTAGCCTATGTCCTACGTCGTGGTATGAACTCAAATCATACCGAGTTTCATTTAAATTCATTCAGTATATTTATTCGGCGTGATGCCTAGCCAAGATACAGACAGACAGACAGACAGACAAAAAAGAAAAAAAAAACAGTTTTGGCTTCAGTATCGAATATAGACTAAGGCCCAAATTTTTTTTTCTAAATATGTTCAATGCACAGAATTGGACCCGTTACAGTTTTATTATAAGTATAGATAGATAGATTGGTAATACAAATAAAGCAGATTCCTGATAGTCTTTAGGACCACGATGACACTCTATAGAGAGTTGTTATCGTAAGGCATTTCCTGGTGATCTTACTCGTAAAAAGTTTGGGTCACGATAACCGATATACAATAATTATGTTTGGACTACTGACTACGATATCTGCCTTTGTGTTCTTCGTGTCGATGATCCATTACAATTATTCTATCAACACATATTTTTGTATAGCACTTTAGTTTATTTAGTGATCAAGATTTTAGCCCAGTATTCAACCACTGCTACCCAGAGCAGTAATAGCCTAATAGATGTCCCATCCGATCGAGTCATTCAGCTGATCCTGTCAGTGCATTTACTCTGGGGAAGTTGTTAAGCTGGACCACAGCTGCTAATTAGAGTCTGCTTAGCTCGCAATACTAAAGTCCATCTCGGATCTGCTCGCAGTGGAGCGCCAGCTTTACACTCTCGAGATAGGACGATAGGCCATGTGGAGGTGACGTACCACTGGGTTTGTACGTCATGTACGTCATATGTACGTCATATGTACGTCAAATATGCCGGAGAAGTCGTAGATTACGCGGGTCATGTACGTCATATGTACGTCATATGTACGTCAAATATGCCGGAGAAGTCGTAGATTACGCGGGTCATGTACGTGGGAGACGTTTTAAGCGACATGAATGTTCGCTCAACATGTTCTACCTTGAAGAAAAGCCAAGAATACCAGCTTAATCTTAACGCGCCGTATATTTACGAGCTTTATTGTTTATAACCATTAAATAACGCGATATCGAGTTAGAACCGGGCTGAAGAGATTAAAACCCCACCCAAATTAGCTGAAGCCAGGGCCCTTATGCGCTATGACCATTGAGTCACGTAACGCGTCACGTTACGATATCTTGGTGGAATTGTTCGTGAATGGTCGTAATGACGTCACACGATTTCTGAAGGAGTTTCGTGTGGCATAGTACCTAATTAAGCGCCCAGGAAATAATGGGGGTGCTACCTACCTCCATAAGTCATGGCTGACACCGTCCCCATGTCGAGCAGGCTGAGATCCATGTCGCACTGCGCCCGTGTGAAGATATACGAGATGGCGCTGGTAACGGAGCACGCAGACCAGAACCCTGGGAGGCTGCATAGCATCAGGACAATGTTGAACTTCCCGTAGCCCGTCGCTGCTATCGCTTCTTCGAAGTCAGCGGCATGTGGCTCTGGTGGTACATGACTTTATGATTGATCTATTCTATATCTATGTTATTAGTTATAATAAAGCAGTAAGTTCCAAAAAGTCTGTGCAACAAATATAATTAAAAAATAAGTCTAGGGTACTTAAAATAAGCTAGTGAAAACATAACATTCTTTAAAATCGTGTCTGTCTGTTTGCGCATCACGTAAAAACTAGTTAACCGATTGCGATGTGGTTTTTACTTTTTCATAGCTTAGGTTTGACTTAAAAACCGATGTACTTGATATGTCAATATTATGAGTAGAAGCCGAGAAATCGATAAAAAACGATTTGTCGTCTGAACCTATGAATGTGCCTCTTCACTAAATCGCGTGCGTACCAGCTCTACAGCATTAACTGACAGGTGGGTGTCCTGTACGGAGTCACTGGATATGTGTAATACAGCGCCAAATTAACTTGTTTTTGTTAAAATTTTGTAAATTACTAATATTAGTTGTATAAGTTTATCAAATTTGTACTAAATACTAACAAAAATATGATCTAAAATAAAATTTTATATTGAAATTGAATTGAATTGAACGAAGTTTGATGATTTTTTGGTATTTTGTTACTTTTGGTTCTGGAATAAGAAAATAGGAACCTTAAATCGCACCAAGCTGGTAACGCCGCGGGCAAAGAGTATAGTAATATTTGGGGGCCGCGGGCATAGCTAATAATAATAATAACGTTAACACTCTCATACCCTCCCCCCCGATACCGATCGCTAGATAAACATGAATTACAACAGTATATAGTGTATGGGTAACGATGATAATCGTTAGCTATCCGCAGTTAATGACAGAAGCTAGCCATTATTATCGGTATCTGTACTTTGCGATCGATTTCGGTTGTAAATTGCTATTGATGTCGAGACTGCTGCCCCTTGTTTTATCTCGGAGATAATGTTATATTTCTAATTAGAAATAAAATGCCTCTGGCGTAGTACCCTCGCAGCTTCTGAAGGACCGGTATTCCACCCGGTTTCAGTAGCTCTACTGTAATTCCGTCCTCCCCTGGTGCCTTGTTGCTCTTAAGCTGTTTGGGAGCCATTCTGATCTCTTATAGGCTGACGTCCGGGATATCTTCGGTATAATGTCGGGTCAACTTGCATCGCTACTCGTGCTAGGAGGACTACGCGATGAGGTGTATAATTGTCCATGGAACTTCTTAAGCTTACTCAAAATCTCTGGCTTCGACGAAACGATGCTGCCACTGTCGGTTTTCAGCTTCGTCAACAGGCTTTGCCCAATAGACAGATCTCTTGCGAACACTTTGGAGCCTTTTTTGCGCTCTATTGCGTTCTTAATACAAGTAACAAGTAAATCGTTTCGCATCGACTTGGAGATCTGTTTATTAAGCAAGATGCAACTCGACATATCCACTGAAGACTGAAGCCTCATTTCGCTTCGTTCTGCCATAAGTTGAGTGTATGCCTAGAGGGTTTACCATATTCACCACGCTTGGCAGGCGGATTGGTGACCGCAGTGTAACAAATATGTACTCGGAGGACGCTGCGGCCCATCTTCCGGTGAGCATTCCCTTAGTCGCCTCTTACAACAACCACGGGAGGATTGGGAGGGGTCTTATTCTAAGCGAAGACCGCCACGGCTTATAATACATAGAGTGGCGCTTTCCATGCACTCGTTATTTATTTCCAGAACAGAAATTTAGCTGGTTGGTGACATCAGCTGATGATGATAAAGTTTCCGCAGGTCATCTGAGTTCCGATGACATGGAACTCACCTTGATAAAATATACATAAGTATGCCCGCTAATTTATTCCCTAACCAACAAAATATTTTGTTGATAGGTAAACCTCAACAGCCTCGTGTATATGTCGTGGCAATATCATAGAATTGTTCATTTCATGAAATTGTTGGCCACATCATGAAAACGGACTATTTCATGAAATTATCGGTGACATCATGAAATTAATGATCATTGTTTGACGATATGAAGAACTAAACGCACGGCTACTTCATGATAGGTTAAAAAGGCGAAGGAGGGAGCGAAGCGTAGTGAGGTCGTGGCTTTTTAGCCTTGAAAACCTATCTGTTTAACATCTTTGGTATCATATATTAATGATATTTAATGATATGATATCATTAAAAGTTGATGTTTCAACAATATGATCAGTTTTAGCTGTCCATTTCATGAAATAGAAACATTTCATGATATTATCGACCAAATCATGAAGTTATCAATTCTATGATATGGCTACGACACGTACAAAGATGACTTTGCATTGGTTTAAGTCATGGGCAATGTCTGATAGCAATCTACTTACTTAATATTAATTTATTATGTATAGCAGATAATGTTTCTAAGTTGTTACAGTTTATAAAATCGTAATTAGGTGGTTATTTGTGTATCAAAAGAAATGACATGTAACGACTCCATCTGCTCCATTATATTTCTTCTCTTTCGTTTTTCCATATATTTTTAGACAAGCTTGTGAGGTGGTCGTCATCCTAAATCACGTTATCATGTGATCAGATATGAACAGGTAAGTTAAACGCCAGCTTGTCTCGATATAATGCAATACCACCACGACTAGTTGATTTTGTATTGTCAAGATAAAAGGATTTCTAGTTGCTGTTGTTTGTTTGTCGTATGAGGTAGTGCTGGCCTCTGGTGTCAGAGTTTGTCAGGCCTCCCGAAGGCATCTGACATGTCGTTACAACTGCTATTTTATTAAAATGCACTTTTACGTACCTTGCGCCAATTTCTCCAAATTCGTTGATGAGAGTCCCGTCACTTTGAACAGATGATCGTGAGGGATCTCCTCTCTTGCTGCAGAAGTAGCTTCTACATCGTTGCCTTTCATCACCATGTTCACGAATTTATTATAAACTAAACGAATCAGTTCATTGATTTTAACTCAGCCTAGCATTCTCGCGTGCCGAGCTCTTCTTGTGAAGTAATAAGGCATAATACGTTTTATACGACGAGATACAGAAGCCGTATCTTCAACGTTTGCAGGAGGATTTGGCGGGTGTGCAGAGTAAACAGCGCTCAGTACTCCTCCAGTTGGTATATGAGATATATCTAATGGCAAACAAATGGTAAAATAGCTGCCTGAGCACTCTGGGGTGTTGTTTGACAAGTAGTTTTGATAGCGGGGTTTGTTTTGTTGCCTATCATATTGAAAATGTGCGTTTCTACTACTGTCCTTTATTTATCAGAATAAAACTATAATGTTAATTCTAATATATCTATATAATAAAAAAGTTTTAGAAAAACAACCATTTAATTTTACCTCTCGTTTTATTGAGACATCTTAAATGACTACGACTAGAAACAATGCTCAACACACGCAACAAGTAAACAACATACCCACATCAACACAGTACAAACTTATAACAACAGATACAAATAAATAATGAATGAAGGAATGAAGGAAAGGAACGATAGTTGCATAGTACCTACACATAATTAATATAGTTATGTGCACTGTCTGTGCCAGTTGGATGCAATAAATGGGCGGCAATCAAAATCAAACGTGTAGTCAAAACATGTATTATAGGTACCTACGTACTGTACTTATATGTTTGGCTAGACAGAAATGGTCTACCATATTTTTTAACCTTTACAATAAAATTAAATTGACGCGCCATCAACCTATAGTAAGTATACCTATTTAGAGTTTGTGATACCTACTAAACACATTATTCCTAAGTCTTTTAGTGTTTATCACAGAAATTAATGTTACTGCAGCTTCTTGAGCGTTGTATTCGGAATGAGCCAACACGCAACTCCGCATACTGAAACAAAAATATAATAATTAAAATTATTATGAATAGATAGATTCATAGATTTAAACTACAACGTTTTATTAGTATTAAATATAAATAGAACGGCTAAAAACTCACGAAATAGAAGATACGAAATACTCCGACCAGTTTCGGACTATTTTGAAGTTTTATTAGTAAATTATTTAATCTAAGGCTGTTTGTCCGTTTGACCAATAACAACAACCAATAGTTGATCAGGTAGGTACAGGTAGTTGATCTGCAGACGACCATGCAAATGCATAGGCCGCCATATCGCGATCGGACCGATGATGTATCGATTGTCGTTATCGGTTGCGGTGGACAAACGACCTAACAAATAATCTCATAGATCTATATTCTAAATTAAATAGTCTTGTTACCAAAAGTTGGTAACTTGTTGAAAGCACCATCTATTGGCAAGTTTAAAACTATTGTGACGTGAATTTGTTTTAGCAGCGCCATCTAACCATTCGCAATAGAACATACATTATAGCCATAGATCTAAGTTATCAGTACCTGAATTAGTATAAAATAAATTGCATAGATGGAACTATTATAAACAATAATTATGAACTGCACTAGGCTTACCAGCTAAAACAGAGGCAATAGTGATGAAAGGCGGGAGACAGCCGTAGTTTATGAGAGCAGGGAAGATCACAGTGCCGGTTACAGTGCCTATTCGACCGCTCATCAGGAATGTTGCTAATGCCATCACCCTGTAAAAAAATAGCTCTTTCTTTAAAACCTGTTACCTTCAAATAGGGTACGATCCGTATGGTAGACATCTTTTCGCGAGTACCTTAGTAAATATGGACTATTCGGCTTCATCTGCACTTTTTATCTGGTGAGTTGAAGTCGAACGCATTCCCACAATAAAATAATAACATTATAGTACCTAGCTAATTAATTCTCTTATAACAAAAAGACATAAGTTCAAAAACTAAAACCCGACTGCGGTCGGGTAAAAAATAGTCTATGACACTTTTGCGATGAACACTAATCGATTAACAAATCACTTGTAAAAATCGAATCAAGTTTTTAGTTTTTAGTTTAACCCTTCCTTTGCCTTGCCGTTGTTGGGTAAAAAAATAGCCTATGACCGTAGACGGGAGTATGTCCTATGACACTATACCTGAAGACGAATCGATTGACACCACGCTTGTCAAAATCTGACAAATAGGGCGACGTTATGATGGAACATCCACATATTATATACATACAAACATACATACATACCATACATACATAGACTGTTAAACTCATTACCCTTCCCTTGCATCGCCGTAGTCAGGTAAAAAATAAAAATATTTTTAGTTTAGATGCGGTCGTACACTAGAAGATGTTCTAGTGTACGACCGCAGTGCATGCAACTGTATCTGCCGCCGCACCATAATATCTTACCTGAGGGAAGTCGGGAAAAGATCCACACAAATGGTGGACAGCGCGGCGCCACCAAGCGCCGTGAACGCCAGGGTCGCGGCCATCATCAGCATGACTGCTGTGGAGGAGTAGCCCACGAACGGCAGCAGCAGCACCAGTGCCGCGCTGGCGATCCCGCAGAAACCAGTCACCTGCTGCTTGCCGCAGCTGAACAAATAAAAGGGTATTTTAAATAAGTTACTTAATTAAAAAAACTTTAACAAACTAGTTAAATTATTATAAAAATACAAAAAACTCGACTTCGAACTAAATTGAATACGAGCTGACCGACCGCCCGCAAAAGTAATCACACTAAAGTTATAAAGGCGAAAGTTTGGGTGTGTGAGTGTGTGTGTGTATGTTGGTTACTTCTTCACGCTTAAACGGCTAAACATATTTTTTTGTGTGGAAGTAGCTTATACCCTGAATTAACACAAAGGCTACTTTTTATCCCGTAAAAATACACGGTTCCTGAGGAACGCGGGTGAAACCTCGGGGCGTAGCAAGTAATTATATAAATTTTATGTTTTTTTTATATACACATTTTACTTTACTTTAATAGTTGCAATTGAAACATTAGACTATATATATAGTATGAAAATTTTGTAAGAAGCTTAATAGACAATTGCTACTGTTTACTGGTAGTTATAAGAATTATATATTTTTGAAATTATCTGTAAAGACCTTCATTTTGATACCCGTTACAAAATGGTTACTTGTTACTCGTTGGTTTTGGTCATTTTATGTACCGCCGAAAATACAAAATGGCAGCTGTAAGTCGCCATATCAGTTTACTTGACACTTCATATCCTAATATTAGTAGGTACTCTCGTGATCAAGACGAATCCAATGATACCTCATATTTCAAAATCCATCAATCCATCAAGGACGCGCCTAAGAAACGTACAAACAAACAAACATACATACAACCCAAACACATAACCCTCCGTGCAGTCAGGTAAAAAGCTTAAGCAATAGCCGTGTCACGGTGAAACTTAGAATGGGCTATTAAATGCGTATACATCATTAATTCGTGTACGTGCTGCCGTTGATGAGTTCCTCAGTCAGCACCCAACCCTGAGTGAAGCAACCATGTCATAGTAAAATTTAAAACTGGCTATGATAATAAAATGCGTACACAAAATTTCGTCTCTGTACTGTTGACCGTTGAAGAGTTCCTTTATCTGGAGCTGATCCTGGATTTTGGTGATTCAGGTCATGCTTACCACAAAAATGCATCGTCATCAGAAGTGAACCAATATGTAAAAATCCAACTCATACAGCCATTCAAACAATGCAAGTTTAATAAGTTTTGGTTGAGACGAACGTTTGAATCGATTTAAGGTATTAAAATCCAACTCATACAGTCATTCAAACAATGCAAGTTTAATAAGTTTTGGTTGAGACGAACGTTTGAATCGATTTAAGGTATTAAAATCCAACTCATACAGTCATTCAAACAATGCAAGTTTAATAAGTTTTGGTTGAGACGAACGTTTGAATCGATTTAAGGTATTAAAATTACAAACAAGCACACATTAAAAATTTATATAACCCCTGACTTCACTCCCCCCATTATAGCTAAGGAGCATCTCGATCACATCAGTTTTCAAACATAAAAATCGTTCCATCCGTTTGAGAGCTACGGTCGTCACCCCCATTCCCCCCTCATTATAGCTAAGAACCATCTCGTTTACCTCAGCTTTCAAACAAAAAACCGGAGCTAAATCGGTCCATTCGTTCGACAGCTACGATTCGCACTGCGCCCCCCCCTCCATTCCCCCATTATCCATTATAGCTATGAACCATCTCGTTTACCCCAGCTTTCAAACATGAAAAACCACAGCTAAATCGGTCCATTTGTTTGGAAGCTACGATTTTCACCACCTTTTCTCACCTCTCCCCTCCCTCCTCCCTCTACCCAAATATCTAAAAACCATCTCGATCACATCAGCATTCGAACCGCATCAAAATCGGTCCATTCGTTTGGAAGCTACGATTTTCACCCTCCTTTTCTCACCTCCCCCTCCCCATCTAATAACCATCTCGATCACATCAGCTTTCGAACAGAAAAAACCGCATCAAAATCCGTCTATTCGTTGGGGAGCTACAATGCCACAGACAGACATATACACACACAAACACACACAGTGATACACACCCTAAACTTATAACACCCCCCGCCTAAGAGCGCCCGCGATCCGTTTTTTCGGAAAATGCCAAAGGATAATTCGACAACCATAAACATAACACCAATGCGTTCAAGTTTATTTGAAGACCTATCTTTGTACGGTCAATACGAGTAGGTGAGGTCAATAAATTTATAGGATGATGCCCCATTCGGTAGCGTAGATAAGTAGTTTGTCACAGGGTCGTGGGCTCGAATCGACTCAACTAAACGTGCAAAACGAGCAGCTTTCACTGAAAGAAAACATCGTTATGAAACCTGGTGGTACGGGCACACCTTACCCTGGTGGTTGGGACAACTTGGTGGCTAGTATAATAAGATTGCAGCGAACAATGATTTGCGTATACAAACGTAACACCAAAAGAATTTGGAATTGGTACATATTTCCACCAGAACATTAAGATATTATTCGGATTCAGATAGTAATTTTATCTAGGTTTCTAGGTTTCTATGGCTTTGGATTTACGTTTGTATGGGCAATTCATTGTTCGCCGGTCATCTTTTAATGGTTTTCTGGTAATATAACAAACTCAAAGTGTAGGACATCCTGTGGCTAGCGGCTGGCAGAAACTGGATGCGGTGAGCTGAAGACTGAGTTCAGTGGTGTGCATTAGAAGAGGCCTACGTCCAGCAGTGCATAACTATTGGCTGATGATGATGACGGTAACTCCCTAAGAGCCAGTCCCATTCTAGGCTTAGCGAGTTTACCAGCTACGACCATAGTCATTTAAAGAGGTCAAATGTTAGCCTAAAAAACTAACCAATTAACAATAGCTCCTCCAATCCCATACGTTAACAGGGTACCAGCACCCACGATAGCACTCTGGAAGTACGTCAGCATGTCAGGGTTCAGGGGCACGCAGTCAACAACCACCATGGGGGGTGAAGTGGGCGCAATGGCAGCGCACAGACCCTGACCCTCGTTGGAGCTGATCATTGCTGCTAGTTGGGGGTACCAGAGGCGGAGGGTGTTGTTCCTGAAAGAGTAATTGGTGGATTAAGGCATAATGAGGATACATGGAAGAAATCAAGATTTAAAAAAGAGTAGAAGGAGAACTAATAGTACTTAAATACAAGAAAAATAACGCGCAATGAAAAACCTGACTGCAACCTTTAAATCGTTATAGATCCTAACTGGTCATTCGGAATGAAAAATTATAAGAGAAACCTAAAAAATATTTTCTAATACCTCTTCATTGATGCCTCACTTGACATAGTTCGTCGTCATTTTTTCAATAATCAAATTCAATATGGCGTCTGGTTATCGCCATATTGAATTTTGATTACTGTCATGTCTTTAGTAGTAAGACAAATCGATTGACGTAAGATTCATCAAAATCGATCAACGCTTTTGGTCTATATATTGCCACAAAAGAACAGACATACATATATACATAGGCTATGGCTATGGGTAGGCTGATAAACAAAATACCCTTCGCTCAGACGGGTAAAAAGGAGAGACTTCTATTTGAAAGCATGACAGCGTTGACAGCAGATCAAACAGTGGACGCAAATAGGACAGACACGGTTGTTTCAATCATGTCTCGCATATGGTTCTCCGTATTCTCATCTCAGCTCTAACATAGTTTTACTCACCCGAACATAAAGCCAGCATGAATGATGCAGATGAGCAGGAGCCACTTGACGTGAGGAGCTTGGAAGAGAGGCTTGAGCTGTGCACTGCCTCCTCGTAATGCTGCCACACCGCTCCCTTGCTGTTCCGACTTCTCTACAATTAGGGTCTTGATCTGAGGAAGAAAATGAATGAATTAAATATTTTGAAGTCAATACATAAAACAAACGCAAACTAGCTCAAACTCGATTAGAAGCGCGGGAACAAAGATCATTAACTGGTAGACATTTACAGATAGTAAAATGTGTCCTTGGTAAACGTCAACTGCTAGATATAGGCTTCCCTCAATGTGTACAGCACGGGAACAAATATCATTAACTGGTAGACATTTACAGATAGTAAAATGTGTCCTTTGTAAACGTCAACTGCTAGATGTAGGCTTCCCTCAATGTGTACAGCACGGGAACAAAGATCATTAACTGGTAGACATTTACAGATAGTAAAATGTGTCTTTTGTAAACGTCAACTGCTAGATGTAGGCTTCCCTCAATGTGTACAGCACGGGAACAAAGATCATTAACTGGTAGACATTTACAGATAGTAAAATGTGTCCTTTGTAAACGTCAACTGCTAGATGTAGGCTTCCCTCAATGTGTACAGCACGGGAACAAAGATCATTAACTGGTAGACATTTACAGATAGTAAAATGTGTCCTTTGTAAACGTCAACTGCTAGATGTAGGCTTCCCTCAATGTGTACAGCACGAGAACAAAGATCATTAACTGGTAGACATTTACAGATAGTAAAATGTGTCCTTTGTAAACGTCAACTGCTAGATGTAGGCTTCCCTCAATGTGTACAGCACGGGAACAAAGATCATTAACTGGTAGACATTTACAGATAGTAAAATGTGTCCTTTGTAAACGTCAACTGCTAGATGTAGGCTTCCCTCAATGTGTACAGCACGGGAACAAAGATCATTAACTGGTAGACATTTACAGATAGTAAAATGTGTCCTTTGTAAACGTCAACTGCTAGATGTAGGCTTCCCTCAATGTGTACAGCACGGGAACAAAAATCATTAACTGGTAGACATTTACAGACAGTAAAATGTGTCCTTTGTAAACGTCAACTGCTAGGTGTAGGCTTCCCTCAATGTGTACTCGATATGTGTACTCATCGAGCCCGGCATTTTGATCTTGCAGAACATCACTCCAATACTCAACACTAATGGCTGAATTGGCTATTTCATTACGGAATAGCAACTCAATAAGGAATTCTTTAAAGTATTGAAAACTTACTGGATAGTCATCAGCAGGTCTCCCAGAGTTCATGGCATAGATTCTCTTGAAAACGGCCATGGCTTCCTCGTTCCTTCCCCTGGACATCAGGAACTTCGGGCTCTCCGGCATGAAGATGAATGCGAGTCCCGTCACGAAGGGCATGACAGCGGTAGCCAAGAGGAACAGGTTCCACGAGTGGATTACTGGAACGGAAACAAAATCATTGTTTTATTTATAAAAATTAATATAATTTTACTGCTTAAAGTCTAGATTTGACAGAAAGTCAAGCCAAGGTGCTCATTAACAATGATGCATAGTGGAGGCTGCAGTGACTGCGCATCCGCGCAAGCCACGTCCAACTGCTGGAGTGTTCTTCGTGTCCTTAAGTGCACATTAATACGCAATGGAGAAACTGTTCCAGTGTTCTGGCAACGCTATAGGAGTCCAAGTAGCATTTCTAAATATAATTTTAAATTGTACTATCGTTATGCAAAAGAAGATATGTAAGTCGGGGAAAGGATTTAGACCGCATACAACACCCAATAGCTGCTCTGTGGGTCAGATCCATTTCCTCATACACCATCGTTGATCATACCATGTGTCAACTTCATATGATATTAAATAGTGGTCTAATAAACTCATCAGTTAGCTACTACAAGCTGTGAACTTTAAGCTGTGATTAGTTTTTATGTCGTACGCTGTTACGCAGAGGCGTATTTTAAGATTTGGCACCCCGGGTCTTTATAGTCTGCTGGCCTATAAATTATAGAAAAAAACGGACAAGTGCAAGTTGAATTCGCGTGGAGAGGGTTCCGTACGATGAATATTTATCTCACAATATTGAGAGATTTACCATGTTATTTTAAGACCATAAAAAACAATTATAATTTTTCAAAATTTTAGGCTCAGTTGTTTCGGAGATAGGGCAGGAGTGGTAAATTTTCATCTATTGTCTTAAATAACTTTATCTACACTCATATCGTAAAATCCGGATTGTAAACTCGAAAATGGTGGCATAATGATATACATTACGCACGGCACATCTCTAATAAGAAAAAAACAATTATAACACAGTTTTTTCCCATTAAAGCACCACGTTGGCTCCGCACAACGAAGTTTTCGCCATTTATTATCTATGGCGGCGCGTGTTATACCATATACACGCCAATTCGCAATGGACTGGATTTTGGTGCCATAATTTACTTTACATTAGTTTACTTAACATCAAAGCCTGTATCAGTCTACTGTTGGACGTAGGCCTCTCCCAAACATAGGCCCCTGCCACATTTTCTATAAACTTTAAATAGTTTTTCAAATTTCTTCCTGTATTATGATATCGGTACATTTAAAAGTACATTTCCTGCACTAATTGAATTGTTTTTCTTGATAAATGTTTTAACTTCATTAAATGTCCGACAGCAGTGAGGAGAATTTGACTCCACCTGACATCACGGAAACAGCAACGAACATGACGAACGAGCTTTTACAACATATTTTAACGACATATTTTTTTCTTCATTAAATGTGAGTTCCTATTGTATGAGTAAAAAAAGCAAAAAAAAAGTAAAGTAAAGTAGTGTATGAAACGGCACATAATAAGTTATAAAAACACTCAAGTGATACAATTAAAAAACTCGCTTTTTAAACTCACTCTCGTGTTTTAATGCCCCGTATTATGCAACCGTTTCATAAGCTACTATTAAAATATAGATATTCACAATTCATTTATTTACGTTACACGTGTTTAGGTCATCTACTACTGGACAAACCAGTCCAGTAGATTCGGAGCAAATAAGTTGTGACAGACGGACAGACAGACATACACACCAGTGATCTTATAATGGTTCCGTGTTTTCTCATTCGGACGTAAGGAACCCTAAAAAGTGAAAATCTTTTAATTAGGAAAAAAACACATACAAAAGAATAAATTTAATTTTTAGTGATGGTCTCATTGGTTGACAAATGGCACATAAGAAATAGCGAGTGAAGAGTGCTCGTTTTTTTTTAATAATTCTTTTATTGCCAAATTAAAATATCGTTTTAAGTCATGTAAAAAAGATAGATAAGCGAGAGCGCAGCGAGCGCGTTTTTTTAAAGTAAAACTAAAACATAATTCAAAATGATGTAAAAAGGATAGATATATCATAAGTAAAGCACGAGCGTAGGGATCGCGAAAATGTTGAGGTATTTGTAATGGTGTAAACATTTAACATGTTTTTGAATTATGTGAATGTAATGACTCCAAGTAAATAAGAGCTTTTTTAGATATTTATTTTAGTACATTTCTGTCAAGTCAAGTCAAAAAACTATAAAATTAAAGATAATTATGGTTAAATAAGGCGCCTAAAGATGAGCGCGAGGGGTGGCTTCCGGCGCCCCCTGGACTCTCACATAGAATAGAACACAACAAAGAAGTTGAAAACTTTTGAGATGTGGATTTACCCCCTTACATAGAAAATCTTAGAAAATCTCATGACCAAGTAACGAACATAGGAGAGATTTGAGAAAAAGCTTATGAAGACCACTAAGCGCAGGAAGCTGTCGTACTTCACGTCATAAGAAATTACAAATAGAAACTTCTTCGACTTATAATTCAAGGGAAGATCGCAGGAAAACGAGGTGTGGGAAGGAGGCGGCATTCCTGGATAATGAATGGAATGGTTTGGCGGCAGTAGGTACCACCTCGCGCTCCAGAGCGGCTGTGTCTAAAGTTAGGATAGCCATGATGTTGTGCTTGTAGCGCGTGCGCACGCGCTACAAGCAGGTGGCGTACATAGGTAGGTACATTATAACTGGTGAAAGTATCTTACCAAATTTATTGCCAAAGAAATAAAAGTCCCAGTCATGACTGAGCATCGCCCAGGCCAGCACTGGCATGGTGACGTTGGCCAGAGTATAGAACAAGCTAGTCAGCAGCACGACCTTCGCTCGCAGTTCAGTTCTGTGAAGCTCCGCGATGTAGGAGATCAGGACTGTGAAGGGGCCGTTGAACCTGGCGACGATAATAATAATAATATATCAATAAATAGATGGCATGATGATCATTTCTGAAAAAAAAAGTGGCCTACTTATTGACCAAAAAGTAGGCCTTTTTATGAGCTTATCATTACCCGACTGAGGAGGGTTATGTGTTTGGGTTGTGTGTATGTTTTTACGTTTCTTAGGCACGTCTGACAGCCTGAACGGCTTGATGGATTTTGATAAATGAGGTACCATTGGATTTGTCTTGATCACGAGAGTGCTGTAAGCTATATTAAATGCCAAGAAAACTAATATGGCGGCTTACAGCTGCCATATTGTATATCCGACGCAACAAAAAATGACCAAAGCCTATCGAGTGAGGTATCAAAATACAGGTCGTTAAAAGACCATTTCAAAAATATATCTTTCGTATAACTAAACAGTAGCATTTTTCTTTTAAGCTTGTTACAAAATTTATAATTTTAGTTTATTCAGGTTAATGTATTAAACTATAATCTAATGTTGCTATTGCAACTATTAAAGTAAAGTAAAATATTTAAGTAAAAGGGAAACATTAAATTTATATAAATACTAGCTGCCCGCGGTTTCACCCGCGGTCTCACCCGCTTCCCTCAGGAACTATACTTTTTCCGGGATAAAAAGTAGCTTATGTGTTAATCCAGAGTATAGGCTATTCCCATACCAAATTTCATCCAAATCCGTTCAGCCATTTAAGCGTGAATAATTAACAAACACACACACACCCTTACATACAAACTTTCGTTATTATAACATTAGTGTTATTATTTTTGCGGGCGGTCAGCTTGTATTTAATAAAACGCAGTCGGGTTTGTTTATATTTATATAATTATTTTACTTGTCGGTGTTAATCTTTCCATGCTGCCGTTTGTTATTGATATTTGTTGATCTACGTAATAAGTCTCAATTGTATTAAAAGAACCTAAGGACAAAAGACGTTATTATTTCAATTTTAGTTTTGTTCTAATGGAGTATTTTAATGATTAAAAGTAAGGTCTTACAAAAATCCACTAGCAAATCTTGTGACCAGCGTCATAGCAAAGTTTTGTGTCATAGAAGCTGTCATCTCTACCAGGCCGGCTGCAAGGAAGCCCCATACCATGATTTGCTTGCGGCCCAGGGTATCTGAGAGGAACCCCCAAATCATGGCTGACGAGATCATGCCTGTAAAAATACGTTGATTAGAAGTACATCATATTTAAGAAAAGTCAAGGAATAATATATAATGCTTAAAGACAGACCAAATATATTTATCCTCACAGCCTCAGACCAAATACATTTATCCTCCTAGACTACAGCCTACGTGTGTGCGGGCTCAAGATAAAAAAAAACAAAAGATAAGGCTTCAGTATATCCAACAGACGAAGGAAACAGGATGGGGGATGGAAACATAATGACGATGATTGTTGATGATGATGAAGATAACAGCATTGTTGTATATTTTTTACCTCCATAGGTCATCGCCGAAACCGTCCCCATATCCAACAAGCTAAGTTTCAGGTCACACTGGGCGCGCGTGAAGATAAATGAAGGTGCGCTTGTGACGGAGACGGAAGCCCAGAACCCTGGGATGCTGAACAGCATGAGCACCATATTAAATTTCCCGAAGCCCGTCGCAGAGATGGCATCTTCGAAATCTGCTGGTGGTTCTGACGAAAAATAACTTTAAATTATAAATCTGGTGGCATTTGTGATACCACCAGACAGTATCTGTACACCGACAGAACGATCGGTACCGAGATCCAGAAGACCATTGAAATTATGCAGTGCAGATCAATAATATGTAGAGATTTATCCATCAGGCTAAACCTGTATACTTAAACGTGTTTTTGATCATACAGTCTACAGTCTATCCGTCTGTTCTTTTGTTCATCCCAATCTGTCTCGGCGTATAATTATCTTGAGTTATGAACCGAAAAATGTACGAAATTCGATAAATAGATATTTTTAAATTTTAAGATTCATGAATTCGGCTTTTTAAGGGTACTCCACACACTATACACTATACAGTCAGGTGAGTTTTATATAGTTAGTTAAAGAGATCGCTATGTCAGCTATGTTTTATATAGTTAGTTAAAGAGATCGCTATGTCAGCTATGTTTTATATAGTTAGTTAAAGAGATCGCTATGTCAGCTATGTTAAATTGTTAAAGATGTGTTATTAAAATTCATCTAGATGTATTCAAACTTGTAAAAACTTCCTTTAAGGAGTTTTGAAAAAAAAAAAAAGTTTTTTCTTAGTAGGTACCTACGCAATAATGTATTTAATTTTCGCGAAATGGGATTCTGCTGCTAATTCTGCTGTTTATTTAATTATATCAACTTTAGAAACATCATTACGAACAAAATTACGAGCTGACCGCACGCAAAAATAATCACACTAATATTATAAAGGTGAAAGTTTCTATGTAAGGGTTTGTGTGTGTGTGTGTGTATGTTTATTTCTTCTTCACGCTTAAACAGCTGAAGGTATTTGGATAAAATTTGGTGTGGAGGTTGCTTATACCCTGGATTAACACATATGCTACTTTATATCCCGTAAAATTGCTCGATTTCTGAGGGATGCGCGAAATCGAGCAATTTTAACCGTTTTAAAACCGCGTAATTAAAACCGCGGGGCGCAGCTGGTATTGATATTTTAATGTTTCTTTTTTACTTACATATTTTACTTTACTTTAATAGTTACAATTGCAATGACGATTGCCTAGTCCATAATAAAAAAATATAAAAAAATGACTATAGTATAAAATCTAAAATTGCAAATTTTGTAATACTCTAAAAAGGCAATTGCTACTGTAATTCTAATTGTTTAAATATAAGAATTATATATTATTGAAATGGTCTTCATTTTGATACCCCACTCGATAAGTTGGGTTATTCCCTTTCTCCTCACCAACTTTGTCCCACTAGTGGAGAGAAAGGGAAAAATAAAAAATGTATGGTCTTTCTCCCCACTATGGAATATATTATTTTACAGTGAGGAGAAAGGTAATAATCGAAAAAGTATTCTCTTTGTCCCCACTATGAAATTAAAAAATATACCCATCATAGTAGTGGGGAGAAAGCGAATAGCCAAATTTACTATAGTGTAATGTCCCACTAGACTTGATTTGAAGCAAACCTTATTTTCAGTAAGGAGATATCAAGGATATCAAGGATTGCGTAGTGGGGAGAAGGAGAATACTTATTCGATTATTACCTTTCTCCCCACTGTCAAATAATATATTCCATAGTGGGGAGAGAGGTCATACATTTTTTATTTTTTCCCTTTCTTCCCACTAGTGGGACAAAGCTGGTGGGGAGAAAAGGAATAACTCGATAGGTTTTGGGCATTTTTTGTTCCGTCAAAAATACAATATGACAGCTGTAAGCCACCATATTATTTTTCTTGACGCTTCATATATCCTATAACACTTTCGTGATTAAGACGAATCCAATTATTCAATTACCTCATAATTTAACAACATCCATCACACCGTTTAAGCTGTAGGACGCGCCTAAGAAAAGTACAAACAAATAAACATACAACACAAACACATAACCCTCCGTGCAGTTTGGTAAAAACAGTTATTTAGATAACACCTGTTTCCATGCGCTAGCCAATGGTGGAACAAATTAAATTGTATCTGGGAGTAACGAGCCTATAGCTGGCCGTCGTTATCATATATTCCTCCGATTCCCTAGATTCCCAGAAATTTTAGTTACGGCCTGAAATCCGTTTTTTTAAAGTATTTTATGACTTTTTCCGGCAAATAATTTTTCGTAGATTATAAGAATTGTTATACGAGGCATGCTATGTTTATGCAAAAAAAAAAAAAAGTAGAACCCAAACAACGGGCTTCAGCCACTCCGCTCCACGCCTATTGTTTTCAAATTAATAAATGAACATACTTTGACTCCACTAAGCTCCACAGAACTAAAATTAAAATATTATTTTTGGGCAAAATCTCTCCATGGCAATTTAAGTACAGTTAGCAACGTAATTGGAAAATAAATATGACGAAAAAAATACTTGAGAATCAGTGGATATCATTATTTATTATTAAAAATAATAGCATCAGATTAGCTAATATAAAAATAGAATGATAAAGTTATACCTAGTATGTACAAAATATTAAAAATACATCTTCAAATTAGAAAATCTTCACTTTTTACGGTTTAAGTAAGAAGACTTTCTAATCTGAAGATGTCTAAGTAGCTCACAAACCGATGACCAAGCAATAAAAAAAAAAAAAAAAACTTATAACGTAAAAAATGATAATGCAATAAGAAATAAATAAATAACGAAGAGAAAAAAAACCTGAAAAAAGCAAATGCGATATAATAAATAAAAAAAAATTAGTAAACTAAAAACGTAAAAAGTGACAATGCAATAAAAAAAGAAAAGGTTTCGTAGGTTCCTTTGCACGAAACCTACGAAACCTCATTACCACATTTTTGTAGGTACCAATTTTTGTTTAAGCTTTACTTGCAGACCTTATTGATTTTCTTGTGGAGTGAAGTGGAACAAATGTACAGGCTTATATTTTTTAATTAATAATCAGAATAAATGCTCGTGGAGCGGTGTCCAAGATTTCGTAGAGCGGAGTGGCTGAAGCCAAACTACGACAGAACAAAACTCCTTTCCTAATACCAGCCGAGGCCATCTCCTAATCCGTAAATAAACACCAGCATATCGTCGTAAAACCAGTGACACTTCACAGTATACCCTCATCAAGGTGGAGACGCTGGCCAGCTGCCAACGATTCGGTTATAACCAGACCAGAATCAGACGTAGGTATTTTGTTATGATCAGTCTCGCAGCCATACTGAGACCAGCTGTTTTGGACTGTTTTGTTTGATAACAAAGACTTGTTGCGTATGCAATTTTATAAAATGAAGGAAAGATTTTAGGTTTTTTTCGTGGAATGTATTATTGTGTGCTGTGCGCTGTGCGAAAAGTAGGTTTTTACCATTTGATCACGTAATACGAATATCTCGTTTGGAGGTACCTAAGTACGATCAATCACTTACATCAAATAGTTCATAATATTTGTATGCTCGTATTATAAGTATATCAGAGTTTAGTAAGGTCAAACTTTCTATGGAACTACATTTACATGTTGATACTAAATGGTTAGATTTAGTGTGAACATTAGTATTAAAGTCGAAGACGAACAGCTAACCAGCAACACCATAATAGATTTGGTAAAGTCCATCCATGTTCAACTATGTCACATCACGTATTTAATATATTTAGTCCAAATCTTGCAAGCTAATAATGTACGTCTTCCTCTTGATCTATCAACTCGTTTTTTAACACACGCCTGATGACGAAATATTTAGATAAATTAAACCTGCTGTCAGGAGTGAAAGTAGACATGGAAACTCCTCGAGATTTAAATGCGTAAGCATGTTTAGGGTATTTTTTTTCAACTAATTGACTATTATTTAGGTGGCTACCAAAAATCTTATTATAAATAAGTATTTTAACAACAATTTTAACTCCAATGAAAAAACTTCAGCTTGCTGACATATCAATAAAATTGGCAGAGATGAAAGGCCAAGGTGGGTGCTAACGCAAATACTTTCTAAAATAAATTAATTTGTGCATGTGCGTTTAAAAAAATGCAAAAGATTTATCACAAAGACAAACCAGAAACGATCAAAGAAAATAGCGTGAGAAATCCGACATAATACACAACCTCAAAATCGATCAACCAGCTGTACATAGTTGACTCCCCAGATTGCGAGATCTGATGAGAGTCATGGGGTGGCGCTAGATTGGCTGCAGATTCTCTGTTTGGGGATGGTTGCTAGCGAGGCGCGCACTACTGTCAGCTTGTTGGATGATCTGTAGACCATACTCTCTTATAGGAAGCCAATAATCAGCCAGCAGTAGGAATAGGCTGATGCCCCAATTCTCAAATATGTCACGTACTTACCTTTATACATTTTTTCTAGGTTGGTTGCAGAGAGTCCCGTCACTTTAAAAAGGTGATCGTGAGAAATCTCTTCCCTTGCCGCAGGAGCTTCCACGTTGTCCGTCACCATTTTGATAATACTATCAAACTATTGACTAAAACTAATCAGTCTATTGACTAAAAACAACAAATATGTTGTCTATAGATTTATAAATAAACTAAAGTTACTTCTTACTAGTCACTAGACCATCTTAGCGTTCAATAGTTCAATGAGGTAATAGCGTGCATAGCAGTTTTATATACATGTAATTTTAGTCCGTATCTTCAAAGTTTGTTTTCGGATCAGGTTTGTGTGCTCAGTAAACAATACAGGAATACTCCTACATTTGTTGGTTAACCGATGACAAATATGTGACATAGAACAGCTGTAGTTAATGTGGACAATTAATTATAAATAATTGTTGAGTTAATATTGACATAATTGTAGAACAGGTGATGAATTGTTTGTTTGCAAAGTCGTCTCAGTTTGTTGTTTTAGAGATTTCAAGTTACAGGTGGACCAGGTTAATGAGTTGGTGGGGAAATATTAGCATCAAGCCAAGCAATATGGTCCCGAAGCCATGGAATAGTGATTACCTACAAAAATAGTGATTGAAGATACCAGCTGGAGGATTATCAAGTTGAAGTGGCGATTCAATTTAATTATTTTCTTCCAAAACGAATAAATTATATGGCAAATACAAAACATGCATTAAAACTTAAATTAAACAGAAAAACTTGTACAGAACTTAAAAAAAAAACATACCTCCATATATACCAAGATATAAAAGTGAAACGTTGTCTGTTTGTTTGTTTGTTTGGGGAGCTTTCACGCGATAACGGGTGGACGGATTTTGATGAAATTTAGAATGGAGATAGCTTATACCCTAGAATAAAACATAGGATACTTTTATCCCGTGAAATTCAAAGTTTCTATGATAAATGAATGATAAATGTAGCTTCCATATTATAGCCATTACTAACAATAATAACTGTTACCCCGGATCATAATGATAATGCCTATATTCCTATATTCACTTGGACAAAACCAAGGTTATGTTCAACGAACATGTTATTCCGGAACCAATTGCTGTTAACGGAACTGCACTCGAATCCCTAAAATGTTTATGCGACATTTTAAGTTTATATCGAAAACCTTGCCAAGGGTGCGTAGTGTATATTTTCTTTGCCGCGGGTATCGTAATAATAATAGTTGGATAATCTTTGTCGAATTGAATTCTTATATTCCTATTTATATTGCCTATATTCTACTAATGCAAAACAAACCTGTTTGAATCGTTGTACTATATAAAATAAATAACCTCGTCTATTACACTCCTTATTGCATAGCAGGCAGAGCTTATATTAGACTAGCTGTGCTCAATAAAAATTTAATTTAAGTGTGTAAAATAAAAGTAGCCTATGTTACTCCTTGTAACATCAGCTATCTTTCAGTGAAAGTCCCGTCCAAATCGGTTCAGCCGTTTCGGAGATTAGCTGGAACAAACAGACAGACAGACAGACAAACAGACAAAAAAAAGAGAGTTTTTTGTTATGAGTTCCGAGTATACTTTCATATGCATTTAGTAAAAAGCTGTTATTTTGAAATTACAAACCGACACTTCAATTTTATTTATTTGTATGGATATAGAAGATTCAATAGCCTTGAGTTCATCTTTCCAATTAAGATAAGTGTCAATATGAATACCTAGAAATTTAACCATTTCTACCGATTCCACTTTTTGGGTATGGAATTAACATCAAGACTTTTTGTCTTACAGTAGCCTCCATCAAAAAAATATTAGTTTTGCTTGTATTTTTGTGGCTCTTCTCTTCCAATAACTGCCAGCTACCTTAAGCAGATCGTAGTTCCATCTGAATGGAGGGCGTTCTACACTACGTTTGTTGATTTGCAGTCTTCACTCTGGAACACTACTACCCCATCGGCCATCTATTCTTCGGTTCGTAGAACGATAGCTGTTAGGTAAAAAAGGTTCTTGAAAGGATACCACTGACCAGATGATGGCCTCCTACGAGGTGGACAGACAACTTGGTACCAGTTGCACGGAGCCCCTGGATGCAAACAGTTAACTCGTTGTGACTTGTTGTGTGTTCGCACGATCGCTACCGCTTCTCCAATTTATTGTGATGGGAAAGGTAGAGGGGAGATACGATGTCGGGATGAGAAGAAAGTCAAGAGGAGAAAAAGATAAAGGCATATGCGGAGCTGACGGCTAACCTCCAGTAGTGGAGAGGTACCACAAGAAGAAGAAGAAGAAGAAGAAGAAGAAGAAGAAGACTTGATATGGGGCAGGCCTATGCTCAGCAGTGGACATCATCCGGATGACAAAAATGTTTGATGCAGGACGCTGTCGCAATTGCTATAGCTCGACACAAAAGTTACCAATCGTCACAATCCTCCTCAACAAAGTCCCACTGCATTGAAAGGTGTGTCAGTGGTTACGTGATCGAGACGCCCATACGCAATTTCTGGACATGCAATTTCTCTACACAGTGATGCGTCAGTTTGTTCTTCGTGACTGATAGACTAGTCTCCCGTCCTTGAATTCATTATGAATAGCCTTGTTAATCTACTGCTGAACATAGGCACATGACTTTGAATTCATCATCAGCCTGTACCTGTACCCTTCGTCCATTGCTAGACAAAGGCCTTTTAGATTAAACGCCACAGAGCCGGGTCTTCGGCTCTTCTCATCCAGTTTCTACCCGCCGCCTTTTAAAGGAACTCGTCTTCCCCTGCGATTGTCCGTTCCAAGACAAATGTAACTAGCCCACTGCCACTTCAACTTGCTAATCCTTTGGTTTCTTGCCGTACATCTGGCAGTGTCATCCAATGATGACACTGCCAGATGTACTACTCGTAGATGGGTCCAAGACAGGATCCTCGCACTTGCATTGCGGGTTGATGTTTGACAATGATAATTAGGTGATACACAAAATACCTGTTCTATCGCTTTGAACTTAGCTATCAAAGGATTGCAAAATTAAAAATAGACCGTTCTATACCTCCTGCTTTGTACACGTGTAGATTCAGATATGTATAGTCAAAGGTTCAGATAACGGCAAAAAGCTGATAGGCGTTTACGGCTAGCAACTGATACGGTTGTTCTTCAGTGAGGTTGTTTGAAGGTATTTAATTATTATTGCTTGCGGTATTTCCTGTTATTTATATAGTGTTGATATTTATCTACGTTATAGGATTCTGTTGTACCTATCATCATTTCAGCCTTTCGAAGTCCACTGCTGAACATAGGCCTCTCCCAAAGAGCGTCACTATAGGCACTTCAAAAAGAATAAACAGAACGCTTTTAGGTCCATTTACGCGGATAAAAATAACTGCCCGTTGAATTGAAAGAATGAGCATTATCAAACTAATTGTACTATCTAATAATTATGGATTTACTAAGCAACCGTCCCTTCTAATATCATAAAAAAAAAATTACATGGTACAGCTTATTTTTTTAAATTAATGTTTCATTAATTATCATCATCATCAGCCTACATTCGTCCTCTCCTGGTTTTTTTTTGTGAACGCCACTGACCCCAATCTTCGGCTCTTATCATCCAGTTCCTGCTAGCCGCCTTTCGCAAGTCGCCATAGCCTGGGGCGGACGCCCTACACTACGTTTACACGCCCTACACTAAACGCGGCCTCAACTCTAGAACTCGTTTACCCATACCTCGTTATGCGACCGGCCCATTGCCACTTCAGCTTGCTAATTCTTTCAGCTATAATATGTCGGTCACCTTGGTTCTCTGGCAGATCACCTCTTTTTGGACTCTGTCCTTTAGAGAAATTCCGAGCATAGCTCTTTCCATAGCTCGCTGAGCGACTTGACATTTGTGGACCAGCCTCACTGTGAGCGTCCATGTTTTAGCTCCGTAGATCATAACTGGTAGGACGTACGCGTTGAGGACTTTCGTCTCTAGGCACTATGGTATGGATGAGAAGACTTGACGTAGTTTACCATAAGTCACGTACGTATCTTGGAGACAAATATTGTGTTGTCTATAATTTGTTATTTCATGATAAAAGTTTCCTAATGTATTAAGTTATAATATTTTAGTAAACATAGTTGCGCAAGTGACATGCAACCGATAAAAAGCCGACGCCCGACCTGCGAATCTTCGCTAATGTGACCTCGTCCTAAGGGACATCGCCCTTGCACTTTGTCATAACAATTGGGTGGTCTGTACACATTCCTAGTATTGGTATCTATTATTCGAACACAGTGGTGGCCATTTCACCTTCGTAAGCCTTTTATATGACTAACCCCGCCGCTGACATCCGTAAAAAAGTATACAAAAGAAAACAGAACAAATTTTAGGTAATTAATGCAATTTTTTAAAAATTGTTCCTATAAAACAGTACCGTGACATACTGACTGATTGACAGACAACGCACAGCTTAAACCGGTGGAAATAGAGATTTAAAATTTTGAGGAATTGTTTCTTGAGTCGTTGGATTTTTTGATTTTCTATCCCTCCTTTTCCTAGGATAGCAAGCGTGCAAAGTTGCCGGGCGCAGCTTGTTTGTA
Source organism: Alsophila aescularia (assembly GCA_946251855.1). NCBI lineage: Eukaryota > Metazoa > Arthropoda > Insecta > Lepidoptera > Geometridae > Alsophila > Alsophila aescularia. The sequence continues at coordinate 32,745,037 of OX276376.1, forward strand.
ATATAACGATTCTCCGAGATTATTTAGAATACTCTAAGTTTATCTTTTTTTGTTTACTAAATTATAATATCTCTGAGTGATTATTAGCAAGCTCTATCTAGCTCTATAGTACTTGTACTATTATTTATTCTGTGCCATAGTTTCTGTCCACTGCCACTCTTCTGTTATAGTCCTACGGTCAATTTAATTTCTTCCTGCCAACTTTAGGTTGTCTTCCCTAAACACCTTTTTCTATCTCTTGTAGACCAGTCAGTTATAATTTTGCTCCATGTCCCCTGCTTGCTGCGTAGCATAAATCATCGCTATTTTCATTCGGCATTCATTCATTAATTTTGCTGTGCTATTTTTAGTTGCATATTTTGTTGCTTAATTAATATGCTGTCTGATAACTTTGTTTTGTCCCATAAATTTATGTTACATATAAACATTTTCTATTATTTGTATTTACTTTCAAACGGAGGACTTTTACGATTCGACTGTTTTTTTTTGTGTATTTGGTCAAAGCAAAGGTGAGTAGAGAGTAGGCCCGTTTGAACATCATGGAAATTGGTTTAGTATTTTTTTGGTAAGTATATCATTAACTCACCTAAAGAAACTCGCGGTTTCCGGCAAAAAAGCTTCATCAAAAAATTAATATCGACAACTAAAACACCAAGACTTCAAAATATGTTGTACATAAACTGGTCAATTGTTGGTTTTAGTCACTTAGTTCCACGGTAGCCATACAAATACTTGAATGGAAGCAAATTAAAAATAACCCTGCACTTTGTCCTCTTTGTACGAAAGGAAACTTTGGACCCGGGGACAAAGTCCACCGCTAGGGTTGTCGGCACCATGTTGTTTGTTAACAAGTTTTCTGCGTGGGCACGAGAACTAACTGGTATTTATTAAACACTATTAGGTACAGCTGAGGCTAGTGCTCGTGCACCACAGAACAGTGAGAGAACATCCTAATGAGAAGCTGGACTTGATTTTAAAAGCTAATTGCCAGAAAATTGACGCCTGCTTAGCGAGACCATTATCTAGTCTAGTATTCTGATCTAGACATGTTCTAGTCTAGATCTAGACAAATAAATAAAATTGAAGTGTCTGTTTGTAATTTCAAAATAACTGCTTTTTACTAAATGCATACTAAAGTATATACAGTAGGTACTTAAAACAAAAATTTGTCTGTCTGTCTGTCTGTTTGTTCCAGCTAATTTCCAAAACGGCTCGACCGATTTTGACGGGTCTTTCACTGGCAGATAGCTAATGGTACAAGGAGTAACATAGGCTACATTTTTTTTCGAAACATAATTATGGTTTTGCGCAACAAAAAAAACATAAATTTTGACCACGTGGGCAAAGCCACAGGCACAGCTAGTCTTATCTAAGCTAAACGAAACGTTTGTGTGCGTTGTATTTGTCACGGAGGCTGACAAAGGCATGTACCACGCTGAGGCACGGATGACGGTTCAAGTCCCATCCGTTATTTAAAAAAAACATTTAGTCACTATATTAGGTAAATATGATAGGAATCACCAAATCCTGGCAGCAATTAGTACAATTATTTCATTACTAGTAACAATAATCTTGCATAAAAATAACTTGAGTAAATGATATAAGTTTAAAAGTTAAAACCCGACTACGGGAAAAAATAGCTGGAAAAAATGGACACTCTTGCGATGAAGACGAATCGATTGATACCTCGCTTGTCATAATCGAACCATGTTTTTAGTTTGAACACATAACCCTTCCTTTGTTTCGACGTAGTCGGTGTAAACAAAATAGTCTATGACTCTATATACCAGAAGACGAATCGATTGACACCTCGCTTGTAAAAATAGGACTAATAGGGGCGAGTTCCACATAACCACATACAATATATACTTACACACATACATACATACATACATACATACATACATACATACATACATACATACATACATACATACATACATATATACATACATACATACATACATACATACATACATACATACAAAAATACATAGACAGTTGAGCTCATTACCCTTCACTCGCTTCGCCGTAGTCGATAAAAAGATTTTTTAATACAATGGGAACTATTACATTTGTTCCATTACCCCGTCATCTCATATTTGGTCTGATCCTTGGCCCGCCTATTAACAAATAACCAAACTTCATAAAACAATATTGAGTACAACGAGTATTTATATCGATATTGATAAAACACGTATGCTTTGAGTTTTAAAACAAAATTTCCCTTTCATGTTCTGCCTCAGGGCGTCCTACACTACGTTTGCCTGTGACCAGGTGGAGTGACGACCTGTGAAAAGCGATGAAGAAAATTGATGAAGAAAGCTGAAGAACAATCTCAGTGGCGTGCATTAGGAGAAGCCTACGTCCAGCAGTGCATATATATAGGCTGATGATGATGATGATGATGATGTTCCGACTCAGAGTTGAGTCCCGCACAGGAGAAGGAAATACCCTTCCGACTCTGCCTTGGGATGTATTTTTTTTCCATGTTTGTCAATCCATACCAATATATAAAAGTGAAATGTTGTCTAATTATTTGTTGGTTTGTTTGTTTGGAGAATTTTCACGCGATAACGGCTCAACGGATTTTGATGAAATTTAGAATGGAGATAGCTTATACCCTGGAATAAAACATAGGATACTTTTTATCCCGGATATTGCAAGTTTCCACGGAAAAAATGGAAAAATGTTGATTATTCACTGTAAGAAACGGTTTCCATCACAGAATGGTCTGTGGTTGCCATGGAAACGAAATAACAAGTCTGTTAAAAAACATCAAGAGTGTGCTATAACTACTTTTTGCAGTGGTTTTGAATATCCTAAGAAAATAGGATGCTTTTTTCGCGATAAACAGTAATCCGCGCGTACAAAGTCGCGGGCGGAGAAAACTTGTTCTTTATAAACTCTTTAAAAGTCAGATATTACACATGTAACTACGAGTATATCCATACTAATATTCAAAAGTGAAACGTTGTCTGTTTGTTTGTTTGTTTGTTTGTTTGGGGAGCTTTTACGCGATAACTGCTGGACGGATTTTAATGAAATTTGGAATGGAGATAGCTTATACCCTGGAATAAAACATAGGATACTTTTGTCCCGGAAAATTGTAAGTTTCCACGGAAAACCTAGAAAATGTTGATTACTCGCTGTAAGGAACGGTTGCTATGGAAACGAAATAACAAGTCTATCAAAAACATCTAAAGCGTTGGTGCTATACCCACTTTGCATTGGTTTTTCATATCCTAGAAGAAAATTGGATGTTTTTTCGCGATTAACTGTAGTACGCGCGGACGAAGTTGCGGGCGAAAGCTAGTGACATATAAATGTACAAAAGTGCCAATGAGATGTCCCAAAAATCATTGTCATGAAACTGGTATTTAAATAATAAAAATTCATTTGACTAATGAGAATAATAAGAATTGGCATTTTCCCTATTGACTAGTGGGAAACAAAGGTAAGCCTATAAGCGAACCTATTAGTCCTATATTATATGTATATACTAGCTTACCCGCCCGCGACTTCGCCCACGCGGACTACTGTTTATCTCGAAAAAAGCATCCTACGTGCTTTTAGAATATTAAAAACCAATGTAAAAGTAGACTTACACTTCTGGGTTATGGCCTCTGTGGCTTGTTGTTGGTATAGCATCAACTACTTACTCTGTGGCACCAACGCTCTTGATTTTTGACAGACTTGTTATTTCGTTTCCATTTCAACCGTTCCTTATAGCGAGTATTCAACATGTTCCAGATTTCCCGTGGAAACTTCCACGGAATTCTTGGAATTTTCCGGGATAAAAGTATCCTATGTTTTATTCTAGGGTATAAGCTATCTCCATTCCAAATTTCATCAAAACCGGACGGGTTTTGATGAAATTATCGTTAATAAGCGGTTATCGCGTGAAAGCTCCCCAAACAAACAAACAAACAGACAACGTTTCACTTTTATATATTGGTATGGATATAACCAAAGTATGTATGCCATGTCGAATGAAGAAGTGCTGACCTCTGGTTTCAGAGTTTGTCAAGTGCCGTACCGTAGGTAACTTATTAACAGTGATGGATTTAGGGCCGAGAATAGAAGCCATTGTCTTTGAATTTCATAAATTCCAATAAAAAACTTAATAAGTATACTAGTTCTATACCTTTACGGGAATGAGTTTAGGCAACCCTGCAGCCACGAAGCCGCACGAACGTTGATTGAATTGTCTTCGGCCACGCTCCTGGCACGTGGACTGCTTCGTATAACACGAAAAGTAAGTTAGTTACGTATTATATATATTAAAAAAGGAAGATATTTAAAAAAATGGTAAGCTACTAAACAAAAATATTACATATAACAAGCACAAATAAAAATATTACATTTAACAAGCACAAATAAAACAAAATACATTTAACAAGCACAAATAAAAAAATATATAACCTCTCCAAATTATTTCACGGCTGAACGAAATTTGGTATTTTGTACTTTATTAGTTTTTTATGTGCCTATTTATGGTATATGTGTTTATTTATGGCTTGAAAACCACCGTCCCTATTACCCCCGTTATTCCTTTCCATGCATGCTTGTCTGGAAGAGATCGCTCTGGGTGATAAGACCGCCCATTGTGACGCTTTATTATTAATTTTGTTTTTTAGTTGTTAGATTTTTTATTTGTGTGGTGGTAAATGACCACGCAGGCAAAGCCGCGGGTACAGCTAATAAAATAATAAAATTATGAACTAGTGGCGGCCAGTTGATGCTGTTGCTTTTCCTCCATATCCCACATTTTCCGTGAGTGCTTCCCGGGCTAAAATTAAAATCCATACCAATGTTTTTATTTTAATTCATATTACAGCATTTGGAAGATTAACCCCGCCAAAGGCGTTCACAGTATATCCCCTCTTGTAATTTGTAAACGGCTTGACTAGAAACTTATAAATACCCATGCCAGTGGAACATGTTGAAAACTCGCAATAAAATTATTTTCCTAATCCTTCGATACAGAGTTATAGAGCCGTGACTTTTGAATCCTACAATATGCGTGGTCCGACTCGCACTTGGCCATTTGTAAATCTTTGTTGTAGATATTCTGAAATGGTCCCCTCATTATTTAATTCTTGTAGTTATGAGAATACCTCACGGTCAGCCGTAGCAGTGGAAATGAAAACCATAGCACATGGTTTACTAATATGTTTTTTTCTGTGCCTATACCCCTATACCAATACCTATTGCAGATGTCCATCGACAATGTTAATTTTTACAGAGCCATATTACTAAGTCTAAGTCAGTGTCTATCTGTCTGTTTTACCTTGGGCTGTATTTGAACTATTATAGGTAGCCGGTTTTACAGTTTTGAAGTTTTTACAGAATATTTGTTTGCCTGCTATTTATGGGTGAGCTGTTTCTGAGCTTCAGAATCTCCTAGTAAATACTAGGAACTAGTGTAATTTCTTCTTTCACTGCAATCGCAGGCTTCCGTTAAAGTAGAAACATCGTTCCAAGCTATGTAGCATTTTATGACGTCACTATACACTAATGGACTTCCCAGCAGGGGTCGTTGAACTGCGTCAGAGACCGGAGTCTAGACGCGGTCGTGTTAATTCTAACATGGCCTAGTCTGAGGAAACTGAGGATATATAATTATTTTTTAATACGAGAATAGTTCAAACTCAAAGAATTTTATTGTAAATAGGCAAAATATTAGCACTTTTACATGTCAAAATTAACATCTTCAAAACAAGGAGATATACATAAAATATTATCGAAAGATCAAATCAATAAAATTTTGTTAAACTAAGTATGCTTTGAGTTTGAAAAGGAAATTTCTATTTCGTGTGTGTTAGAGTTAAATCTCACACTGGAAAAGGAACTACCCTTCTGACTGTACCGGTGCTTCGGAAATACGCCCGTTAGAGAAGAGAGCCTTTTGATGATGATGAAGATCTCACCTCGTCATCCAGTCGTGTAAAGAAATCTAAGTAAGTACCTAACTAAGTAACAGTAGTCTGAACAATTTCATGGATTCCAACTTGGTACCTTATTTGCATGTCAGAATAATGACTGGTACACACTCGTGTTGACTCGCGTCGCACCCCGCCCCTGTGTAGCCTTGGTTTTATGTTATTAGGGGCCCTCATGTGCTATAGTTTTATATCTGTGCTGTTATGTGCTTATGATTATGATGTGATTTTTGAAGAATCGAAATTCAAGAATCGTAAGAGAGACAGACAACTTGTTATTCGCAATTTGTGCGAATGATGCTATGAAATTTGAAAATTGGTTAAGTCAGCGGCCACTAAATAGTTCGTCTCAGAATTTCAATGTCTTCTATGCACAATGGAATCTTTATCAAATTATAAACAAACCTGTGACAGACAAATTAAAAGTAGCCACGTCATCCCTTTGGGTACAGAAACCTGAAAATTGTTTAATACTAAATTATAACTTTGCGACATACAAAGTAAGTGAAAACTATTTAGCATAACTATCTCTAAGGTCACCCTCTCTCGAATGTCGAGTACTCGAGTTACTCGATAAGCCGTATAATTAGGCTGATGGCCCTGTGATGTCACCACTTAGATAGGACGTACACAAATTGGATATTTTGTACTCGTTTCTTTAGTAATTATGTCTAGAAATCTGGAGACGTTCAGTATAGATGTCGCAGGCAAATAGATTAATCCGTCATTCAATTAAATTGCTAGAAATTTAATTCAATGGCTTTAACAAAAGTAGTTTTCAAACAGACAAATATTTATAAACACTTTTCATGTTAAACTTAATTAGCCTACCTAGTTTTTTAAGCGCAATTCTATCATACATAGTAGTTTGCAAATAGACGAATATTAAAAAATTTGACTGAATGGCTGAATTTTATTCAGGCCGCTAGTTGAACGGCGCCTAAGGCTAGGCAAGTAGTTAAACGTTATCGATCTAAGTCAGTCATTTGCCTAGCTGTTTGATTGTATGGCTGAATATCATTCAGGCGGTTAGTTGAGTTAGTAAACAGGCCAGGCAATTAATTGAACGGCGGATTAAGCTATTTGCCTGCGACAAACATATATCGAGATCCATTATCATCTACATCGGTACTCAACATCAATTGCGATATTGATTTATAGTTTACCAGCTGCGCCCCGTGGCTTTGCCCGTGTGCTATGTTTGCCACCTCTGTTCACCCTCTTAGGGATTTAATTTCAAAAATCTCTCCTCAGTGTACCCCTAGGGCAATCTCGTAAATTTCCTCCAAATTTCAAATCTCTAGGCCCACCGATTTAGGCTGTGAATTGTCTGTCAAACCATTTTTTAATCGACTTCTAACAAGAGGAGGTTCTCAAGTTGTCTGTTTTTTTAAAGGTTTTTATTTGATATCTCTAAAACTTCTGAATCGATTTGTTTTTATTTCTATTTGAGAGCGTAAGACTCAGATAAGGTCCCATTAATTTTTAAATAAAATTGGTTTGGCAGTTTTTTATTGGGAAAATAAGGATACAGGATTTGAATGATTCTTGGTCTATTTAAAAGAGTACAGTTTCAATGTAGCACCACATTAATTTCATCAAAAATTGTTTAGTTTTTAAGAAATAAATTAATTTGATTTGGTGTTATTCTCTCATATTTTCGGGATTTTTGAACCGAATTAGATGATAATTTTTTATTTTAAAAAATGAACCTTCAATGTGGTACTATAACACAAAACAACATTTAACATAATATATATTGTATAACTTTCATCAAAATTGGTTTAGTGGTATATAACAAGCTTTTATACGACTATTTGTTAGTATGTTTGAGACAAGTCTTGCAAATGAATTTTGAACCACAGTGAAGCTGAAATTTTGCACAATTATGTAGTTCTGCTGATAATACTATATTATGGTACCAGTTGATGATTATGATAATGATGATGATGATGTTGGTCTGATGATGGAGCCGGAAGGTAGTCACAGGAACTCAACAATGAAATGATGAAACCTCTTCGAGTTTGGACTCATTAGATTAGTCTTGATTAGGTCTCTTGTAATAAGTGGTACCCAGGGTCTAAAGATGGAGCCAGAAGGTAGTCACAGGAACTCAACAATGAAATGATGAAACCTCTTCGAGTTTGGGCTCATTTGATTTGTCTTGACAAGTTCTCTTGTAATAAGTGGTACCCAGGGTCTGATGATGGAGCCGGAAGGTAGTCACAGGAACCCAACAGTCAAATGATGAAACCTCTTCGAGTTTGGGCTCATTTGATTTGTTTTGACAAGTTCTCTTGTAATAAGTGGTACCCAGGGTTTGATGATGGAGCCGGAAGGTAGTCACAGGAACCCAACATTCAAATGATGAAACCTCTTCGAGTTTGGGCTCATTTGATTTGTCTTGACAAGTTCTCTTGTAGTAAGTGGTACCCAGGGTCTGATGATGGAGCCGGAAGGTAGTCACAGGAACCCGACATTCAAATGATGAAACCTCTTCGAGTTTGGGCTCATTTGATTTGTCTCGATGAGTTATTTGGTCTTAAGTGAACCTACTGGTGAAGGCTTGTAAAAACTTGCTATAAAAAAAACGCAAGCAATCTGATAACGTTTTCTTAAGTAACTTTAAGAAGTATTTCAGCTGGCGTATATACCTTCCGATATTTGCTTAGGCTTTTTAGGCACTCAAAATTAAGATATAAATACATTTAAAAAAAAAAACACTTCGTATTCAAAATGTTGTTAAAAAATACATACAACATAAGATAAAAAAGAGATTTTTGAAGTCGGTGCCAAACCGTAAACCGTACTTTTACAACGTGTTAACAACAAATTTACATACCTACATACCTATCTATCTACGAACCCTCATACATAACACAAAACGTAAAAGAGACAAAACAAGAGACTGCAGTCACATGAAGGATTATCCTTTAGACTTTTACAACAAGCGGATCGATTCGTTTAGAACAATCTAACAAATGTTTTTTTTTAAATTAGATTATTACTTTGAAAACTTAGTAAAGTTTAATTTACACAAGCACGTCAAGTACCTTTTAAATAATAATAAGCATTTAAAATTTAGGCTTGGTTTGGCACCAACTTCAAAAACTTTCTTATCCCATGTTAAGTTATGTTTTGTTGTATTTTGTATTGGTATTACTTTTTTATTATGAAAAACTGATACTTTTCTGGTTCAATTATACCTAATTATTTTATTATTTTTAGTGTTTGTTTACAACAATATTTTGAATACGAACACGTTTTTTATTTTAAAATTGATTTATATATTATAAAGTAGAAAGTAACAGGCATGCACAATTGTGCTTAATTAAAAAAACTACAAATATGCCACTGAACAAGTTTTTTTTAATCATGTTTGTCTGTCTGGCTATTTATTTACGCATCACGTAAAAACTGCTGGACGTTGAATTACTCAGGATTTAACTTAAAATCTGATCTACTTTGCATATCAATGCAATCGATAGAAGAAGGAGAAGAAAGAAGAAGAAAATACATTTATTTATGACAACACACAACTTTACACAGAAAAACAAAGAACAACAATTACAAATAAAAATAAAATGTACGAAATTAATGCTGTGTGTTGTCACAAACAGGTCCCAACTCAGCAAACGCTAAGGCCATAAAGCCTTGGCACTGATTTTCAACATAACAACTATTGATTTTCATAGCAACTATTTGACGGCTTTTTAGGTCCTGTAATAATCTTATCCAAGAAAAATGACCATACGGGCAAAGCCGCGGAGGGCAGCAATAAAAATATAACTTTAGGTACCAGTAGCTATCAAATCCGCACCTTTTCATGTCACCCCTATAAAACAAAAGGCACGATATGAACTATGTTCAAAACTTCACAATGCGCATAAACTTTACAGATCTGCAGTCTTTAACTATATATATGACAATGTCTCCAGAAATCATTATGTAAGGATCAACACAAAAATGACAAGAAAAAATTGAGCAATTAAAAACTACCAAGATACACGTGTGCTTCGAACTCACACTCATGTCATAAAAATCGGAACCGGAAACCGCAAAATAAATTTTCCCTTCCACGGACAGACGTGTAAATTGACCCTGAAATAACCGCAAAATACTTACATAAGTACTAATACCAAATAAGTGTGGCATAAACATATAAACAAACCGAATATTATATATATATATATATATATATATATAAGTATGTGGTTAAATTCGCGAAAACCAAGAAGAATAGGTGAGAAATGTATATGGAATGTTTGTTCTCTATTAGTAACATGGTGTTTTTGGTTGGTGTTTTCCGACCTACATTTATTCAGATTTAGCTCAGATAATGTACATAATAATAATTCATAATAATGCGAAGTGACGACAGGTGGAGCAGGACGGTAACCGAGTGGTGGCCGAGATAGGGAAAGCGAAGCGTTGGTCGTCCAGCAACTAGATGGGCTGACGATATTGTTAAGATCACGGGTCGAACCTGGATCCGATTGGCACAGGACCGAGGCAAGTGGTGTATTAAAAGAGGGGCTTATACACAGCAGTGGGACGAGAAATGCTGTGGATGATGATGATGTACATAATTATAGATGTTTTGGAAGAATTTGTTTTTTTTGACGACTGGTTGGTCTCGTGGCTAGAGATCCTAGGTACGAAATCGTACGGTCGCGGGTTCGAATCCTGCAAGGTGCAATCATTTGTGTGATGAGCAGAAATGTTTGTTTCCGAGTCATGGATGTAATATTCTTATCTATGTATGTTTATCCGTTATCTAGTGCCACAGGGTATCCTAGTTTGAGGCTAGATAATTGGTGTGGAAATGTCCCGAATATAAAAAAAATAAAAAAAAATAAAAAAAATGTTTTTTTTCTAATAGATCAAAAATATTTGTTATATATTCAGTTTTTCTATTTTGTTAAATATTTGTTTAATATCCGCCCTGTGCCTGGCCTGGGTCCATAGAGTAAGTATTTATTACTTAATTAACAACAAAAGATTTCATGTAGTTAGTGTTTTCTAGAAGAAAAATGAACAATATATTTTTTTATGCGTCTAAGGGGAAACTTCCTAACACATAAGTTTTCCTCAGTTCCCTATCTTCTTGCCTCGAATACTTCTATTTATCACATGCCACAAACACTCGCCCTACCATCCGTCCGGCCGCCCAGTCGCGACCGTCGCTTCACCCAGACCGGTGGCCTCCCGCCCAACCAATGCCGCCCAAGTACCGCGTCCGAGTCAAATTAAAGTAAACACTACCGTAAATAGAATCGACCACAAATGGGATAAAAAATATATAGACATTAGAAAAAGACATTTGAAAAATTTCATAGAAAAATTGAGACGTTTGTGGTAGTTAATGTGTTCGTAGACTTTTTGGTAGTTATTGGGATTATTAATAAAGAAAATTTTCAATCCCTGTGAAATAAATCAACCTTTGTAATTTTTGATGATAATTGGCAGACGATATCTCTCTATTAGTGTGATATTAGTTTCTAAGTTTAGTGAGAATAGATTTTAGTGTTTCGTTACTTAGTAGTAACTTTTTTGTAGTGTGTAACAATGGAAGAGCAAGGAGGTAATTATGATTATTTAGTTATTGTCAAGTTTCGCAAAAGTTCTTATCCTTTATGTTTTTTTCTTTATAGTGAATTTATCCCTACTTTAAGTTGACACCTTCCGTGGTGTAATAGGTCAGTTCACAGTACAGAGAAAATAGGTTCTCACAAAATATTTATGTAAAGAAATGTATAATATTTTGAATTGGTAGTGTTCGTTTTTCCAGAGCCGTTTTTGTCTTAATTTACTGTTAAGACATAACTACTTTTAACTTATTTTTTTAACTTCTTTTAAATAGCAACTTAATTTATATTACTTGTTATTTGTTTTTTTTTAGAGATTAGTTTGTGCTCCCTCTCCCTACCTCTAGACCTCGAGCACAGTCTTTGCTCAGTATCTCCTTTGTGACATTCTGTCTCCAATCCATATTCCAATTCCAGGATACCCCGTAACTGCGTAGTATATATCTGTTAAACTAACAGTTTACTAATATTACTAGCCTAGGTTGTAGAACCTGGTGTACCTGCTATTAGTAATTGTCATGGAAGAAGGGTGCTCAAGTTGATATAATCTCATACATTGCCAAATCCAGACCTTGTTATTTAATTTCTAGTTACAAGAAATTATGTTGTATTTTTATGTTTACCTAACCCAACAATACGCACGGAGCGTTGTGATTCCACATTCATTGAGCGTGCCACAAATGAGTGGAACTTGTACCCGGATTCACTGTCTCCCGATAGAATCTACAAGTCATGAGCTGAACAACCTAGAATAATACGGTATTTTCAGATATCTATTATGTGGGAGTTCAAGTGTGAATAAATCATCGCCATAGAAAAAACTGTAAGATAGAAATCTTCCCACCATATTCGCTATATTACAGGATGAAGTAATATGATTTTAAATAACTGAGCCAATTCAATTCGGCACTACACTGTGGACTTTTTCCATTAGCCAGCATTCGCACGACACAGGGCACGGCAGTCGGGGGCAAAGGATGACTCACTCTAGACCGTGCCGGGCCCAAGCCGGGATACTTTGTAAATAGCGCAATGCACGGCAGTCGAAGACATAAATGATGACTCACGACACGTAAGTCCGTGCCGAGCCCGAACCCGTCTAGGTCTGAGCCCAGATGCGTAGTAAATATGCACTCTAGATAGGTGTGCGTCCTAGCGTTGATGCTCTTGATCTTTTAATCGTGTCCATGCCTCGGTCACGGCTCGGACTATTTCACGGCACAGTATAGAAAACATATGATGCGAGAATAATGTATATTTTTACATTGTAATCCATTATATGGGTCACGCTGGAATTATTGTAATTATGCAGGCGTGGCGCTTTCTAACATCCGAATGACCTTTTCATCTTATTGCATAATCATTACACAGCCCATACAAAGAAAGTCGGCTCGTCCAATTTTCATTGGCTTCAAAGCCGTTAGTTTAGAAAAACAATGTAATTATCATATTAAGAGACCAGTGGCCCAATTACAGAACTTGGTTACAATCGGATTATCACTTTTTCCACAGCAATTTTGACTCTATCGCAAGGCATTAGTGGTTGCGATATTGAGAATTCGATTGAAGCCAAGTTCTGTGGTCGGGCTGCAGGTGCTACGGGTAGAGAAATCTCTATTTTTAGAATTAAAATGTATATTATTGCGAAAAATTAGCCTCGCTATTTGGCAACCCGGCATTTTGGGCACGTTGCCGGACATTATTGCCATTATATCCGTGTTGTCTCTAAGTTTTTTAACAGTCGCTTGCTTTTGGCGCAAAAAAAAGTGTGTAGTAGTGCGCAATGGTAGCATTGCGCACTACTACACACTTTTTTTTTGCGCACGCGCTACATGCAGGCAGTTAAAAGATATTATTATCCACGTCATCTCTAATAAATATTACTCAGTGGATTTATAACGCCTGAAGCTAAAATATCTGGTTTGAAGAATTTGTCCGTGTCATCGTAGGTCCCAAACCAAACGTTACATTTCAGTAAATTTTTGTTTCCATACAAAAAATGTCTTTTGGAGAATGTTTATAACCCGATTTCAATGCGTTTATGTTTTGTTTAAAAGCTGGTTTAATCGTCTTCCTATCGGAATGATGACTATAATAAAATTACTTATGTAATTACTACGTATATTTTTTTAAGTACATTGCAGTCGTAGGCTTCCAGTTACGAGCTACGGTTATATTTTGTAATATAATTTATTCTGTGCTACGGGTTAACGGGTCCGTACATTAGAGCTACGAATCACGTAGACTCTACGTAGCGTATGTGAAGAGAATTACAGGTACTGTACTGTGGATATTAGGGCATGCAAAACTCGGGTAGTTTAAAAAAACCCGGTTATTCGAGTTCTCAATATAAAGTTTTTATTTCGAGTTTTACGGGTTTTTCGAGTTTTTGTTTATTTGGGCATTAAAATAATTATTATTAGTGTGTAAGTAAAGAAAAGGCCGGACTTGTAATTAAAATATGTATTAACTTTAGTATGCTTATTTTTTTACTTTACCAAGAGATCAATCAAGTAACATTTGGTACTAGTAATAATAAAAAACTGACTGTCCTCCAAGATCGGAGCACAAATTCTATCGAATTGCAAAAAGGGGTGAGAAAGGAGACGTTATTTCTCCGAAACTATTCACCTTTGCACTGGAAGATATATTCAAGCTTCTGAACTGGAACGGATATGGTGTTAACATCAATGGCGAATGCATCACTCACCTTCAATTTGCTGATGATATAGTCATCATGGCAGAAACCCTGAAAGACCTAAGAACAATTCTCAGTGACCTCAATATTGTTTCCCAACAGGTGGGTCTTAAAATGAACATGGGTAAGTTGAACATCAGTTCAAATGCCCATGTCGCACCTATGCCGGTTTATTTTGGGAACGGTATTATTGAAGCTGTTGATCACTGTCTAGGTGTATATGTCTAGGTCAGACGATCCAACTGGGTAGATTCAACTTCGACAAAGAGATCAACCGACGAATCCAACTTGGTCTATCCAGCTGCAAAAAAGCAAGGAAATGTTATTTTTCCAAAACTGTTCACCTTTGCACTGGAAGATAATATATATTCAAGCTTCTTAACTGGAACGGATATGGTATCAACATCAATGGCGAATGCATCACTCACCTTTGATTTGCTGATGATATAGTCATCATGGCAAAAACCCTGAAAGACCTAAGCACAATGCTCAGTGACCTCAATATTCTTTCTCAACAGGTGGGTCTTAAAATGAACATGGGTAAGACGACCATCATATCAAATGCCCATGTCGCACCCATGCCGGTCTTTGTTGGGAACGATATTATCGAAGCTATTGATCACTATGTCTATTTGGATTAGACGATCCAACTGGGTAGATCCAACTCGGATAGGCAGCGATCGGGAAACTACGCCACATCTTCTAGTCACAGTGCCAGTGTTGCCAGTGATGACATACGGCACTGAGACGTGGTCACTAATTATTGGTCTCATACATAAGCTCCAAGTCAGCGTGCAATGGCGAGAGCTATGCTTGGAGTTTTACTACGTGATAAGATCCGTAACGAGGAAATCCGTAGAAGAACCAAGGTTATCGACTCTCAGAATTAGCAAGTTGAAGTGGCAATGGGTAGGCCATATAGTTCGCAGAGCCGACAATGCTGTGGAATGCTGTGGAAAGGTTCTGGAATGGCGACCATGAACAAGCAAGCGAAGTGTTGCAAGCCCCCCACACGATGGACGGACAACATTGTTTGTAGCGATCGCAGGGAGTCGGTGGATGGAAGCGGCACAAGACCGTTCATCGTGGCGCTCTTTGGGGGAGGCCTATGTTCAGCAGTGGACTGCTAAAAGCTGAAATGATGATGATGATGACCTAATAATTATTATAGATTTTGGTCAGCCTGTCCAATTTATTCAGTCAATAGAGTAGAAATAGGGAAACGGGAAGTTTTTGAGAAGTTTGATTCTTTATTAATGTTCTAGTGGTAGTATTTTACATAAAACATCATGAATGAAAAAACTCGAAAAACTCGAAAAACCCGAAAATCCCGGGTTTTCAACTATAAAAATCCGAGTTTCAAATCAGTCGGTTATTCGGGTTTTTCGGTTATTCGGGTATCCGGTTTGCATGCCCTAGTGGGTATTCAGCACGATATAATTTCTGAGATGTGTATAAGTAAGGCTTAAAATTTCTCACTACTTAAATAACAGACTTTAACGAAACTAATTTCTCAAGATCATTCAGAAATTGACGTGCGGTCAGTAAACTAAAAGTAATCGAGTCAGAAAGTCAGCCAAATAATTATGTATAAACATAGTGTTCTTGTTAATTATGTTGACGCGTAATTCCACAGATATTGGCAGCTATCTATTTTGTTATATTCTGGGTTGAATCACCGAGCGACTCTTTTGTTTTACGATAAGAAAATGATTCACAGAAGAAAACGCAGAACACAGAATACCTAAAAAAAAATGCTATCAAAGTTCACACGTTAGTAGTCAGTTACTCGCCGTAAAAGGGGACTTCTAGCAATCCTACAAACATGAAAATTCGCATACTCTAATTGCTGTTAGTTTTTAAGAATTAAAGGGAAATTCCCACTAAAATATGAAAGTGAAACGTTGTCTGTTTGTTTGTTTGGGGCGCGTTCATGGGATAACTTTAAGCACAAAGAAAAAAAAACAGACTGCGAACAAAACTAATAATTATTATTCACGTTAATTAGACGTTAATAAGAACTAATAATTATTTTTCACGTTAATGCGATATTATAAGAACTTTATCACAGTTGTATTAAAAGTATTGAAAATTTTAGTGAGAATTGTTTCTAACCAACATTTAATCGTTATAATCCCAAATGGTCATTCAAAATGAAAAATTATAAGGCAAAACTCAAAATGATTTTCAAATACCTTTTCAATTATATCCCAAACATTGTTCGTTAACTTCGTTCGTTTTTTGTCTTTTTCATAATACGGCGTCTGGTTGTCACCATATTAAATTTTGATTACTGTCATATCTTTAGTGACAATCGCAAGATTAAGACAAATCGATTGACGTAACAATCATCAAAATCGGCCCAGGCGTTTGGTCTCTAGAGTGCCACAAAGGAACAGACATACATACATAAATATTGGCTGTTAAACACATTACCGTCCTTTGCGTTGCACAGTCTGGGAAATAAGATCCTATGAAAACATGCCTATATTGTCATGATACTCTTTGCCGTAAAAAGTTCTGAGATCTCAGGTATAACGTCAATTTTGAAATTCGACTAACGCCGTATTCCTATAAAAATGAAACGAGTCGTTACTTATTGACGTTTATTATACGCCGTTTATGTCAAAAGCTGACGGACAGTAAGCGAAAACAGTTCGTTTTAAGGTATAGGAACCGGCCCTTAACAAACAAGAGCACAACGTATAAGGATATACAAGCGTCTGAGTCATGGTGCTTATATCGCCGACACGTACGCACGCTGGATAGATTCCATGTCAGGTGTCTCCGAGATATTATGAACATCAAATGGTCGGATCGTGTCAGGAACACCGAGGTACTAAGGCATGTCTGCGGAATGGAAGCGTACCTGATGCGTCGACAGCTGTGGTGGTGTGGGCATCTGTCTCGGATGTCTGACGAGATAGTAGCGAAACGCATTTTATAACGCATTTCCACTTACCGTCCTCTCACAAATTAGAGGACGGTAAGTGGAAATGCGGTGGCCAGTTCCTCAGATACAAGTACGCTCAGAAAAGATATAAGAAAAAATGCAGTACTGAGCCCTCTCGTTAGGAATCACTAGTAAGAAATCACCCTGAATGCCGTCGTGTGGTGCAGGTAATGTATACTCAATTAAAAATGAGAGGAGGTGTGAACTAAATGCAAAGCGTGACCAAATGAAGATGAGACCGCCTCCAAATATACAATACAATTACATCAACGGTGCCCTAACGTGTGCACATTGTGCACGCGTATTTACCACAAAAATATATATTGATGTATATACACCGTTTAAGAGCAAGCTCATAATCGATGAAGCAGAAGTAAAGTCACCGTAGCCGAAAACGGCTTGGATGACTATTATACATACTCATAACTCCATCAGTTGAGCAGAGGAGGAAAATTGCTTGACTACAATACTATATACCAAGCGTGAGACCAAAGTTCAGGTGGGTGATATTTTAATGCCGAGAAGTTACAAAAAAACTTCTCAACTAATTTAATAAGAAAGACCACATTATTCCAAGTACCACAACAACCATGACAAACGCAAAATGAACCCTTCAGAGTAATCTAATCATCACTAATAGTACAGACGATGGTTTAACAACTTTACTATGAATGGCTAGCGATAATGAATGACGTCGAACAATATATTTTAATTCTGATATTCGGCAGAGTGGATCGTTATTACATAGATAGCAGTCTAGATAGAGTCACTGTGAACCAGTTGGATGGACAGAAAAAGAGCTGCGCATTATCGTAAGTGCTATATGGGGGATAATATCTCACTCGATGATGTGTATTCAAGGAAAACAGCTGTGTCAAATTATTAGAAAATTAGCAATTACCAGTCAATAGTCAAATACTCTATTTTCTTAGGCTTCATTAGTGAAGAGATACCATCCTGGCAAAAGTTATGGAACTCCAGATTTAACTTCTTGTTGGGCAATTCGGTGGTAGACAGTTAACATCCATGAGTGCCCTCTTAGATACCAAACAATTTTGACTTTCATCATCATCAGCCTATACTTGTCCACTGCTGGACGTAGCCTTTTCCTAAATGCACGCCACTGAGCTCGGTCTTCAGCTCTTTGAGTATAAAGGTATCCATTTAAAGAAAAAAAAAAGCAAACGAAGTGTTTATTTAAACTTTGTTCAATAATATTGTTCCGTTTAAGTATAGCTTGCCAAGCGCATTGAAAGCTTTCATCTACACAAAACTATTTCAATCTAATTTAATGTAGAAAAGTCAACTTAATATTAAACTTACACCCAATTAATCACAAAAGGTCTAGAGAAACCCAATTAGAACCATTTATCTAGAACCTTCCAGTTTTCCCATCTGACACAAACCTATCACACTATTATACATCACGATCTTTACCCATGAAAAACTGGTTGGTCAGTTTTATCCAGAAAAATCTGTCTGTTTTCAGTATTTATTGTCAAGGTATTACGTTCTCGCGTATATATGTTACAATTAATGTTTATTGGTGTTGTTCGGATTAATTAAGATGAAACAGTGTGCCGGTCTGTTATTTTGTTGCAGCCTGTCGGTGCATTCCTTTGTTTGTTGTAAAGTTAGACTGGAATAGAACTTGTTGCGAGTTTGTTGTTGTTACGTGCGTGATTAGTCGATACGTTTGCAAGCTTGATAATAAGTCATTATTTCATGGCAAAGGTTTAGTACTTTATGCCAAACAACTAAGTTTCACCATATGCGTGAGCTCCAGAACTTGTTCTTTCCGACAATGTGCCTAATCTTTATTTTAGTAGGAACTTGCTGGGCGCTGCTGAAATTCACATGAAATGTTACATTAAAACTCACAAATTTTGCGATTTTTACTTTTTTCCTCCTTTTTTTTTTTAAATTAAACTTTTTGCAAACTTAGTCATGTTTAATCGAATATTCTCAACGAGAACTTTACCACAACACCCAAATCATGACGCTAACCTATCTAAATCGCAAGTTATACCAAATTACTTTTTGCGTCTTGACCCCTCCTTTCTGTCTCTGGACAAAAAATTAATATAAATTCATCGAGTTGACTATATAAGCTAAAAGTACACCAAAATTAGATCTCTGGAGCTTATATAGTTACAAAGTTATAAACAAGTGACGTATAACCCTTTTCGTGATGTTCCCTTTTTTATTCTCAGTCCCTTTTGTACCCCGTATGTATCCGAGTGATTTTAAAGACGTTTCACGTGAAAAACTCTGAAAATAATTACCGACCGGTATTGACGACCGGTTGGGCGGGTTGCTTAGCTAGTGACCCTGATTGCGAAGTCAACAGTGGTGAGTTTGAATCCAGCAAGGTGTATACATTTGTGTGATGAGCTCTAAATGTTTTCGAGTCATATATGTATTTATTTATTTATGATACGCCAACAGTGTACATAATTAACTTTGACTAAGAAACAATTGCCATATTTATGACCGTAGTTATTGATTCCGATATGTGTACCTTTTATAGGCGTGTACATCGTTCACAAAAAACAGACAACCTAACAGTAAGAGTAAATGCACCCGTTACTCGTGGAGTTGTCCCTAACATATGTATAAATAATTAATTTACTAAAAATAAATGCGAACATATTAAGCTATGGAAAGTATTTACTAGTACATGCACATCTGTTCAACAAAGCTCCAACTCCACTTAGTGAGAAAAACAAGTATGTATTTTTTTTTTTTTTTTTTTTAAGAAATAATGTATTATAAAGGTACCCAAATATAAAACTTGTGCTACGAAGAAATCGTGATTCAGTAATGGGACACGGAACCATATTACTTGATAAACAATAGACACACATTTAGTTTAAAATTACCGTTACACAGAGAAACTAAAAAAAAAAAGTGTTCATGTCTATGTATATTTATTAGTTGCCTAGTGCCCATAGTACAAGATGCATACCAGTTCGAAAAAAAAGCAACGAAATATTTTATTACAATTACGATTATAATACTAGTCTATATGACAGATGCTACATCGGTTCTTTGTTTTTTGTTCAGTCATATGTATGTGAATAATTACTGTTAACGTGTAATTACTGCACTGATAACTTATTAGTTCTGTTACGTAGTACTATACTTATTTAGTGGTTACGGTTTTTTTGTACCCCAACGGTACTTTATGTTTCAAAAATCACATAATAAAATACAGAAACACATGCTCAGCTTAGTGTAGGTTCTGTGTACGTAATGATAAGGATAATGTATACTGTTTTGTAATTTGAATTGCAAAAAAGTGCAGTAAATAAATGGACACATTGATTTTATTTTGTAACAGTAACTACTACTATTACTAACTATTTCTCAGTATTGTACAATAATTATCAAGTCTACAAAGAACTGTATATTATATTTTAATGATGTGGTTTCAAATAAATGTTTTCATCATCATCATCATCATCAACCCTTGTAAGGCAGTCAGGACATAGGCCTCTCCCAAAGCACGCCACTAAACCCGATCTTCAGCTCCTTTTTTCCAATTGCTGCCAGCCGTTTTGCGTGTGTCGTTATTCCACAGCCAGTTACAAAAACTTAGGGAATAAATTTATTTCAATTGATTTGAACATTGAGAGGAGAAGCTTACTTCTAAACCTTTCAACATTTTTACAATTTTCTTGAAACCTAGAAAACCACCTCATCATTGTCCAAAACGAGCCCGCCTGTCATTCGTTTCACTAGTTCAGTCTAACGCCAGTCAGCTGAAATTTTATGTTTGCAAACAAACTGTCAGCTTTGAAATGTTATGTCTACGACTGATAGTCTACCGCTGTCTGCAAATTAAAATAGGTTTCAGTTTGCAGATTTAATTGACCGTAATGTGGTAGCAAATAGTTCTTTAGAGCACTTACTCTTATTGGTCACTGTTCACAAAAATGTTGTTTCATAGCTGCATCTCTTACGTTGGGAGATGACTTGCTTTGAAGCGTTGCGTAATAATTGTGGTTAGGCGGATCATAATACGGAATCCTAATCCTTCTATACAAATATATGATACAGTCGAATCTCTTATCTGGCCGAAAGTAGCCACAAGTAATTTTAGGTGCAAGTTAAGGTCAATATTATTCCTTTTTATTGAAATTCAAGACAAACTCTTTTTTACCAACTGCATTGATTAAACTATCTGTACTTTTTGGTACGCAACCACTCGCGGCACTCGCGAGTATATCATCACAATAATGAGAAACGATCACAACAACTCTCCGAAGTCCATGGTTGAGTTCGTTGAGTCACAAGTTGTTAACAGTTATTCTATGCTACAAGCGTGCTATATATACCACTTCGAAATACAATTCAGCAGAAGCTTCTGATGGTTGTGAAAATGCAACCACACGTCTTTGTGGTTGCCACAGCTACAGTGAAGCCATTCGCACTAGCATTTTTTTGCTGCTGTGGTGTGGTTGTGGCACTTATGAACAAGCCAGCCAACGTACTATTAACCAACATTAAAAACTATTTTTAACTGCTGGCTTTGGCAGGAAAGAGGTTTGACAAAAGTAATAGTACTAACCATTGATACTAATAAGGTACTAACACATCAGCACCGTCTAGGAATATTTCGATTTTTCTCAAGTTACTCAAAATTTGTTATAAATAACAGAAAACAGGTATATATATTTTTATGAAGCCCATTTATCAGACTAGAGTTCAGAATAAAACTTTTTTTTTGATATACTAAAATTTTATTTAATTAAAGACTAAAAGTGAAATAATGGTAAAACTAACGAGGAATGAGTTTTTCTAGAAAAAGTGAAAAATAAAGCGAAATTATTCCGTTTTCCGGGAAAAAACAGCAGTCAGTAAAATCACATATGACGTTTACAACGGTCCTGCAAAGGTTTTTCATGTTTTGAATCAAGTCATCGAAGTCTTGCTGCGGAATATTGTCCCAGGTCCTGCTAAGATGCCATAAAGTTTGCAGGAAATTTATTCAAAGCATGCTCTATGGGGCTTAAGTCTGGTGATTGACCGACACGTCGTGCTCCTGCAGCCAGCTGGACACAACTCGCGCTAAGGACTGGCGTTGTCGTGCATGAGCGTGAATTCTTAACCCATTTGTACTAGCACCTGGTTCAGAATATAAGTTATAATGAATCAAGAACATTATACCATAGGATAAGACGTCATAGGATGAGAACAGAATCACCTTCGAACTTCGCTAAAGTCCGCGCAAGTCTTATGTTTTAAATTTATATTTTCAAATTCAAATTTGGTATCATCCTAAAAGGCCCACAAAAGCAGTTTCCTTCAAAAGATTTTAAAACCAGCCAGTATTTTTTTGTTTAATTTTTTTTCACTATATATCCCTAGACGGTGTTGATGTGTATGTAGTAATAGTTTCTAACAATTTAGTCAAGAACAAGAACTTTAGTCAATAGAAGAATTTAGCATGACTGGACAGCATTCGGCAAGCTTAGTCAAGTCTTCTCATTGTCCATTCCACCAGTACTTTAAGACAAAAGTCTTCAATAAATGCGACCCAGTCAGGACCTACGGAATCGAAAGGTGGATACTTACGGTCAGACTAGTCTACAAATTTAAGGTCTCTCAGAGAGCTTATGCTTGGATTTTCTCTAAAGGACATAAGATTCGTAATGAAGTGATCCAACAGAGGACCAAGGTAACCGACATATGTTTAAAGATAACTGAAGTGGCTGTGGGCTGGCCACATTTCCCGAAGAACCGATAACCGTTGGGGTAGACGAGTTCTCGAGTGGAGACCACGTTTAGGCACGTGGTGCACCCTGTGGCCAGATGGAGTGACGACCTGCGAAAAGCGGCTGGCAGAAACTGGATGCGGAAAGCTGAAGACCGAGCTCTGTGGCGTGCATTAGGAGAGGCCTACGTCCAGCAGTGGACACACATAGGCTGATGATGAAATATTTGTGAATTTAATTTATTGGATACACAAGAAAAAGTTGCAGTAATAATAGTGTTATTATAATATTATTAAAGTAAAAGTAAAGTAAAGTAATATTTATTGCTCAACTGCCAATAATAACTATAGAAAGCAACATAGTAGGTAATTCATATCTCGTAACAGTTTACCCATATCAGGCATGCAATATTTCAACTTACAAACTAATGATATTTATTTAATGAGTACGCATGTACATATACATTTAATGCATGATATATTAAAAAATATTACGTTTTATAACTTAAATACTCTTTTATGTTATAGAAGGTTTTCTCAATGAGCCATGACATGAAGTTTACTTTTAAAAATATTCCCATTCAAATCTTTCATATATAATGGTAAGTGATTATAGATCTTAATGCTCGTTATAAAAGCACTTTTATTATAAACATAGCTTTTAACTTTCGGTAAACAAAGATTATTTAAATATTTCCTGCGTAAATTAGTGCGTGCATCGGATTTGAGTTCGTAATATTCCATGTTATTTTTGACAAATAAACAAAGCTGAAAAATGAAAATACCAGTGTGAGTCAACAAACCCTTTTCTTTAAAAACATCTCTCAAAGTCTCATCGCTGTACATGTTATATATTATACGTAGGCACTTTTTTTGGAGAATAAAAATGGATTCGACGTTTACAGAATTTCCCCAGTAGATAAGACCATAATTTAAATTAAAGTGGGTACACATATCCGAAATATGCCTTGCGTGCCACCTCTATGGAAGTTGATTCTATTAATACAGATAACATATAGCAGTAGGACGATAATTTAGAGTTAATTTTGTTTATGTGACATTTCCAATTTAGGTGAGAATCGATTGTAACGCCAAGAAAATTTACTTCTTTATTTCTTCAATTAAAGTTTGAGATTCATTTATATTAAGATTAAGAGGAGGTGATTTATAATTTTTAAAATGAATATATTTTGTTTTATTACAAATTAATATTTAAGTTTATTGACTGAAGCCAATCAGCAATTTTCTTTAGAATTAGGTTGATGTCGTTTTAAAAAGTTATGATATCCATTTTATTTCTGGCAGATAGGAAAATAGTTGCATCGTCTGCAAACATGACACACAAGTGTTCAGCTATTGACGGCGAATCATTCACGTAAATTAGAAATAGAAGCGGATCCAAAATACTGCCCTGGGGGATACCTAACTTGACCTTTTGATAACCTGATTCTATTTAGGTTATCATTTTTGTTTGTTTACTGTATGAATCTATTAAAGTAGCTTGATATCTGTCTCTCAAATACGTTTCAAATAATTTCAGTGCGACGCCACGAACTCCAACATTTTCCATTTTTCCTAATAATATGGTGTGTACAACGCAGTCAAATGCCAATAAAATTGACATGTCAATAAAAAGTCCTACACAAGGTATTTTATCATTCATAGAGTCCCATATTTTCTTAAAGAATTTAAAAATTGCCAAAGTTGTCATTCTTTCTTTACGAAAACCAAACTGGTATCCATCAAGTATATGATTTTTGTCTAGAAAGTTAATAAGCCAAGTATACATTATTTTTTCAAATATATTTGAAAAGTTTCGCAACAATGCAATAGGCCGCCTATTATTTGACACAAGAAGCCTACAGCCCCTTTTGAAAATCGGTTTTATTAAAGCTTTTTTCAGATCATTTGGGAACTGTCCGGATTCTAACATAAGATTTATGATATGAGTTAAGGAACGAGAAATATATTCCGCAGAGATTTTAATCGCTTGGATAGGTATATGATCATACCCAGAGCTTTTTTTATTTTTTAGCTGCATGATTGTCCTTTTGACCTCTATTTCATCAACCGGAGAAAGAAATATGCTATTACAGTTTGGGGATTTTTTAATACTGGGACTGAAGTGTTGATTATTAGAATTTTGATTTATGAAATAATTGTTAAAAATTCTCGAGATGTCCATCGGATCTTTTCTAACTTCATCATTGCTTTTTATATTTTCTATTTCACATTTTATTTTATTAGTACAAGTCGTTTGCTGTTTAATCAATTCCTGCTTTGTTCTGATTTGAGCTATTTTTAATATAATTAATATTGTTTTTTTTCCTATAATTTCGGATAACAGATCTTAAAACTTTACAGTATTTTCGATAATGTTCTTTATTCTTTAACGAGTAGTTTTTCTAATTATTCACATTTAAAATTTATTTTTATTTTATTAGCCCTAATTATGCTCTTAGTTTTCCAGCGAGGTTATTTTTATTTTTTCTAAAGATACACATAAATCTAATATTAATTTGGACAATTCAATAAAAGAAGCATAGGCCAAGTTTACATTTGAGTGTGAAAAGATTTCAGAGAATGATAATTGAGTTATGAAGCTTGCAAATTAATCCAAATTTACATTGAAGTTTCTTTTATAAACAAACCAAAACTTTTCACAGTAGATTTGACTACAGGGAATTGAAATTATTTGACCAGAGTAGTCAAAAAATCATAAATGGAGAACTTCCGCAGTAAATTTATTAATGTTCGTTATTATATTATCTAACCATGTTTTTGAAGTCAAAGTTATTCTCGTTGGTCCGTTAATAGTGAGCTTAAGTTTAAGATTTAGCATAGCATCTTTGAATAACTTCATTTTTGTACCATTTTCTAAAATATCGACGTTGAAATCACCCAAAATTATGATTTTTCTATTAGTATTACGTGATCGTATATTCAATTTATAAACTAATAGCTCACAGGTTTTTAAAAATAGATTCAAATTAGACTTTGGTGTTCTATATATACATATAACAACATAATTCAAGCCAGACAAAATAATACCGCAACATTCAAAATGAAAAAATATTGAAAGACTTCAAGCACAATCTAATTTCTGGTAATTTACACCATTTTTTACATACAAACAGACTCCTCTTCATTTATTTCTACAGAAAGCAGATGCCAGTTGGTAACCATCAATTTGTAAAATGGTTGATTCGTGCTCACACAAAAAAGTCTCACTAAAACCAAGTACATCTATTTTTCTATCACCAGTTGACCTGAATATTGTATGTAGGATGTTTAACGTAGATTCTTCTTTTTTATTTGGATGGGAAAAAACTATTTTTGAAATTTAGCTCCCATGCCCAGAGTCACATCCTTAGTCTCGTTTGAATTCTTCCTAAAGTAGAAAGGTATAGTTCCCTTCCCTGGTATGTATTTTTGAGTATGGTAAGTAAGGCGTAATTACTTTTTCAGATGCCTTATTTACCACGTTGTTTTTTTAAAGTAATACGGAATAGTGCCACGTTTAGGTTTTTTCTTTATATTTTTGTTTTTCTGAGTTATGTTATTTATAAAATACTTATCATAATCTACTTCATTTAAAGCTTTGTTTATGTCTGTCACGCATAAAAGTATTTTCCATTGGAACGTTACTTAAGTTCACATATGTACAGTTCGAATAACTCTTAACTAGACGCTGCAACTGTATGTTAAGAATTTTCTCCTTAAGATATCGATTTTGTAAAACGCTAGTAGCAATAATTTTGGGTTCATCTAAGGTCTTCAGAATAGTTGGTTTAATTGGTTATTGAATGTTATCGTACATTACCTATTAAATGTATCACTCCTTGTTTTGACTTTATGATATTACTAAATGTAGCCGTGGCCTCGCCCGCGTGGTCATTTCTCTAGGTTTAAATTAACGCTATGTGTTATTCCAATTCCAAAAGACCTACAAAGTACAATAAACTACATTTCATCAAAATTTGTTCATCCGTCAAATAGTTTATATCGAATGCTCGGCGACTACTCGGACTACTCGGACTCATCGGATTGAGATATCAAGTACACTAAGTATAAAGTCAAAGCCAAAGCTATCCTACAGTCCAGGGCCCCAGTTCTGTTAACTATTAAACCGCGATAAAGGAAGACAATTGCATGCCATTTTTTGCGAAAATTTCTCTTTTACCTCTAATAAGTGTTCGCATTTTGTTTTATTTTATAATTTTCCCGAAAAAAATCGCCTTTAGCACGGTAAGTGGTAACAGAGAAAAAATCACAAAAAAACATGCAATTGACTTACGTTATCGCGGTTCAATAGCTAACAGAATTGGGGCCCTGTAGTTTTTACGTCACGGGCGAACTGACAAACATACAGACGGAGAGGGACGATTTCAAAAATGCTATGTTATTGTTCAGTAGCTTATTTTAGGTCCCAAACCATGTTGTCTTCATTGTGTAGACTTTTTGTTTCTTACTGCTCTATTATAAGTTTGGATATATCTCTTTTTACTTTATGTACCTGACCTTGAGATCATATTATAAGTTTGGATTTATCTCTTTTTACTTTATGTACCTGACCTTGAGATCATATTATAAGTTTGGATTTATCTCTTTTTACTTTATGTACTTGACCTTGAGATTATATTATAAGTTTGGATTTATCTCTTTTTACTTTATGAACCTGACCTTGAGATCATGTTATAAGTTTGGATATATATCTTTTTACCTTATGTACCTGACCTTGAGATCACATTATAAGTTTGGATATATCTCTTTTTACCTTATGTACCTGACCTTGAGATCATATTATAAGTTTGGATATATCTCTTTTTACCTTATGTACCTGACCTTGAGATCATGTTATAAGTTTGGATATATATCTTTTTACCTTATGTACCTGACCTTGAGATCATATTATAAGTTTGGATATATCTCTTTTTACTTTATGCACCTGACCTTGAGATCATATTTTTGTTCATCGTTTTCCTGCGGTCATTTTCTCTGGATAAAAGTATAGTAGGCGTACATCCTACTTATCTCTCTGCAAAAATTTCACCAAAAACGGCTTAGACGATCGGGCGTGCAAGCCGCACAAGCAAACAAACAAACAACATAATATGAATGTATATATTTTGTTCATTTTATTAGCATCATATAAACAGTCGTTGTGAAATAAATTTACTTTGCTGCATTATAAAATTAGCTGTAACTCTGTAGGCCGCACTATTTCGAACGGCCCGGTTCTTTGTCAATGACAACAGTCTAGGTCGAGTGGTAGGTATACGAGTATGTATGCGTTCAAGTTCAGTGAACTCTTTCAGTATTTTTTTGTTACGTTGATTTTTCGTGAACGTTTGCATATGTGGGCAAGAAGGTTGTGCGAAAATAACAGTTAATCAGTGTCCAGAGCTTAAACATTTTCTTAATACGCTTACCCGGAAACTATATTTTCTTTCAGCTATGTTTCCGCTCTAAGTATACACCGATATAAACATTTGATATAATGATCGATACAAAAGAAACGACATAATGATGAAATTGAAACTTCTTTTTCTGCAGGTAGAATATTGACTAATTATAATGAACTAGGTGTGCCCACGGCTTTGCCCGCGTGATCATTTCATTTAAAAGTAGCCCATACGTGTTATTACAGGACCAAAAGTACCTATAATGTACAATACACTGCATTTCTTCAAAATTCGTTCAGCCGTCACATAGTTTTTTATCGATTGCTCGGCATCTTGTCATCGGATTTAGATACCAAGTACCCCAGTTTTTAAGTCAACCCTTTAGCTATCCGCATCGCAATCGGTCCAGTAGTTTTTTACGTGATGCGCGAACAAACATACATACAAACAAACAAACAGATAGACACGATTTAAAAAATATATTATATTCTTGTTCAATAGCTTATTTTAAGTACCCTAGACCATTACATTTAATTATCTTCTTTGTACATACTTTTTCGTTCTTATTGCTTTATTATAGTATAGATTAGAAGTTTATTTATCAATTGTTTTTATTGGTCTGATGACTATGTATGTGGTGACTATGAATAAGAAAAAAAACGGATAAAATAATAATGTTAACTTTTTCATAGTGTACTTTCGAAGATTAACTATTAGTTGACCGAAATGTCATCGCTTTTTTGTAAATATCCAGTGACACGTCACCCATTGATATTATTAAATAATGTAAAACCATGCTTCTATCGACGGTAACCGCCGTGTTTGGCAGCCGGACGACAAAATAATCTATTTATATATTGTTGGCAGAGATCAAGGAGCGACTGCAGCGGGCGCCCTTCGAAACTGCCCTGCACCACGCCGGTAAGTTAGTCGTCATTTATGTTTTTGTTCAAAAATATACACCTTATGACAATATAGAGTACATCTAATTACCCCCCCATATATTACCCCCTGCCCCATTATAGCTAAGAACCATATCGATCACATCAGCTCTCAAACAGAAAAACCCATCAAAATCGGTCCATTCGTTTGGGAGCTACGATCACTTCATTATAGCTAAGAACCATCTCGATCACATTAGCTATTAAACAACAAAAAAAAACGCAACAATCGGTCCGTTTGTTTTGGAGCTACGATGTCACAGAAAGATACACGGATACACACCCTACACTTATAACACCCCTCTCTTTCGTCGGGGGTTAAAATGTGGCGAGATTAGGAACCAGCTCCTTAAACGTGTACCGCATAAGTTAGGTGCAAAGCACACAATTGGCCTTCTTTGGCCTTAGTCACAGTTTGAGGGGCGTTTGTGTAGCACGTGTTAGTAGTGATTCTCATTACATACGCAGACTGTATGTCTTTATTATCAGCTTAGTTGTTGATGCACATGAAGCACGAACGGTGGGAATGTAGCTGTGTGTATTCGCCTGTAGTTGTATCTAGTCCAGTTTTGTTCACGATTTTTCACATAGCTGAACCGCCGTATTTTTATATATTTGACAAGGACTCGAATTTACTCTACTCGTACCATTGGGTTAAATGTCAATTTCCAAAATCATATTCATTTTATAATTTCAAACCACTGTGCTTGTCACTGGGTTCATTTTTATTTTATTTTAGAACTAGCTGTACCCGCGGCTTCGCACGTGTGGTCATTTCTCTAGGTTAAAAGTACTATATGTATTATTCCAAGACCTTAAATACCAATAAGCCAATATTTGATGAAAACTCCTTCAGGCGTCCAAAAGTTTTTATCGATTGCTCGGCTTCTACTCATTGGATTGAGACACCAAGATCAAGTACACCAGTTTTTAATTCTAACATTAAGCTATCTAACAGTGAAAACTGCATTGCAATCAGTCAAGTAGTTTTGACGTGATGCGCGAACAAACATACAAACAAACAGACTTACAGGTTGTCTGTTTGTTACAAACAGACAAACAGGCAGCCACGATTTAAAAATATGTTATATTGTAGTTCAGTAGCTTATTTTAAGTACCCTAGAGCATATTTTTTTCAATTGTATTCTTTGTTTTTTCTTCTCTTATCTTAATTAGAAGTAAGTATTGAGAGATAGATAGGTACTTTCCGTTGATTACTGAGCCTAATCGATGCTCAGACCAAATAAATAATTGTAATATTCACAAACATAGGCTTGTGTAGTGTTTATGTCATCATTTTATATGTTACTAAAGGCTTCAAAGAATAAACCAAGTTAATTATTACAGATTTCAGTCGATTATTGCTAGATTTATCAATTCAGAAACCTGAAGTAAGATGTGTATTGGAACACGTGAATAGTCAATGATCATAAGGTCTTCACTCTACGCCATAGTGGGCGCCTCTCCTCATAGCGTGGTAGGCAAATTAACTCATGTATAACTATTTTTGGCAGCACCGGAGCTGTTATTTTCGTGGCGGAAATACAAAGGTTGACAGTTGCCCTTTGCTCATCTTTGCACACATTAAATAGCACGATTAGATAAAATTGGACGTAAATGTTTTACTACGAGATAAACGGATTATATATGTTACAGGCGTTACAATACAATATACAAGATTTCTTCTTATCCTAGATAATTTCTTTGAAGTAAATAGACATCTAGATCTTATAATATATTTTGTAAAGGGACAATTTGTATTTCTGTAGTGGTTCGAATTCGCGACCCTGCATGCCTCTGCGCGGTTTATTAAGCTACAGTAATGTTTAGTTATAAGATTTATGTTTTTTTAAGCAGGCGTTAGATGATATGGTTAATAAAATAGATATCTCCAACAATAGTCTCTATCGTCCGTTGAAGATTGTTCGACTGACACTTCACTTCGCATAAGGCGGATCTCACACTACATCACTTGTTGCCGCGGTGTGTGGTAACGGTGAGGCGGTTTTTGTGGCGGTACACCGCCAATCCGCGCGGTGCATCCTTGCACCTTGCACTGCGGCGATGCGGCCTTTGCTTATCGTTGCACCGCACGTGTTTGAAACACAGTACGGTGCGCTACGCAACACGGGCGTTTGCCGCGCGGACTTGCGGATGACGCGGATTAACTATACAGTGTGCGACAGAAGCTATCCGCCTGACCGCGGTGCCGTGTGAGATACGCCTAAGTCATCTTAGTATATTTTATCTTATGCGGTTTTCCATCGGTCCGTCCTTCGGAGGGCACGTTAAGCAGTCGGTCTCGGCTGTTATTGATTAATAGCAGTCGTTAAGCCATGTCAGAGGCCCTCGGGGGGCTTGACATACTCTGACATCAGAGGCCGGCACTACCTCATACGACAAACAAAACAAACAACAAACAAACAATCACAATGATAGGATAGTTAATGGTTCTAGCTCTTAAATGTATTTAACTCAATACTTGTCTAGCTCTAAAGCAAATGACGAAGGCAGCAACAGACTTAATCTGTTGTCAAAGTTAACAAACGTTCCAGAAACACGCCGTAAATTTTATTAACGAGTGTAGGTAAACTGCGTAGTGAATGACGCACTCACTTTTCGACTCGCGAAAATATTATTCAAGAATTCAAGACAAGAACAAAACACTTTCTTCACCTGTTAGCTGAAAACACGGCTCTGTTATCGACTTCGTATCTTCCTTAATTCTCGACGAGTGAATCATGTAAAAATAGGTAAGTCTGGGTTCGCGGAGAAAAGAAATAAACAATAACAAAATAATAAAACAGACAGAAATGGCGAAGGAAGACTAAATACTGGGATCTTTGAAAACAAAATAAAAACAATCAAAGTAACTTGCCAAGAAACTAAAGTATGTCATTAGTTGAAAGCGCAATTTTAGGAATCTAAAGAATTAGAACAATCAAACAATCAAGTCGAAACGTTCTTTGAAACTACATTATTTGTTTGTTTGTCTGTACCATATATCTCGTGAGGGAACGTCAAGTATGTCTGTTTATTAACGACTTTTGATCTGTTTGATGAGTTTGACATTTATATAACAAGACATAAGTTCAAAAACTAAAACCCGACTACGGTCGAGTAAAAAATAGCCTATGATACTCTTGCGATGAAGACGAATCGATTGATACATCGCTTGTCAAAATCGTTTTTTTTTAGTTTGAACACTTAACCATTCCTTTGCTTCGCAGTAGTCGGGTAAAAATATATAGCCTATGACACTCTATCCCTGAAGACGAATCGATTGACACCTCGCTCAATTTTTCGGATTTTGACTCGCTTGTCAAAATCGGACCAATAGGGATGACACTATAGTAGACCATCCACACATACACATATATACATAGACTCATAACTTCATTACTCTTCCCTTGCTTCGCCTTAGTCGGGTAAAAAGCGTTTGTAATGCTTGATGTCGTATGATATAGCGCTAGCCTCTGGTGTCAGTTTGTGAGGCCACCCTAGGGCCTCTGGTATGGCTCAAAGACTGTTATCAATCAATAACAACCGGTCCCTAGCACGGAGAAATGGAAAACCGGACATAACTTAAAAAAAAATTGGTGCGGTGCCAAGAACCGAAACCGTTATCGTGGGATTCTAATGCGCACTAGTATACCGCTCGGCTATTGTTCTCTCTGTATTATTTTTCATATTTTGTTAACTTTACAATTGTCACGTTTTTTAAAAACTCCTATGAGGATTGCGGAATAAACCTAACTGTATACAGATTGAGCTTTGCCATAAATATTATTCCGGCTTGTATCGTTTAATTCTTTTAAACACCAAATACAAGTTTTCAGTAGGAAATTAAAAATAGCTCCTGAATAATTAAATTTATTCAGGATTTGTGTCCAATACATTTAAATAATTAGCCGAAATTCCGCACGGCATTTAATGCAAATATGCATATTTCTTATAGTTCCAAGATATCTTGATCTCTTAATTTCTCCTCTAGTAATTTTTTGAAGATTTTCTATAGTAATCTTTCTTAGTACCATGTACAAAATAATGATATGACGATACTTATCCGAATTGACATCATTTCAGCGACAGATGGCCAGAAGTCATGCCAGTCACATCTGATTTTTATAGCTATTCATCTGTAAACCCAGACAATGGTGTATGCAAGGCCAAGAAGACAACAATACTGAAGCAACGTTAAATGAAATCTATTTTAAATAGTATACATACATTACTATAAAGTCAACGTAAATATCTAAATATATTGAAAAAAAAAACAAAGCCGAGGTAGCTGCAAAGAATCTTGGTATTTTGTCTAAGGTTAGGCGGTACTTCACGCCTGGACAGCTTTTGAATCTTTATGAAGCACAGGTCCGATCTTGTATGGAGTACTGCTACCACCTCTGTGACGGTTCTGCCAAGTATCAGCTCGAGGCTTTGGATTCAATTGAGAGACGTGCTATGAGGCTCATTGGAGATGACACTCTGGTAAAGAGTAAGCTTCAAAGTCTGGCGCATCAACGTGAGGTCACAAGCCTGTCGGTATTCTACAGATTGTACTATGGAGAGTGTGCACAAGAACTGCACAATCTGATTCCCCCAATCACCTTTCGATTACCGTATGACTAGACGATCGGCAAAGTGCCATTCTTTTATGGTTGAAATACCTCGCACAAGAACGAAACGTTACGCTTTTTCATTTATTATAAGAACTCTAAGGAGTGGAATGCCCTACCCTCGTCAGTGTTTCCGGTAAAATATAACCCTGGTGTGTTCAAGTCAAGAGTGAATATATGTATACTAGGTATATACTAGGCAAGCGTGCTATACCTTCGACAACATCATCGCTTTCCATCAGGTGAGATTATGGTCATATATAGCCCATAATCATCATAGGTCATCACTATAGCCTAGACAGAAAAAAATATTTTTTTTTACTAACTGTGGTGTTGCCCGCGCGTGTCTTTCATGGTTTAAAGTATCCTGTAAGTATTATTTCAACACCAAAATTTACCTGTATACCAAATTTCATCTATATTCGTTCAGCCATCAAATAGTTTTTACACGACTGCCCTAAAACAGGAGTGTTAGGTTTTTAGCATTCATGTATGTTTGTATGTTTGTGAGTTTCTTTATTCCACCATAACTTTTAAATGCCTAAACAGATTTAGATGTATGGGATATCGTTAAAATCCTTACATCCCCCCGAGTAACATAGGCTATATATTTTTTGAAAAACATTCAATATGACGGCAGTACATTTTCAAACTAGAAAAAAATATTTTTGTCTTCGAAATTTACAATATGGGTTTCAAATTAAAGGTCTTGAGAAGCCCATTCCAACAGTATAGAATTTAGCTCTTTTTTGGCATGGCAGGCGTGTTTTTTTGCTTTTAAGATAGTTTATCATCGAATTGTATTTTTATCGAGACACCGTCAACATACTTATACCTACTTTTGTTCCTAAACAAATATATATGTTTACCAAGTCGGGCTCATTAGCATCATCATCGACAGTTTTGAAATAATTAATTTGGGTTTATAATTTCTTGTCGTCTTTGTTAAAGATTATTTTGTCATTTTTTAAATTTGTCATAGATGGAGGTCAAAAAATATACCTATTACAGACAAAGTATTTGTAGTAATATTAATAATTCTCGAGCGTTGGCTCGGTTTCGAGGTCAGAATTTGTCAAATGGCGACAAACGCTCAGTGTATATCGTTAACCTGAACTTGAATTATTTGCGGATCGGTAAATATAAACGGAATACCGGTGTGGCTGAGGGAGATATGTTTATAGCTGGCTAAGTGCATGTCGGGCCATGCATGCCTTCTACAGTCACAGTTTTCCCTAGTTTCTATGTTGCTCAAAATAATGTATATTGAGTCGGGTTTTAGTTTATGAAGTAATGTCTTGTTAGTACGAGTAAGAGATATCAGATTTGTTTTAGCAAGTACTTAACTTTTAGTGATTGCGAAATGTAACCAGTGTTTATCTATCTATCGGCCGTGTAAACTATTGTATTACTCCTATTCGTTTTTTTTATTTTATTCGTAGTAATACGGATAAAGTTTAAACACAATAAACAACTCAACTTGAATTTTTATTGAAATGTACTAGTACTCATATAGTAAAAATAATATATCATTGGTGTTTATTTTTTTATTGAAATGTACCTGGAGTTATAGTGCGTGTGTGTATGTATCACTGTATGTTTGTTACTTCTTCACGCTGAAATTCCTCAACGGATTTTATTTGGTATAAAAAAAAAAATAAAAAAAAATTGCATGTGTGTTATTATGCACATGCTATTTTGTGTTTTTTTATTAGCATTTTGTATCTCCATACCAAATTCCAATAAATATATTATTGCAAGTTTATTGTAGTTTGTTTGGGTAGTGCTAGCGCGTAAATTGGGTGTAGTTATATTTTATGAATAGTTTTGAACTCATTATAACGACAAAGAAAAAAGGAACGTGAACCATTTCTTTTCAAACAGTTTTATTTAGCTTGCCCTGTTTGATTTTGTTTTGGGTGTTCTTTGTCGGTTTATGGGTAAAGTGTTTCGGAGTCAAAACTACTTTTGGTAAACAATAATATTGCCATAAAAAAAAATACTATCTCACTAAATTTATATTTCGTATATTTATATTTAGACTTAGTTAAAAATAAAATACAAAACAATGTGGAACGCGAGATAACCGAAAGTTTTATCGTCCGCATAAACTATTTGATGGACACTATAAGTGCTTTAATAGCATATTCTGCAAACCCGTAGCCTAGAAACGATTATTCCCTTATTTCGTGCTACAACACCCCCATAAAGTGAATAAGTAAGCCATCACCACCGAATAATGGAAAGTTACATCCCAGAAGAGTTTACGAGGCAGTCGAGTCACTGTCTCGAATTGCTCGTTTACGTTGTCTACCTTTTCATGTAGGTTTTCATGTATCCATGTTAGATAAACTGGATTGACAGTTTTCATGTATAATCCATGTTAGATAAACTGGATTGACAGTTTTCATGTATAATCCATGTTAGATAAACTGGATTGACAGTTTTCATGTATAATCCATGTTAGATAAACTGGATTGACAGTTTATTTGATTTCTGATATTTCAATGAGCGATGGTAGCCAATCGATATGTCCAGGCAATTTGTAGAACCAGACATTTTACAAACGACGATGTCTCATTATTTGTAAATTCGTCCTAGTACAAACGGCGTCGTCTGTTTGCAAAATGCAGAGTTTAATCTTTAGGCGCAATTCTACCAAACATAGTATTTTGCAAACAGACGAATGTTTATCAACAATATTCATGGTAAACCTAGCTAAGTTCCGTCACGGAACTTCTCTCATGGAACTACTGGGAACAAACGAACCTCTACCTACCTCTACCTCTACCTAGTTTTTGGGCGAAATTCTATCAAACATAGTAGTTATCAAACAGACGTATTTTTTATAAAAAGACAACGCCGTTTGTTAAATGACGAGTTCTAATAATTACCTGCGACAGATATACTAGTGCGACTTAAAATCCAACGATACCGGGTTCGGTCCTACGCTCCGCACCAAAGACTTTTCTAAGTTATAGATAGCTAGATAACTCTTTATTGCACTAAAAAACTTAAATTATAGCACATCAACAATTACCTTAAAATAGTACAATCGGCGGCCTTATACCAAGTAGCGATCTCTTCCAGTTATGTGCTGTTATTGATTAAAAGGAGTGAATCAGTCGTGTTAGAGACCCTCGAGCGGCCTAACACACTGAGGCCAGCTATACCGGAAACGACAAGCAAGCAAGCACAGCAAACATTATATAGATTTGATGTTTGTAATCGTAAAGTTATAAACACAGATTATATTTAGGGATGAATGATGGGGTATGCAGGAATTTTTATATAGTTTTTCAGTAAGTAAGCAGTTTTTTTCATCATTTTTACTATCACCTAAGTTTGTAAATGTAAAAAACTGAAGGTGACACTGTTAAAAAATAATAGTTGTGTATATTGTAGGAATGATGCAACTGTTTAGCTTCATAACAGGTTTATGACTGACCGCAGCGGGCCACAAAGCCTTTTGTACATCCTTGTGTATTTCAACAAATACACTACACTCTCTTATAATCTTGAAGCCTGGCAATATGTGAAATCATAATTTAGAAAAACTTCTTAGCCATCTTCTTCTTCCGGCTCTGCATTCTCCGGTTCGCCCAACCGTTCAACTTCCGGTTCCAGTGTATGGCTATCCGAATTAAATTCAGTGGCGGAGCACTTGGGCCTTATACCATCAGATTCAGTTAGTGGATTACTTCCTAGTTTACCACTAGCCTCATGCCATTAAAAGAAAGAAAGAAGAAATAATTTCATTTCTTGGCACAGATCACCACAACATATTAAAAAGTATTGGTATACTAAAAAAAGTATAAACAAAGGTGACATATTGTAGCTATAATAATTATCTATCTATACTTATAATAAAGCAATACGAACGAAAGTCTGTACAATGAAGATAATTTAATAAAAAAATGTCTAGGTTACATAAACTAAGCTACTGAACAAGAATATAACTTTTTTTTAAATCGTGTCTGTTTGTTTGATATTTTGTGAGTTTGTTTGTCTGTATAGTCTGTCAGTTATAGATAGCTATGATATATGCTGATAGCTTATGGTTTGACTTAGAAACTGGGGTTCTTGGTATCTCAATCCGATGTGTAGAAGCCGAGCAATCGATATAAATATTTTTGACGGCTGAAGGAATTTTGATCAAATGTTTGTATATTGGTTTGGTAGTATTTGTATTTTAGGTCCTGCAATAGCACATAGAGTACTTTTAACCACGAGAAATAACCACACGTGCAAAGCCGCCGGCATCAGCTAGTACTTTATAAAATTACAGATTATCCTGAAACAAACAATTCCACCTATTTTTTAGCTCGCAATACTTGCAATTTATTTTAAAACTAGGTAGGAATCTTTGCGTTTGAAATATAGCTCGTATCTATGCCAAATAGTTACTTAATTAAAATCTAAACATTTCTGTGCTGTCAAAAATCTTAAACATTTCAAACGCAAAACATAAATTCTCCCAGACAAAAGGGCCTTGTTCAAGTCATTTGCTGCTGGGACACAGGCCTTCTGTCACAGAAAGAGCATGGGCTATGCTGTCCAGTGCGAGTAGATATCACATGAATTTTGCGGTTATGTGACTTGCCGCGGGTTTCCTCACGTTTTTTTACTGCTTAGTTACTTCAGTGAAATCACTAAAGAATCTAAAGATACAAAAATGATGAATAGATGTTTACAAATGCTAATAATGAAACGCTTCTAGCTAACCGAAACCAAATGTTTCATTACAAAATGGCAGAAAAGCAAAATGGCCGCTGACGTCAGCAAGGTTTTCCGCCAAAACAAACCTCAAACGATCAAAGGATCTTCTATGTTTTATTGTTTCTTTTGAAGAAAAGCGCCTTTTGATGATTGGGATTTAAAATTAAACTTATTATTGACCAGGATTATTCGTTTTAAACGTCTTGAAGGCCGAAAGTTTTTAAATACATTCACAACCCGAATTGGGACAGAACGCAGCGCCTTTATAAGAATCACCATTATCATCGCTTTCCATCAAGTGAGATCGTGGTCAAACCATAGCATAGCCGAAATAATAAAAAAAAATATGAGAATATAGGTATCTAATTCAGGATTAATGCAGATAAACGATTTTACAATAACATAGTTTCGTGTCTGCGTTGTTATGAAACGTTTTCCGTGAACTTACCTATATGACTTCAAGATCTAAAAAGTTCAAGCTCCTCTTTTCTAGGATTCCCTGGTCTTTTTAACCTGACTGTAATAATAGTGAGGCTTTTTTTTGGTCTCCAATTGATGACGTCCCGGCTATCGCTTGTTATCCCGTCACCCCATTTTTGGTGTATAAACCCTATACTTAGTAACTACTTAATGCCACTTAAGAGGTTTTTCTAAACTGTTGATGACTATTATATCTCCAAAACGTCCAGCAGCCCGGCTTTGTGGTCCCCAGTTGATGACGTCACTGTTAGCCTTCCAGCCCAATAGTCTTGGTCTAAACCTGCTACCTAGTAAGCCTGATGAGGTGTTTCTAAACCTCTGTTGAGGTGTCTATTCTTGTATCTAAAGGTCACAGCGTGGCGGCCTTGCAGTCCAACCTTGCAAGTGACGTCACGGCCACCGCCCCTTGTTAGCTAAAAGCCCTATCAAAGAATACGAGGTTAATGGCAATGACAACAAACTAGGGATGGGACGCACTGTAATAGAGGGGCCCAGGCCTTGATCCCGTTTTGAACACGTTTGTAGTTTTTATGTGATTGGAATAACTTTGTTAATGGTGTCTGGAGATGGTGGAAACCAAACTTTCACAAATAACCTGGGACCATGTGGATGTAGTTATTTCAATTTCAAGCTCAAACATTTTTTTATTGATATGGGCTCTAATTTAATTAGACGAGAGACATTTATGAGAGTTAAGTTACTTTACCACTGAATTCGAAGACTCACAATAGTTTTTAAAATGTTTGTAAATCTTTTTGTAATTGACCGAGAAAAAGCGAGACAAATTGGCGTTCGTATTAACGTTTGTCTATTAACGATAACTTATGAACTATTTATTTTGATCAAAACTTCATGGAATTTGGATAATAGAATGCTTATGTTTGTAAAGAATACGCGAATCGGTTACGTGGTTGTTGAGATATCGGTATCTAAAAAACCCATAAGGCGGAGGGGATTAGTTACAATTTTAAGAACCAAAATCTCATGGTCGCGATTAGCATTAAAACCTATGGAGCAGTTTTTTGAAAAATCCCATTTAAATAAGATAGACACAATTTTTAAAGATAAAAACCTGAGTTACTCACTTATTGGATTGTTCCAACTATAGTTTCAACCACATTCGGTGGTCTTTCTCAAGGAGTGCAGAACGCTCGCGAAAATGTCTTGTCTCGGACTCACGATGTATAAAAACTACGTTAGTAGACAGAAATTGCTAAGAGTCAAATGATGACAATAAAGGAAGACCCATCTCCAATATGTTTTTAGATTTGTCTCGATGTCCCCTCCCTACCCAAACTCTTACTATAACGAGCGCGGGGATGCTCTAATTGACCATGATTGAAGTCTTTAGGAGGGCCAACTATATAAAGGCCAATTGCTTTTACCTAACAATTTAGCTTAGTGTTAGTGGGCCTAGGTGTGGCCGGGAAGGGCAAGACATTGTAGCAAGTCATCAAAGATAGTAGAGCGTGATTTGTTATTTTAATGCAATTGAACGGCAAACAGAACATCTTGGGTTGCCTATAAGAGTTGCAGTGCCTCCTACAACTTTGTATCATTCAAAATCTTGTTCGGCACTACACACATCACCCTGAGACATTGGTTATTATGTCTCTAATGTCATGAACATCTCACAAAGGTGTGGTACTCATATGGGCTGGTCTATCCACACCAATATATATTAAAGTGAAACGTTGTCTGTTTTTTTGGGGAGTTTTAACGCGATAGCGGCTGGACGTTTTTTTATGAAAATTTGTAAATAGGTACTGTACAATATAGAGACTAACAAATAGGATACTTTATATCCCGGAAAATAGTAAGTTTCCACGGGAAAGCTGGAAAATTATGATTACTCGCTGTAAGGAACAGTTGCATGGAAACGAAATAATAACAAGTCTGTCAAAAAGCATCAAGAGCGTTGGTGCTATACTATTGCATTGGTTTTTAATACTCGTATCCTAGAAGAAAATTGGATGCTTTTTTTCGCGATTATGTAAAGTCCGCGCGGACGAAGTCGTGGGCGAAAGCTAGTGTATAATATTTTAAGATTGTTTTTTTTAATAGTAGGTATATTATATTCGCTGTGTGGGCCCGGTCTAATAATAGGTCCATCCCTTCCCAACCTGCGAGGACTGTGAGAATCAGTTTAGGGAATGCGATCACCAAGAAGCTTGCCAACTATTATGGGAAGCCTAGGTTCAGCTGTGGACAACTTTTTGCCGACGATGATGCTGTTAGTTCACCGCACTTAGCAGCGTTTCTGTCTGAACTTTATTAATAAAATTAGAAATCAAAACAGAATTCAATCAAATGTCACATTGTTTAGCAACGCTTATTGATTACTTGTGCACTGGTTTTCCCGAATCCCATGGGTTTTCCACGTTCCAATCTGTCGATCGTTACT
This sequence comes from Alsophila aescularia, assembly GCA_946251855.1. NCBI lineage: Eukaryota > Metazoa > Arthropoda > Insecta > Lepidoptera > Geometridae > Alsophila > Alsophila aescularia. The sequence goes on from OX276376.1 coordinate 32,786,505, forward strand.
GGGAAATCAGGAAACCGACGGCGACGTCTGAACCAGACGCGAATACCATGTTCAGGGCTGGTTCGCAACTTCGCGTGCGATTCGCATGGGAATGTAGAGCGGCCAATATACAAATCTACTTTTCTATGTCCCTACATATTCCTAGTCATTATTTGGCTTATACGATATGCATATTCAAAATCTTTTATTTTTGACCTTGTCGGGTCCCATGAGTTTATGGTTTTTAAAAACGCTACAAGTAGTGTGAAAATTAAAGGGAATTAACAATAATTGACATCGTTAATCAGATTAAAACATACGCATAAAGTTGCACTTGACATACAAAACAAAGCAATGGCGCGAACAATAACACGCGGCATGAATGATTGGCGCCTCTGGTCTTTTTCAGTCTTTGAAATACAACCGGATAAAGTAAACAGGATCAGGGTTCCGCGTCTTAATTAGACATCGAATATATTCTGCATTTGCAAGACAGAGATCGCCGGTTCAACTTCCGACTTCAAATCAAAATATTTTTCGTTTTGAAATATTCACAACAATGATATTTGTAGCTGTTTTCATTTAAATCTTTAATGTTAAGGGTCTGGTTAAACGAAATAGCAAGTTTCTGTAACCCAATTGCGCGTGCGCAACACCACTAAACGCGTGTGCGCAAGCGGGTTACAGTTGACAGAAACTTATTTTTTCGGAACAATACAATTGTTGAACCGGTGTTTTAGCGATTAGGGCGTTTTCAGAATTGTAAAGGAGGAGGTTCTATTATCATGGATTTGTTTATATGTTATTAATAACCTAGTCTGTTGAAGAGTTTGAGTTAAAAAATATTTTCTGTCTGGCAGCTCTGAAACCTTTTCCGCTCTCCTGAGGAAATTCACACTTTTCCAACGAAATACGGAACCTTCGTGCAAGAACTTTATCACAAACATACCAATGGTCTGCACAAAAGATCATTAAAAAGTATTTCTGACATCAGGCAGTTTACATTACACTAAATTAAACGCATAATAAATGTAAAAACCAAATTAGAATGCTGTTGTTACAAAATAGTCAAGGTTATACTGATTTGCTGGAGATGCATACGGCAAACTAAACAGAATCAAGGCATGGGAAAGCGGAAGAGTATGTTATGTTTTTTTTGTATAATTTTTGCCTTGTTGGTAGGGCAATATAGTGACCCCACAGCTAGCTACCACTATCTGGAAATTTGTCGCCAAGCCTCGGGGAGTTTTGACAGCAGTCCTTGATTGCCAAGTCCCTGGTCCTAGCGTTTTTCCCTCCTTCGACCACATTGTCACTTGACATTAGGTTATGTCTAATGCTAGCCTATTACTAACCCCCTTACTTATAAAAAGTTATGCAATGGTTATGCAATGATTAAGAATTCCGCGCAGTACAATATTGTACTGCGCGGTTTTACTAATCATTACTTAATCATTGCATAACTTTTTATAAGTAAGGGGGTTCGTATATAAGTTGTATTATCGGTGGTTTACTTAGTTGGCAGCTGTAAAAAGATGTGTGGCGTTGTCTTATAACAAAGTATTTTTCCTACTTTGAATCAGAAAGAGCGACAGGAAAAATTCTCCAGGTAATACCAAACCTGGCTTGTGCCGATGATTCTTTTTTTTTCTTGGGCACTGGTTGAAACACAGAATTGGTAGAGAACAAAATATAATTATTATGTCTAAGAAACTTCCTCTGAATAGTGGTCACTTTTAGGCCTGATTCATAAGCTCAAAGTTAGTGAACGAGCTTTGGAGAGAGTTCTGCTATGGGACCTCTGCAGGGTACAATCCGGAATGTGGATAACCGCTAAAATCTAAAGTACCGACGCAACATAGTATAGCTATCCGAGAGTGGACATCTTCGAGCTGTGGCACATGAAAATACTTCTTTTTTCTTCTAAAATAGAACAAAATATTTGTAAGAAAAAAAACAATAAGTCGGACTTAACAAAATATTTGTAAGAAAAAAAACAATAAGTCGGACTTATTGTTTTTTTTCTTACAAATATTTTGTTCTATTTTAGAAGAAAAAAGAAGTATTTTCATGTGCCAGTTACAAAGCAGATAGGTAAAGAGATAATTTGGTATTTTTCGGGGACATCGACATTTCAACGAACTCTCTTTATTTGAGCGCAATCGAGAAAAACACTTCACATTTGCGACCAAATTACTTTCAGTACGAGTATAAACATACGTTTGCCCGCGGCTCTTCTCACGCAATCTTTTCAATAAGTTACAATTTATGATGTTATTTTCAGCACTTAATGTGTTAATGTTTTCTAAACTAGTAAATGACAAGACGAGCAGGCATTTCTCCTGATGGTACGCGCCAAGCCCGCCCATAACAAATTGCAGTGCCGAATTTGCAATAGCAACATTTTGAGCGGCATTTTGCAGCATTTTGTCAGACATTGGTGTTTTGTTCATTATGTTTGGTTGTATTTTTATGATATAATTTATTATACTTTCATTCAATTACTTGACGCTTTTGTAATTTTGGTTTTACATAGATAGATATTTTGATTAGTGTTTTTTTATTATTTCAATCTTCATTAGAGTATTGTATTTGCACTTTTTTTGTTATTTTGTCATCACAATCACTAATTTTCGTGTTTTAGTTGTAATTGGTGTTGACCAAATAAAACATAAATAGTTGAAGACACAGTTATGTTTGCTCTTGGTTTGCATATTACTGCTTGGCGATGGAATGTTCGGGAAACCAAATTCAAACTGGCATCAAAATCTGTCAAGTTCCTAAAATATGAACGACTATAAAGACAGACAGACCTATTTTCACTACCATAGCGGAAATAGATAAACTAAGCGATAAAATCAAGATTTCAGATAAAGCCAGCATGTTAGAGTTAATATTCACCAATAAAAAAAAAGAAGTCGGACGAAACCATTAAACTGAAATTTAAAATGAAATATAAAGTTGTGTGGTGTGAAAGTTTCCTCTCGTAATTTTTCATTAGCTGTTTTATTACTTTGAGTCTAGGAATATTTTACTTCACATTTCATAATGTTGATTTGGGTTAAATCTAAGGAATTATTATCCTCCCACACTGCAGCTATCGGTGTTTTTAATTTTTACTTTATCTTTGTAAGAAAATGTTTTATTATAAATTTGAATACACTCAAAGAAAAAAACTTTAAAATTATTATTTTTTGTGTTACCGATCTGGAGATTTTTTATCCAACTACGGTTATTCCTCTTGACTGGTCTAGACGTATTCAAGAATGTGTTCTTAAAGCGCGTCACAGACGACTAAGATACTATAATATTTTATCCTAGGATACAATATCGCTTGCCATACAATTTATATGAATCATCACAAACGGCGAAGATAATATATATTTGCATCTTACAGTATCTTAAGATATCGAGCGATATGAATTTTTTTAAAAGATGTCATCTTAATTTACGAAATATGTCGTAAAAGATACAAAATATATATTAATATACTATCTTAAGCTCCCAAACGAATGGACCGATTTTGATGCGGTTTTTTTCGAGAACCATCTCAATCATATCAGCTTTCGTACAGAAAGCTGATATGATTGAGATGGTTCTTAGATATATGGGGAGAGGGACGGGGGGAGGGGGGAGGTGAGAAAGAAGGGGGGGAGGTGAGTAAGAAGGGGGGGGAGGTGAGTAAGAAGGGGGGGAGGTGAGTAAGAGGGGGGGGGGGAGGTCAAAATCGTAGCTTCCAAACAAATGGACCGATTTAACTGCGGTTTTTTATGTTTGAAAGCTGAGGTAAACGAGATGGTTCTTAGCATACTGCAAGTCGTTGTTCTGTACAAATGCTCTCCCGCATGTTCGTATTTTGTTTCACTATATCTTTCTTAATCAAATTATGAATTTCGATAAAAGTTTCCTTCGACTTGTTAAAATAAGTTTTTTATTTATTATAGAAAGGTCTGCATAAAGATTAAATTCACCGCGGCTTTTTCTAAATTTAATGTGATTTTCTATCCAAATTGATCGCCTTTTACAGTGCGCTAATGCAATTTGCATATCAAATTCGAAATCAGTATTATCGTCTGATGAGCTATCTAATAAATCTAATAGTGAAACCGTATTACTCATATTTTATTATTCTGTATTTAGAAAGCGGTGAAGAAATACGTGTGGCACCTAGGACGGCCTGCGAGCGAATGAATAATTTCAATATATTATCGTATCTTAACCGTGTGTACCCTAAGAGACCCTAAGAGGCTATAATATTTTATATGCAGATATCTTAACATCAAATATTATAGTATCTTAATCGTCTGTGACGCTCTTTAAGCATTGTTTTAATTTCAGCACTGAATGATTCTTCGAATCAAAAAAACTAATGTAGATTAACTAAAAAAATAATGAACCAATATGGATGAAAAAACAGTAATCTCGATAAAAGTCCATTTAAAAAAACTTATTCTTTTAAGTAAATCCGTAGAAATAAGGATACAGAAAATTAAAACCATTATTAATTAAACCACTAATAAAAAAATACTTTACCAATTTTGATGAAATTTTAAAGACTACATACACTGAATGTCTGCCCTTTTAAATAAAATAGGATACATCGAAATCAGTTCGGGAATCCTGGAGATATGAGAAAATAAACTCATAAATATTAGTCTTCATAAAAATTAGTTTTTGATAAGAAACATGCTGAACCTATTTTGATATTGATTCCCCTATAAGGGAAAATCTTTATAAGCTGCTTGTTTATCTATAGTTTTTATCCTATTAATAAAATAAAATAAAATAATATGGAATCACGCTGAAGGTTTCTCAAATTAAAAAGTCTAAAGCCGTTAAGTAAGTACCTAATGTACTTACTTAACTAACAAGAAAGAAAACATTCAGACAATTTGAGAATCACACTCGTATATTTTAAGCAAAACCCTACCTTATTTGCACTCCAATAAAGTTCAATTCAATTGGCCGTAAATGTTTTATCTTGAACTATTTTACTTTAAAAATGTCGTCTCGTGTTAATGACAGAGTGAACTATTAATAATACCTAAAATAGCTTTCCTTGTCACATTTCGCTCCACTAATTACATATCTTTCGATAATCACCAATAAACTTTGTATGGACCGCCATCACGTCTTTCCCAGCGCTGGGCAAACAACCCATCAAACAGCTCGTAAACGGAGATGGATCGTTAACATCCGTTTTATGATCATAAAGTGCTAACACCAACAGGTTGGTTGATATCTTGTGCGACGTTGGATATGTTCAATTTACAAACATTTGGACTACCAGTTATGCGATTGCCAATCAGTAGTGTGCAAGTAATATATTTTCCTGTGTGAAGGGAACTGTAGGGAGTGAAATTACTTGGTTATTACAGGGGCGCTGTACAGTGCCGCGAAATGCAATCCAAATTGATTGTCTGCACAGTTGGCTGACCTTCAAATTTAAAATGATTTTGTGTTATTGTTACTAACACTAGTTAAGTTTACTTTGTTTTTACTATACCAAGGATTTTTGTTGTCGGAAAATAAATAAGTTGATTTGATTTAATTGTTTCTACTTAATTTCCATTATTTTATTTTACTTCACGTCCTCTTTCACAGTTTTCCTGCCCGTGACTTCGTACTTGCATACTAAATACAGTTTATCGCGAAAAAAGCATCCTATTTTCTTCCAGGATATTAAAAACCAATGCAATAGTAGGTATAGCACCCTTTGACCAATATAACAATGCTCTTGATGTACTTTGACAGATTTTTTATTTCGTTTCCTTGGCAACCACAGTCCATTTTGTGATAGCAACCGTTCCTTACAGTGAGTAATCAATATTTTCCAGATTTCCTGCGGAAACTTTCAATTTTCCAGATTTCCCGCGGATTTTTTTTCCAGGATAAAAAAGAATACTATGTTTTATTCTGGGGTATAAGTTGTCTCCATTCAAAATTTCATCAAAATCCGTCCAGTCGTTATCGCGTGAAAGCTCTCCAAACAAAAAAACAAATAAACAGACAACGTTTCACTTTTATATATTGGTATGGATGTGCAACCCGCGCTTAGACAAACGTAGTGTAGGCGCCCGTCGCCGCGTCGACGGCCGGCCCGGTGGAGAGACGACTTGCAAAAACGGCTGGCAGTGACATGAGGTGAGCTGAAGATCTGGCTCAGAGGAGTTTACAAGGAGAAGATGTCCAGCAGTGGACAAATAAAGGCTTATGATGGTGATAATGCTGATGATGATAAAGTTATAGATTTGTTAGTAAGTAAGTTTAGCCCAATAATTAAGTGTAGACCGATCCAACGATGGTCGACGCCGTAGAGAAGCACGCTGGTAGGACCTGGATCAGACTGGCTCAAACCAGAGATGAATAGCGTAAGAGGGAGGAGGCTTATGCCCTGAGGTGGGCGGAATAAGCTGCAAATGATGATGATGATGCAGTTTAGCCCTCACCTACAAGCTTGTAATGGATTTCGTCTTGACCTATCAAAATGCTTTTGGTAGACATATAGAGACCTGATGACATTGCAATATTTTTAATACTAGGTTCAAGCCACAATATCAAATCGCAAAATCAAAATCGCACAATGCAATATCATATCGGAACTCAAGTTGCAATAATACCGCGTTTAGACTCAGTTTGCTCAGCTAGGCGACTTCACAGATTGTTTTAAAAAATGTTTTAATTAAACTTATTGTTTTGAATTCTCAACAATTCTTATAAAGTAGTAAGTAACTAAAAGTCTGTACAATGAAGATAATAAAAAAATGTCTAGGTTACTTAAAATTACCAATTGAAAAAAAATAAAACTTTATTTTACGTGGTGTCTGTCTGTAAGTCCGTCTTTTCGGACATCACGTAAAAACTACTGGACCGGTTGCAATGCAATTTCAATGTTGCAGGTCTTGACTCAAAACTGGAGTACTATGTATCTCAATCCGATGAGTAGAAGCCGAGAAATCAATAAAAACTATGTGACGACTGAATGAAGAATTATGAAATAACTAGCTGGCTTCGCACGCATAGTCGTTTCTGCTATTCCAGGACCTATATACCAATATACCAACATTTGATCAAAATTCCTTCAGCCGTCAAAAATATTTTTATCGATTGCTCGGCTTCTACTCATCGGATTGAGATATAAAGTATCCCAGTTTTTAAGTCAAAACATAAGCTATTCAACAGTAAAAACAGCATCGCAATCGGTCCAGTAGTTTTTACGTGATGCGCGAACAAACAGACAGATACGTATTTTTAATATGTTGTATGCTTGTTCAGTAGCTTATTTTTCGTACCCTAGACCATTTCTTTTTTAATTATCTTCTTTGTACAGACTTTTTCGTTCCTATTGCTTTATTATAACAATAGATAGATAGATAGATAGATATAGATACATAGATAAAAAAATATATAATACATATATACATATATATATATATATATATATATATATATATATAATATTACATCCATGACTTGGAAGCAAACGTTTCTGCTCAACACACAAATGATTGCACCTTGCAGTATTCGAACCCGTGACGTTTGATTTAGTAACTAGGGTTACTAGCCACTAGACTAGACCAACCGGCCGTCTAATGAATAAAATGTTGTTATGTTGTATTTTTGTACTAGATGTGCCCGCGGCTTCACACGGGTTTCATTTCTCCAAGACCTAAAATGCCAAAATACCAACATTAGATCAAAATTTCTTCAGCCGTTAAAAATATTTTTATTGAGTGCTTGGCATAATCGGATTAAGATACTAATTACAGCAGTTTTTAATTTAAGTTCTAAGCTATCCAACAGTGAAAACTGCATAGCAATCGGTATAGTAGTTTTTACGTGATTCTCGAACAAACAAACATACAGACAGACATACATGTTTTAAATAAAAGTTGTATTCTTGTTCAGCAGCTTAGTTTAAGTACCCTAGACCATATTTTTCTTTATCTTCTTTGTTCAGACTTTTTCGTACTTATTGCTTTATTATATGTATAGATTATTCAAAATTAATATAGCTTTGGACCCGTATGCCGCAAAAACCCTTTATTTGTTCGGGATAAAAAGTATCCTCAATTTTATCCCATCATATAAACTATGACTGTATCAAGTTGCATGAAAATCCGTCCAGTTGTTACAGCGTGATACGTGTTCTTTTAAATAACTTTCAACCAATATCCTGCGAGGACCCTTTAATTTTTAGGATGAAAAGTATCTAATATCCTACCTCGTAGTATGAACTCAAATCATACCAAGTTTCAGTTGAATTCATTCAGTAGTTTCGGCGTAATGCGCGGTTAATATACAGACAGACAAAAAAAATACTGTTTTGGCTTTAGTATCGAATATGCGATTAGAGTACCCTCCAAAATATTATTTATAACTTTAAAATTAACATTATTTTGGACTCCAATTCCGCAGGAACCTTTTATTTTTTCGGGATAAAAAGTATTCTCAATTTTAACCTATTATATAACATAAGACATTGCATCAAAATCCATCCAGGCAGGAGTTTCAGCGTGGTACTTGTTCTTTTAAATAACTTTCAATAAATTATAGTTTTTATATTTCAATAAATAATAATAAAATTTTAGGGTTGTAAAGTATCCTATGTCCTACCTCGTAGTATGAACTCAAATCATACTAAGTTTTATTTGAATTTATTCAGTAGTTTCGGCGTAATACAAGGCCAAGATACAGACAGATAGATAGAAAAACATAAATAAAAAAAAATACAGTTTTTGTATTAATATCGAATACAGAGTAACCTCCAAAAAAAAAAACTATTTATCTTCAATGTCTGTACATTGAATTGGACCCGTTACAGTTTTATTATAAGTACATGTATAGATAGATAGATAGATATTGTGGTACTTTTGTTATTGGACTGCGGGCGAGACTGCTATATTTAAAATTAACAAGGGAAACCAAGTTAACCAGAAATTCAAACAACACATAAAACGTTAACCATTTGAATCTTTGGGCTATTTACTTTAAATTTTCCTCAATACCTCTAACCAGGCGAGTCAACAAACAAGGCTATCATTGTGTTTCATCACGTGATCACCTAAAGATATTCTCTGGCGTTAGACCAACTTATCCCTTGTTGTTAACGGTTCTTCAAATGACGCATTGTTAACAATACTGTAAAGATTGATGTTTACAGACAGCCGTAACAGTTCCCAATTATCAAAGCGTGAGGAGCAATGCTGGCAGTAAGGATAATACCATCACTATTGCATTATCATTGTATCGTACCACCAAACTATCTTCACAAAATGCAATCATCTACAAAACAGATCGGAGACGCGTGAAGCGAAGGGTCAAATATTTGCAGTGCAGGTTGCCAGTGAATTTTTAAATACCATACACATTTTTGTTGTGGCTTGCCATACTTATGCCAGGCCACAACAAAAACCCAAAACTACCTAAACTTCCGCCATTTTAAAAGAAAGAGCTCGATATCTTGGTCATTAAATGATGCTAAGGTCAATCGACAGGGAAAATTAATGGAAACAAAATGTGTTCCATAAAAATCGACTTACTGCAAGAAGGTTTAAAACATGATGTACTATCATCTAAGTAAGAGAAAAAAACACTACTGCAATGCCAAAAAAGGAACATTTGAAAAAAAAATTGCCTGTCACTCGAGATGGTATAAAGATTATAACGATACCCCATGCATTCAAATATATTAAGGCATTTAAAAGTTACGGTAAAACAAATAAACTCACATACATTACATAATACATACATGAACTCTGAAAACATTACACTCCTTAGACGACGTATAGACCACACCGCCAATGACAGCTGCGTATATGAAAGTGTGTGAGTGGATAATATGTATTTAATTCATAATATCATGACAAAAGACCGCATTATTTTTGATTTTTTGATTAACACGACTAACAAGATCGAGATCTTGCTGCAATGTGGCGCCGATCGGCATAACATGGTGTAAGTGTGTGCGTGAGGCTTGTGCGTACGAGTGCATCGGTTTTAGGTGCTTCACTTTCACTTTGGCAGTGTGGAATCCGTCTTTTTGAACACATTCTCGCTTTAGTGATATACTTTCTGAGATATTTAGATTCAAAAGTATTAATTTCATAGGACAAGTTATATTTAAAGTGGTGCTCTGACCGAGACAGAACAAATAGAACAGAACAGAACAGAACAGAACAGATACACAAACTAAATATTTCAGAAAGTATTTTGCGTACTGTCAGTCATTCTACTAGAGCGACCTGTGGTCCTAAACAACGAGCTTACAACGCTCGGTGCATTATAACAACGCTTTCAGAGCACTATGGGATGGCGTTACATCGCATCCGGAATGTTCGCGGAAGCACGCGTAGACGGCTTTAACACAATTATGCGGAAAAATGTCGCCTTAATGTTCTACGAAGTAGCTCCAACAGTGTTCTGAAAATAATTGCATCTCGCTTCGACTGTCCCATCTAGATATATTGGATGGACATAGTCACGGGCAGAACCAGATAGAAATTAGACACTGTATTACCAACATAAGTTTTAGATATGATATTGTTATCACGAAAGTTAAGGATTTTCCTTCGTTTTGTTAGGGGTACCTCAATAGGAACAATGAAACCCTTATAGGATCACTTTGTTGTCGTCCGTCTGTCTGTCTGTCCAGACCTTTTTTCTCAGATATGTGTGGAGAATCAAGTCTGCAATCCCTGGGAGCTGTGTAAAAATAAATCTTCTAAATCAACGCAACGTAAAGATATACGGCCGTTTATGCCATATTAAATATCTAAAGCAGTATATGTCATATTGTCACGAGGCGGTCCTAGGGTTTGTTCCACTAGCCCAGGGACCTACCAAACCTCAGTGGACAATATAAAAGTACAGGAACAATTAGGAGCACTCGGAGATATTCATAAACAGAGATCTTGCACTCGACTATTCTATTCATTCTTCTCCCAATTTAATAAATTTGGTAAGAGTGTACCCTTGGGGCTCTAGTATTGTTCTTATCACAGACTTTTCGTGCTTCAATAATACGGATCAAAACAACCACGAACGAAAGTACTATCATTTATATTTAAAGGACTCCAGATGTAATAAACTTATTTAGGTACATATTTTATAACGTATTATTTCGTAAAAAAAACAGTTTTAGCTAATCCAATGACAATGTGGGAATGACAGGTTATTTGAATTTAGAATTAATATAGACAAACTATCAAAAAGATATGATTATAATTAAAGAGGTTTGACATCGTCACAATATTTTGACACTCGCAAGGGAATTAAAATCTATAGGGTACTTCCCGTTGACATAGAATCATGGAATTTTGGCAACAAACAATTTCTTAAGGCACAAGTACAGGAAAATTCCAAAAACCGTAAATTGTTTAGTTAAATACGAAAAAATATGTCTTTTAGACTCGATTCCCGTGATGGATGAACTATTTACACACTTAAAAGTTTTTACGGAACCATCGGTGCGCGAGTCCCACTCACACTTGGCCTGTTTTTTATTATCATTAATTGTCATCTAAAATTCTAAAACAACAATTTCAAAAGGATGTTAGATCCATCTCAGTGGACCCGTATTGTGGAATGTTCAATACTCTGGCGCTCTGGTACCTATACTGACATTAAACGTCTACGTAGACTTGGCTCCTCTGATAACTCCCCTGAGGGAGACAAGGAGATTCTCCTTGTCTTCCCCGGAAGACAAGACCCGGGGCGGGGAGACAAAATAATCGGGGAATTAGCTGCCCCGGTGTCTCCAAAGAGTTTATGCTTGTGATGTTGTGTCAAATTCCACACAAAAAACCCTTCAGATCTATCACGAGTTTTCTTCTTCGTATCTATGTTTACTATTATGCCTTGACTATAGTGGTTAAGCATCGTGGTTACCCGATTAGCTAGCTCGACTGCAGAGTACGCTTGATGATTTTAAAATCATAGGGATTGATGTACAACCCCTTTTGCCCCAGCTCCTGCCTCGCACCTCATCCAATATAGTGTTGCATGATTTGTTTTCACATGATATGACCAAGTGTTCGATGTGACCGTGTATGTCCACGACCATACAAATTTGGATAGCTCACTGAAATAGATTACAAGTGTAGAATACCCGCTGCACAGATGCTCTGCCGAAAGTGTAAAGTCCAAAGCTTTAGTGTGCCACAACAACAACAACACACGGTCTTAAAATAGCCGTCACATATTAGAATATGTCAAACGGTGACATTATGAGAAGAACGATGACAAAATTAGCAATATTCCATTTTTTATGATTCTAACACGTGGGATGGTGAACGACGGAATGATTATGACCTGACATGACTCCTGTGGAAGTGAATCTGAATTTTTTACTCCAAATATTGGATATATGCGCGAATACTCGCTCAGATCTTCCTTCTTTGCACCACAGCGTGCTTCTTATGTGTCAATATGGCAGAGTCAATATAATTTGGCACCAAGGACAAACATCCTAAATTATCGAATCGTCGCCAAATTGGATCATACTGATTTTTATAGTGTCAAATCGTAATCAACAGGAATCAAATTGAGCTGTGATGTTTTGGCTTTGGTTTTGAATCAACCATCAACTTGACCTTTGACTTTTCCTTACACAACCGTAAAACCAGAGCCAGCTAATCCGTCAGGCCAGGCACAAATTAGATTTAGGTATTGGTACTCACGATAAATCCAATTAATTGCGGCGCCGCCACGCCGCAAGCCCAGGCGACAGCCGGCCCACAGTGTAACATGGCACTGTCTTATGGGATATTGATTTAGGATGGACATGACTTTTTGGGGTATTGTTCTATAGTCAGATATGAGATTTTGTTCACAATCAACATGCTTTTTTGTAGAACAGAGCAAAACAAATTGTTATGTCTGTATCTTTTAATTAGGTATTTTTACACCACGATTAGTGTTTTGCATTAATAATAATGTAGAGATTGGCATTTTCGAGTACCTTGAGGGTTGAAATGAAGCTAGTCCATGGCATTTTGAGTAATTTTTCGCAGTATCAATGTCTAATAGATATTCCAGAACTTAAACAGAACAGAACGCTTGAGCAGAACGCTTCGCTCTTGAGTCGAACTTTCCATTTATAACGATATTTTGCTAGATGGACCTTCTGTTGTAAATGGGTGCAGCAGACGAGGTCTCGCAAATATACTTGACAACCTTGTGAAATGTGGATTTTACCTGTCCAATAATTCTACACTTTACTTCCTCTCTGTGACTCAAGTGTCACCAAGGTAAGTTTATTACATTTTGATACTCCTATTTAAGGAGAGCATGTAAGAACTTCAACATATTGAGTAAGCGTCTCGATATCGATCTCAAGTCACGCATCGGCTAGACAGCGGTTAAGCAGAGAACTTTTTGACCACCACATGTTTTCGTTACCTTTTAACTTTTAATTTAATTGATTGATAATTATGTGGGTTTCTATTTCATAAGCCTATATTTGTCCATTGCTGGACGTAGACCTTCTTCATTGTACGTATATGAGATCGGACTTCGGCTCTCTTCAGTTTCAGGTTTCTATTTTGTTACAGTTCATTTATAGCTATATAGTATCACTATCCGTGAGGGCTTTTTAATGGCATCCTGTAATTATTAACGTGCTATTCATGTAAGTTTAATGCTGGTAGTCTTCCAATGAAATAAATAAAAAGGGAACAAGATGTTTGAATTTAAATGCCGCTTTCTATTGCCTTCACCTATATTACCTCTATCTAAGCCAAATTACCATAAGAATAAGCATATGGGGCTATTAATTCCTTTTCCCTACCAATTTCAATTGACCGTTGATATAAAGGATTAAACAAGATTAAAAAAAAACTACTACGGTTGGGTAAAAAATAGCCTTGCGATGAAGAGGAATCGATTTCAAAATCAGACCAATAGGGGCGACGCTGTGGTGGAACATCCACCATGCAAACATACATACATACATACATACATACATACATACATACATACATAGACTGTTAAACTCATTACCCTTCATTTACTGCACCGTAGTCGGGTAAAAAAAGACTCGTAATTCCAACATTAATATGTATATCACCAGTTTGAAACTGGCTCAAACCGATTCACAAAACGATCAGTAGTGTATCGATCATAAACAGACGCGAGCAAAACAATCCGCACGCGAATGAGACGCGCTTGAACCATAGGTACTTGAAACTATTGAGGCTCGTTACGAGCAAGTGCTATCAATATCGACACAATCGATTCGAAATCAATGAAATGTTATGGCCTTTGGTTGTTGACTTTGAATGCTTATTACGGTGTCAGAATGCGGGTGGTACTTGTGCATTATTGTGCACGTAATAGCTTTGAAATAATGTGAAGATGAATTTGTAATTCTTCTTTCTCACAAAGGTAACCGGCTAGTACCATCAGCCGCTTTCTTGCTTTTAACCAGGCGACAAGGGTTTTATAGAATAAAGTTTATAAAATTCAGGTTTTTTTTTTGTTTATACATACACATTACATGTACAGTAACTTCTCTACTACAGTGAAAAAAATGTAGTCACCTAAGTACCTTGCCCTGAACTAGGTTTTGGAAGTTTTACTGTTTTAAAAAAATAAAATATGGTCCTGTTTGGTACATTGCCTGGTACACGCTTTTATTGGGTCGACCTGTAACTATGTAATGGAATCTAAGAAACAGAATTTCACCCACTTCTATGATATCCATTTGATGACCATCTAAGCATGGCATAAGTATAACTAATTTTTCGCCAAATTTAAAAAAGCTTGAATTCTTAGACGTAAGTAAATGAAAATACGGTCAATCGATAGCGAAAATTATAAGAAACAAAGTGTTCCATTAAATAGCTGATATAATTACTTTCTAAGATATTAGGGTTATTTTTTTTTCAAATTTCACGACAATAAATTAATTTGTAGTCCAACTATGGGATGGCGCAGCTTAGATAGTAGTCTGCGACTTTAATTACATCGTACAGTTATGTTGCGGTGGTTTCCTAAAAATAAGATGCACGTGACCCTAACGCGCATAAAACACTTTTTTTTAAACCTTAATATCTCAGAAAGTGAACCAAAATAAATATAAATAAAATATTAAAATAATAGTAAGTGAACTATTTTCAAAATCGCGGATGTTTAGACATGACCACACCCCGGACACTTGACTAGATCTAGAAACAAAAGGCGCGTTTTATCTACCTATTACACAGACACTACACATGTCATTTCTGTCGCAATTGTTTGCGTGAAGTCTAAGGTTGTCCTTCGACCAATATATACCAATATTATAGTAATATAAAAGTGAAACGTTGTCTGTTTGTTTGTTTGGGGTGCTTTCACGTGATAACGGCTGGACGGATTTTAATGAAATTTGGAATGAAGATAGCTTATACCCTAGAATAAAACATAGAATACATTTTATTCCGGAAAATTGAAAGTTTTCATGGGAAAACAGGAAAATGTTGATTACTCGCTGTGAGGAACGGTTGCCATGGAAACGAAATAACAAGTCTGTCAAAAACCATCAAGAGCATTGGTACTATACCTACATTTGCATTGGTTTTTGATATCCTAGAAGAACATAGGATGTTTTTTTCGCGATAAACAGTAGTCCGCGCGGACAAAGTCGCGGGTGGGCAAGTTAGTATAACATAAAATTGGTCGAAGGTTGTCACTGTATACGCGTGCCAGTGAGACAGTTAAAGTTTTTGCAACCGAAAATATTCAGATTTGATGTAATAAATTACGTTTTTTGAATAGAGTTAAGAAAATAACATTAAAAAAAATGAAAAAAAATGCTGAGATGAAGTACCTTCCTATCTCAAGAATGACAATTATTATGGGTTACCAAGAATAAATTATCTTATTTTATCCCTAAATTATCTTTAAAAGCTCTTATCCTTGTCACGTTTACTTCACAAACAGCCGTAAACATCACAAGAATACCATATTTTCAACCGGAGTAAGTTAATTTAAAAACATTTAATTAAGAGCTTTTATGCAGTAGCCATGTCATGATCAATTTTAGAACGGACTATCAAAATGAAATGCGTACACAAAATTTCGTGTATGTTCTTTTAACCGTTGAGGAGTTCCCTAGTTAGGAGCCAACCCAGAGTGCGGCAGCCATGTAATGGTAAAACTTCAAACCGGCTATCATAACAAAATGCGAACACAAAATTTCGTGACTGTTGACCCCCGTTGAAGAGTTCCTTGCCGTGTGGCGCTCAAGTCAGCTCCTCGACAGCTCAGAAGCGGTGGTTAGCTGAGGATGCCCCGATTTTGGGGACACAGTGTCCATTCTATAGATTCTATACATAGTATTATTAGGTGTTCTGTGATATGACATTAAGGTTAGGTACATCATAGACAACTGCACATTACTCCATACTCTAGACAGGCTCTTGACGAACGTCGCAATGAGTGCATTTGATTATCGCCCATTTTCGCGCTGATAGCAGTAGTTTGACCGTAGTGATAGCAGTAGTTTGACCGTAGTGATAGCAGTAGTTTGACCGTAGTGAGCGTCCACGGTACTAACCTAATTGTACCAATTTGAATCGGCACAAACGAAAATACGGCAGAGCCTATCCATAGAGATCAGTGGGTTACATGCTCTATGCAATTAAGTACCTAATTCCGATTACAATACAATACAATAAGTGTGTAATTATGTTATGTACCTACATCGCATTAATTTTGGGTACATTAATTATTATGCTAATTTTAAAGGAGTGAAAGTGAAGTCAGTATACCTATTTCTTTAACAAGCACATATTAATAATGTATATAAACCCTGACCCCCTCCCCCCAACCCCTATCACCCCAACCACATCAAAATCGGTCCATTCGTTTGGGAGCTACGATCCTCACCCCCCGTTCCCTCCTCCCTTCATAGCAAATCACCATCTCGTTCACATCAGCTTTCAAACAGAAAAAAAACGCATCAAAATTGGTCCATTCGTTTTGGAGCTACGATACCACAGACAGATACATGGAAACACACCCTACACCTATAACACCCCTCTCTATGAAGTTCGGGGGTTAAAAAGTATCTTAATACCCCGAACGAAAGACATTCATGTGACGTACGCAGGGACACTGAACAGTTCGCCACAAAAAAACAGGAAAACACCATATTTTCTAAAAACTTGTGAAAATTGTACTATTATTTATTCTGTGCCTCGATTCCAAATGGCATCAAATCAGTATAAGGACGAAGCAAAGTCATTGTCAACTCTTTTTTCTGTTCCAGGATACGGCTGCTTCCAATGGCTGCTCCTGATGTCATGCGGTGCTGTGTACGCCGTGTGTGCCCTCAGCACGACCACGCTGAGCTTCGTGCTGCCAGCAGCGGAGTATGACTTCGCACTGTCTTCCAGTGACAAAGGCAAACTTACTGCCACACCGCTTATTGGTAAGATCCTCGGAGTTATATGGATGTGTTCTACTTGAAAAACTCACTTCTGGTTCCCTTCACCAGGGCCCCAAGTCTGTTGATTGATAAATAGCCTTGCCTCTGCGATACCTCTGCCATTGGACTGTCTCTACCGTCAAAAGAACTCTGCTTAATCAAGTACACCATCGCACTTTTATAGCAAAAGCAACGCAGTAGCACGGTTGTGCTACGGCTTTCGAAAAGCCCTTGAGTATTGCTACTGAAATAAAATTGATAATAGCTATCAATCAAGCATCAGCGTCAAACATCATTATTGTGGTTTACTAGTCAAAATCTATCGATAGCAGCTATCAGCTAAATAGCGAGCAGACTACGAACATCGAAAAAAAAAACGACTTGCGTCATCGCTGTTTAATGGCTAACAGACTTGGGGCCCTCACATTCAGTTCTCTAGTCCACCTTTCTATCCTATTATGAGTTAATAACTGACAGCAGCACTCAGGGTTGCTAAGAGGATATACTAAATCAGCCTCTACGCCAAGCAGTAGTGTGCAAATATTACTGTGTTCCGGTTGAAGGGCAATGTTTCCAGCGAAATAACTGGGCATGTAAGGCTTAAAAACGAATTTAAGGAACCATTAACGACATAGATCTCCGAGTGTTGAAGTGAGAAACTTACAAGGTAATCTTTTTCTCAATAAGACTTGCAGACTGTATGTCAAATCTGTGCCAGTGTTTCTATCAGATTAAAATAAAAAGTAATATTAGCAATTTACGTCTGCTCGCACTACGCAAACAATATCCTGTATATTGTTTGCGTAGTTAATAGCCTATCTATGTTTTTACACGACTGCCCAAAAAAGGAGGGTAATGTTTTTAGGTTTCATGTATGTATGTGTGTTTCTTTATTCCACCATAACTTTTATATGCATGAATACATTTGGATGTACGGGGTATCGTACATCGTTCGAATCCTTAAATCATCCAGAGTGAAAAAAGCTCATTTTTTTAAATTACTTGTTTTAGCAGGTCAGTCGTGTTTTAATTTTACGTGACTGCTCAAAAAAGGAGCGTAATTTTTATAAGTCAATATTTTTTTTGAAAATACATGATTTTTGAAAATGTATGTGAGTTTCTTTATTTCTGTATATTTACAACTTCAGCAACTTCTTTAAATAACCCTCCGCAGTCGGATAAAAATAGCAACAAGGCTTGTTTCGCAGGAATGTGCGTGGGTTCTTACTTTTGGGGAAACCTGGCTGATGCCCGTGGCAGGAAGAAGGCCATCATCGGAGCCCTACTTCTGGACGCGTTGGCCGCCTTCCTCTCCAGCGTCGTCCAGTCTTTCCCTGCATTCTTGGCTTGCAGGTACCTAATCAGTCATAATATAAGTATCAATATGGGATGCTCAAAGTTCTTGTTTATTAACTCCGATGGCTACAATGGATGAGCCATTATTGTATAAACGACGCAACTCAAGAATAACAAAAAACATACCCGAATGTTATAGACGAAATAATATCGTCCCTGCAGATCAAAGACGATTCAGCACGGTCAAAGATGTATGTAGCAGTGAATACATCCAAATTATTAAAAAAAACGAGCGAGCCTTACAGTAGTCGCACATGATGTGTAACATCTCTCATCTCGATTTACATTGTCACTCTTTTCTCGAAATCACTTCCATAGATTGCAATTCGGTGTCGTTTAGAGGTTTTCCAGGGTGCTTATAAAGAAAATGACATGTTTTTTTTTAACCCATCCCGCACCCATCACACATCTGTGCCGCACTTGTCCCACACCAGTCCCAACATTTACCGCACCCATCTCGCACCTGACCCGCACCATTCCTGCTACCATCCCGGACACGTTCCGCACCATTCTCGCACTCGTCCTGCACCAATAACGCACTCGCCATTCACCTTTCCCAAACCATTCCCGCAACCATTCCGCACACGACAATTACACGTCCCGCACCAATCCCGCACTCGTCCCGCACCTGTCCCGCACCATTTCCGCAACCATCCCGCACTGATCCCGCACACGACCCGCACCGTTCCCGCAACCATCCCGCACTAGTCCAATTCAGCAGTTTTTACGTGAAGCGAAACCAAATAGATAGATACCATATTTATAAATGTTATATTCTTGTTCAGTATATATGTTATTTAAATTTTCTAGAACAATTTTATTTTAATTATTATTTGTATGTTTAGACTTTTCGCTACACACTGCTTTATTATATGTGTAGGTATGTGAAGTAATGGGATTTGTTATGGTATGTCAAACACAAAGATTCAATCCTCGCGTTGCAATTCTATGCACCACCATTAATTTGTTACTCTCACAAATTTAATAGACCAACGTTTGAAAAAGTCTAATTAAACTACAATGTAAAAATAAAAACTGCAAGCGCTCAATTGTTATTTTTGTTTAGTCTAGAAATTTTGCCGAGTTTTAATTTACTCTTGGCATCATCACTGCAGTGCTAGAAATACTAGTGCACAAAGTGGTGATAAAGTTTACTTTTTATCTAGTTCTTCTGGCTATGTGGAGCATTATCACAAAAGTAAAACAAATAAAACCGGATAAATTAGTAACGCTTAAAGATCACAAACTTAATCAAGTCCCCATTTGCTTTTTCTGCATAATATTATGAGTATAAGAAATCACTGTTTATGAAAACTGTCCTCCCTTCCTTGTTGATGTGTAAATCTTTCCTCTTGCTTTCCGGAAATCTATGGGAGAGTTTTCGTGAGATGCGTAATAGTGACACATGAACGCGCGCGGTGCTAGAGTTAAATTCGAGCCTAGCGATGTTAACACAGAGCTTCGGGTGTCATATTACTGTTATATATGATAAAACAGAGCTTGATGTTACACATCATATGTGACTATTGTAATGCTCACATGTTTTTGATGTGTTACAACTTTCCTGGAATCTATGATAGTGATTTCGTGAAAAGCGTAACCAATTTGTAACAGGAAGCCGGCAAAGCGCGCGCTATTTGATTTGACCAATGAGCGCGCGCGGTGCTGTCAAGCTAGAAGCCATCACATTCAGTCGGATATAGAACTCCGGTACTTCAGATTAGAAGCGGAGCGTTTGCAAGCTGAGCTATCCAGACATAAGAATTTCTGAAGAAAAGTAAGATCAACAGATGATGTAGTTGCTGATTGATTAATGAGCGCGCGCGGTGCTAGAGTATGTTAATGTTGCTTAGTACCAAGGTGAGATGTCAGATGTTATACATCATATGCGACTACTGTACTCATCGAGGCACAATCGTTTTACCCTTCATTTAGCCTCAGGATTTTAAAAATAAAGTCCTGTAACTTCTTGGTTAGTGCATTCTCCTTTGAAATTTTCTGATCTTGAAGGAAGGAAAGGTTTTAGCTCATTCTGCTGATCTGAGTCACGAACTAATTAAGTTTTTAACTTTCAACATACATACGTTCAAAGTGAAACATTGTAGTGACTGTAATTTTTAACTGCTATTCATTTCGAGTTCAATTTCTTCCATTCCCGACGTAACTATTCGTTGTAGACTTGGTGATCTTCCAGGTTCTTCTCGGGATTTGGCATCATAGGGGCCACGGGGCTGGTGTTCCCGTACTTTGGAGACTTCCTCTCTGTGAGGCATCGAGACGTGATGCTCTGCAGGCTGGAGGTGTTCTGGACTTTGGGAACAATCTTGCTTCCAGGTATGTGTTATCTTTTATGAAAATCAGAACTGTTTGATGATATGTTTAACATTGTCTATGTTACTAGTTCCTATACTCCTAGGTAAATAAACACAGTTTTCAGGCTGAAGTTTGGAGTTATCCTTTTCGAAGTTATCGTCCCATTGAAAAGAAAATTAAAGAGTATGCTATGCCGTATCAATAATGATACAAAGTGAAGTAGGTACTTACAGTGAATTCTTATCAGGAAACTCGCCAGCCTGCCAAATAATTATTCCACCATCTTATATTTTCCAATCAATGTCTATCACATTGTGGTCCCCACCCACAACACGGCATCAAATTCGCATGGCGGTGCCAATTCGTTAGGAGCTATCTCTGACCTTCGCAAGCCACCGACACGTCTAAAGGTCAATCTTCTTTTGTTTTCCGTATTCGTTGTTATCTTCCCGTAGAAAATCGTAATCTTTGGACTAGCATTGGCTGGTGAATATAAGTGGGTCAGGTGAAATTAGAAGTTGAATTGATGGAATTCCGGAAAATAATAGGCACATTCTCTGGCTGATGTCAAGGCTCCGAAGTTATTTCATCGTTAACTGTGATGGTTTCTACATGTAGATTGCTTTTATGATCATTGATTTTATGATCAATTCCATATTTTATACCTACAAATAGGTATAGAACTCTTTTGTAAAGTTTACTATTTTCATAATGGCGATGGTGGGTATTATTTCGTGATGGTGGTCTCGTATCTGCCTGAATAACTACCATCAAGAAGATAATCTGACACCAAATTCTTTTTCGGGGTGGGCCGGCATCAGTCCTTGACAACCAGTTTCATAATAAGCTTCGCATGTTTACGATGTTCAACCAAAACGTCACTTAACACCAGAAGATAGTAATCAAACTCAAGACTCTGTACAACAAAAGCTATTTTCTTAATTACAGTCAAGATCTGCTTCTTTCAGGCATCGCGTTTCTCATCATCAGAGACCCTCGCTTCAATATTACTAGCGTTGGCGCTGACTTCCAATACACTTCCTGGCGAGTCTTTGTGGCTGCTTGTGGCATACCGAGTCTCGTGGTGGTGTTGCTTGTGTTTCCGTTCCCGGAAAGTCCAAGATACCTTCTGCACGCAAACAGGACTGACGAGGCACTAAAGGTCTTGAAGAAGATTTTTGTGGTGAACTCTAGGCTGAAAGAAAAGGACTTTCCTGTAAGTTTGAAGCCATCCTTCTAAACACTTTTAGTTACCTACCTGATGGAAATGATTCTAAGGTGAACTTTTCAACCAGGATTGCTATTAATGTCACCGATATAATTTTTAGTAGCTTAGGATAAAAAGTATCGAGCATTGCCAGAGTTACGGGAAACATACTCGTAGTCTACTTGTTTTTGGAATAACAGTATTTACGGCCTACCAAAATGGAAGTAATAAATTTAATACTACGCCGTTATTTTCTAGGTGGAATCCATGATTAGTGCAACAGACGGTGATGAAGAAGAAATTGTCACCGCAGATAACAACGCCAACGAGACCAAAGCGCCTTTGACGTGGAACCAGCGATGGGAGAATTTTTGGAACCGTAAGAAGATGCTGACCACCCCACCATATATTGGTCTATTGGTGCTGTGCTGCTTTGTCGATTTCGGTCTCATGTTCAGGTAAAATTTTAAAAAATTGACACCGAAAAATCTAGCTTCGGAGACTTGAAATTAGGGTGGGTTCCCAACGAGTCATTTGAGATCCTGTCACAGTGTGATTCGTTGGGATTTTTCTTCCAACGAGTCACTCTAGTGTAATAGTGTGACCAGATAGGAGAAAATTCCAAAAAAAAGTAGTAGAAGTCTTCTCAAAAAAAAGTAGCAACGAGTAACTCGATGGGAGAAAAAACTAATCGAGTCATATCAATTTATTGTCCTAGACGAAAAATACTTTTAATTTTATTTTTTACCTACCTAGTTTTTTTATAATATTTAAACTATCAAAAGTAGTAAATAGTTTTTATGAAAAAAAGTGCTTTGCTGGAATTAAATATGTATACTTGTATAGCGAGTACAAAATCAGTAGTTAGATGACTAGGGTCACGTTTCTCATTCAAGAACCATAAAAATAAATTTCGCTGCAAAAATAGATGGCACTGCAACTGTTATGGCCAGGCGTGACGGTTCCCATCAGGCGAGCGATCTGTCTGACTCGTCAATCAAAGGAATAAAAAGTAACAACAGTTTTTATAGCCGTGTGGACCCAGCTTAATAATCCAGCCCTACTTATCCCGCGGTCCTCATACTGTCCTAAGACTAGCAAAGGGAAGTCAGGAAATGGGCAGCAGCACTATCCTGTATAAGCATCAACATCTACTGCAGAACATCATAGGCCTCCCCCCTAATGTGGTGAGGCCTATGTTCAGCAGTGGACTCCTTGGGGCTAATGATTATGATGAACAGTTATTAACAAAAATTCGTTAAAATGAGTACGTTTGAGCAGTAATAGGAAGGTGATAAAGTTAATTAAGCCGTTTAAGTACTACCTTTATTCTTCGACAGTTACTACACCCTGATGATGTGGTTCCCGGATCTCTTCGAGAGATTCAGCCAGTATGCCTCTCTCAACAACGATGCTTCAGCTGGCGTCTGCGAGGTGTCTTACAACCTCACTCATGCCGTCAGAGAGACGGTAAGTGGAATACATAACCATAATTAACCTCCTATATAATTACTAACAGCTATAATAGGTGTTTCAGTTGATTTATTTTATGCGTTTTATGATTGGCCTAATTCAAAAGCTCAGCACTTAAATATGCTTGGGGTATCTATTTGCGAGATATATATCCGCGAAAGAACTTAAGTTACCGATATAGCTCTCAGAATTAGCAAATTGAAGTTATCATTGACCGGTCACATACCTTTACCGCCTAGGTAATAATAACCTAAGTGAACTGAAGACCTGGTGGAAGTCGCTTGGATCTTCTGGATGCAAATAGCGAATAACTGCTCGTGGTTGAGTTCTAAAAGGGAGAACTATTTTCAGCAGTGGCCATTTTCAGGCTTACCTATTCCTCAAAATTTATATGGGAAAACGTCCCAGACCATTCCTCTTAAACGGTCCATGTTATCGGAGTAATCCATTTCGAAACGTGCTCTCGAGCAGAGAATGTGCTTGCAAATTCAAAAAACCGCCATCTGGCCAAATCTAGTGAAGACTTGCGCAAAGTCAAATCAGCAATTGTACGCGAAGAATCAAAGGTAGCGCGCGTTAGGAGAAACTACGCCCGGAAGCGGATGAACACAGGCTGCTGATGCCTCGGATATAGACCATCATTTGACAACTATGAAAAGAATATTTTTTAATTTTTCTAGTGGACAGTTTTGGATAACGGACGAGATACAAACTCGCATACTGTGCCTCTGCGCGGCACATGCCTCTACCAATTCGGCTACCGTGACCAAAAGCCATCGCAATCCAATTTTTTTCACTAGCTTTTTGAACCCATCTTATGGGAACGATAACGCCATCTATTGGTTATTCGAACTAACCAACCAAACACGGCTAATATTGATTAACTTCGTGTCTTGAAAGATAACGCCTACCAAATCAATTTTTATGATTTTAGCAGTTAACGCCTGCTTAGCGTAAACATAATATATATAATCATTTTTCTAATGTTGTTTTTTGGATCACTGGCTTATGTTCAGCAGTGTGACTCAGTGACTCCTTGGGGCTATTACCATATAAAAATAGATTATTATTTGGATCTCCGACGTTCTCCAAATTATCCCATTAGAAAATTTATTAGTCGAGTATATTATTATGTTTACGCTAAGCAGGCGTTAACTGCTAACATCATAAAAACTATGAAAATCTTTGTTTCCACTTGCAGGGAGTGACGCAGACGATAGATGACCGCGTCTATATCCACACACTGCTGGTGGCACTCAGCTGCGTTCCCACCGCGCTCTCTGTTGGTCTCACCATCAACATGATTGGCAAGAAGATAATGTTAAGTAAGTTTTACTTTTCTAGCTGTTGAGTACGCTCTTATAAATTTCAATAGTCGAAATAATGAAACTAATTCCTTCGAATTTGAAGAAAATGTATTTTCCCTGTACCGATTTAGATCAGGATGTGGTTCAGGAAAGGAAAGGTGTTTCCCACCTTTCAGAATTTACCGATGCTTCGGATATGTACGCCCGTTGATCGCCTACGTTCTTGAAGTTACTTAGTATCGTGTCTGAAAGATAACGCCTCCCAAATCTATTTTTTTATGATTTTCCATTAGAACATTATTATATATCTTTACGCTAGGCAAGCTTTTACTTAGTATCGTTATACGAGTAGTATATATATTAGTACATTATATAATCTATTTATTGATTAGGATTGTCGTCTAAGATTTACAAGAGAGCTCCTACGTTAGACGAAATGCAAGACAATATGATACAATTGCTCATAGGAAATGTTCAGGTAGAGACGCTCCTGCAGGAGGGGCCAACGAACTTACACCCACTTCATCATCATCATCATCATTATTAGCATATACTTGTCCACCGCTGGTATGTAGTCCTCTCCTGCACCCACTTGGGATGGGTTTAACACAACCTATAAATCCTGACCACAAAACCTATTTAAACTATGTATTTTTAGATCAGGTGATCAGTTTTGTTTTGAAATTTATCGCAAACATATAGAAAACAAGCTTGAGTATGAGTTTGTTTTCTATATGTTTGCTAATAAATGTTATATATTAAAAAGGCAAAATTACAGCAGTTTTACACGACAAAATTTTAAATGTCTCCTGAATAAGGAGAAAAAATATATTATAAATAGACTAAATCAATAAATAAGGTCAACTATACTTTGAGTTAGAAAATTAAATTTCCCTATCATGTGCCGATTCAGAGTTGAATCATGCACAGGAAAAGGAAACAGCCTTCTGGCTTTACTTGTGCTTCGGAAATACGCACGTTTGAGAATAGAGCTCAAAAAAAACTGTACGAGGTTGTAATTTTTTGTCAACTTGAAATATATTCAATTATATGTTTCCAGAACAGAAAATATATACTTAATAGAATTTTAAACATAAATAATTTATTTTGCAGTTTTCATGCTGATCAGCTCAGGTCTGGCCGCCCTGGGGCTGAACCTGGTGCAGTCCTCGCTGCAGAACCTCATTCTATCGTGCTGCTTTGAGGCTATCGTCAGTTGTACCGAGGCGGTGCTGTTCTGTGTCATCTGCGAGATCTTCCCGACTAAAGTAGCGTAAGTAGCTAATTGAGACTACTTGGTAGCAACTAAGTTCCTCAACTAGGAACTTCTCTCAGAGAAGAGTAGGCATCGCATCGGTAATGCCTCTTTTTTACTGCTGTATTAATCGAGATTATCGGACTCAATGTTATCTTCTCTGCAGTGCTACCGCCATGGCTGTGACGGTGATGTGTGGCCGAATCGGCGCTATCGTCGGCAACGTCGTGTTCGGGGCTCTTGTCGATAAGCACTGTGTCGTGCCCATCTACATGTTCGGGTTTTTCCTTATAAGTAAGTAACTACACCCGTCCTTCTCTTTTTTAGAAGAGAAGACCCGCCGCCCTTTGGTGGTGTGTGTGTGTGTGTGTGTGTGCGCGTGTGTGTGAGATTTTGATGCATTTTATTTTGATTGAAAGCTAATGTGATCTAGATGGTTCTTAGCTTAAGAGGGGGAAGGAGGAGACAATAAAAGGGGGTGAGAATCTTAGCTTATAAATGAATGGACTGAATTAGCTGCGGTTTTTAATGTTTCAAAGCTGAGGTAAACAAGATTGTTCTTAGCTATAATGGGGGAGGGGAATTTTCTGAAAACTGATGTGATTGAAATGCTTCTTAGCTATAATGGGGTGGGGGGTCGGGTTATATACATTTTTAATTTGTGCTTGTTTTTCCTAAACTGTTCTATAGAACAAACAGGGTGGCTTGCAAAACGATTCTTAAACGTGTTTATATAGTCCTTCGATGCATTGATGAAACTAAACATGATTAGCGTCTTGCTCAACAAAATTAAGCCCATAATCATGTTTAGCGATTGTCAAAGTTAAACATCACAAAATGGCTATTTAGCCAAAACTGAATGTGATTAGCGCTATTTGCAATGACCAGCTGATCTGTGGAACATAAGATTTGTTTAGTAAAGCAGGTCAGCATCCTTATGAAACAAATAAATTGAAGGAGCGTTCAAAATTACAGAATACTCGTACTCTGAGGTCAAAATAAATCTAAGTGTTTGATTTCATACTGTGTGTGGTATTTTAGAAGAGAAGAATGAATTTTTGGGACATCAGATGATGACGAAGAGATTATTATAAGAATAAGAATTTATTGGTAAAAGATATTTACATGTCATTCAACAATCCATCAACAATCTAGATTGAGTTACATAATAATAATAATAATTTTATTTAATAATATTTTTAATTCTAAATTTACAATTACACAACCTATGTCATTTTCCAGTAACTAGCCTATCATTTAGATATTCGTTGACTGAGTAATAAGCCTTACCAATCAAAAACTTTTTTAACTTAGTTTTTAAAATATTGTCGGAAGCTGCACTTATTATTTCTGTAGGCAAATGATTGAAAATCGAGGCTCCTTTTATATAAATCGATTTTTTCGATTTAGCAAGCCTGTGGACCGGTATCTGAAATTTATTCCTGTTTCGTGTCTGATAGCTATGAGACGCACCTAAGCACTGGAACTTATGTTGGTTTGTGCGGACAAAGACACTCACCTGATAGATGAGTATTGATGGTACTGTCAGCACACCCAGTTCCGTGAAGTACGGTTTTGCGGATACGCCCCATTGCACTCGAACAATTGCACGAATGGCTCGTTTTTGACACACACACACACACACACACTGCACACTGGCATTCTGCTGCATCTCTCCACAGCTCAGTACCATACATAAGTAAAGAGTGAACTGTGGAGAAGTAGCAGCTTCGTACAGCTTGCCTCGGTACAGAAACAGCAAGGCGGCCCAGAGCAAAACAAGCCTGGCCCAGTCGACCACAGAGCTTGTCAATGTGTAAATCCCATTTGAGAGCACTATCCACATGGAAGCCCAGCAGCTTCACATGCGGTACTTGCTGTAGTACAGCGCCACCTACCTTCACTCCAAGGGCTTCCTGTGATCTGTTTGCTAGGTTGAAGTGCATAAAACAAGTCTTGTCAAGGTTGAGGGCCAGACCGTTCACCTGGAACCACTCGTGCAATTGTCGAGTCACATCACCTAGTTTATTTTTCAAAGCCTGGGTATCTCGGGCCGTTACCACTGCTGCGACGTCGTCAGCAAACATGTATACGTCACCTCCTTTAATGAAATCAGGGAGATCATTTAGCAGGATGGAGAACGTGGTATTGGAGAGGCACGATCCTTGTGGAACACCGAGATCGGATACTTGTTCTTTTGATCGTACCTTTTCAGCGTCACCCACTACCACCTGCCATCTATTGGTGACAAAGTCGGTCATCAATTTAGCAGCCGGACCTCTCAGCCCATAATGCTTGAGTTTCATCTGCAGCAGACCGCGGTCCGCAGTGTCAAAAGCTCGTGAGAGGTCGCAGCAAATGACGGCGACTTGACATTTCTTTTCACGCGCCTGCATAACGCTTCAGACCACCTCTCGGACTAAGGAGGTAGTGGATCTGCCGGGGCGGTACGCATACTGGCGGTCAGTGAAAATATCACAAGAGTTAAAAAACTTAAGTCACCTTTTATTTACACCAACCTCCAGTATTTTAGCTAATGTAGATATGATTGATATAGGCCTGTAATTTCTCACGGACGATTTCTCACCTTTTCCTTTATATATCGGTACAATTTTCACTTTCTTTAGTGTACTAGGATAGCAACCCCTTCTTATACATCGGTTGAAGAGTTCTGTCAATATGGGGGCTAAAATATGCGACACGTTTCGTAGTAAACTGGTAGATGTATCATAAATATTATTGGTGATTTTAGGAGCGATATCGTTATTTATAATTTGTATTATTTCACTATCCGTGAATGGTCTGAGGTAAATGGATCGCTCGTTAGGTGCAAATACGTCAGATAATATTTCTAGACCGCCAGTGATGTCCGCTGCAGGGGCTCCTGCTTGTTTACCGGCAGTTAAGAAGGCATTATTTACAAAATCAACCAGTTCGAATTTACTACCAAATGCACATCCGTCACCACGTTTCACCACATCGGTGAAATCGGTCCTGTCAAAGGCTCCACGACCTGTTTCTTCATTAATTATTGACCACATAATTTTACTTTTATTGTTACTAGATTTAATTGCATTAGTATAATATTGAGATTTAGATAAATTTAATTTATTATTGTACAATATTGATATGTCATCGCTTAATGTCTGTAAATAAGTAATATCGGGAAACGATATCTTTAATTTAGCTATGTCTGTTATTAATAGTTTCAAATTAATAATATCATCGGCGATCCAATTAGCACTTTGTTTACGAATAGGTTCAAACCTAATCGGGAAAAATGTATATATATGATTAGCAACAATATTGTTGATTTTGTTCGCGAGGCTGTCACACTCGTCAAATGTTTGTAGTAAGGTCAGCCAATTTACATAATGTAGGGCAACCATAAAGTCCTGTATACGGGCTCGTGTTATCAGCCTACGCTGTATATGCTTGGGTCTACACGATTTGTCAAAACCTGAAATATAGGCACGCTGAGCGAAGTGATCTCCGATATTTGATACTATCACTTGCCCATGGACCCGCTCCGGGTTCAAATTTATGTACAAGCGGTCAACCAACGTTGAACTATCGCCTACCACACGTGTAGGTGAATTAATATGTTGTGAAAAATTGTGTGATGTCAAAATGTCATTTAATTTTTTGCGAGGTATTAGGTACCTATATAAACTGGCCTATCACACCAAGATAAGACCATAAATTTAGGAGCTCACGTTCTAGCAACTTTATTTTTTTCAGACATTCCAAAATAATTATGTTATTTTACTGCGAGACAAAGCAATACTGCAATAGCTTGGTTTTATTAGCGAACACTACAATGATCACGACTTGCCTTCAAACAGAAAATGGCATATCTCACATCATTGTCTGTCTGATATTGACAACAAGGGCTTATTCCATAAATCCCCTTCGACTATCAAGAATGAGAAATATGTTCAGTTTTACGCAAGAGCAACTTGATTGACGTATACGTAATATTGATGTAGCTTGACAAGCAAAATCACTTCTAATGTAAATTTAGGTTTGCTCCCAGTAGTATCACTGCTCAGTACTACAGATGGTACTAATGGGAAATTGCATTCTCACTAGTACCCCTATGATCGAGTACTTTCAATGGTGGTAACAGGGTGAATATTTTTTCAGTACCACAGATAGTAGCTACTACTGAGTAATTAAATTCTCATTAGTGCCCCTTTTAATTAAATAATTTGAATGATGGCATAATCGAGATTTATATAGATATAGCTAGCTGCGCTCCGCGGCTTTGCCTGCGTGAACAATGATAAAAGGTATCCTATACCTATATGTCACTCCAACACCTTCAATGTGTAAATTACAATCAATCAAATTTAAGTAAGTAAAATTGAAAATTTATTGATTTGATCTATTTATAATATTTTATGTATTTCTCCTCGTTCATGAAATGTTAATTTTGACTTGTAAAAGTGCTATTATTATGCCTATTTCCAATAAATACTTTGACTTTATCTTTATTGAATAACTAGGTCTATGTTTAGACTGAACATTATCTAAAACCAATAATATTATCTAGAACACAAACCTTAACTTTGAATATAAATCACAATCACTGATAAATTCAAAGTATTTACGACGGACGTATAAATGACGGACGAAAAAGGTTGTCTTTAGTCACTGTTTTCAACAAACACTATTACGGTCGTTTTCAAAGCAGCAAAAGCGTTCCCGGTACCCTTAGTTGTTACAACTGTAATTTCGTAGGAAATCATTCGTTCAATAGTTTTTCTCCAAAACGTTTCTTCGACAAGACGTCCACGCGTCTCGAACGGAAATGGAATGACGACATCGCGTTTAGTGATTACAATAATAGCCACTTTATTGCTAGTGCAAGTCTCTGCCTTGCTCTATTGTGTGTACAATCGTAGTCGATTGTACACACAATTGAGCAAGGCAGAGACTTGTGTTGAATATCTCGGATCTTTTTACCTAGCAATTTTTTATTTATTTTATATATTTATTTAGGCCTCCCATTGATAATTACATTAGAACTTACTCTATTTATTTCTAGGTTAAGGCAAGGCGGTCGCACTCCGCAACAAGTACAAATAAATTCAAGGACCCAATATTCGGGTCCGTTAGTCGAGTGTCAAGCGTGCGCTCGATGAGTCGCGCGCCTTGTACTTAGCGATAGAGCACCTACTTACGTAAAGTTATTGACAAACTTTATTCGTGTTTTAATTATGAGTACCAAGAAGAAAGCTAGAAAGTACTGCATAGCATTCGGCTGTTTGAATAGTGATAGAAATGACGAATTGTCATTCTTTACGCTTCCAAAGGATATTGAAAGGTAATAAATTGTAATACCTATAATAGGTCCTAGTTATGTAGTTAGATATTGATATTTTTTTATTACGTAGGTTCCTATAGTTTTATGTTATTTCATTTGTGTTCCATACCGAAGCTACGCATATTTAAGGTTTTTCCGCGCAGAAATAAAGACGTTTATTAAATCGATCAACGTAATTTTATAATTGATTATAGTAGGTATTGTTGATCGGAAAATGAATTACTGTGCTAACTTAGTAAGTAGCCTACATACTTTTAATACCTTTTATTACGTAGGTAGCAATTTATTTTTCAATCATTAAAAAGCATGGAATTCAGACAGGCACCTTTATTCATCAAAGTGCAATTCCTATAAGATATAATCATAATCAACCAACGACACGTAGGTAGGTATCTCACTAAACTTATCGGCGTTCTGAAAACGGGATAGGTAGGTAGTAAAAATGAGGTAGTCGGTCTATTCTGATAAGAATGTAATTGTATGTAATAGAACTATTTTAATTTATAATAATAAGTAATAACATAATACATTATTACTTATTTATTCTGTTACAATATCTAAGTCATAAAATATCACAGAATAATTAGTAGTACAAGTACCTAGTCATATCTTAATACAACCCTACCGAGCAAAAAAGGGACAGAGCGATTCTGAAACGGTTAGAGCAATGGAAGTTCTCGCGCGTTGTGATACGGTGCATTCTAGCCTGCGCGGTGGGCGAGCGCCTTCTAGGTAAATATAATTGAAAGCTCGCAGCGCCGTGCGAGTTAAATTGCACTTTATAGCGTTGTAGCGAGAGTCGCTATTTATTTAAATGACTTTACTCAGTTAGCCTTCTGTACTTGTACTATTATTTATTCTGTGGTTAAGGTTATATGGCTTAATGCACTATCCATTGAAGAGAAACATAACATGCATTATAACATAAATACTTTAACAACCAAGAAGAAATTTAAAACTTGGATACAAATATCAAGTATCTTGCAAAATATAAATTTATAAATACTTAAAATTATTAGAAAAGTAAATGTAACCAAAGAATCCCCAAATATATCTAATGTATCACTGTAATGGTTAGTAAGTCTACAAAGTCTAGGTACCAGAGAGTTTGCTCCTAACACAGTCCTTCGAAAAGAAGGCGAATGGACCGCGCGGATACCGGAACGGTACTCTAAATTTGAACCTAGCTAGTATGTCTGTACAGTCTATAATATTGTAAACAATTTTATAAAGTAAAATTAAGTCTGTTTTATTTTGGCGCTCTGATAACATTTGTATTTTGAAATATTTTTGTCTTATTTTATATCTGTATGTTATGTACCTTTTATGAATATGATTCGAATGGCACTTAATTGTACGACAAAACATTATATGAGATTTTTCAAAATGTTACGTTTTGAGTTAGTAAGTTACTTTGGGAAAAACACCTGAAGGGGAATAGATTTGATTGAGACCAACTTCTATTTCTTTTTTTTTAAATTTCCTTGCATGACTTTTTTGAAAATCCAAAAATGCTGTTATAATTTTGGAAAGTAGACCCGATGTTTGAACAAAAGCTTCCACCTCAAAAAGGAAAAGGCCTTTGATACCCCATCCTACAATAATCCTAATATCCTTATATATATATACTTCTAGATTCTAAAAAGATATATGTCTGTACGTTTCAGCGAGCGGCCTGCTGTGCATATTCATACCGAAAAGTACCCGACCGGAGCGGCCGGAGTGAAGAAACCGTATTACATAACACTTAGTGCTATTTTTATATTAATATGTTTAAAATAATATAGTTACATAAATAATGTATTTTATTTTGTATTTAAAAAAAAGGAGGAGATTGTTAAATATCTGTAGGTATTTTTAAAATTTATTTAATACACGAAATACGTTTTATTTTATACGTTTATTTACTTACACCGAAGTGGTGGCCTGACAACTTCGTAGCTTGCCAAATAAATTGGCTGCAACTTACAGAATATAGAAAAAACGAATGGAAGAACTGGGAGAGACCTTTGCCCTGCAGTAGGACACAAAAAAAGACATAGGTACGTAAACCAAACAAATGGTTTATTGAGGAAATAGTATTTTTTGTCTCCGCTCACACAACACATACCCTATTTGATAACACAGTCCTGCTACGATTATTTAAATATATATAGAGTTAGATACTAAGAGGACCATTGTTCCATAACAATAAACTTATTTTCGTTGGACAAAATGATTCGTCCAGCGATGGAAGTCGACCGACACTTAAAATTTACTGAACTGACTGCGACTAAATGAAAGAAAGAACCTGCGCACCACGTTGCTCAATTAAAATTATAAAACTGCCCATCTTGCCAGTCCGGCTGCGCACATTCAGGGTTCATTTTAAAATATTCAGATAAACAGCAAAATGAAGTTGTATTGAAAAAAAAATTTGGAAAAGGTAAGTTTTCAGTACTTATTTGTCGTGCGGTATAAAGTATTATTGTTTCTGGAACAAGTTTCAAAGTCAAACCGTTTAGGAGTTAGAGCTGTGACGAAAAAGCAGTTTTTAACGACATGTTACATATTTATAATAATTATAAAATCAAATAATACGATTATCCATTTCGAGTCATGGCACTACATTTATTATACATTTCAATTCCTTCTTATTCGCATAGGTAATAGGCTCTACCGGTTGGTACAATCGGACAGACGAAGAGACAGACAGACAGTCAACAATTCAGTTTGGACCCTTGCTTGCTTGTCGTATGAAGTAGCTGACTTCTGGCTCTTTGTCAGGCCGCCCGAGGGCCTCTGACATGGTTTAACGACTAATGTTAATCAATATCAACAGGACCCGGCAGCTTCACGTGCCCTCCGAAGCACGGAGTGATGGAAATCCGCACATAACTTAGAAAGTCATTGGTCAAGTAGAGGATCAAAGCCCTTCGCATACGGAACCCTAATAAAAAAAAACTAAGACGTATTTAATAACAGCATCGGATATTCTAGCCAATGTTTTCATTGAGCTATCGTGTCTCGCGATAACGTGACCTCATCTTACACTTTACAACCAGTATCTTACACGTTCTTAAAGTATACGGACTGGTTTTCAAGTTTGTACTTATTTTTAACAGTTTAAACGGCATTTTGAGAAGTAAACACTTCGGCAAAATCAGTAGAAACGGAATTTGTTATTACATGAATGTGATTTGAAACTCTTTAGAACGGATAATGTAACATTCTAGTGATTTAAATGTAAAAAGTTATTAATCATTGACGGTACGTCAGTGCCGTACGTTTATTTGTGATGTTATGCCTCATTTTAGGCTCCTTAACTTAAAGAGAACACTTTGAGCGAAAATATCTATAATTAATTAATGCACCTAGTGTTAAGTTCTTGTTTTATACCATTTCAATAAAAAGTGTATCTATCTGAATTCATATATAAATTGGAAAGATATGTAGATACATTTTTAAATAACAAATATTGACAAAGATGGCCTTGAGCAATGCCAGTTTTGAAAACACCGGTGATGTAGAGGACATA
The DNA here is from genome assembly GCA_946251855.1 of Alsophila aescularia. Lineage (NCBI taxonomy): Eukaryota > Metazoa > Arthropoda > Insecta > Lepidoptera > Geometridae > Alsophila > Alsophila aescularia. The sequence goes on from OX276376.1 coordinate 32,821,651, forward strand.
GAGTTGAATTGTACAGAAAAGACAAATGGTAAAGTGGTTGCGGCTGGGCGTTATAGCTATGAAGAGGCCTTGGACCTTACTGGTATGTCGTTATTTTTCTATTCCTTTATAAAAACAATATTATGTTAGCAATGCTATATTCCCAGCCATTTTGGATATGAAATATTTATAAACAAACCGTCGTACTTAAGCTAAAAATTACTCGTTTTAATTAAATTGTTATCACATCTATCAATCAGCCCGTATAGACCCACTGCTGAGTGCTGAGCTTAGGCCTATGCTCAGCACTCAGCAATGTTATTAGCACAGGACTGTGCTAATCTCATCCATTGGCTTCCAGTATACCTCACAATGTCATCTGAACATCGGAGGTTGTCAACCTCGAGATCTTAGCCTTTCTTTTGGATATCATTCGGTGTCTTGGTCTACCTATTTCCATCCCTTCATGCCAAATATCCTGCCTATTTCCACTTTAGCCTGGCAATTCTCATACCTACATCTTTAACATTGGTACGACGTCGAATTTTGACGTTTGGTATGCGATCTATTAGGCGGATGCGTAGCATAGCGCGTTCCATAACTCGATGGGCTACTCTTGTTTTTTTTTGGTCCCTTTAGTGAGCGGGCACGTTCCGGCACCGTATGTGAGTATGGGCAGGACGCGCAGGACACATTGGTTAAACACCTTGCCCTTCAGGTTTAGTGTTTTTTTTGAAAATATCTTGAAGTTTTCCAAGGCACCCCATCCGAGCTGGACTCGCCTAGTGGTGAGAGGAGATAAATGTACTCGTCGAATACCTCTAAGGAGCAGCTATTGACGATTACAATAGATCTTTGTGACGCAAGATTCGTCATAACTTTGGTCTTGGACAAGTTCATCTTTAAGCCGACGCTTGCAGACGCTTCGTGCAGCTCATTCAGCATGAGTTGAAGATCAGCAGCGGTCTCAGCTATCAGGATGAGGTCGTCAGCGAACCGCAGGTGCGACATGTGACCGCCGTTTACAGTGACGCCTCTCTCGCTCCAGCTTAAAATCTGACAGAGGCCGTACACCATTTTGGGCATCACTTCCATATAAATTGATATTAATCTATTCAAAATTAGTAGATTTTCGTCACAATAATTAAAATAGCCTGATGGTTTGCTTAAAAATATTTCACATCCAAAATGGCTGAAGTGATGAGAAAAACTTTCTGGTGTTCTGTAACCTCTACCATTAGGTACTTAACTTACCTACTTTATACGTGAAAATTTATTGGTTCGTTATATATTTGGTAGTATTTTTGGATGAAATTAACATGATAATGTTGTATCTCTTTATATACAGGAAAAAGCGAATAAAACAAATGTATATTTTAAAATAAATGACTTAAACGAGAGAATCATAAACGATTTTTATAATAATAACTAGCTTTCGCCCGCGACTTAGTCCGTACGGACTAGTTTATTGCGAAAAAAGCATCCTATGTTTTTTCTAGGATATTAAAAACCAATGCTAAAGTATAGCGCCAACGTATTGTATTCTCTTTGGCACCAACAATCTTGATGCTTTTTGACAAACTTGTTATTATTTCGTTTTCTTGGCAACCTTTTCTTACAGCGAGTAATCGCTATTTTCCAGTTTTCATCCTAAACGCTATTCCAAGGTATAAGCTATCACTATTCCAAAATTCATCAAAATCCGTCCAGCGTTAAAACTCCCCAAACAAACAAACAAACAAACAGACAACGTTACACTTTTATACGTATATTGATGTGGATGATAATAATATATATTTACAAAACTAAAGAAAGAAAGAAAGAAAACAATATTTATTTGCACAAATCACATTACAACAAAAAAAAAGAACAGATAAGAATATTAATAAATAGGTGTCATGTTGTAGCTGCGGCTGTACCAAAGGGGCTTGCGCTCAGCAAAAATGTCCAGTGCTAGCCTCCGGACGCTGATTTTCAGACAAACCCCGCGGGTGTGAACTATGTTTCCTTTACGTCTAAACAACAAAAACCACTTCACTAAAACGTACCTACAGTAATAATAATAATGAATAGGATGTGTAATATGCTCGCGACGCCGCAAGTACAGCTAGTCTTGAAAAGACAATAATAGCACAGTACACGTGAATAGGTTTGGTATCAGATATTTTGTTATACCTTATTAGTCTCACTTTAAATCATTGTTAAAATATGTAGATGGCATACAAAGTACGAAAAGTTGTCAATGGTATGTTATTAAAATACAATGATATACTCTTGGCGTAACAAATTGAAATAGAAGTAGATTTTGTCTTCTACATGGTACTTACCTTCATATATTGTCGAGGTCTTCTGAAGATGCTACAATTTGAACAGTTTCAAAACTAGGGCAGTGAAGAGTCCTTTTGAAAAAGGTGAACCAGCAATGCCTTTCTTTATTGTAAAAAGACACGTTTGACCGTGGCTGTCTCGCGATGCGACAGAGCCAGAACGCAGAGAGCCTTATAGGCGTGGGCTTATAATTAGGAGGTCCAGCTTGGCATTCACAATCATAAAAATATCCTACCAGATAGCATTATTTGATCAGTTTCCTTTTAGGCCAGGGTAAATACAACATCGGTCTGCTGCTAGCATGCTTCATGATCATCGTGGCGATGGGCATCGACATCTTCGGCCTGGGCATCATCGTCACGGCGGCTACTTGTGACCTGGGGCTGACGCTGAGTCAGATTGGAGTGCTATCTTCCATGCCTTTTGCTGGTAAGTTTGTATGAAGATGAAACTCGAATATTTTGGAGTAGATTTCAAAAAACGAATTCGAGTAAATACTAAGAGCTAATTCATCTACTAGCACCTAAAAAGCGTAAGACCTACAAAGATTTTCAATATAAGCAAAAATCACCATCACAATCACGTTCTGCCTGAATTCGTCCACTGCTAGACGAAGGCACAGAATAAATAAATAATAGTACTCCGACTTAGGCCTCAACTACTGAACGTCACTATCTTCCCATTCAATCACTGCCACCCGCATTTCGCAAATCTCCACTGAACCTTACTGACGTGCTCTCAGCTCCAGAACTCGTTTACATTAAAGGTTATTGGTTGTCTAGGTTCTGCGAGAGATGTGACCGGCCCATTGCTACTTTAGATTGCTGATTCTTTGAGCTTGTTGTCGTGATTGTCTGGTGAATCACCACTTTTTGGATTCTGTTTTTTTAGAGAGACTCCTAGTAGAGATTTCTTCACAGCTCGCTGAGCGACTTATGCACTAGTCTCACCGTGAGTGTACACATAAACGTGTTAACAGTAAACGTGAAATGAACGTGAACGTAAATGAAATACTAATCATTATTTTTCCAATAGACTGAAAGCTTACGTATAGGAGGAGTATAAATTATATCAAAAAGAACAAACAGGGTTTATTAGGACAACAAATAAAATATACTGTATCAAAATACGCCCGTGAGAGAAGGATGTCATTTTCTCAATTTTAGACAATTCTGTAGACATTTTTTACGTGTCAGAAATTTTAATAAATATATGTAAATGTCACATACAACAAATAAAAGACGTTTCACAATCATCACACTGATTAAAATTCAAATGAATAATAAGAACCAGGCTGGACCATTCCCCACAAGCAGCACCCGTTTATGAGTATGACTTGTGTACGAGCCATCAACCCTCTCAACCATTGAGTGCATGTGAGTGCACCTAATGGGCCAGTGCTCAGTGTCTGTAAAGTTATTCTATGGTAGAGGCTAGAAATAATTTATCTATTCAGGCAGTCTCTGAATAAAGAAGAGCTAAGAAGGATGTCTGACGAATTTTAGAAGTGGAAAGACAGTCATAGATAAATATTTCAGGTATCATAGTCATGTCGTTTCCCTGGGGCTACGTGTCTGACACAAGAGGCCGGAGGCTGGCGCTGATGTGGGCGATGTGCTGCAGCTTCATCAGCGCAGTGCTGAGCAGCCTGGCTCCCAACTGGCAGACCTTGGCTGCGTTGAGGTTTTTTAGCTCAGCGATGTAAGTACTGTCCACTAAGAAGCCAGAATAGTCGCCATTATCAGCAAGTTTTTTAATACAACTAACGAGATGAGCAAGTCGCTCGCATGATGGTAAGCAACACGACTGCCCATATGCTGCAATGCCAGTCAAAAAACATACAAATTCTTTCGTGGCACTGATTTGCACTCTTGTTCCTGAACTGAGGTGTCTCTTATATTTCTCGAAGAACCAGAAAGATCTGAATTTATATTGATTTGAGTTCAACATTTGCGGCAATCCTTATCGGACATTGTCTGAACGAGTCTCGTGTCCATGTTTTCGTCTGATCTATCACAAACCTGTCAGTCATATTCATGTCTAGTTATCAATCTTATCATAGTTTATATAGTTGATAAATCATAAAATAAATCCATGAATGTCATTGACTTTTAAATTCTCACTATCTTCATCTATTAAATACTAGCTGTGCCCTTTGCTTTGCCCGCATAGTCATTTTATTTAAAAGTAGTCCATACGTGTTATTTCAGGACCAAAAGTACCTATAATGTACAATATTTATCTTTTAAATTTGTTCAGCCGTTAAAATAATAAAAGAATAATAAAGTTATTCCTAGTATGTAAAAATATCAAAATGACATCTTCAGATTAGAAAATCTTCGTTTTTTACGGTTTTAGTAAGAAGACTTTCTAATCTGAAGATGTCTCGATCAAAAACCGATGACAAAGCAATAGTTTTTTTTAAATATATAAAAAAACTTAACAACGTAAAAAGTGAAAATGCAATAACCACTTGAGCATTAATCGGTACCCCAGTAGTAGCTGCGTTAGTTTTGTGTAGTTTTATGCGCAGGTGGATAAGAAATAAATAAATAAACAAGAAAAAATAACCTATAAAGTGAAAATGCAATATGAAAATAATAATAGAGTAAAACAAAAACATAAAGCAATAAAAAAAAGAAGTGACATTCATAAAAAAAGCCGTTAAAGTTTTTTTATTTAATATTTTAAATTATACTTATTTATGTTCCTTTGTACGAAACGTCGTAACCGCATTTTTGTAGGTACCAATTTTTGTTTAAGCTTTACTTGCAGATTTATTGATTTTCTTGTGGAGTGAAGTGGAACCAATGTACAGGCTTATATTTTTTTATTAATAATCAGAATAAATGCTCGCTCTACGAGCATGGCCAAGATTTCATGGAGCGGAGTGGCTGAAGCCGTTTTTTAGTGAAACCCTAAGCTATCCAACAGTGAAAACCGCATATCAATCGGTCCAGTAGTTTTTACGTGATGCGCAAACAAACATACCGACAAACAACCTAAGAAACAAACAGACAGACACGATTTAAAAAAATGTTATATTCTTGTTCAGTAGCTTATTTTTAGTACCGTAGACTTTTTTATAAATTATCTTCATTGTACAGACTTTTCGTTCTTATTGCTTTATTATAAGTATAGATATGTATGTATGTGTAGTAGAGGCGGATGGGGAGAGGGGGATGGGGGAGTGGGGGTTGGAGGGAATGGGAGGGTGTTAGGGGAGCGGAGTGGGAGTGGGAAAAATATACGCGTGCAAAGCCGCGGGGCACAGCTAGTATGAAATGAAGAGGAATAGGAATAGTCCCTTTTATCATTAGGTAAGTCTGTATCAGCTTAGGTATTACGTTCCCGTTGCCGAGGATTCAGGCTTATTAACCTGTCGAGCGTCTTGTTTACGCAAATCTTTTGTCTTACGAGTGTTCGCGCGACAGGCGAGTGTTCCACCACGCTAGCTCAGTGGGTTGGTGTCCTGAATACATTATCCTTTACCATTTGGGTGCTGGTAAATTATGTTATTGGTAAAAGGCTGAACTCCATTAATTCGATCGAGAATTACAAGTTTTTCACAAATTACTCAAAACAAATTTACTAAACCCAGTCTTAATACGCTATGTGCATATTTGCCGTGGTACCTGAAACCAGATGTAGACATCATGTATATAAATTCATTCGTTTTAAAATAATCCATAAATTGTAACGTTCCAGGTCCAGTGCAGCTGAATCAGCAACATACGCACTGCTAGGGGAATGCTGCACCAGCAGGGTTCGAGCACGGTACATGCTACTCATGACCAGCGCTCTGATGCTGACTCCTACTATATATTACGGTAAGTACAGAACACACAAGAACTACCTGATCTCCAGCCATAGTCATTGCCACCAAATCTACGTAAAAGGACGGATGAAAGACACAGACAACACAGATATTTCTTTATTGTAATTCAACAGCTTGCGTTTTTGGGTGGCGATAGTGACGGATGTATGCCTGATAACATGGTTATAATACACCTATCATTGCAAGTAGAAGGCAATTAAGAGAACCTGCAGTCCGCTCGCCTATACAATGCATTTAAAATACCTACCCATATTGTGGAATAGTGCTTGCAACTTTAGCTATAAGTATTAATCTTTATGGCAACTTCGCTGTTTTTTTTTATTGATGCCGTGTGCACATATTGATTGGATTATGGAATCGATCGCAAAATTTACTATTTTATTCTCATATGTAATATTTCTGTAATCTGTTTTGTGCACCTAATAAATAAATAAATAAATAGACAGATGATGTCTTATATTTTACAGTAGCAATGGAATGAAATGTAGCTTCTAACTACTAATTAAAGAAAGCCACGTTGCTTTATCAGTCCTTATTTATTTATTTGTTTGAATCAGGCCAGTTGCCCATAGTGTTAGTAATTACAAAACTTAATAATTTGTTATTATACTTACATAGTTTTCAGTTTTGTCATTATCTTAGAGATTATTTTCTTTGTTATACGATTTTACGTATTTTGTGATATTATCGATCACCAATGGATCAATGGTTGGTAGGCTGGAAGGTGAATGATAAAATTCATAATATTTATCAAAATAAGTCTAGCAACTCAATTACTTCACCAAATCATCCACTGGTTTTCTATTCTTCTAATTTCTTAACTTTGATGATTTTTCATCTAAATATGCTCGTTTTGCTTTTTAGTGGCTGGCTACGTAATAACAAAGCTGGATTTCTCTGTCTCCATCCTGGGCATCATCTACCGGCCCTGGCGACTCCTGACCCTCGTCATGGCCCTGCCTCTTGGACTCGGTGCCTTGTTGCTGAACTATTACAGCGAAAGCCCTAAATTCCTCGTCAATGTTGGCAGGAATGGCGAAGCCATTGACGTTTTGAGAAGAATGTACGTGGTTAATGGGAAGGAAGAGAAAGAGTTTCCTGTAAGAATTTCGTTGCATTTTCTTTTTCTATATCAAATTGTTCCTCTAAATGTTTGCTTCGGCTTCTTGTCTCAGGAGGTTGCTTAATTTTCTGCCTATTACCACCAAAATTGCCCTTGCACAATCACTCTTACTCCCTATACTTGATTATGCAGACGCCACATACCTAGATTTAACCGAAGAACAGCTTAATAAGGTTGAACGCCTACAAAATTTTTGTATTAGGTTCATATACGGCCTACGCAAATATGACCACATTTCTGAATTTCGCAAAAAGCTGAAATGGTTGCCCATTCGTTTTCGCCGGAATGCACATATCCTATCTTTGCTCTATAGCATCCTGTTTATTCCTTTCACTCCACCCTACCCCAAAGAACGCTTTGAGTTCCTACTACCGTCACACTCCATACGCTCTTCTAGAGCCCTTCAACTTAAAATCCCTATCCACACTTCCCAGTTCTACAGCAAATCCTTCACAATACAAGCTGTCCGACTGTGGAATGCATTGCCGCTAGATATCCGACGCGCTAAATCCTTGTCAATTTTCAAAAATATGGTGAAAAATCACTATTTGTCTAACCTCTGACAACATAGCTGCTTAAAATTTTTCATTTAACTATTTATGTTGATATGTATTAATTTATTATAATTATATATTTATTTTATGTAATATATATTTATTAATTATATATATTTATTTTATGTCATATATACTTTTTATATAATTAAGTATTTTTAAGTAATTCATAATTATTCTTAATTGTACACCACCGTCTATTTCTGCTTCCTCTGATACTGTCCATCCAAAGGTTGTCTGAGAGAGATCGCTTTAAGCGATAAGACCGCCAATTGTATTACCTTATTTAAGTTTTGATATTGTTTGTTCTTTGTTTTGGTATATAATAAAGTATTTCGTATCGTATCGTATTGTTCCAGCAGTTCTCGGGAGCTAAGATGAGCGTGATCATCTTAGACCACATCCATCGCAACCTATGACCAATATTATAAAAATACATTTTGAAAATCAATCATAGTCTGAACAAGATACTCTTATATAATATATACTACTAAGTGAATTTCCTGATAAAAGAAACCACACGTAGCGGCAGACCGTGAAGTGAATTTAATAGGGACGAACTACTTTATAAAAATATTAATGAGCTCTATCATGTCATAGTGATGGTAATGATATCTAACAATGGGGAACTCCAAGCTAGAAGTAACAGAAACTGTGTTTTGCTGTCCAGGTGAAACAAATCTACCTCGAAGAAGGAAGTAAAGAGGAAGTGGGAGTGTTTACACTGCGCTCTCTGTGGACTCAGATAGCCCCACTGTTCAAACCACCACTGCTTGGAAGGACCCTCCTACTTTATTATCTGACCTTCGTCGTTTATATTGCGTAAGTTACCCCGCAGACTGGATTAAACTATCGGCCGATACTAAAAAATGAAATAGCCAACCAATTTAAAATCGAAGGTTTACGTACAAGCAACTACGTTCGTTACGTACAACTTTTATTTACAAGCTGAGGATTTACCTAATGAGATTAATTAATCAACTGACGAAACTATCGGCTTATCGTTTAGTATGTAATCTGCGGAGGCTCCAATATTATTTATTTTTATAACTAGGCAATTGTGATCAACACGAAGTCGAGCTTTACAATAATGGAAAGCACACTACCCAACAGATAATGGGAATTTCTTACAACACTTTATCTATCAAATATAGCCTATGTTAGCTAGCTGATTTGCTTTAGCTGATTTCTAAACAGCTGTCAATACTCAACTAATTTAAAAAAATGTAACTTACCGCTGATATCACCAATTGTTTGTTTGTTTTTCGTTTGAGGTACTGCTAGCCCCTGGTGTCAGAGTTTTTCAGGCCGCCCAAGGGCCTCTGACATTGGTTAACGACTGCCTGCCGAGACCGACAGCTTAACGTGCCTTCCGAAGCACGGAGCTATGGAAAACCGATAACTTGAGTCAGTGGTGTGAAGCCTAGGACCGAACCCTGTTGGATTCTAAGTTACAATATTTAACCAGTAGGCTACTATCACTCTTATACGTATTATCTACAAATACTGTAAATACTGTATATGTGCAAATACTGTATTTTTTTAAATATTTGTCTGTCTGTCTGTTTGTATCTTGGCTAGGCATCACGCCGATACTACTGAATGTATTTAAATGAAACTTGGTATGATTTGAGTTCATACTACGAGGTAGGACAAAGGATACTTTTCATCCCGAAATTTTAAAGGGTTCCCGCAGGATAGGGGTTGAAAGTTATTTAAAAAAACACTTACTCTGTAACTACTGGACGGATTTTGATGCAACTTGGCATAAAATAGTTCATAGTTTATATGATGAGTTAAAATTGAGGATACTTTTTATCCTGAAAAAATAAAGGGTTCCTGCGGGATACGGGTTCAAATTTATGTTAAGCATGAAGTAATTTTTTTGGAGGTTACCTACTCTATATTCGATTCTGAATTTTCTTCATTTTTTTCTGTCTGTATGTCTATCTGCCTGTCTGTATCTTGACCAACACGCATTACGCCGAAACTACTGAATGAATTCAAATGATACTTGGTATGATTTGAATTCATACTACGAGGTATGACATTGGATACTTTTCATCCCGATATTTAGCATGGTTCCCTTGGGAGAGGGGGATGAAAATCAAAATGATTCATGAGCGCGTAGTCCAATTTAATTCATTATTTTTTGTTAGAAAGGAGGTAACTACTTTAAATATTGTCATGTAAATATTTCAAGGTTATCGGGTTTGTAGTTAATAATGTAAATTACAGACAGCTCAACCCTAAGTATTATGTACTAGTAACTTGAAACCCGAAATGTACAGGAACGTTTGAACGTACGGCTCATCTCGCACTTTATCATAAAGGATTACCGGTCACCGTAGACACAAACACAACGTAGTATAGGACGCCCGCCGGCCAGGTGGAGAGACGACTTGCGAAAGACAGCTGCGCGATTGGATGAGAAGAGCCGAAGATCGGGCTCAGTGGCGTTCATTGGGAGAGACCTACGTCCAACAGTGGACTGGTATACGCTGATGATGATGATGATGATGATGATGATTTTATAGACGCATTAGGCTTATTCGGTGGTAAAAAAAACAAAAAACCATTAAACCACCATTATTATTTATCACCAGCCATTTTTGTGACGAAAAAATCTGTACCGTCCTGTTTTATTGGGACGTTGTTAGGATAAACACCAGTAGTGTAAAACTAATATTGCAGCTTCGAAAGGGATGAACTAACTTCGTTGTGCTCGAAAAACATTGAAATTTTCAGTCATTTTTTTTCAGATTTTGGCTTATATTTTCTAAAAGGGTTTTCCCACGGAAAAGTTTTCTATAATTTTAACCCAAACGCAGCTCTGTTATTTTTTGAAAAACCTGAGATGCAGTGTACTTTAAACATTGGCCATTTTTCCTAAAAAGTTCGTAATTGTAGTTTTAGCCGCCTTCCGAGCAGAATATCGGCTAATATACTCATTCTACGAGGAAAAACATGGGAAAAAGTTGTAGGACTTAAAGTTCCCTGTAATTTGGACAAAACAAAAAATAAATACAAAACGGATTTTTCAAGAAATGAAAATTGTTATTAATAATAACACTGTAATTTATTATTATGTTATTAAAATGACATCAAATTAATAATTTTGATTTATTTTTAGTGTGTCATACCTAATTATAACATTTTTTAAATCGTGTGTGTCTGTTTGTCTGTTTATCTGCGTCTGTTTGTTTGTTCGCGCATCACTTAAAAACTACTACACCGATTTTGATGCGGTTCACTGATAGATAGCGTAGGGTTTAACTTAAAAACTGGTGTACTTGGTATCTCAAAATAATGCGTAAAAATTACTGGCCCGAATGCGACGCAGTTTTCACTGTTGGATAGCTGCTAAAAAACTCGGGTACATGTTATCTCAATCCAATGAGTAAAAGCCGAGAAATCGATAAAAAACTTTTAAACGTCTGAACGAGTTTTGATTAAATGTTGGTATATTGGTATTTTAGGTTCTGGAATAGCACATAGAGTATTTTTAACCTAGAGATATTAACAAGCATGCGAAGCCGCGGTCACAGCTAGTCACCAATAAGACCTAAAATCTTATTGGTTGATAAAAGAGTAGTTAGTACTTAAAAATATTAATTACTTTAATTTGACTTCTCTTCATACTGTTTTGTTCATCTTTCAGAAACAACAGCTTTGCAATAATCCTTCCGACGATCTTCAACTTGTTCTTTACTTCATATGCGACTAGCGCTGCTGATGCAGGCTTCTGTGACCTCTTCAGCATCAGCAATAACAACACTGCGACGAGAAATGTTACTGAGGTACTTGAATAAACAACATGTAAAAGTGCTTGAAGGAGCTGTTGGATAATAATGAAAGAAACTGATGAAAAGAGAGAGAGAGAGAGAGAGAGAGAGAGAGAGAGAGAGAGATCTTGAAGACGGAAAGTCCTTTATGTTTAGTTATCGTATCCGGAGATAGTCTTTGACAAAGTTCTAGAAGTACAAATTTAAGATTTGAAAACAATCCATGTACCTACTTACTGCATTATTTTAGTCACCCGAGACTTGCTGATTGAGCACCGATGCCCTGAAGAGAAATAATAATTTGGCTGGTCTAACGTTTGTTGTATTAAGTACTCTTGGATATTATTATAATGTTCTTATTCATGTCAGAAGCTCTCAGGCGGTCTTACAAACTCTGATACTAGAGACCAGAACTACCTCACACGACAATCAAACAAACATAATGTACTGACATAATACAGATTGCTCTTTTGAGGTTTTTGTTCTGTACTTGTACTCACTTGTACTCATAGGTGTTATCTAATCTAGCAGGTTGCTACGCATTGCAAAGGCACCATTAACGACAACACGATATGGGCTGGTTGTGCACATGGTCTGTCATTCTTCATCCTGAACGCGCTCATATCTCAATGTGCAGGGAAAAGAAAAGTGAGTTCCTCTTTATAATCACACCTAGCGACGACGCGGCGCAGTGATCTTGCAATACCATTGACACTGCGTCCGTGTTGACACTTTTTTCTGTCAAGGAGTCGTCATAATTATGTAGCATCTTCATATAAAAATTTAGAGACAAGGTCACAAAACTTCTTGTCGAAAAGTTGACGTCTGAGGTGCTCATACCCGAGTTATGTTTCTGCGCATACGAGTACAATTCTGCCACACGATAACAATACAGTGTTTTGACCTGGCAAGAGATTCTGTGGCGCTGCTATCAGACTTGAATAACGCTAACTGCTTTAAGACAAATTTGTAGGAACTTTTTTGTTTGTTTTATATAACTGTACGTAAACAAGCAGGTTGTTCACTTAAATGTAAGCGTCACGCTTGTTTCACCTAGAACTTTGGATTAATCTCTGATTATCTATGTGTATTGATGTATAATAGCTACATTTTTAAAGTTCTTTTGAAATAGTTTGGTAAACTCACTTTCAAACGAAGTTTGCACACATATTCATGTAGAGACGTGCGTGTCATTCCTCTAATGGTGAGGTCATAACAAACACGCTGCGTGAGAAGGGGTAGACCTATTATTAAGCCAGGACTATGCAGCAATTTACCCTAATATGAGTTTTGATTTTCTAGGTCCTCACCATAACAATCCTGGTGATAGCTGCAATAGCAGCCATAGGAATCAACAACACAGGAGAACCCATATCTGGACTGGTACTGTTCTACATTTTCCTCACCACTGCCATGGTCTTTGGAGTCGTGTCTTCGTACTTTGTCGACCTGTATCCTACTTCTTATCGGTAAGTCACCATGAAGATGTCTTCGTCTACTGAGTGGTACCACTTTTTTTCTAGCTTTTATTATTGTATGGATGCTTTTATTATTGTACTAATTTAGTAGGTACTGCACCTTAGCACCCCAATTCTCTTAAATTATTGAATAAAATATGACCGAATCGAGATTGAAATGCGAATTAAATAAAATTCGTCCAACCCTCCAACACCAAACGTTTGGCAAACATAGAAACGAAAGGTGCGGGCGCGCAATATCAGATCAGCGCCTAAATTATTATATTCAAGCGTATAGAAGAAAAACAATAAAAAAAAAATACATGGTTAAACGAAGATGGCGGATGCGAACAAATACATCCCTCGTAAATGTCGCCTACATTTTGAATATGCCGCGTTTTTTTTTGCGCGACCTTCCAACTAATCGATGTGAAGAAAGCAGGTTCGAGCGAATTCGGGAACTTTTTCAAATTTCTTTGATTTCTTGACGGCTTACCGCTCCGGCTCTCCGATATTGTGCCAACTCAATCAAACTATTTTAAACTTATACGAACCACCCTTCCACATATCGAAGAATGGACGTTCCGTGGGCGGGTTGGAAGATAGTCTAGCAACCATATTAAGCTCAAGTTTCGGTGACACTACATTAAGGTTCACATTTCGAGCAATGTTTGACGTTGTTTTTCATGGGATTGATGATAGATCGGAACTAGAATTTGAATTCATTTAATTAGAGAATTAGCCTTCTGGTATCAGAGTTTGTCCGTTTGTGAGTTAGTGCTACTCAAATTGGAACGGATTAATATTTTACGCTACGTTGCGAGTTTTATCTGCCATAGTTAAACTTCTTCTGATACATTAATCTTCCAGAGGAATCCTAGCCATCTCTTCAAGTTTGTTTGTTCTTTTTGTGTCGAGTCGTGCAGGTAAGCGCCTGATGGTAAGCGGCACGGGTTGACGTACCGCTTAAAAGTTGCAGTGCCACCCAGAACTAAGGTTGCAAAATCTTGCACGACACTGCACTGCGTTCGTCACCCTGAGACATCTCATTGCAACGTAATTTCGCTAGAAACATTGCCCTTCCAACCAAAACACAGAAATGTTTGTACTACTACAAAATATTTTGCTCTCCCCGATCTTAGGTCATTCATGATCTAACTTGTTCTTTCAGAGGTATGGTGGCATGTCTCGGTATGATGGTGGCGCGGCTCAGCGCCTTCAGCGGCACCAACGTCGTCGGGAGTGCCATGACTCACCATTGTTCCATGGCGCTTTATGGAGCTGCTGTCGTCGTTTTAAGTAACTTACACAATTATTTCAACAAGTAATTCAGCAAATTGAAAAATTGGTGTACCTATTTTCATAAAGTCTATGATTTCAAAAATGAGTCAAGCCAACTCTTTCTTGTATATTATGTAACGGAATAACTTTTCTAATTTCTAAAAAGTGATAGTTATATTGTTCGTGTTCATTATTACTTTATTCATTTGAGTTCTGGTTATGTACAATAAAAAAAAAAAAAAGAAATTGATTTAATTATTTTCTGTATCTGTTACAAATTTTGTGACTGGTATTTTAAAATTTCCACTGCAATGATCAGCAAAAAAAGTAACGAAGTTGCGGCATAGTATTTTTCTTTCAATTATAGTTCCTTTCATTTTTTCCAGGTGGTGCAGTGGCAGCGGCGTTCTTACCTGCTGATAAAATACGAAGGTGACAGATGGCTGTCAAACAAAACTAAACTAGTATTTAAAAAAATATTTAATTCATTCTTCAATATCTAGGTACTCTACATTAATAATAATTATGTTGTATATTATTCCAAATTATATGAATGGTAATCCAAAATATGACATAGTTTTACTGTCTGATAAACCCACAGAACTGCAGTATATGGTACAGTCTTTCAGCCAACAAAGTAATGCAATAGGTCTAGAGTAAATCAGGAAAAAACAAATGTTATTACAAACAGAAGCGAAATTCCAACCACACTCAACATGACTTCTAGATTACGTGAAAGATGAGTTAATATTTATTTACAGGATAAAATGTACAAAAAAACAAAAGTTCACTTTAAAATATAAATAAAAAAACTTAACTATTTACACAAAACTATTTAACTATTTACATCTACCTCGGCCATATTATGTCATTTTAATCAATCATGCAAAGGGATAAGTAGAGGAATAAAATGTACGTGGGACGAGTATAGGGCAATGAAGGAAATATTTAACGGAAACTTACTAATAAAAAAATTTGGTGAATATCTGCCGTATTAGCCACTAACCAAAAGCAAATGGAAAAGCTTCGAATCTTCCAACGAGGAATGGAACGAAGTTACATGCACCTCAAAGACACAGTAAGAAATACTAGGATCAGAAAAAAAAAAACAAAAGCTAAAGATGTTATTAAACAAATCTTAAAGCTAAAGTAGAAGTGGACAGATTACATTCTGAGAGAGTAGAAGCGGAAAAATGGGTCCAGATTGTGACAAACTGGATCACAAGAGATAAAAGACGTAAGCGCGGCCAACCCTTTAAGAGATGCGAAAGATGTCGGGAAATTGTGGTTCTGAGTTTCCAGACTAAGATTGGAATTGAAGTTTTAGAGGAGGCTTATACCGCTACTGGCGATCCTTATACATCGGATAATACTAACAATAGCTTATAGAAACTAAAATAATTTAAAAGCAAAACTATAAAAATATACTAAACAAACAGACTATACATTTATAATATCATCATCATCATCAGCCCGTGTCAGTCCACTGCTGGACATAGGCCTCTCCCAAAGCACGCCAGTGAGCCCGATCTTCGGTTCTTATCTTCCAACTGCTACCAGCCACTTTGCGTATATCGTCGCTCCACCTAGCTGGAGGGCGCCCTACACTACGTTTACCGAGTCACGGTCTCCACTCAAGAACACGTCTACCCCAATGGTTACCAGTCCTTCGACATATGACCAGCCCACTGTCACTTCAGCTTACTAATCCTAAGGGCTATCTTTGTCTATCGATAACTTTGATTCTCTGCCGAAGCACCTCATTCCGGATACGCTCTTTCCGACAAACTCCAAGCATAGCCCTTTCCATAGCCCGCTGAGCGACTTTAAATTGGTGGACTAGTCGTACCGTGAGTGTCCACGACTCGGCTTCGTATGTCATAACAGCCCTGCAAGCATGGATATTATCGAACGATAAACTTACCGAATTTACCGAATTTCAATGTCAAATTTGACGAATGTTACCGAATCGATAAAATTACTACACACTAGTTGAAGACTTTTGTCTTCAAACTTTGTGGTATTGGTGACGAGAAGACTCGACGAAGTTTCGCAAATGCTGCCCAGCCCAGCTGTATTTTTCTGCGGGTCTCTCTCTCGATGTTGTTATTACTTAGTTGCAAAGTTTGCCCCAGATAAACATACTCTTGAACAACTTCGAGAGCAGTTCCGTTAACAGCAATTGGTTCCGGAATAACATGCTCGTTGAACATAACCTTGGTTTTGTCCAAGTTCATCCGGAGACCAATGCGCTAAGACGAATCAGCTAGGCTGTCCAACATCTATTGCAAGTCCTGCAACGTTTCTGCCACAATGACGATCTCATCCGCGAATCTCAAGTGTAAGATGAACTCACCGTTAATATTAATGCCACATCCTTTCCAGTCCAGAGTCTTAAACATATCCTCCAATACGTTTGAGAACAGTTTCGGAGAAATAAAGTCCCCTTGTCTCATACCTCGATGCAGGGGGATATGCTTAGACTGCTGGTTCGGTACTTGGACGGTTATTGTTGCGGCGTCATACAGACATCTCAATACTTGGATATACCGCCAATCGACTTGGTATCGTTGGAGGGACTCCAAAACAGATCGATAGAGTAAAAGGCTTTTTCATAGTCTACAAACGCCAGGCACAGGGGCTGATTATACTCTGTTTTATGTATAATCTGCCGAACTGTATGAATGTGATCTATGGTGCCGTATCCTCCCCAAAACCCGGCCTGCTCTGTTGGCTGGAACTAGAATCTCCGCGCAAGACGATTTGTGATAATTCTCGAAAAAAGCTTGTAGACATGGCTCAGGAGGGAAATGGGCCGATAGTTTTTCAGAAGAGTGGTTTCTTCAAAAGGGTTTATAATATAACTTTAACTTAATGTACTAAAATAAGTTTTGTGAGGAAGAACAATTTATTTATTTAATTTCATCATCATCATCATCAGCCCGTGCTCGTCCACTGCTGGACATAGGCCTCTCCCAATGTACGTCACAGAGCCCAATCTTCGCCTCCTCTGTCTCATACAGTTTTTGCCGGCCGCCTTTCGCAGGTCATCACTCCATCTGGCCGGTGGGCGTCCTACACTACGTTTGCCAAGACGCGGTCTCCACTCAAGAACACGTCTACTCCAGCGGTTGTCCATCCTTCAAGAAATGTGACCAGCCCATTGCCACTTCAACTTGCTAATCCTTTGAGCTATGTCGGTGACTTTGGTTGTCTGGCGGATTACCTCGTTTCTGATTTTATCCTTCAGAGAAACCCAGAGCATAGCTCTCTCCATAGCTCGCTGAGCAACTTTAAATTTGTGGACAAGTCCCACTGTTAGTGTCCATGTCTCGTCTCCGTATGTCATAACTGGTAGGACGTACGCATTAAAGACTTTCGTCTTTAGGCACTGTGGAATGGACGACGAGAAGACCTGACGAAGTTTTCCGAATGCCGCCCAGCCCAACTGAATTCTTTTGTTGGCTTCCCTATCAAAGTTGTGTCTACCCAACTGCAGAGTTTGGCCGAGATAGACATATTCATTAACAACTTCGAGGGGTTCACCATTGATGGATTGGTTCACCGAGGGTTTCGGGGTAATAAGATCGTTAAACTTGATCTTGGTCTTGTCTAAGTTCATCCCGAGACCGATTTGTCGAGAAGCATGAGCCAGGCCGTTCAGCATTCGCTCAAGTTCCTCCAGCGATTCCGCCGTAAAGACTATATCATCGGCAAATCTTAAGTGTGAGATGTACTCGCCGTTTATATTTATGCTCTTCTCTTTCCAGTCCAGCTTCTTAAACATATCTTCCAAGGCATTCGTGAACAGTTTCGGGGATATGACATCTCTTTGTCTCACTCCCCTGCGCAACTGGATATGTTTAGACTGCTGGTTCTGTACTTGAACACTCATAGTCGCGGCGTCATACAGACATCTCAGCACTTCGATATACCACCGATCCACTTGGCATTGCTGCAGTGACTCCAAAACAGCCCAGGTCTCTACGGAATCAAGGGCCTTTTCATAGTTCACAAAAGCAAGACACAGTGGCTGATTATATACTTCGGACTTCTGTATAATCTGCCTCACTTTGTGTATGTGGTCTATGGTACAAAATCCTCTATGAAACCCGGCCTGCTCCGCAGGCTGAAACTCGTCAAGTCTTCTTGCGAGACGATTTGTGATGACCCTCGAAAACAGCTTATAGACGTGGCTCAGGAGTGAGATGGGGCGATAGTTTTACAGGAGGGTTTTATCACCCTTTTTGTGAAATAAAACTACTGTACTCCTGTTCCACGTCTTTGGAGTTCTCCCAGTATTCAGAGCAGAGTTAAACAACTTCTGAAGCTCCCAAAGTACAGGTTTACCTGCTGCCTTCAAGAACTCCGAAGTGACTCCGTCCTCACTTGGGGCTTTTCCATTTTTAAGCTGTCCGAGCGCCATCCCAATTTCATCTAGGCAGATTTCTGGCAGGTCTTCCGTGTAGTGGCGAGTAAGAGTGGCTCTGTTATCTTCTGCAATAGGGCCGGGTTGTGAAGCATGCGACTCGTATAATCGGCCATAGAAGTTTTCTATTTCAGCTAAGATCTCCGGATTTGAAGTTACGGTTTGGCCACTTGAATTCTTAAGCTTTGAGAGTTCTTCATCGTCTGAGAGTTTCAAGGTCGGTGCGTAAACCTGTACAACCTTGAGACTGTATCTCTCGGTAAGTTTAAGTTCTCAGTACGCTACCCTGGTCGAAACACTGGAGATTTCTACAACATTGTCAGCGAGGGCCTTATTGACGAGGAATCCAACGCCACCCTGGGATTGTTGATCTCCCTCTCGGAAATACATAATGTGGCCTGATTCCAGGGTTAAGGTATCCTCTCCCTCTCTACGGACTTCGTTCTACCCCAGAATCTGCCACGTATCTTATGTAGTTCCGATTCTAACTGTGCCAAGTGATCATCTAGCCTAAGCGTTCGTCTATTATACGTAGCCAAGTCGGTCAGTTTTTGTTTTTGGTGGCCTACCGTCACCCTGGGACTCTTCGCACCCCCTTGCCTTGCCATTTCCGAGATCGCCACCTTGGTCCAGACTAGCAAGGCGACCGGGAACTAGGGGCCATTTTCTTTTTGTGCTGTTCATTTGAGGTTTTGCCTATAATCGCCACGCTGGGCATGCGGTTTGGCGATCGCAGGGTGTAGCTTCTTGTACCGGTGACGGTGCTGCCCGTCACCGGCCTGCGCCATTTTGCTACACTCGTATTTGGATGGTTATACCGCCATCTGTCGGTCGCCAGAGCCTCGTTAGTAAACCAGCAGGATGCACCACGTGCAGTTGAAGTTGACTTGAAGCGATGAGTTGGAGTTTCGCTTCGTTACATCACATTATTTAATTATATATTCCGAAATATTATCAGTCTAGAATAATTGACATAGCAAAGCGAGATTTCCAAACCCTAAAAATAAAAAAAACAGGTGGTTGGACCCGCGAAGACGTAGAGTTCCGTAGCCAGGACCCTGAGCTGCCCAAATACTATGGAAACTGTTTTACATTATGAGTCCTCAATTCACATGTAAGGAATCCAAAAAAATATAACATACCATCTATTTTAAAATAGATTGATTCCTCAAAAAGTGGGAGCAAAGTAGGTCTTTTCTGTTCAAGACTTTCAGAGAGGGCAGTAATGAGTTTTAAATTTGGAACATGAATTTTGTTCACTGGGTCGCGTGGCGCGCTTTCTGTATTTAAAAAAGAATCATGTGAATGTACATATACATATGGAGAGGAGAAAAAATAAAAAGCGTGTGAATTACGATATTATCGACATTGAGACAAGGAATATTGACAGCGAAAACTCTAAATATCACAAAAATGAGTTTATTTAGTTCAAGTAGCGAAAGTATTATAACACCTACACCTGAAAAATGTAAGAAACTACGCAACATATTATTATGTGCTACAGAATCTATTACAAACTAAATCCCGGGAAAAATATATGAAAGCTTACAACAATTTTATCGAGTGGGAAAATGCGAAACGAGCAAGTTTTTTTCAGATACTCTACCTATTTACAAGAATTACCCAAATGTAAGCAACCTTCACATTTCGGAGGTCAGTCCCAATAATAAGATTCTAATCGAGATCTACACAACATTTATAACACAATATCTGAAGAGACTGTCTGAAGGACATAAATCAAAGTAGCCCAAAGTGAATATTTTTTTTAGGTGAGCATAGTAATTCAATGTAAGCATACCTAGTTTATTTAAAGTAGTTTTATTTTTAGTTTATTTCATTCACTTTTAAATAAATATATGAGTTTTAAAGTGAAGCGCCTTTTATTTCTTTTTCTCGTAGAGGGGGATGAAAAGTAGAGTGTAGAAGTGAAACAATTTTTCCTCGGGCGACGTATATTGAATCCCTCGCTACGTTCAGGATTCTACTCTGGAGTCTTTCACTCTGCTCTGGATTCAAAATAGCAGCATCGCCATAAAAATATTATTTTGCTCCCTTGTCATACTATCTACTATTTACCCACAAAATACAGCAGAATATACAGACAAAGTGTCTCTGATTTACAATGGTCAGTAAACTCTTGAAATTAAATTATATTTTGTTTTGTCCAAGTCGAAAAAGTCAAATGACCTTAACACAAAGAATAGTTTTAAATGAATGCGTAGACTGTTTTAAAATAAAACACGCATTCGCTTCACATGTCACATTACACACAATGATTGTTTTACATTTTTAGGAATAACGGTACCAGATCTCGCCTGGAACTACCGTGCTGCGCCGAGATAATTTCATTATTATAATTTTACATCCTTTTCTTTCAATATTTGATTAAATGCATTCGTATAAAGCTTGCAACCAAATAAGTTATCATTTGGATAAGATTTATAAAAAAAAAAATTAATAAAGCAGGCTTTTATAACACCAGCAATAAGTATAATGACGAGAAATTACGTAGTTTAATCACAATTTTATCTACAGTTTATTAATTTATTAATTAGTATTCTGGTAAAGTGCTACAAGGATTATAATGAACGTTAGTGACGGTTGAGGGAGGCCGCTGCTGAATGATTCTATACGACTCAAATATGACGTTTCAATAAGTGGTGGCGTTATTTCCGATTTTAGACACGTTCATTATAATCCTTGTAGCTCTGTAGGTACATCATACGTGTCCAAATACTACTTTGTGATCGGGTGTCCAGTGTATAACATTCAACTTGAAAGATCATAAGGAAGTCGTCTATTATCAGCTTGCAAGAACTAAAACACAACACGGTGAGTACCTAAACTAAAACTTACTAAACAATAACTGAAGAACACTCTGCCGCTCTGACGCCTTCATTCTCTTACGTTCCCGGCATCGCTTCAATCTGTCATATGATGTTTCATGGGTATCACTGGATTGCTCTTAACAAGTTCATTGCAACCGTATACCACCTCTATATTTTGATTTAGCTTTTTGACAAGTGTAGGCTGACATTGCATTTTTTTTACATTAACGCCGTATATATTCACTATAACTTGAAATAGTGATGTTTTATATACGTAATCGATGGATCTTAATGAGAACTAACTATTGAAACTTAAAGTAACGTCGTAGCTTCTCCAACTCAAAATTTAGACGAAACAGAAATTATGTGACGCTGTGAACTTACATCAATATTGCGGCGCTTCCCCCTCCACTCCGTGCAATGCGTCACATTCTTCACTAAACGTAATGTTTTATTTGATCCTTTAGTTATCGAGTGGTTTAATTAAATTTTGCATGTCTTTGATAGATATGGAGCTGCAATACCAAACTCTATACCCAGATTTATTAATCATCTATTTTTTGGAATTGCCTCCCAAGAAGCAACGTATTGTACGTTTTGTAGACGAATTCACGCCAAATACCGTTCTGACTCTACCGATGCTTCGGCGATTGGTAAGTAAGGGGCATACCTGTTCGAGAACAAAGCATCAAGAAACTATATGGGGATGTCATTATTGACAGTACCTTATTCCTGTTCAATGTCTGTTTACAGAAATAATAATAGGGGTTTATTGAAAAAAAAAAACATAGTTTGATTTTATTCTCAATCTTGGTGTTTTTTCGAGTGTTTATGTGTAATATTGGTGAAATATTAATCATTATGTGTTTGTTAACGTGGGCAAAACAATCCAACGCAGAAATAAATGGCAATTTGTAATTATTCCAAAACTCCCTCGGAAGTTTCAGTAAAGCGTCCACCATTTTATTTAATCATGACTTTGACAGTTGACTGTGAATACTTTTAAAATAAAGGAACTTGACACTGGTGAAATTGTTAGTAGACCAGTGCCTCCGCAGAAGCCATTCTAATAAAAAATAAATAATTATAATAATAATACACATTGACAAGTTAAATTTATAAGTGCCACACAATGAGATGTCACACAATCTTTGAAACTGGGAAAAAAAAAACAAAGACTAATAAGACACTAGGCTGGACCAGTACCCAGAAACAATACTCGTTTATGAGTGAGACTTATGTCGTCAATAGATGACGTTATACTTCCTGTCCACTCCCAGACCCATGTAAAGGAAGGAAAGATTCAGAGTACGTACGAGGAAGCTTCGGGTCACGGATCAGTTATGAGAGCAACACAATGGCATTTCGAAGGTTGCTGATTCAACTTTTGTTTCGTGGTAGAATTTTTATTTTCTCTAATAAATATAACTAATCCTGTATTTTGTTGGTCAATGTTCCATAATATACATGCAGAGGTTATGGTTGAGGCTAAGGTAGAGAAAGAGATTAGAGTGTTAGATTATAGTAGAGTATTCTATCAGTTATTATTGTGAAGGTACGATTTCCAGAACTGTTTATAATAATAATGGAATCAAGGATTTTTGTAGGCATACATTTAAATTATTGAAAATATTTGAATACAGTTTTTCTTAACTCTAAAACCAACGACATGGTTCTCTGCTTCTAAAAGTTTCAGATTTTTCCATACCGACCCATCTCATAGATCAGTTACTCCGTAGCCCATACAAAACGATCGCAAGGTAACAGCGCAGTAGATATCTTTAACTGGAGTTAGTTAATCTGTAACTTGAGATCGAATATTTATTTGTATCCGACTCCAAAAAGAAGGTTCTCAATTCGAGTTTCTTTTTGTACCCATTATGACTGACTAGCTCTTTAGGCTTTTAGAACATTGTAGTTATTGAAATATTATGTAGGGGCACGGAACAGGCGCGCGGTTTTTTCCATCTCTCTTCTAGAACAGAAAGACATTGCATTATACGATAATACTGAGATCAACTTCACAGTCCTTAATTAATATTCTTCCGTATCATAGCAATGTAGAACAATGGATTTCGTAGTTATTATGAATGAGAGCTGCTGGACGGATGTTGAATGTTTGGTAGATAGTCTCTGATTTGCGTTAACATATTAAAGCAGTCTGTGTTCTGAAATAACAATACTTTACATCACGGAAAAGGAAATGTTCACTGAAAAATTGATAAAATGCGTGCGAAGTGCAAGTGCAGCACTGGTTTAACCTTCAACCAGTCGCGCGGCGTTTCGATCACGTCGCACATTGTTTCTACTTTGCTAACATTATACTTTCGCCGTAGTAATAATGTGCTTTTGCATCATAGCTAGTTCTTGTATCCAGTAGTCTGTGTTAATTTAATCAATCAATTAAATCATTTATTGAGTTAAGTTTACTATCTCGTAAAATACTTTTAATAATATCGTATAGTTTCATGTCACAAAGAAGTTTTGTTTCAGTTGCGATCCAAGCTGTCAATAAATTATTTTAACAGTTACAAAAAGTGAGACAATAATTTCAAATGGGGTGTCAGAAAGAGTTTTTTTATGCATACATTTAAAACATTTTTATTAAATGTTAAGTTCTGAATATTTTTAAGAGCATTCATGTGAATAAATTAATAAAATATAATTAAAAAAAAATGAAACAAAAAAAACGTGGTGAAACTGTTAATGGAGTTGTGATTTCATGTTTATAAAAAGCCAGTGGAAAGATAATAAATGAGGTGTAACGACGACATCAGAAAACTGGCAGCAACTGGACTCTCACAGGAGCAACGTATCCGATGGGTACCCGTCAAGTGACTTGTTTACGCCATTGATCAATTGTACTTGTTTTAATTGATTAAAAGATGATGCTTGACACGCGATAGTTAGAAGGCTTACACCAATTACTTAATCAAGGAAGGCTAAAGAAGCAGAATGAAAGACAATAAATCTAATTTGAAAAAATATATCATTACTTTGTGTTCTAAATTACATTGAAAAGTTTACTCGCGACCGCTGCATTGCCAAAAGACCACGCGCCCGCTTTAAGGTTTTTTTTTTTATAAACTAAACCTAATTGATTTCGTCTGCTTAATAAATAACACAATTCATTTAGCATCATTGCCCTACACTGTTGAAATAGGTTTTATGTTTAATCGTATTTGATAAGAAGTTCATAAAAACAGTTCGATAGTTGCTGTAAGCAGTTGCTAACAGTATTTCGAAACTATAAAATTAGGTGTAAAATGTACACACGTGAAATTTTACAAAGCGAAACGTGAGTATTTTATTAACTGTAAAATAGGACACACACTATGAAACATTAGAAATGGGATGTTTGCGTGGTATTTTATTTTTGGTGAATATTGATCTAGTTTTAAGGAAATCTAGATCAAGGAGGTTCGGGTTTGAACGCTATGTGTATTGAATTTTGGACTGAGCATGTTTCATTATTGTTGTATACTATAAATACATATATGTTGTTTCAGCTGTATACAATTATATTCAATTTCATAAACAATAGTAAGTACTAATGTCTTGATAGTGCCACACATTTTATTGTTATCTTGTTATTTCCATAAATTATAAATATTTCTACGTTTTTTTTTTATTACGGACTAGGCAATGTTTGACCACGATCTCACCTGATGGAAAGCGATGATGTGGTCGAAGGTGTAGCACGCTTGCCTAGTACATACCTATTCACTCTTGACTTGAACACCCTTGTTTGCTTTAACTGTAACTGAATCAATGGTAGCCTAACGGTTTAATCGTGCAACTTAGAATCTAATGATAGCGGGTTCGATCGCGTGTATTACCGCAGCAACACTTTGTGGTTGGGTCCTATGACAAAAAATTGGAGTGTCGTGAGGAGTAAATGTGCCCAAATAGCAAAATTTGTGTCCGATACTTTCGGAAATAATCGTGAAAACAGATTTTGCTGCGGTAACGTTTGAAACGTTAACCAAGCAAAACGTTTTTTTTTTAAATCGTTTTAGCCCGGAACCTAATGCATGAATAAAAGTGTGCCTAAGTAGCAAAATTGGTGTGTCCTACGGTTTTTGACTTATTCAAGATTTTGCTGGGGTTACATTTTGGGATTTACCATATATGGAGAATGTCTCGATGCAGAAGTTTGATACAAATACCACTATTAGATCTTTATTTATGTGTATTTTTGTGATAGTACGTTTTTGGAATCATTTGACGAATACCTAGTAATTAATTAATTTTGTTAATCATAATAATCGAAATTAAAAGTAAACGAGTGAACTTACAATCAAATTAAAAGCTGTCAAATCTACTCCTAGTACACCCTTATAACATCAGTAAGTTTAAGATAAGTAACTTTAAGCTTTATGAATATTTACAACATTTAACATGTATGTTAATTTTGCACTCGAATACGCAGCTCCCATAAAACAAGGAAACGTAGAATCACTATTAATTAGAGTGTTCTGTGGACAAGCATTTCTGTAAATTTCAGCTTAGAATATTAGTTATAAAATAAGCTAAATAAAACATATCTTAATCTCAGAAATGTCCTTAGAATCCAACCAAGTTAGAATGGGTACGTAAAAAAGACCGCGTCATATAAAAGGGCAGCCTTTACCCTCAATTGAATTGAAGGATTATACATCCCACAAGACTTTATGAGGTCTTAAGCCTTCAAAAGTTTCATGATTCCCTCAATATGTCAAACTTTAAAACGTAAAAATATATGTTTATGACCAAAGTAAAAAAAACGCACCTGTTTTTTCACCTGTAGACAGTAAAATATCAGTGTTGTTTGTTTTCGTTCAAATAGTGAAGCAAATTACAGTACGAAAAAACGATTAAAAAAACACAATACCGTGAAAAAATGTGGTTAAAGTGTTTGAATTAGATTATCTTGGACGGTTTGAATTGCTTTTATGGGAATATTGTTGTAGTGATAGTTTTATGACATAAAATATGTTATAAATTATGTTATAAAAACTATGTTTATAAAACCCGGCAATCCTCCCCCAGGCCACGCCCCATTAATGGTTAAATGAGTGGTGTATTCAAAAATATTTTTTTGTACAGTTGTACACAAGAGAATATTAGATTTGTATCTTGTTAGTAATATGTCGGAGCATGTTAGTTTATTTTTTGTATGTTGAGGGTGGCGGAATAGAATGCTATTGTATCATCATCAAATCTGCATACCTTTTTTCAACATGTCCCCTCCATAGTGGCTTTAAGTGTCATATATGATAGAAATAGTAGTATTATAAAAATATAAAATTACATTGTTTCATACACTTTCGTTTTTCGCCAACCGCTTGAAAGGTCCAAGAGAACTTGCTGATGTGTTGTTGATGGTGCACACTACTACCTCATCTGAGTCAAAAACCTAATTAGTGACTGTGATGTACAAGCTCTTAATTTGGTCAAAATGATGACAATAAAATCTAAATAGTTTTATTCCTTTTAAATGCGTCACAAAATTTTGACCCTTATAAGAATTAGTCAGATTAGGCATCTACGGTGCTTAATTAGTCAAAAGCCGTTAAAAAACAAGGCACTTATTTCATTTAAAATAGTCTGACAACTTTTAAATGATTTTGAGTCTATGTACTTTATAAAAATTAGCATCGCACGATTTTCCCCCATATCGACATTAATCAGATTTAGTCAGATTTGGCATCTACGGTGTCTGTTTAGTCAAAATAGTTACAAAAACAAAATACTTAATTCATGACAATATGGTCGAAAATTGACTGATACCTTTTAATTATATTAATAGAAGACGAAAATATTAATATTAAAAAAGATTATTTTTTTCTAAGCGTTTGCGACACGCATTTGGCTGTTTTTTTGTGTCAGCAATCTTCAAGCAAGTTCCAAAAATAACTGTACTAAATAAACAAACGAAATAATCCATACCAATATATAAAAGTGAAACGTTGTCTGTTCGTTTGGTTATATGTTTGTTTGAGGAGCTTTCACGCAATAACGGCTGGATGGATTTTGATAAAATTTGGAATGGAGATAGCTTATACCCTAGCATAAAACATAGAATACTTTTATCCCAGAAAATAGTAAGTTTTCACGGGAAAACTGGAAAATTTTGTTTACTACGTAAGGAACGGTTGCCATGGAAACGAAATAACAAGTCTGTCAAAAAACTTCAAGAGCTATACATACTTTTGCATTGATTTTCAATATCCTAGAAGAACATAGGCTGCTTTTTTTCGCGATAAACTGTAGTCCACGCGGACGAAGTCGCGGGCGGGAAAGCTAGTAACTAATATAAAAAAACGACTTCAAATCGTATAAAACTTAAAATAAAGAAAACAATAATTCATTTTTTTAGGTCTGTGCTTCGTCTAAACCGACTAGAGTAAGTAAGTAGGCATTTAACTGGCACATACCTCGAAAAAAAGTATTTTTTGTATTATATTACATCTCTTATATTTTAGTTTCGTTAAAGTGGGCTTAAGAAAATGAAGTACTTATTCCGTTCGCTAAGAAAAAACCTTACTGGAAACAGTTATCAGTCCATATCTCTTAAACTACTGAACCGATTTTGATTAAACTTATACTATTCCCTAACTCGAAAGAAACAGAAAATATTTAAAAAAAAATATGCAGTCTTTCTTGTAGTTTCCGAGAAATACGTGGACAAACATACATACATACATACATACATACATTAGTGAAATTTTGTATATTTGTTCAGATACTCATATATATAGACTAACATATATGAATATTATGCATTTTCAACATACACATCAACTTAAGAACCTCCTTTTTTAGAAGTTGGTTAAAAATTAAATAAACCAACGGAGTAAAGTTGATTGACCATAATTTTTTTTAAGTTGATATCAGCTGACGGAGATTTCCTAAATCATTCTGAAAAGTTTATGATTGAAAAGTATACACGATTGACAATTTACTGCCTACCTGTACATTGAATCGATTACTTTGCTGCTAATTTGCGAACGTTACTATTCTATATGACGCGGTCGCTTTTACGTAGCGATTTTAACATGGTCGGATTCTATGGAATTTCTGAGATATCGATATATTTCCTCAAACGTTTTTTATAACTGATATTCTAAGCTGAAATTTACAAGAATGCTTGTCCACACAACACTAATTAAAAGTAAAAATCTACGTTTCCCTGTTCTATAGGAGTTGCGTATTCGAGCGCAAAAGTAAGTAAATGTAGTAAATCTTCATAAAACGTTATTATCCCAAATTTACTGACGTTATAATGGTGTGCTAAGGGTACATTTGACAGCTTTTAATTTAATTGCAAACTAACTCATTTACTTGTAATTTCGAATTTAATGAATTACAAAATAAATTAATTACTTGTTATTCGTCGAACAATTCTAAAAACTGACTATCACAAAATACACATAAACTAATATCTATTAGTGGTATTTTATTCAAACTTCTGCGTCAAGCCATTTTCGATATATTGCAAACCCCAAAAAGTGTTTCCCCAGCAAAACCTTGATTAACTCAAAAACCACGGGGCGGTCACTTTACATACTAATGTGGACCTAAATTCCAAAGTCTTTGTCTAATAATTATGCATAGCCTATTTGTCGTATTATGGGGTATTTATTATAAGTGATAACAACTGATAATCTTTTAAAGCCACGATTAATTAATATTCTTTACTCAAACAATACTTGTAATGTGGTCATTATTTCGACAACCTGCTTTGGGCAAAGTCGACCTTGCCGCGCTTCTTGAATAGGCGCCAGCAAAGTTGTATGGAATTTCATTACTGTCGTGTTTTGCAGCCAGCAATTTCCTTTGAAAATCCATTATTGTCCTGTTTTTTAGTACTATTATTTATTCTGTGGTTTTGTTAACCACCGAACGCGAAAAGAGAGGCGTCGTAGTTCCCAAAAGTATGGACCGATTTTGATGTTTTTTTTCTGTTTGAAAGCTGATGTGATCGAGATGGTTCTTAGCTATTATTGTTGTTGTTGTAGTTTTTGTTGTTGTGTTTTTGTTGTTTTAGTTTTCATTGTTTGTTGTTGTTATTGTTATGTTGTAGTATGTTTTTTTTTTTTTTTTTTTGTTGTTGTTGTTTATTTTTGTGTTTTTTTTTGTTATTGTTGTTGTGGTTTCTGTTCTTGTTCTTGTTGTTTTTCTTGTAATTACGGAGGCCGCAGCCGGAGGATGCAAAGAAACCCAAATGATCTATAACTAGGTTTATTAATATATTTAAACTACATTTTACATTCTAACCTAAAGTAATGTGTACTACCGGCCCCATGCTAGTTCAGAGGAAGTATAATGCAGGGTAGCACTTTACGTGGAGCTGCCATACATAACATTGTTGTTTTTATTGTTCTTGTTGTTTTTATTGTTGTACTTGTTGGTTTTGTTGTTGTTTTTGTTGTTCTTGTAGTTTTTGTTATTCTTGTAGTTTTTGTTGTTGTTTTTGTCGTTCTTGTTGTTTTTGTTGTTTTCCTTGTTGTTTTTAATGTTATTGCTGTTTTTGTTGTTGTTCTCGTTGTTCTTGTTGTTTTTGTAGTTCTTGTTGTGTTCTTTTTAATTGTTCTTGTTGTTTTGTAGTTCTTGTTGTTTTTGACTTTGTTGTTGGTGTTGTTTTGGTGTTTGTTGTTGTTGTTGTTGTTATAGTGGGATATATATTTTTTTCATCAGTTTGCTAGCATTATTTAAATACCTCGCATTGTTTGAGTAAAGCACTATACAAGCCTTGGTCCGCAATGACTGCCCTGCTGGCCACGCTATGATGGTCTCGAGCTTTGCTTAGTTAAGTTCTCGGCCTTTAAGCTTGGCCATCATTGCAGTCCTTGCTGTCCGCGCTAAAAAGGCCTCGATCTTCGGTCTTGAAAAAATAGAGCACAATAAATATAAAACTACGCCCGGTCGAGGTCAATGTCAAATTGACCACTGTATAAATAAGGTATTTGACGCTTCATTTTGCACAAATTAAACAAACTTCTTACCCAGTAAGCTTAATACAAAATCTATGCATCTTACATCTACTTTTTTTTAGACTAGAATAGGTAGAATGTGTAAAAAACAAAATAGGGGTTGACTGTTATTAACACGCTTTTATTAGCTTCACCTATAAGTATGTTTGTATGTAACGGAATCTTTGAACTCGATTTTTATCCACTTTAAATAGTCAGATTAATTCGTATTTTTTTAGTTATTTATATATTATTTACGGGAAGCAACGTGGACAAAACAAGGATTTTAGTAGGACCTCTTTTCTTCGTAAAATAAAACGTTCGTGAAAGTGGTAGTGAGTCATAGACAATTGTATTATTACTCTATTGGGTAGTATTTTCTATGGCCAAGTACGTTCGAACATAGTAGGTATCCATATCAATATGTAAAAGGGAAACGTTGTCTGTTTGTTGGTTTGCTTGTTTGGGGAGCTTTTATGCGATAACGGCTGGACGGATTTTGATGAAATTTGGAATGTAGATAACTTATACGCTGGAATAAAACATAGGATATTTTTTATCCCGGAAAATTGTAAAACTCTATGGGAAAACTGGAAAATGTTGATTACTCGCTGTAAGGAACGGTTGCCATCACAGAATGGTCTGTGGTTGCCATGGAAACGAAATAACAAGTCTGTCAAAAAACATCAAGAGTGGTGCTATACCCAGTTTTGCATTGGTTTTGAATATCCTAGAAGAAAATAGGATGTTTTTTTCACGATAAAAAGTAGACCGCGCGTACGAAGTCACGAGCGGGAAAACTAGTTCTTAATACTGGTGAAAAAATGATTCAATAAAAATTGGAATATCTATTTTAACAGTTTTTTCTAGAATACACGGTTATATAATCTTAAATACCAAAAATATATCTTATTATTAATTATATTAGTATTGATTATTTTTCGTGTAAACCTCATCTCTGGATGAAGTCAGGTCCATTTTGACCAATGTTCTTTTGCTAATTGGGCACAATTAATAAGAAAGGAAAGCTCTATTCATGCATTTGGTTCCGGGCTAAAACGATTTAAAAAAAACATTTTGCTGGAGTAACGTTTCAAACGCGCAGTAAAATATGTTTTTCACGATTATTTTCGAAAGTACAGAAAACACAAATTTTGCTATTTGGGTACATGTACTCATCACGACACTCCAATTTTCAAGGGGGGGGGGGGGGGGGGCAAATTAAAAATGTATATAAAATTATATACATTTTTAATTTGCGCTTGTTGTAATAAATTAATTGAAAAATGAGGAGGTTTGCAATTCAACTCCTTTTTGTGTGCATGTTTTTTATTTCATATCTCCTGAATTTCTAAACTGATTTGGTTGATTCGTTTTGAAATTATTTTATTATAAGTATTCAATATGTCTTGAACTCATATGAACCACTCCAGCCCGCGCTCATTGCTGCCTGAGTGCCGCCCCTATCAGTGTCATGTCATTAATTTAATAAATATATAATTATAATTTAACCTTCTATCTAATCAGCTGGTATCTACGCAATGATGAGTCCTCTTGATCACTAATTGAATTGAATCGCCGTCTCTTCCATGAGATTGACTTTGACTTTGATTTTTGTTCGAAATCTGGTTTTATCAAGGGCAATGTCGTCCGACCATCGGGGAGGTGTCTCTGCTTCGAGTTCCCGTCTCTTGAATACCATTCCATGACAGACTTGGGTCACCGGTTTTTAATCCCGTCTGGGTAAATGTTATGTCTAATTTGAATGATTACCGATTTAATTATAGGAAAAAAAATGTAGGTATGCTACAACAGATAACTTTATTAATAGTCTCAAACGTAACTTTTACTTAAACCTGTTCAATAAATTCAAATTTGGACCTTAAGAAACCGTCACAATATTATATAAACCTGTCAAACAAGACTCCTGATTAGTTTGGGCTACGTCCGCGGCAAATGTGTTTAGAATAGGTCAAATTAAATTATTTTTTATAAATAAATATTTAAGTCTCTTTTGGTAGTAAATTTCCGTATCAAATGTTATGACATCTTATCTAATTACCAGTTTATCAGTACAATAATATTTACTATTAGCCTATTGTTGAGTAGATATTTATTTCTGGTACTTGTACCTAAACGTATCAATTTACATAGTGCAGTGTTGTCTTCCAGGTCTGCTAAAACAATAATTAATATTGGGTATACTTGAATACCTGAGCAAAAATGACAGTGAATAAAGCTTATGTTATGACTGAACCTAATGAAGACAAGAGCCAGTCGTGGACTGTCAGCAGAACTACCCGAGATGAACAGGCGTACACTTATGATGATGCTATTGATCTAGCAGGTAATATTATCCTTTTTTTATTCTCTTCATAGTTCGTTTGACTGCTTTATATCTTGAAAAAGAGTACAATCAGACCATGGAGGTCACAGGATAGGCTGGGCACGGTCGATTCGATTTCAATTCTTTACTTGCTCCGGGAAGCAATAGCTGGGTTGCTCCAGGCTTATATTATATGTGTGTTAGATTATAACATAATATTGATAATGTGATAATAATATATTATTGACGAAACTGATAATGTGGTTGAAACTATATAACAACATATTTAACAAGTTGTTTTATAGTTACAACCACATTATCGGTTTCGTTCAGAAACAAATTTTTTGCAGGCTTGCCAAACCTATCCTTATCCTAAGGATAACATAACCAAACTTAGGTTTGATTTATATACAGTAATAATGATCATCAATTTATGTGCCTAAATCTATCATGTGCATATCAACGAAATTTCTTCTAGGTTGCTATGTATAACTCTTTGGAGGTCAGAAAATTTCGTGACCAATTTGCGATGATCTACAAGATTCTTCAAGGGAGGGTTTATGCCCTTGATCTAAATAGTAAGCTATGCAAATTAGTTGTGCACAATTATTACCATTGGAAGAAAATATAGATAGTTTGCGGCCCCGGTGTGTCGTACCAAAGCCCGTTCTAGATCACCTGTACCGCGGACCCTCACTGCGCTCAACGCCCTCCTGGAAGCTACGAGTAGTTCGAACTGTGATGTGTTCGCGGATGAATGGAAGGTGCTCTTATCGGGATGCTTGGAGAAGTGAGATGAATGCATGATTGTGACATCTTTTTTGTTAATTATATATATTTCATTTTTAGGTGTAATTATTATTGTAATTCTGACTAATTGTATATTTGACCATAGATAGATAGATAGATAGATAGATAAACGCTTTATTGCACACCAAATAAATCATACACACAAATAAACATTTAACTTAAATAGAGTACAATGGGCGGACTTATCGCTTAAAGCGATTTCTTCCAGACAACTGTAATAATAATGCTCCATAATAATCTCTATATAATTTCTATTGACTGTGTACGTATTGGAAACATTTTATTAGATATTTATTATTATTTTGTGATATTCTACTTATAATCAAAACTGTGTGTTTAAAATAGGACTGAATTTAATGTATACTAGTGTTGAATGATTAATTGATGTAATGGGGTTCCCGTTTCAATTGAATAAATAAATCATATTATGTGGCAATAGAAGCATTTTGTATAAAATTCGGGCCTTCAAGTAACGTGCTTAGGTTTAATAAATAAACTTTTAGACGTACAGCAACTAATTCAAATGGCTCGTAAATGACCGGCCTTGAAAGGAACCAACTTTCAGCGAAGTTCTGGACATCACAGACGTATAATTTAGTAGGGATCTCAGAGCTGGGCATATGAAATGATAGAACCAATGCCTCCGAGCGAGCACAGAGCTGCACCGCAGAAGAATTTTCAATATAAAGGACCACGGGCATTTTGGGCTAATTTTGGGCTTAATACGTAAAACGTTGTTGTTGTTCAAATAGAGTGCTAAAATTGTGTTATGTCCCATTTTATAAATTTTATGGATTTCGACTTACTGACCTGCTTGTTGTTGGGATCTGAGGCCAAGGACTTCTAGTTTTATTGATCCTTCATGAAAATGACAACATAGATTTTCTATGAAAATAAAAACGGCGATTGAATGAAGTAG
Organism: Alsophila aescularia; assembly: GCA_946251855.1. Taxonomy (NCBI): domain Eukaryota; kingdom Metazoa; phylum Arthropoda; class Insecta; order Lepidoptera; family Geometridae; genus Alsophila; species Alsophila aescularia. Next base: position 32,856,265 of record OX276376.1, read on the forward strand.
CAAAATGTTAATTATAAATGTTAATTATTCATTATAAGCAGCATATATTCAATTTATCGATTTAAGCAGAAAACATCACTTTTTCATAACTAGAACGGGTTGTTGACTAAGGTAATAATTAATATAGAAATATAGATTATATTAAGCTGATAATAATTTGTGGTTGTTAGATGAGAAAAATGTATAGTAAAAAAAAACTTTAACCGCGGTCACCGCGCATGCAGCTGGCGCACATTACGTTAATTTGTGATATCGAGTGATCCGTGCTCGAAGGGAGGTAAGTTGCCAATACGTCTCCGTCCCCATAAAATATTATTAAAAATGCAGTTTTGGTGACCGAATCGGAAAAGGCATGTGTCGCGCTGAGGCACGGACGATGCGGGTTCGAGTCCCGACCATGATCAAAATTTTTCCTTTATAAAATTACTAGATACCTGTACGACGTTCACAGGTAACGGGTGCTACAGCATGATGCTGTTAGCCACCCTGAGCATGGCCACACTCTCCATGGCGGTAGACATCTTTGGCTTTTCTGTGGTGGTCACGGGTGCCACCTGCGATTTCAAGCTGGGTCTCAAGGAAACTGGGATTCTCTTATCAGTCACTTTTATCGGTGAGTTCTTCCATACAACAGTTACATGAGGGTTTTTTTAAGCGAAATTGTAATAAAAAAGGATATACGAATTTAGCCAGGAAGGATCAAAACTATATTTATTGTTGATTTTTGCCAACCAATCTCAAGAAAACTTAAAAAAAAAAAGAAAAAAAAAAGTTGCTGACTTCTCAGAGAAACAAAACAATAAGCGTAATTCAACCTCTTTGGGTGACGCAGTGGCTATGGCCTAAGAACGGTGGTGGTAAAATAAAACCTGATTTTCTAATTGACGCAATGAGTATATTCTCAATTAGACTATGTTTTTTTACCCGAGTACGGCGAACCAAAGCAAGGGTTGTGTTCAAACTAAAAACTTGGGCCGATTTTGAAAAGAGAGATATCAATTGATTCGTCTTCATCGCAGGAGTGTCATAGACTATTTTCTACCTGACCATAGTCGGGTTTTAGTGTTTGAACTTATGTCTTGTTTGTGTGTATGTTCAGTTCACATAAACTCTTCGGGTTCCCTAAAAGATGATGGAAGTTTTTTTATTTAAATGGTTATATCCGCTCCACACCCGAATAAATTTCAACAAAATTTCAAGATAAATGTCAGTTCAGTTATTTTTTCGAATTTACAAAAAAAATGGTAAATATTGGAAGTCGCAATGGGTCGAATAATAATAAAATATAATCTCTTTACGGTGGATGGAAAGAAAGATGAGTTTAAACTCCAATCGAAAAGAGTACCAACAGCGAAAAGAGACCTATCTATGCCCAGCAGTGGGTAGAGTAGTCTCTGTAAATGATGATGATGATTTTTAGCTAAAATAATTATAATGGAATCAGTCTACACTGTCATCATCACTAATATTCCCTTATTCGTATGGCCGTGCAGACACGTAACGCGCCGCGTTATTTATCTTCGTGGATTCGTTCGGAAATTGTCGTAACGACGTCACACGTTTATTACAGTTGAACGTACATGCTTAACATTCCAGGTCCAATAGTGATGGCGTATCCATGGGGCTATATGTCTGACACCCAGGGTCGGAGGAAGAGCCTGCTCATCGCTCTCTGGACGAGCTTTCTGGTCTCCGCTGTCAGTGCCTTCTCCCCCGACTGGATCACGATGGCTGTTCTCAAGCTAATCAGCACCAGTTTGTGAGTACAGGTACAGACATACCAAAGTGGTGAAGGTAGGGTGACGGTAGAAACTCATTGAACCTTTAATATAAGTTACGTGCTCAAGGTCCAATATTTCAACATGTTATTAAACAATAAAACCGACTTCAAATATATTTACTAAGAAACTACTGAACAAATTTTCATGAATCGGACACCTAGTTTAACGAGTTTGAGGATATCCTTAGCCAATTTCCTTTAAAAGTAGTTGTTCTACTTTCGAAGATTGAAAGTGATCACATCGCCACAAATGATTCATTTTTTTTACTTTATGAAAAGGACATTGTTTCTGAATGTTTTGAATATAATGTGCCTCTATGATTTTGACACTATATCTGATCTATTTGTGTGGTTAAGAGAAGACCAAGAGCGGTGGCGCGTGGATCTTCCCGCGACCGTGGTCTATTCGACTTGAAAATCACATCCCCGTAGAGTTTCTTGGTGCTATCTTCTCTAACAGACTTATTTCTGTACACTGGTAGGGTCAGAAAGATATTTAATTTTTCTGTGTGATATTCAACTCTGAGTGGGCACATGAAAATTTGATTGATTTGATCTATTTATAATAATCTATGTTCATGAGATGTTAAGTTTTGACTTGTAACAGCGCCATATTTTTTTCTATTTACAATACTTTGATTTAGACTTTGATTGAAAGCCATGGCAATAGTCTGGTAAATTTTCTCGATGAACCAACAACCATTGGATTAAACGAGTTCTGAAGTGGAGACCGCGTTTAGGGTGAGTGACGATCTTACGTAACAGCTGGCAGGGACTGAATGAGAAGAGCCGAAGTCTGGCTTCAGTGGCATTCACTAGGAGAGGCCTATGTCGAGCAGTGTACGAATATAGGCTGATGACTATGATGGAAGTCTTGCTTAGTGAAATGCTATAAATCTGTTGATATAAATATGTGCGCTAATTAGTTCCAAAATCATGAATTCGGGAGACTTTTTAAATAAAAGTACTATAATATTGTTACTCTTGATTCTGTGAAGGTATTAGTTTCCAGGTAAGACATATTGACAGTATATCATTCTTCAGCTCCAGTTGCGCTCAATCGGTGACATACACCCTCCTCGGTGAATCCTGTTCGGGGCGCTTCCGGGATGCCTACATGATGATCATGAGCAGTATCCTCGACTTCAGTCTCGCATTCTACGTAGGTAAGATCCATTAAGAAATCCACTCACGGAGGAAAAGGAGGGTTTCAAAGCCAAGCCCATTTATACAGGACACCTTTATAATAAAACTGTAACAGGTCCAATTGTGTACATTGAAGTTTTTGTTTTGATGTTACTCTGTATTCGATGCTGAAGCTAAAACTGTTATTTTTTTCATTTTGTTTAAATGTCTGTCTGACTGTCTGTATCTGTCTGTATCTTGGCCACGCATCACGCCGAAACTACTGAGTGAATTCAATGAAATTTAGTATGATTTGAAGTCATACTACGAGGTAGGACATGGGATACGATTCATCCCGAAAAATTAAAGGGTTCCCGCAGGATAGAGGTAGAAAGTTATTTAAAAGAACTCGTACCACGCTGAAACTACTGGACGGATTTTGATGCAACTTGGCACAGTCATAGTTTATATGATGGGTTAAAATTAAGGATACTTTTTACGAAACAATAGGGTTGCTGCGGGATATTCAAATTTATATTATTTTGAAGTATTAAATATCTATACTTAAGCAATATGTAAAAAAAGTAAGTGCAAAGATATTTAAAAAAAAGGTATATGGTACTTCAAACAAGATACTGAACTTTATTTTTAAATCATGTCTTTCTGTTTTTCTGTATGTTTGTTTGTTCGCACATCACGTAAAAACTCTTGGACCGATTGCGATGTGGTTTGCATTGTTGGATAGCTTATAGTTTGACTTAAAAACTGGTGTACTTATTATTTCATTCCGATAAGTATAAGCCGAGCAATCGATAAAAATTTTTAGACTGCTGAAGGATTTTTTATCAAATGTTGGGATATTGGTATTTTATGTATTGGAATAGTACATAGAGTACTTTTAACCTAGAGAAAAGATCACCCGGACGAATCCACGGGTACAGCTAGCTATCATTCATCTAAGTACCAGATCTATACGAAGATCTTGTTTGTGATGTAGAAACAAGTTCCAGATTGTTCTGTAGTTTAATTTTCTCATTTTACACTTTTATATTAAGCAAAACAAATTTCCTATTTCAGGAATTGCCTATGTAATCTTAAACATGAACTTTTCCTACGACTTGGGCTTCATAGTCTTCAATCCTTGGAGACTTCTGATCCTCGCATTGACTTTGCCTCTCGGTCTTGGAGCCTTTGGAATCTTGTTCTTTTATGAAAGCCCCAAGTTTCTACTGAATGCTGGCAGAGATGGCGAGGCTCTGGATGCGTTGGCTGAAATCTGGAGGAAGAATGGCGGGAAAGATGAGTATCCAGTAAGAAGTTTGATGTTAAAACGATTCTACGGCCTAGGCCGCACACAGCAAGTAGTCAAATTATAGAAGCAACACTTTATGATTATTACGTTCATTCATTTACATGTTGGTTTGGTATGTGTTTGGCAAAAAATATTTCGTAAAAATGGGTTTGTACGCAAATCAATGAGACAAACCAACATTTAGATTTTATTAGGTTATGTTTATATAGTTAGAAAAAGTCGTGTCTTGTAAAGTGTAATAATTGAAAATCTTGCGTCTAAGCAAAATGAGAGCTTGGACACGTTCAGCAATTTCTGTCACTGACTGTAAATCAAAATGTTGTTCATATCATCGTCGATAACGTTACGTCGATAACGTTACGTCGATAATGTTACGCACAGTTATAACTAAATAAATGATCAACAATGCTTCACAAAATGTATGCTGAATTTAGTTAATATAGAACATTACCTGAAAATTTAATTTCAGGTAAGAAAAGTAACTCTCACGGAAATTGGCAATGTGAAGCCCAAGGATATTACCATTTGGCGCTCGTTGTGGGGACAACTGGTCCCGCTCTTCCAGCCACCCCTGCTTTGGAGGTCCCTGCAGCTTTACTTCTTGACTGCAGTTGTTTTTGGCACGTATGTATGAGAAACATGTAAAAACGACAAGACCAGTATAAAAAAACCGCGAAATGTGTCTGTCGATTCTAATAACCATCGAGATATTGTGTCGGCAATTTTTAAGCCTTTTATCTGGCTTTGACGCTTCCTATAGTTCAACCAAAGCAAATAACACAAAAATGACTTATATTTTTTTGAACTCAAAATCCGACATCATATCTGTGGTGTTTGGTATACATGATAAGTCCAAAATTTTGAATGATCTTGAATCACCCATACTCAATAAAAATTTTATTTTCATTTGGTCTATGCTAGGTTAGTCTCCTGCTGCTAGAAATACAAGTAACAATATGACCTACGACTGATAAATCTTAAAAAAGTAATTTTCGTTTGATTAATTTATGTTAAAATAACTTATCATGACTTTGAAACACAAAATACGTGATGAGTACGTGATCTATTGGATATAAGTGTAATTATCCCTTTTAGATCAGACATTCTGAATAACAAAATTTGCTGCATTAATGATAAGTCCGACTTAACATATTTGTACCAAATAAAATACAAACAATTGTTGGCATAACAACGTTTTGTTTAAAATAAGTATCATTTATCATATTTGAATCAAACGCATTTTGTAATTAACGAGTTTCTGCAAACTAAAATATCAGAATTTATCCATAAATCTATTCAACTAACATTTTCGTGCGTACAAGCATTGTTGTGTGATTGGTGGAGGCACTTGTCGATTGGGATTGGGTTGCTGCTGGGCTCGTGATTAGAGAGTGATTAGTGAACCGAGATAGTTGATTTAGTCAAAACTTTTGATAAATATAGAAATTTGCCAAGTAGGGACGCCCAGAAACGCTATTTAGCAGGACTTATAGCTATTAAACCGAAAGAAAGAAGTAAACGCAGCGCGAATGTTAAAATAAGATAAGTCACAGTATGCTACACCATAGATGGAGCAGAAGGTGAAATTTGTGAAAACTGTTACACCAAGGTGTTTGCTGAATCACGAGGTGTCATTGATGATACAGTAAAAAAAAAACAACATCTATAATACATAATACAGATTTAAAAACTGCTCGACAACAACCAGTAAACAAACGCACTGAAGCTGATATGTCATTTGCCCGAGACAAATAGCTTCTTGGCTTACGAAAGCCATTATTCTAGAAATCATACATCAACACGTTTTCTGGAACACAATCTGAATTTACAGATTCTGTACATAGAAAAATTTGAGATCACAAGAGGTGACACGTCCTTAAAATCTCTTAGCCTTAGTGTATTTAGAAAAGTTTTTAAAGGTCTTAATATAAAGTTTAAGAAGCCAAGTAATGATACATGCAAAACTTGCGACTCTTTATCGCTTAAAATTAAATCTTGCGTATCAGACGAAGACAGACAGCGATTGGAATCAGAAAGCACAGAACATCAAAGTAAGGCAACATTCCACTATGAGACAAAAAAAACAGACAAAGATAATAGCAACAATAGCGAAGGGAATATTGTTGTTGCCACTTTTGACCTTCAAAAATGCTGAGCAATGCCGAATTTGACTGCCTCAGTGGCATTTTATAAAAGGAAACTGTGGACTTTTAACTTAACGTTCCGTAATATAACCACTAAACGGACATCTTGCTACGTGTGGCATGAAGGAATAGCGCAAAGGGGTGCGGATGGGATTGCTTTGTGCTTATGGCACTTTATTAACAGTTTGCCTGGAGATTTTAAAGAACTCATTTTGTATTCTGATACGTATTCTGGACAAAATAGAAACAATATTTTACCAGATATGTTAGTGTTGGCACTAGAACGTAAAACATCTCTCAAGAAAATCCATCACAAATTTTTCGTACCGGGGCATTTAGAATGCGATACAGCTCACGCTGCCATTGAAAGATTTGTTAAAAAACGGAATATCACTATTTCAGTTCCCCAGGATTTGGTTTCTGTGATCAAAGTGACGAGCCGCTATGACGTACAATTAATGAGACAATCAGACTTCTTTGGACTTTCAAAACTTTTGACTTCATCAAAAGAAATATTGCAGTAGATAAAACGTTTTTTGCTTGGAACAGTATTTTTTTGGCTAAATTATGAAAGGTTCAATGACGTGGGTATCAAATACATTTTGAGCGAAGAGGAACCGTTTCGGTATTTTTCCATACAGAGAAGAGGGAAATCGTTAATTTTCCTACCTGAAATCGAATTGCCATGAGCATACAACGAACCTGTTATCATTGATGTATTAAAATACAAAGACATCCAGAATCATGATTTTTTTGATGACGATATATCATGATTTTTACAAATCATTACAACACAATCAAAAGCATCTCGTTAATATATGAGTGACAGCGAGGATGATTTCGAAGAGGCGTTTTATGATTATTTTATAATTAGATTTATAATAACAATATTATGAAAGATTATAACTTTTGAACCATGATTTGAAAGAGCGATGGTGGCGTAACGGTTCTATAGTGCAATTTAGAATCCAACGATACTGGGTTCAAAACCTAAGGTCCGCGCCAATGAATTTTCTATTTTTTATGTGCGGTTTTCCATCGCTCCGTGCTTCGGAGGGCACGTTAAGCTATCGGTCCGGGCTGTTAATGATAAATAGCAGTAATAGCCTTTGGCCGGCTTGACAAACTCTGACATCAGAAGCCAGCACAACCTCATTCGACAAACAAACAAACAAAATTTTGAACTGATTAACAATATTTACTAGCATTAAGTATATAGAAAACAGAGAAGAAAAGTGTTTAAATATGCTGATAAGAGACAGTGATAGTAGCGAATTAATCTTTTATTATTATTATTTGTTTACTGATTAATAATTTAAAAAATAAAACCTCATTAACATAGGACGAAAGCAGGAAAGTTAAGGGTTGATGTTTCGTCAAATGTTGATATAAACATAATTTTGAAAACTCTTTGGTACAAAGTAGATAAGTAACACTATTTAATAAACCATACCATATAATAATATTCTTTTTTGTGGGTTAATAACCTACGGACAATAAATAATAAATACCATCAATTCGTTTTAATAAGTGTTCATTCCGATTTGTAGCATTTTTTTTCAAGTTTGAAATGCTTTTTTGGACTTAACATTTATATACCAGACACCACAGATATGAATTGTTACAAAAAAAGTAAAAACCCGACTTCATTTAACATTTTAAACAACTCGCGTGCTATGTAGAATCGCAGAGCGGTGCAGGTGAGAGGCGCGGGAGGCACGACGTAAACGCACGCTCATGGTTTCGCTTTTCAGCCGCGATAACGGACGGACAAAATGCGAGCTAACCAAAATAATCACACTAATATTTTAAAGGCGAAAGTTAATATATATAATTATGATTGTTACTCCTTCACGTTTAAACGGTTGAACCAATTGGAATGCAATTTGGTACCAGGATAGCTTATGTCCTGGATTAACACATAGGCTCCTTTTTATTATGTACTAGGCAATCGTTTGACCACATCATCGTCACGATGCGGTCAAAGGTGTCGCGTACCTAGTAGATACCTATTCAATCTCGACTTGAACACACCTGGGTTATATTTTACCGGAAACACTGACGGGGGCAGAGCATTCCACTCCTTTGCAGTTCTTATAATAAATGAAGAAGCGTAACGCTTCGTTCTTGTGCGAGATATTTCAACCATAAAAGGGTGGCGCTTTGCCGATCGTCTAGTCGTACGGTGATAGAAAAGTGATGGGGGAATCAGATTGTGCAGTTCTTGCACACACTCACCATAGTGTAATCTGTAGAATACTGACAGGCTTGCAACCTCACGTCGATGCGCCAGACTTTGAGGCTTACTCTTTGCCAGAGTGTTATCCCCAACGAGGCTCATAGCACGTCTCTCAAAATGAATCCAATCAATGGATATTGAATCCAAAGCCTCGAGCTGATACTTGGCGGAACCGTCCAGCAATACTCCTTACAAGATCGGACCTGTGCTTGATACAGATTCAAAGCTGTCCCAATATAACGTATCGCCTAATCTTAGACAAAATACAAAGTTTCTTTGCAGCTACCTTGGCTTTGAATTCAATGTAAGACGCACAATTCTGGTTTGATTTGAGTTCGACACCCAAAAGCTCCAGATGGTTGCCTATTGGTATTGTTACACTACGGAAAGATGCAGCCCTCTAAGACTACTCGAATAGATCGTTCCCTCAAAATATCAGCTATTCAATTGCATAAGTCAAAAGATACTCCATATGAGGGAAGCTTGCTTAAAAGGCCGTCGTGCTAGACCCGATCAAAGGCCTTTGAAATTTCAAGGGAAGCGCCTCACCATGCATTTCATCGGCTTCGCTCAGTACGTGAGTGACATACGCGATCGCCAGTAGACCAAATTTGCTGAAATCCGAATTACCGATCACTGAAAAGATAATTATCCTCAAGGTATGCCAAGAGCCTTATGTTGATGATACGCTCTATTCATAAAAAACATTTGCTACTCTTTAGGTTAAAGAATTATATATTTTTGGAATGGTCTTTCATTCTCCTTCAATTTGATACCTAGGTTAGATATAGACCTAAGACAGGTTATGGACATTTTTTGTCGGAAATACAACATGGCAGCAGTACGCCGCAATATTACTTTTCTTGACACTGGTATTATATCCCATAGCACGCTCGTGATCAATACGAATCCAATAATACCTCATTTATCAAAATCCATCGCACCGTTTAAGACGCTTTAAGACGCGCCTGAGAAACAAACAAACAAACAAACATACATACATACAACCCAAACACATAACCCTCCGTGGAGTCGGGTGAAAACACGTAAAACGGAGGAATCGGTGTAAATACATAAAAAATACGATTCGATTTTAAAACCTCTTCAAATTTTTGAAATCGGTTATACATATGATAATTGCCGAACGATTCGACTTACATATCGTAACGCGACGCGTTACGTGTGTGAATGGTCACAGCAAATAAGAGACCTGAAATCCACGTTGTGACTTGCTGTTTGATTTCATTTTTGGATCATAACAGGACATTTTTTTGCTTTTCTAGAAATAACAGCTACTTCATCTGGTTCCCATACCTGGCTGAGAAGTTCATCGGTGGTATTTATTCCAACGCAACACACGAAGATGATGGTCTTTGTAGTATCATCGTCAGCGCTTACAACAGCACCAGTAGTAGCAGTGTGAGTAGCAAACATGTTTTTAATTATACACTTAGGAGACAAGACGACCAGGTTAGCCTGATGGTAATCGCTACGACTGCCCATAACAATTGCACTGCCATCCAGATTGCACTTTCGATTGCAAAACCTTGCGCGGCACTGAACTGTGGTCGTCACCCTGAGTCATTGGTGTTGTTTCATTATAAGCTCAGTAATTTCGCTGGATATAACAGTGTTCTTCTATCCAGGATAAGTAATGTGTGTATGTCCTTTCCGGTTGGAAGTAATTATGAAAAAGTAATGTCTTAGCGAATACAATTATTAGAAATCTGTTGAAGATAAACTAAGAAGAATAAAACTAGGTTTAAAGACGAGAATTTACAAAAAAAGCGAACAAAAGTATGGGAACGCGAACAATGATAAAATTGCTTTGCTCACGTGGACAATGATAAAAAGTATCCTTTGTGTTATTCCAGCATTTAAGCTACATACCAAATAGTTAGGTAGCTATACATTTACCAAGTTTCATCAAAATCCGTTTAGCCGTTGCAGAGCTGATTGGAAACAAACATACTTGCATACTTACTTACACACAAATAGACCAGCAGTTATCATAATAATTTTGCAGTCTTGTTAAAACAAATAATCTCGATAGTGCTTCGAGTTTGTTTTTAGGCATATGGCAGATATAGTAAAGGATCTATCTAATTCCAGACACATTGCTCATCCAAGATGGACATCAGCTTGTTCTGGTCCAGTCTCGCCCAAGGCACATCCTTCGTGTTGGTCCTCTTGACTATCACGAGGATAGCCCACCGGAAGCGCCTGCTAGTCATCGTCATCCTGCTTGTCTCAAGCCTCTCAGGGCTGGGATCTGTTCTCATCAAGGAAAAGATCACGAGCTTCTTCATGTTCTTTGGGCTTCTTCTCAATGAGCTAATTATCGGCATTATTCATTCGTACTACATGGACTTGATTCCTACTTCTTTTCGGTAGGTACCTTATAGATTTTCAATTTTATTAGAAGTAGGTAAGCGTAGCCTAAAGTGAATAGCCCGCCCAAAGTAAGTGCCAATGTGTTCACGTGCAGAGTACCCGAACGTTTGTTAGTTTCGATCACTTATAATGCCTGCCTGCGTAATTCGTTCCCACCATTGCTGGTGGGAACGAAGAAGAACAAAGTTTTTCATTCCGGCCTATTCCCGCTAAATTGTCTTTCCACGGCCACATAGCTACGCTGTTGAAAGAGACTATTAGGCGTTTGGATTACATCCTCAGAGATTCTCATAACTCGTAACCACCATCAGAATCAGCTATTTTTTTGTGGCATTGTAGGTAAAATGTAGTAATTTTTGCCGTATTTTTCTGTATTGTCAAAGTTGTCAAGTGACATATTTGACGACCGTGTTAGGTATAAGTAGATAAAATCAACTACTTATCCTGAAATCAAGATCTAAACGGGCTTAAACAAGACAAGTACAAACTAAAATCCAACTACGGTCGTATAAAATATAGCCTATGACACTCTTGCAACGAAGACGAATCGATTGATACGAGTACCTCACTTGTCAAAATCAAACCAAGTTTTTAGTTTGAATACAGAGCCCTTCCTTTGTTTCGCCATAGTCGGGTAAAAAAAGCCTATGATAATCTTTAAATTATGACAAATTGATTGATAACTCGATTGTCAAAATCGGACCAATAGGGGCGACACTTTCGTGGAACATCTACATACATACATACGTACATAATACATAGACTGTTAAACTCATTATCCTTCCCTTGCTTCACCTTCAACATAGTCGTAGACATGCCTGAGCATAACTGTTCCTTTTGAATAGATTTCTCTTCCCAATTTGGCATAAATCTTCAAAATCACGATAAGTTAATATTGATGACAGGTAGGCCAAGTGATTAGTGACCGTGACTGCGAAGACTACCAAGTGTCCCGCAAAGTGCAATCATTATTTTGTGTGATGAGTAGAAAAGTTTGTTTCCGTGTCATGGATGTAATATACATATCTATGTTTGTATATCCGTAGTCTTGCACCCATAGGACAGGGTATCCTAGTTTCGGGGCTATGTAATTGGTGTGAATGGTTCTGGATGTATATTATTATTATTATTAAAATTTAGTCATAAAATACAGTTGCAGAATTGACAGAGGTTGCATAAAAAGTACTTCCAAAGAAATTATCCAAGATCCATTAGTGAGAATAGTTTCTTGTTTCTGTACATAAGAAAAATCAGAAAGTCAACACCAACACCCTCAATATTACCACACACCTCATATAAAAAGTATCATACACACACACACAGACTCTACATACAATACACACACTACACACACACACTAGACACACTACACTGAAGAGTAACATTCTAAAATAACTGAAAAAACGTCTCAGTTGAGCGCATTTTAAACACCTTTAATTTTTCAGAGGCATGGCAGCTTGCATGGGTACCATGGTTGCCAGAAGCAGTGCCCTGGCCGGCGTCAGCTTGCTTGGAGACTTTATAATGACCCATTGCTCTCACACGTTCTATGTGTGCAGCGGTTTGCTGTTTTGTGAGTAGTTTTTAAACTAAATTATCATTAGTGTTCAATCACAACGCTGTACGGAGCGCACAATGAAAGGCTTTAATGGACAGAAAAACGAGCCATAGGCGAGTTTTTAATAGTATCACTCGAGTGTTTTAATATCTAGTTATGTGCCGTTTCACACGCTACTTTATCCACACTCATGCAAAAGGAACTTACTTTTAATGAAAAAAATTATGTCGTAATATTTTCTTCTTTTTTTTCTGGTAGAAGCTCGTTCGTCATGCTCGAAGCTGTTTCCGTGATGTCAGGTGGAGTCAATTTCCCCTCATTAACACTGCTGTCGAACATTTGTAATCAGGATACAACTTTTGACCAACAAAAACACATTAAATTGGTTAGGTTAGGTTAGATAAAATAAATAATTAAATTATGGTGCCAAAATCCACTACACAACAAATTCTAGATCTAGCACTCGCTGCCATAGATAATAAATTTTGAAAACTCTCGTAGGTGTGGAGCCTACCGTTGCTTTTATGGAAGCAAATGTATATTATTACATCGTTTAGTTAAAAAACAGTGTTATAACATATTATTTTTTGTTATTAGAGACGTGCCGTGCGTAATGTATAATGATATACATTACGCCACCATTTTTAAGTTCATAATCCGCATGTTACGATATGAGTGTAGATAAAATGAATAAAATGACGTGTATCAAGTAACCTTGTACGGTGCCCGTACATCTTCCCGAGTAAAAATAAATAAAGAATACATAAAATCAGTACAATTAAGAAACTTATTAATATACACACACAAACAACATAGCGGATGACTCCAATTATATTAAATTCACGTGCTCGTCAGCGTCTTAGCTCGAGTAGTTGAAGTAGCCCTGTCGATGCTTCTTGGAAGGTCCCATGGTGTCATCTCAGTAGTCTCAATGTGTCCGCTGGGTAGTGCATGTGGTGCCATTGTCGCATACCTCTCATCCCTTGTAACTATGGATTCAACATTGAACTGTGCAGTTCGACGGTACCAGTGCTTCCATGCTGTTTTGATCACCCATGCCGTCATCACTGTAAGAAGTACCAATATTACGCTATGTGTGACGTAGCAATCAGTGTCGTGTGACTCTTGTAGTTCTACAATGGAATCGTGATGTTCACATCAAGACTGACAAAACAGAGGCTGTTCGTTCGAACGTGTAGTTCAATTCGTGTGTAATGAATATTATTATATTCGTGTGGGATAAATGTGTAGTTGTGGGTCTTTATCACCTTGTTAATGTTCGACTCCTTTCTGAATGTGTACGTTTCTTGTTCGTTTAGCATAATTTCACTTTCGAATCAGTGATGAGCGTAGATGATGACTTCACCTCCCTTTAATTCACATCCAGAATTGAGTTCAATGATCATGCCATTGAGAGTGATTGAAGTCACGCTAGATGAACATGTGCACTCCAGTGGTCGGTGCAACCTGATACTTTGCAGCCGGCACGCTGATAAGTTTCTATTCAATTCAATTCAATTCAAAATATTTATTTCAATTAGGCACAATATAATGTACACTTTTGAATAGTCAAATAACATTCAATCATTTCTAAAAATAAATTATCAACATACTACATAGTTGCAAAAATATTTAATAGATAAACATTATATGTAATTACAAAAAATCAAAGACTTAAAATGTCAATATAAAAAAACAATTACAAATATCACAATACATTAAAATGTCTGATAAATACAAATAATTTTAAGAAAATGACCTAAGTTTTCGTCCAAATTAATATTTTTCCATGCTTTTTTATCATTTATGAAGTCATTAATTGAATAATAAGCTTTCTGGAGCAGTACACTTTTGACATACAATTTGAAAGTCTTTTCATTTAAATTAGTTAAACAATCAGGTAACATATTACAAAATTTTACACAATTAACATGAAAAGTTTGGCTGACTTTTGCCAACCTTGTCGCAGGAAGCACAAGTTTTCCTCTGTTTCTTGTAAAATAACTATGGAAATCAGTGTGTTTTTGTAACTGTGAAGGTTTTTACGGGATATAATATATTTGAAAGAATGTACTGGCAAGGCATCGTCAAGATATTAATGGACTTAAAACGTTCTCTCAAGGACTCCCTAGTACCAAGTCCGTAAATTGCGCAGACCGCCCTTTTCTGCAATATGAACACAGAATTTGAATTGGCTGCATTTCCCCATAGTACGATTCCATACGACATCAGAGAATGAAAATATGCAAAGTACACCAGTTTTGCCGTTTGCTCATTGGTAAGGTCTCGTATTTTCCGAATTGCGTAGGCAGCCGAGCTTAATTTACCCGATAGTATATCTATATAGGATCCCAATTGCAGCTTGCTATAGCTAACAATCAATCCCAAAAACTTCGTGGATGTATTATTTTTAGTATATTGTTATTAAGGCTTACTCTAGGAGTTGTATTTAAATTTGCTAAAGAAAATGTAACACACTTCATCTTACTCGCATTCATTGCTAAGTTATTTACACTAAACCAATTAAATATGCTATCAAGTGCCAAATTAATATGATCAGTATTTGCTGTTTTTTTGTCAATATTAAACAACACTGAAGTGTCGCCTGCGAACAAAACAGTTTGAGCAAAGTTTTCTGCAAAAAATGGTAATCTCGTTATTATAAACATGAAACAGAAAAAGTCCCAAGATAGATCCTTGAGGAACTCCCACGTTCACATCAAAACCATCCGATAGCACACCATTTACGTCAACATTCATAGCTCTGGTACTTAAATATGACCGCATAATTTGAGGAGCTTTTGCTATTAAGCTATTGTTTATAATTTGTGCCTCACAACTCATTTCGGCGACCTTTGTGTAATGTAAAGGCTTATCCGAAGCATATTAATTGTTGTTCTCTTATTATTGTTTTCTCCGTCTATAAGTCCTCATTTGGATCGTCTTGCATGCTCTAGTTTGAGCATATTGTTGTAGTGTTTTAGCTCATTTATTTTGTGTTTAAACTGTGACGCTAGTGATGAAAATGTGGTTTCATTTTTGGTAAGTTTAGTGAGGTAATTGACGTAATAATCTACTGATTTTAAGTTACGCCAGTATGTAGTAATGTTGTATTACACCACCATTTTCCAGTTATCTTGTACGATCTTCAAGTCTGCGAGTTTGTCAAAATATATGAGTTTGGTTGGATCAATGGTTGATGTATTGTATAGCTGTTGCTCTGATCGTGAGATGTTTACAAGGAGACTGAGGAGTGAGATTAGATAGCTTGTTCCTAGTCTTCTTTTCTTTTTGTTTCTATTCTTGCCTTCTTGTTATGCTGAACTGTTTTTTCTATTTATATTTCTATAGTCTACTTTTTAATCTATTGGCAAGCCTGACAATTTCTTTATAGTTCTTTTTACGATGTTGTTCTTTGTTTTCAGCGATACGATCCTTAAGAGTCATCACTGCATTTGTGAGTGTCAGTGACCCTCAGTCAGTGATTCTCCCGATCAGCCAGTTTGCGGGGGTCATAATGTCTTCCTTTGTCATGACTAAATCTCTTTTCGCAAAGCTTTTCTTTGGATACCACCATTTAGCACGTGTCTGCAGAGTGTGTAAGTAATCTGAAGACCACCTCTTCCAGAAATCCTTGTGTGCCCAGTTGATGATGAGCTCTGTCAGTCTACTGTTGTGTGGGTGAATGATCGGTTGTTTCTCTTCTGTAGATAATCGCTCTTCCCCAATCTTCCACCAACGCGTAAAATTAGTTGATCGTCAAAATATGGTTTCAAATTATAAATTCTGCTCTTCGTAGAAAGTCGCTCATGTACTTGTAAACGATTTTTTCTTCTTATTCGATCTTATTCCAGTTCCATTGTTGTCAGGTAAGTCGACTTTGACGCGTTTGATTTATTCAAACAGTTATGAATGAAACATGATATCCATCCAAGTAGTCGTACCGCCCGTGTCAGGGAACTATGTCTATGTAGATGTTCTTCCATGAATAGTGACGGCGCTTTATCGATAATTACTTGTTTTTGTCGTTTTATTTATTGTTTATGAACTTCATATTTTGTTGTTTCTGTGGTTTGAGTAGGCATGTATGTAGCCTTTTAACTCACTCACGCGCGTTCTGTCTGTTTTCCATAAAGGACGTATAGGTGTAGGGGTCCATTTTTTCCGTCATTATGTGGACGAGGATAGGATCCCACGTTGAAGTGTCAAGTGGTTACTGATTTCGTGAATAGACTCCAAGCTTGTATTATGAAGCTGTTTTAATTAATACGCAGCATGTCTGGTCATTGTCGGCTGACTCATAAAAATCTGCAACTGCTTCCTGAAAAGTAGTTGTATGAAATGAAATGAAATAAATTTATTTGCATGAATACAGGTAGGTACATTTTAGTTGTTAATATAGTTCTGGGATCTCTGTATTCCACTAGTGTGTCGTGCAAATGTTTTAAAATTACAATATACTAAATTATTAACATATTATATGAACAATAAATAGATTTCATACAATAAAAAATCAAATTAATTAATTGTTTATCAAAATGTCAAAGTAAAATACAATACAAATGACAAAGTAAAATACAATAAAAATGACATACAATCAAAATAATATTATAATAATTCAAGTAAACAAAAAAAAAAAAAAAAAAACATTTAAAATGTTCGTCTATTGAATAAAAACAGCTGTCACAGAGCCATTTGTACCCTTTATGAATAAATTTATTTCCGTTTAGCTGTATTAGTTCATTAGGTAATTTATTATAAATCTTAATAGCCATTTTGTAACAGTTTTTGTCACACATATCTGGGCACTACTAAAGGCTTTTGTACTATTTTTCTTTTATTAATGGCATTTTCATCTTTTTCAAAAAGGTTTACATTATTCCTAACAAACTTCAACATTTCAAATAAATATAATGAAGGGAGTGTAAGTAGTTTGTGTTTTTTAAATAAAGGTCTACATGAATCGATATTGAGCGAATACACTTCTTTTGTGCTATAAAAGCTCTCTGAGAGTCTGTTGAATTCCCCCAAATTATAACCCCATATCTTAGAACGGATCACACATGGCTATGGTATACAGTTATAACTGTTTCTATGTTTGTAAGATTCCTAATTTTTTTCAGTGCAAATATGAATTTAATTACTCTCTTACAAACACTATCTATTTGTATTTTCCAATTGAAGAACTGATGTATATTTATCCCTAGAAATACGAGTATAACATCGTTAACAAGGTCAATTTTATCACTATTATAAATTATGTCAATTTTATCATTTCTGTTATTGTTGTATTTCATATACTTAGTCTTATTTTTATTGATTTTTAAGTTATTCAATTCTAGCCAATTAATTATATCATTCAATGCTTTATTAACAACATTCATAACATTTTCGGTACATTTTTCTCTTATTAGTACAGTTGTGTTGTCTGCAAACCGTGTACTGGTTTGTTGATTTCGGTAACTCGGTTATATAAACCTATTGTACCTGAGCGTAAGTATGTTCCAACAGGCATCATAATTTTCATGTGAAATGTTCAGATGTTGCACGATGCGTTCTGATTCTCCACGAAGGTGCTGCATTTTTGTAATTTTGAGATTTGCGGATTTTTATGGATGGCCTCGGAATATAAGTACTTGAATGTAGTTTCACGAAAATGTAGGTATTTCCAATTGTGAGACTGCTTCATGCTGATGAATCATGTAACTAAGTTTATGATTGAGGCTCCTATTTGTCGAATTGTAGTTGGCTTAATTTTTTTAGTACTCTTCCTGATAGTCCACATCAAAACCTACAAGAAGCTTGACTATCTGCGAGTAAAGTTCGTCAACCAATTTACAACGTTTATTTAAAGTATTTAAGCAATCTTCAATCCCCCACTTTTCACATCTGTGAAAACTCTGACACAATGAAAAAAATGAATGCGACCGTTCTTGTAAGTGGTTTATTGTTACCTTTGTTATCTTCTTATATATAAAAGTGAAACGTTTTCTGTTTGTTTGACATTGAAACCATCTGGTTTCAATGTCAATTCCTCGCACAATACGTGGAAGTGCACGATATTTGGACTGCTGCTGGCTTATTAATTCGTCTGACCTTAAAAGCATTCCCCTGTTTTCCAGGGGTATTTCCATCTTCCTTCGCTGACCTTCCGCTTGACTATAGCTTGCTCCAGACAGCGGAACGGTTGGCACTGTGGTTTTTTTGCGTAGCATTTCACAAGTAACTTCGTAAAGTTCCTTTACGTGTTTGTATGCCGTTTAGAGAAAATAATCGAGGCTTGCACTTCAGCGTTGAGTTAATATGGCATCGTTCACTTCGAACTCGCTCCATGGTTGTCCAAAGGATTCCAGACGTTTTTTGACATATTCTGTAGTTTTTCGACTCGCAGAATCCTTGTTGATATTTGTTGATATTTTCTCGATAACTTTCAGCGATGATCTGCTGACGCTGTAGAAGTCCCTCCATTGTAGATATGAGGAGGTGTTTTGTAGTGGCTGTAGTTGCCCATAGCGATGTGTGCCTTAGCCTTGCATCAGCCTGTTGTGCTCGTGGACTTATTTTTCCACATAGATTGATAGATAAGACCAAAAACCTCCACAATTTTATGCGCCTTCTCAACTGAACCGGTGGAACCCTCTGGCGGGAAGCCGGTCAGACGATTCCTAACCGTAGAAGTCTTCGCTCAAATCCGGCTCAAAGATATATTCAATCACAACACTGGGTAGCACTGTAACACTGGGAGTTCACAATGAAAAAAATGAATGCGACCGTTCTTGTAAGTGGTTTATTGTTACCTTTGTTATCTTCTAATATATAAAAGTGAAACGTTTTCTGTTTGTTTGTTTGGGGAGCTGTCACGCGATAACGGATGGACGGATATTGATGAAATTTAAATGGAGATAGCTTAAACCCCGGAAAATTGAAGGATTCTACGGGAAAACTGGAAATTGTTGATTACTCATTGTAAAGAACGGTTGCCATCACAGAATGATCTGTGGTTGTCATGGAAATGAAATAACAAGTCTGTGAAAAAACATCAAGAGCATTGGTGCTATTTCTTAGGATCGATGGTGCTATACCTACTTTTGCATTGGTTTTTAATATCCTAGAAGAAAAAAAGAAGAAGTTCGTTTTTTCTTCTAGGATCTTTTTTCGCGATAAACAGTAGTCCGTGCGTATGATTTCGCAGGCGGGAAAACTGGTTTTTCTAAAACTAATAATATATACTTATAATAAAGCAATAAGAACAAAAAAGTCTGTTCAAAGAAGATAGTAAAAAAACTTTTGACGTGAATTTGACGGCTGAATGAATTTTGAAGAAATGTCAAATGTAGTATATTGTACTTTATAGGTATTTTTGGTCCTGGATTAACAAGTAAGCTACTTTTAATTGAAATGACCACGTGGGCAAAGTCGAGGGCGCAGTATTTATAAAATAAAATAAATGACGTGTATCAAGTAACCTTGTACGGTGCCCGTACAATTAGGATATTTACCAATGTACTCGTATTTTGTTATGTTAGAATTTTCGATATTTCGGCTCTGTTGCAGGCACCACGGTCATGAGCAAATTGATGTTCTTTCGAGTGGGTGTTTTAAGGGCAGACATAACGATATAACTCCTTTCTCACGCGTTTTTGAAGCGATAATAGCGCCCACCGATTTACGTTCACTCGAAACTCGAAATTGTTTCCAACACACAACATCACAATAGTAACAGCCCTGAAAACCGAAAACTAAATTCTTCCGGTAGTTACAAAGGCATGCCACTGGATTCCAGACACTCGAAAACCATCCCGTCTTTAAAATAATATAGGTACTCACCATAAAACTGCTGGGCTCTTATTTACTACTAGACTAGCTGTACCAGCGGCTTCGCACGTGTGGGCAATTCTCTAGGTTAAAAGTACTCTGTCCTATTCCAGGACCTAAAATATCAATATACCAACATTAAAATTTGATCAAAATTGCATCAGAAATAAAAATAAAGAAACGATTGATCGTCTTCTACTCATCGGATTGAAATACCAAGTACTCCAGTTTTTAATTCGAACCCTAAGCTATCCAACAGTGAAAACCGCATCGCAATCTGTCCAGTAGTTTTTACGAGCGATAAGACCGCCCATTATACCTATTGTTTATGTTATTCCTATTTTGTAATTTGTTTAACTGTGTGTCGTCAATAAAGTGTTATTGTATTGTATTTTACCTACTCTATGTGCTATTCCAAGACCTACAATACCAATATACCAACATTTGATCAAAATTCCTTCAGCCGTCAAAAATATTTTTATCGATTGCTCAGCTTCTACTCATCGGATTGAGATACCAAGTTTTTAAATCAAACCTTAAGCTATTTATTCCTCAGTGAAAACCGCATTGCAATCGGTTCAGTAGTTTTTAAATAATGCGCGAACAAACATTCAGACAACAAACTGACAAACAGACAAACAGACAGTCTGACAAAATGTTTTATTCATGTTCAGTAGCTTAAGTTTAAGTTTTCTTGACCTTTTTTTTTATTATATTCATTGTACAGACTTTTTCGTTCATATTGCTTAATTATAAGTATAAATAGACATATAGATGAACATTCGCACACGTAACGCGTAGCGTTGTGGAATCGTTACGACAATGTACGAACATATACGAACAATTCCACGCAAATATCTTGACGCGGCGCGTTACGGGGCCGACAAAGCGAATAAGGAATATTATTTTGATTAAACTCTCGATGATGAAGAATACCGTGGAGAATACCTAGAATATTCCTTCATTTGCGTTACGGATTTCAGGTCAAATTCTGAACCTGCTTATGTATGCTATTGTTTATTCTGTGCCTGCTTCTTTTTGAGGCCGCCCCCGGCAAGCGAAGAAACCGCTATCTTGAATTATTTGATCATCACGTCCCTTTCTGAGTTTATATTAGAAATTTTCTAATTCGCAGGTGGCGTCCTGGTCGCGGTTTTATTACCTGTGGATAAACCGAGAAGACCAAAGCTGTTACCTAGAAAGATAACACAACCTGATAGTTTACAGCCTAGTTAAGTAGCATGTTGTAATAAAATTAATTATTAGATATCAAGTAACATGGTTTTAATTTATTTTAAATAAATTTTATAAGATGGCATTAACATCGCAATTGCCAACTTACTGCAAATGGAACACATTTCAAATATTACATACTAGCTGTACCCGCGGCTTTGCCCGCATGGACATTTAATTTAAAGGTAGCTCATACATGTTATTCCAGGACCAAAAGTGCCTATATACTACATTTCTTCAAATATCGTTCAGCCGTCAAATAGTTTTTTATCGATTGCTCGGCATCTAATCATTGGATTAAGATACCAAGTATCCCAGTTAAGTCAAAGCCTGAGCTATCCAATAGTGAAAACCGCATCTCAATCCGTCCGGTTTTTACGTGATGCGCGAACAAACATACAGACAAACAATCAGATAAACAGACAAACATTTTTTTTATACATGGTATATACGTGTTCGGTAGCTTATTATAGGTACCAATAGACCATTATTTTTATTATCTTTTTTGTACATACTTTTTCGTACTAATTGCTTTTTTATAAATAAAGATATAGTTAAACTAAAATTTAAATAGTTTTGGAATATAAGATGCAGGCGGAGGCATCATGCATATCATTTCACCTTCGACGAGATCAGCTAGAACCTAGGAGCCTCGTGCCTACTACTACATCTTATATTTCAAAATGAAAAGTCTAAAGATTGTTTGCCTCTTTTTAGTTTTGTTCGCATTCGGGTTTATCATGTTTTTTATAACAATTTATTTTATTATAAACACATTTGTTTATATTTATTGAATTAGCGGGAATGGTCGCTAACCAACTTTAAATCGTTATAAACTACTCAAAACTTTATAGAACGAAACTGCATTATTTCATTAAATCACGAATCTGACGCAACGGACGTGAACCTCGGTGCTCCAATACACGCCTTATACAAAAGTCAACAACTTGGGAGAAGTCATCGGTGATCGGATAGTCAAAAACAGCTGATGGCAAAACCGCTTTGTGAAAACCGGAGATTTTCGCCGAGGTCGAGCACTTTTATGGCCGGTTATATGCTTCACATGCTCCTCGATCGGAAATCCCTAGTTAGGATTCAAGAGCCACGCTGAGCCTCCACTACACCGATGAGTTTGTGACGAGGTCCAAACCTCTTTCATAATAATACTCTTTTGATATCTAAATTCTTTCATAATCCATTTCTTTTCATTTTGATAGTTCATTATTCATTAAAAAGACAAATAACCTGTCATTCCAATATATGGATTTTTAGCAAACCCGAAATTGTTATAAAATACCAATAATAAGATTATTACAACTGGACTCTTTTAAAATACATAAAATAATACCTTCGTAAGTGGTCGTTTTCATCCATATTGTAGCACCACGAAAAAGTCTATGCACCTGTTGTTCCTGTAATTCTGTTGTCCACTGAGGCTTGGTCCCTGGGCTGGTGGAGCAAGCCCAAACCCTGGGACCGCCTCGTGACACTGGCGCCCTCAACGTCCCCGTACCCAGCCTGCTCTACCTGCCTACAAATCCTCCTGATCCTGAATCCTTCCTAATTTCTCCGTGTTTTTTTTTTAATCAGTGTTCAATTTTTAAGTCGCCCCACAAAATTCTAAAAGGCACTAGGCCATCTTGATTTAAATTTGGATTGGAAATATTTGGCAAACCAGAACAGTTTTTTTATACTCAAGTGTATTTTATATTTGCATTCCAGTCATTCATGTAAGTAAGACATTTTCATTAATACGTACTTCATTCCAAATTTCACTATCGGCCTACCTAGTTCCGAATTACTCTAAACTTTAAACGCGTAGTTACATTAACGCTATTTTTTTAATATATTTTTAAAGCGTTACTAACGCACTAAACGCACTAAACGCACGTTACCTACAAAGTAAACACTTAGTTTTATTTGCTGGTCTCATATTAAATAAAAATGGACCCTGCGCATCTAAATAAACCAGAATTGATCTATGAATTAAAATGTAGAAATGCCGAAGTTCATACAACAGATACTGCAGAAAATTTACGTTCAAGGTTATCGACCTTACTTGACAGCTCGAATACACAAGATTTTCAAAGTCGGTACACATTTGAACAGGATATAATCGAAATTCAAAAATGTCTAACCATTATTTCTGCACGTTTAATAGCTTACCCGGTACGAAAGGAGAAGAATGCGTCATATATTCTGCACATTAAAAATAGATTAAATAACATGTATATTACCACCGAACTTACGACAGTACAACTAGAAACATTTAAAAATGTTTCAGAGAATTTCTTCGATTTACAAAAACGTTTCGAAACATTAGAAAATCCTAGCTGCTCTTCTACAGAAAATTCTTCTACACACGATCATTTTCCAGAACAACAAACTCAATTACCATATTTTGACCTACTGACACAAAAGCTACAAAATATTTCGATCAACAGATCAAGTCACGAAATTAAACGGTTTATTTACAAGGGGGATAGTTGCCCAAAAAATTTTATTGAAAAAGTAGAGGATTTCGCAGTTGCTCGAAATATTTCACATACTGAACTATACAATCATATATACGATATTCTGAAAGGAACTCCTTTAGATTGGTTTCGAGCTCACAAACAAACAAGCCCGGATTGGGAATCTTTTAAAATTACATTACTAAATGAATTTGAAATTACAGACTACGACTACAAACTGCGTAAAATCATAGATGCTCGTAAACAAAAAACAACTGAGCGTGTGATTTGTTATTTTACCGAATTAGAATCATTATTTGGGAAATTACGTGAGCCTATTTCAGAAAAAGCCAAGATTGATATTCTTAGGCGTAACTTGCGACCCGAATTCGGTCAAAGGTTATCTCCAAACGATCTCGACTCGGTCGCAACATTATTAAAATCGTGCAAATGGTACGAAAGTTGCATTGAAATGTCCAACTCTGATACTCCTTCTACACTACAACACTTAACGAAGCCTTCGACCTCTAATACCCAACACAAAGTCACTGCTACACCTAATATACCACATTATGCGTACAATACCTTACAACAACCACTTGTGCAAACACACCCTTACCCTCAACCTTACCCTGTACATTCAATTGCTGCAGATTCTAAGAAACCTGCACTATCTATATTTTGCCCTCGCTGTCGAAACGACAGTCATGCCTTATGTCAATGTCTAGAACTAGAAACACAAAATTGTAATACTAAAAATAACTTTGATCAAAATGATTGGAACAATTGGCTTAAAACTATTTCAATATTTTTCAAAACATACAACGTTTCTACGCTCCTCTTTGATAATACATCGGACACTGAACGTCCATACCTTAGAGTAAATGTTGGGAATTTAACCCTTAACGGTTTGCTGGATAGTGGCAGTGCCATTACAATTTTAGGTAATAACTCACATAAATTATTACTTGAACACGGTTTGGAACTACAACGTGACCAAATTATCAAAGGTTCTGTTGCTAATGGTCAAACAATCAATTCAATTGGTCCTATTAAACTTCCAACTTTATTTAAAAATAAGTTTGCTATAATTACTGCCCATGTAATACCCGCTGTTACTCAACCTTTCATATTAGGTATCGACTTCTGGAAAACTTTTAAGCTGGCTCCAGACATACTTAATACGGTCAGTATGCTCAAGAGTTCAGATACTCCCACGTTTATCATCAATAATAATGATACTTACTTACAGTCTTATGACAGACTTACAGATACACAATTGATTCTTGCTAATGCAGTCGTAGAACAATTTCATAATATTTCTACCGACGTACTTCCTTTAGGAAGAACAAACCTTATTGAACACTGTATTGATACAGCTGACCACCCACCTATTCGTCAACGTTGCTATCGATTATCCCCTGAAAAACAGAAAGCTCTTCGAGCAGAAGTTGATAAAATGCTAGAACTTGATGTTATAGAGCCTTGTGAAAGCCCATGGCTAAATCCTGTAATTATTACCCCTAAGAAAGATGGTACTTGGAGATTTTGCGTCGACAGTCGTAAGCTTAACGACATAACTAGAAAAGATGCTTATAAATTACCATTCATATCAGACATTATAGATAACCTTAAAGATTCTAAATATCTGAGTTCAATTGACAGTGCTAAAGCTTTTTGGGAAGTGCCTTTACGTTTAGAAGACAGACCTAAGACTGCTTTTCACGTTCCAGGTCGTGGATCTTTTCAATTTAAGGTTATGCCTTTTGGTCTTACTAACGCACCAGCTACGCAACAAAGATTCATTGATAATCTTCTTTCTGATGAGTCTAATAACGACTCTCTTTATTATTATTTGGATGATATAATAATAGCCACAAAAACGTACGAGGAACACGTACGTTTGCTTAACAAATTACACGCAAAACTTTCAAAAGCAGGTATAACAGTAAATTTTCCAAAATGTGCATTTTTCCGAAATGAACTTAAATACCTAGGCTACGTAATTGATGATCAAGGTCTCCACACAGACCCTGATAAAGTCAAAGCAATCTTAGAAATACCAGCACCCAGGTCTGCTCGCGAGGTGAAAAAGTTTCTCGGTACAGCTAGTTGGTATAGACGCTTTGTACCCAATCTTAGCACATTAGCTGCTCCCCTCACTAAACTTACGTCTACCAGTAAGAAAGCTCCCGCTTTCAAGTGGACTTGTGAAGCTGATAAAGCTTTTAATAAAATCAAACAAGCTTTAATATCAACTCCTATTCTAACTTGCCCTGACTTTTCTAAACCCTTTGCTGTTCATTGCGACGCATCCGCTTTTGGACTTGGGGCAATGCTTACCCAAGACTTCGATGGAGTTGAAAAACCCATAGCTTACATGAGCAAATTACTTACAGGTCCCCAAAGAAACTATTCTATCACTGAACGTGAACTCTTAAGCGTTATAACAGCATTAGAGTATTGGCGTTGCTACCTAGACAATGGCCAAAAGTTTACTATCTATACCGATCATTCTGCACTTCAATGGTTCTTACACTTAGATAATCCTACAGGTAGACTTGCCCGTTGGAGCATACGCTTATCAATGTTTAATTTTGACATTAAATATAAACGTGGCAAGGATCATTTGGTCCCAGATACATTGTCTCGTATTTAACCAATTAATGTGATTAATTATGATCCAATACAGACTTCTGATTCGTGGTACACTTATGTATACTCCAAGTTTAGCACAAATCCCACATCAACTCCTGATTATATGATTTGACACAATAAACTCTACAGGTACACCCGTTCTAATACCCTCATAAACTCAGAATTAAGTTGGAAAGAAGTAATCCCATCTGAATTTCGTACAGC
The DNA here is from genome assembly GCA_946251855.1 of Alsophila aescularia. Lineage (NCBI taxonomy): Eukaryota > Metazoa > Arthropoda > Insecta > Lepidoptera > Geometridae > Alsophila > Alsophila aescularia. The sequence goes on from OX276376.1 coordinate 32,883,180, forward strand.
TATTATCGATGAAAACCATTCGTTACCAACAGCAGCTCATTTTGGCACTTTCAAAACATACCATCGTATTAAAGAAAAATACTTCTGGCCAGGAATGTACAAAGACATTGCCAGCCATATTTCTAAATGTGAAACATGCTTATAAGCATCAGAATCAAAATACCATTGGTCTGATGGGTAAACCCAAGAACTGTTCTCGTCCTTTCCAATGCATATCTATTGATATTGTTGGTCCACTTCCAATGACACGTAAACTTAATAGATTTATTTTTGTAGTCACATGTTGTTTTTCCAAATATTGTCTTATATTCCCCATGAAGCGAGCTACCTCTTCTGTAATCAAACATATACTTGAGAACTTAGTTTTTATGGTTTATGGTATTCCAGAGACCATAATCCTAGATAATGGCCCTCAACTAATTAGTCATGAACTCCAGGATTTATTTCAATATTACAACATACCAAAAATTCATTACACCCCCCGTTACTGTCCGCAAGTCAATACTGTTGAACGTTACAATAAAACAATTATAACAGCAGTTGCTTCTTTTGTTGATAATGACCATCGTACTTGGGATTTATATTTAAATCAAATCCAATTTGCAATAAATTCAGCTGTTAATGAAACTACTAAATTCACACCAGCTTTCCTAGTATTTGGTCGCGAACTTGTAACATGTGGTTCTGTATATAATGCTTCGGATCTAAGTGAAGAATTGATTTTTGCTCCACGCGATGAGTACTCTGACAACATAGGTCAGTTAAGCCCTTTATTTGCTGAAGTTCAAGCACGTTTATTTCGCGCTCATGAAACTAACGCAAAATATTATAATAAACATCATCAATACCTTGAATTTAACCAAGGTGACATTATATGGAAACGTAATTATCCCATAAGTTCAGCAGGCAAGTATTTTTCAGCTAAATTAGCTCCTAAATTTGTCAAATGCATCATAGCAGCTAAAATTTCACCACTAATTTACGACCTCAGTGATTTATCTGGTAATCCCTTAGGCCGTTGGCATGTCAAAGACATTAAACCTATACCACGTACGTCTTAACCTTAACCATCACTTGTCTACTTACATACTTTATTATAATTATGTACTATGAAAGTTACATTGCTTTCATATTCCTGTACCTTACCATATATTTAAATACCTACTTATGACCATTGTAGGTTCCCTACTTAAAAAAAATAAAATTGTATTTAAGTTGTAAATAATGTAATTTTAATATAATTTCCCTTTACGGAGTAATGTCCAAATTTTTAGCCTTATTTTTTTTATTCACTTTATTAACTTGTCGGATTCATTATGAACATTGACTTCAAGTCCCTACGTATTGCTATTCAGTGCTATTGTACTTACTACTTACTTTAATTCTTTGGTACTAACAGTAGCTAATACCCTACTTATTAGCTATGTAATTTTTTATATTTTACAAACATAATGTTCAGTTTAAAGCGAAAACAAGTGCGATATATTATTATTTACTAGACCTACACACAAAACTACCAACACTGAAAAGAGCGGCAAACGTGATTACTCTATAAACCAAGCCTAGGTCACAAAACCTGTATTATTTTATAGTTGTCGCGGCGTCCGACCTTCTTGCAGAGCCAAAGACAAGAAATAAACGAGACAATCAGACGTCATCTGGACTTGACGAAAAACAGAAAAAGGACGAACTTTTCATTTAAATTATAAAAATTGCCTTTTAATTTCTCCCGAATCCTGTCCGACCGGACAAGGTGGTCCTTCAACCTATTTGTAACCAGACCTACAGAAAAACGTCTACAAAAACAATGACTGTCCGGAGCCCGATCACAACTAGGTCTCGGGCCAGACAGACCGAAGATGGCGAGATGGCCGACAGCCGCGCGCCCTCTCCGACTCCGTCTGCAATCTCGGTGGCGAGCACATCCTCCTCAATCCGTCGGGAGAGGATTATCGCGCTGAAAATTGAAGCTGCGGAATGTAGAGCTGACGTCAAAATTGCCGAAATAAAAAATGACCTCGTCATGGACAAAATCAAAATTGAACAACATGCTCTCGATGATTCTGAGCGCGGCGCACCTCTCAATACGACTGTTCCAGTGAACAAATTGCGAGAAGACATACCACAGTGCGCATCAGCCACCACCAATCGTAAGACAGAATATGTACATAATGTAAATATAAAAGAAGCTTCTAGACCTAGTACTTCTGATGACTTGTCAAAGTTTTTAGCACGTCAGTCGTCGGCCAAGGACTTGCCTTTGTTCTTTGGAGAGCCAGAGGAGTGGCCATTATTTTATTCGACATTTGTAAATACGACACGTTTATGTAAATACACAGAGGGTGATAATATAGCTCGTTTTGTGAATTGTTTGAGAGGTAAAGCACGGGACTCTGTTTCTGCACTATTGGTAAGTGCGACAAACCTCAATAAAATAGTCGACACGCTCAAACTTCGCTTCGGCCGACCAGACTTAATTATCGAAGTGATGTTGAATAAGATCAGAGCCATGAAGGAGGTGAGACACGACGACATAAACCAGCTCATCGAGTTTGCTACTAGTGTTCAAAATGTAGTGGCTGCCATGACATCGACTGGCGAGACTGGACATTTGTCTAATCCTATGCTTGTAAAAGAAGTAATCGGTAAGCTGCCTTCAGTCCTAAAATATCAATGGAGTTTTCATCTGTACGAGTCTAACATAAAGTCAGTGATGCTTACTCATGTTTCCGAATGGCTAATGAAGGCGGCAAATGCCATGACTCATGTTGCCCCGATGACATCGAAGCCAAGCATTCAGAACAATAATGTGACTGCTAGCAGACAGCAACCTTGTAGACCATGGCGACCAAATACCGTTCTGACGACTGAGAACCAAAATGCCGAAGTTGTGAATAAATGCTTGATCTGCAGTTGTGACCATATGCTTCAGGATTGCCCCGAGTTTCGACGGATGAAAATCGATGATAGATGGAAGTATGTGACCGAACGTAAGCTTTGTTTTAGCTGCTTTTCGTCCAGACATCAGTTAAAGGAGTGCCGCCAGAAGCAAAAGTGTGATCAATGCCATAGATTTCATCACTTTTTAATGCACGCGGTTCCTATTTTGAATACAAGTCAAAATGCAGCAAATGTCAATCATCATATGACAAATGACGTACATGTTTTGATGAAAGTGGCACGTGTTGTCATCAGTGGACCAGCCGGAACTGTGGAAACTTTAGCTTTGTTCGACGAAGGCGCGGAAATTAGTCTAATGGACCCAAAACTTGCAGCGGATATTGGTGTGACAGGACCTGCTACCGACCTACTTATGCACGGCGCAACACCGGATATGAAGACGCTCAGTGTACAGTCACAACGTGTATCCTTTTACATTCGCGGGAAGCGGTGTTCAAATGTTTATAAAATTGACAATGTTAGGGTGGTAGATAACTTAAGTTTGCCTGTATATAGATGTAGTTATAAGAAACTTTGTAAATATAAATATTTATCTGAATATATTACCGAGGACATGACAACAGATGAAAGACCTAAACTGTTAATCGGACATGATAACATTGACTTGATAGTGACAAGACAGGTAATTGACGGACCTAGATTTGCCCCTATTGTATCGTTCACTCGTCTCGGTAACATTATTCACGGACAGGTGTCGCCTCTTATCCCGACTGACTCGCCAATCTTGCACGTGTGTGCGTGTGAGGAGCTGAACGACGCCGTAAAGAAAACTTTCTCGACAGAAGCCTTCGGGACAAAGCCGTACCTCGACACTCCGCGCTCTCGAGAGGATATGAGGGCACTGGACATTATGGAAAAGACAACGAAAATGGTAGGTGACAGGTGGGAGACTGGTCTTCTGTGGCGCCAGGACGACGTGGATCTTCCCAATAGCTATGGTGTGGCCCGTCAGAGACTTGACGGTCTTGTACGTAAAATGAAGCGTATGCCAGACTTTGCCACACGTTATTCGGAGAAGATAGCTGAGAACGAGCAGAAAGGTTACATTAGCCGCCTGACAACAGAAGAAAGAGATGTCAAAACAAGTAAGACATGGTATCTCCCTCACTTTGCTGTTTTCAATTCAAATAAACCAAATAAGCTACGCATAGTACTGGATTGTGCTGCGAAATCGACGGGTAAGTCAATTAATGACTTTTTGATGAGTGGCCCCGATTTTCTCACTTCCCTGCCGGGTGTGCTTATAGGTTTTCGGTTTGGCAAAATAGCGGTGATAGGTGACATACAAGAGATGTTTCATAGGGTCCTTATTAGAGAGGAGGATAGACAGGCTCAGAGGCTTTTGTGGAACGGGGACGAGTATGTCATGAATGTGATGACATTTGGAGCTATATGCTCGCCATCATCAGCCCAGTATGTCAAAAATATTAATGCCAAAAGGTTTCAGACTACGCACCCACAAGCTGTCAAAGCCATTGTGGAACATCATTATGTCGATGATTTTATTTACTCTGTGGACTCTGAGGAGGAAGCAAAGACAATTGTCAATGACGTAATTTCAATTCATTCATCAGGTGGTTTTTACATGAGGAATTTTATGTCAAATTCTAAAGACCTTCTGCGTCACCTACCAAGTGAGAAACTGGCTCCAGTGGGTTTGAAGATGCTGACTGACGTAAAAGGTGAATTAACTACAAATGTGGAGCGTGTACTTGGAGTGAATTGGAACCCAGAAACTGACAGTTTCTGTTACCTTTTGAACCTCGACAAGTTAAGTGACGCGATCAAGTCGGGACTGAAGAGACCCACAAAGCGCGAGGTTCTGAGAGTTATAATGTCGGTTTTTGACCCAATGGGATTCCTTCTTTTTGTAACAGTTAGAGCTAGAATTTTGTTCCAAGACATTTGGAAATCCCGAATCGGCTGGGATGACGAAATTGAGTCCAGTCATTTTGACAGGTGGCAGTCGTGGCTACAGGAACTATATAAAGTGCGAGATGTCAAAATTTCCCGTTGGATATTTTCTGACTATTTTGATAGGGCGGGTGCCGTTGAGTTACATATTTTCTGTGATGCAAGTTCTAGAGCCTTTACGAGTGTTGCCTACCTGAGATGGCAGCTGAATGACGGCTCGTGCCAGTTGTCACTGATTATGGCAAGAGCAAGAGTTGCACCGCTGAAGTGTTTAAGCATACCACGGCTTGAGCTTCAGGCTGCTCTTTTGGGAGCACGACTGGGACAATTTCTTAAAAGGTACATGGCCGTGCCTTTGACGCGTTCCTGTTTTTGGTCAGATTCAAAAACTGTGTTGGCTTGGTTAAGGTCGGATAGCGGCAGGTTTAAGCCTTTTGTAGCTCACCGTGTAAGTGAGATTGCAGACCTGACAGAAGTCTGTGACTGGAGGTGGGTACCGACAGGTTTAAACGCTGCGGACGACGCTACGCGGGACACTGCCGTCGAGGACAATAGAAGGTGGTTGCACGGACCTAGCTTTCTATATGAACCTGAAGTTCGCTGGCCGTTAGAGGATAAATATGAGTCAGTTTTGGACCCAGACGATGTAGAAGTGAAAGCAGTTTGTTTTATCATGATTGAGAGTTTGATAGATGCTTTACCGAATGATTGCAGATTCTCAAATTATTGGCGTTTGATCAGAACAACTGCTTGGTCTCAACGGTTTTTAAATAATTCTCGTCATCGAAAACAGACAGGTGAACTGACAGCTCAAGAGCTGAGCAAAGCAGAACTTTTGTGGCTGAAAGTAAGTCAGGGTAGAAGATATGCCAGCGAAATCACAGAGCTAATCAAAAATAAGTGCGTCCAGAATGACAGCGTCTTACGTCAATTGACACCATTTATAGATGCTGATGGAGTCTTGAGAGTTGGTGGTAGAATTGAGTTAGCCGACGTTCACGACGATACTAAGCACCCTATTATCTTACATCCAAAAGATAACTTTACACGTTTGCTTATAAATCGCTACCATAAAGAAGCCGCCCATAATGGTAGGGAGTTGGTACTAAACAATTTGAGAAAGCGATATTGGGTGATAAATGGCCGGAACGCCGTCAAGTCTGCCTGGAATGATTGCCAAGCATGTAAAAACAGACGCGCAAAGCCTTTACCACCTCTCATGGGACAGCTACCAGAAGTAAGACTTACGCAAAGAAGTCGAGCTTTTACGTTTACTGGACTGGACTACTTTGGCCCGATGACAGTCAAGGTAGGCCGTCGGTTGGAAAAGAGATATGGAGCTCTTTTCACTTGTTTAACAGTCAGAGCCATACACATAGAGCTTGTAAATGACCTTTCTACGAGTAGTGCCATCATGGCACTAAGAAGGTTTATTGCAAGGCGTGCATGTCCACGCGAAATTTGGAGTGACAATGCGACATCCTTCAGGGGAGCTAGTAATGAGCTAAGACAGGCAATGCTGCAAATGGATAGACAGGAGCTAATAAAGTTTGGTTCCATAAGACAGTTGAAATCGAATTTTATTGCCCCAACTGCAGCGCATATGGGTGGTTGCTGGGAACGCCTTATTCGCTCAGTGAAAACTGCTTTGAAGGTAACTTTAAATGATAGGACTCCCACTGACCAGACTTTACAGACTGTGTTGGTTGAGGCAGAATTTATGATTAATAATAGACCTTTGACTTATGTACCGCTTGACCATGAAGACGACCTACCACTGACACCAATGGACTTTTTACTGACTAGCACTGAATTTAAGGACTATCCGTTTGACTTATATACAGATCATGACTTACTCCGCTGCACCTGGCGCGAGTCACAGCGGCTGGTTGACTTATTGTGGCGTAGGTGGGTACGTGAATATTTACCCACATTGACGCGACGAGACAAGTGGTTTAGACAAACTCAACCTCTTACAGTTGGAGACCTGGTAATCATTGCTGACAACCAAATGCCTCGGAACTTGTGGTTACGAGGAATTGTTACACAAGTGTACCCGGGAAGAGACGGACACGTCAAAGTAGTTGACGTAAGAACTGGACAAGGACAGACAAGAGCGACCTACAGACGACCTGTGACGAAGCTCTGCAGACTGGACGTCCGCTCCTCATCTTGAGTATTAGGACAGGACCCTAATACTGGAGGTGGGGATGTCGCGGCGTCCGACCTTCTTGCAGAGCCAAAGACAAGAAATAAACGAGACAATCAGACGTCATCTGGACTTGACGAAAAACAGAAAAAGGACGAACTTTTCATTTAAATTATAAAAATTGCCTTTTAATTTCTCCCGAATCCTGTCCGACCGGACAATAGTTAATATGCTATTACCTACCTACCTTACTTATATTTTAACGTTCTAACACAACGTTTACTATGTACATTCCTGTGCTACAGGCACGTCGTACCCTAAGGTACGTTTAGCCATTTTGGCAAACTAATTGTATATAAATATACATATACATACATTTACACATCACACACCACACATTCACCACACATACACATACACACATACACTCACATAATCATTCTGATCAGCGGCTAGTGACTGTATAAATAAGCCTACACTATACTGTATTGGTTCCACGAGTGACCTTATTGATATATAAGGTTTCTCTTTCTTATGAGTTTTATTTCCAAGGAATGGGAATAAGACTATGAATGATGATGAATGAATGTGTGATTTATGAATATGAATGCATCTAGGAATACAATCAATTGTATATTGACATTGTTAATAAACATTTTCACATAAAAATTTAAAAGACTTAGCATTTCCATTATTTTAATTAATTATTTTACTATTTTAACTTTATTACCCATATTATATATATTTTTATTATTAACTTCTACTATTATTTTTTTCTTTTTTTTTTTAAATAAACCTTACAAAAAAAAAAAAAATTTTTTATTACTATCAAATTTTTTTTTTTCTCCGGGGCGGCGGGGTATTGTGACGAGGTCCAAACCTCTTTCATAATAATACTCTTTTGATATCTAAATTCTTTCATAATCCATTTCTTTTCATTTTGATATTTCATTATTCATTAAAAAGACAAATAACCTGTCATTCCAATATATGGATTTTTAGCAAACCCGAAATTGTTATAAAATACCAATAATAAGATTATTACAACTGGACTCTTTTAAAATACATAAAATAATACCTTCGTAAGTGGTCGTTTTCATCCATATTGTAGCACCACGAAAAAGTCTATGCACCTGTTGTTCCTGTAATTCTGTTGTCCACTGAGGCTTGGTCCCTGGGCTGGTGGAGCAAGCCCAAACCCTGGGACCGCCTCATGACAAGCTGCCAGGTGTCAGCCTAGACCATGAGATGGCCTTGTGACAACTAAAGAACGGAAAAGCCCCTGATGAGGATGGTATTATTTCTGAGCTCTTAAAGCTGGTGGTACTCCTGTGCTCAGATAACTTTGTCAGACTTTGTTTAATTCCGTTACGCACTTTGGGAGAACTCCAGAGGCGTGGAACATGAGTGTGGTTTTGCTATTCTTCAAGGAAGGGTATAAAACCTTGCTCAAGAATTATAGACCCATATCACTCCTGGGTCATGTCTATAAGTTGTTCTCAAGGGTCATTCGCCAAACGTCTAGCAAGTAGATTTGAAGAATCCCAGCCACCCAAACAGGCCGGGTTTCGCGGATGAAATGGCACCGTAGACCACATTCAAACAGAGCGCCAGGTCACACAGAAGTCAGAAGAGTATAATCGGCCACTTTGCTTAGATTTTTTGGACTATGAGACGGCCGTGTACAACATTTTTTAAGATACATGACATTAATTATTTCACTTAGTAATAAAAACACAAAGAAAATGCATAATAAGTTTTTTTTGGTATTGGTAAAATAACCCTATTCGAAATGATATCGAAGTTAACCAATATAAATTTAAAGCGCTATGTAGTATTTTTTTTACTTCGTTTTTATTAAGTCACTTTCATGTTTGTTTGTCGTTCTGGGTGAAGTCTTGCAACTCAATATTTCGAGCACTTCCCGATTAGCTATACGACTGAAACATTTAAGGTAGCTCACAACTCGATCAAAAAGCATCCTAAAACAAGCACAAACAAAAAAAATACCCCACCCCCCATTATAGCTAAGAAGCTTCTCGATCACATCAGTTTTCAAACATAAAAAATCGCTTCAAAATCTGTTTATTGGTGTGGGGTTTGGGAGCTACGATCCTCATCCCCCCACTCCCTCATCAAAGCTAAGAACCATCTTGATTACTTCAGCTTTGAAACATAAACAACGCCATCTAAATCGGTCCATTCGTTTGGAAGCTACGACTCTGCCCTCCCCCTCCCTCCCCCTTTACTCCTTCCCCCGTTATAGCTAAGACCCATTTCGTTTACCCCAGCTTTCAAACATAAAAAAACCGCAGCTAATTCGGCCCATTTGTTTGGAATCTACGATTCTCCCCCCCCCCCCACCCCCCCAACCCCACAGGCAGGAAAACACACACACAGACAGTGACCCAGTGACACAGTGATACCACAATGATCACACCCTAAACTTATAACACCCGTCTCTTTGTTCGGGGGTTAAAAAACGCTAGCTACTACCTTGCACTGTATGCGCGAGGTCGTGCGCTTGGTAGCTTTTTCGCGCGCAAACAAGTTAATCTACATTTGCTTCTTGTTTAGCTACCCCCGCCCCCCCCCCCCCTCCCCCCACAATAAATTCAAAAATAATTTACTCAAGTGGTTTTCACCTACCCCGTTGGATGAGAGGGACATAAGATATAGTAAAAAACGACAAGGTCATTACTTTCTAATTTATTCTAATTTATTAGCAGATCAGTCTCACTGCCTGAAAAAAACATTACCGCACAAACCGATACAAATAAATACTCATTAGCTAACGATCATCAGTCTGTTACGTTCCTATTGGTAGAACTCTATAATAAATAAAATATCTAGAAGCAAAATAAAATGAGACACTGATTTTATACTTAGTTATATCATTTTATATATTTACACATAATAATATATTCCTCATAATATAAATAAAAAGTGATAAAGTGGTAGAGTTTCAAACATTGAATTTGTATTTGAATTAAAATTGTCTTTATGTAAAAGAAAAATAGATCTCAAGAATATAATTTGAAAATGACTATTAATAATGGGTTTCACGTTACGGAGGTTGAAATGGCAGATGTGATTCTGAACAAAAATCTAAAAGTGTACAGCTGTGACGAAGCGATTAATTTGACAGGTAAGTTTTATTTATTTACTAGCTGTATAGAAATGATCACGCGTGCGAAGCCGCGGTCGCACGCGTGATCATTTCTATAAGTTAAAAGTACTATATGTGCTATTTCAGGACCTAAATATAGATGGTTATAAGTATAGATTAAAGTTATAGTACTACTGATCTTGTGATCTGTTGGGAAGTACCACAATAAGGTTGTGTAGTTTTTGAAATATACAATAACAGCAGAGGACACAGTATGATCTGTGGCAGAGGACAACAATTGCCCTGCCACAGAGCCTTGTGCTATCTTACCACGTCATCGCTCCCCATCAGTGCTCCAATACTATTCCAGTATCATGAAAATGGTACCTACTGCTTACAAACTACTGCTTGTCGACTGAATATTTGGAAAAGTAAAGTCAAAGTATTTATTGTAAATAGGCAAAATAGTAGTATTTTTACAAGCCAAAACTGAACATCTCTTGAACAAAGAGAAACACATAAATCAATTAAATTAAGTAAATTATGAATGCTGAGTTTGAAAAGGAAATTTTCCTTTCATGAAAAGTGCTGCTCTCCTAGAAGAACTGTTGCTCGTTGAGAGTAGTCACTCTTCACTCTTGCCTCACGCTACATCCCTTTAATCCCGACCTCCTGCTTCCAGGAACTGGCTGGTACACCCGTGGTCTCCTGGCAACTCTCAGCCTGAGCCAACTCAGCATGGCTGTAGATATGTTTGGCTTCTCCGTGGTCGTGACTGGCTGCGCATGCGACTTCGACCTGGATCACTCGCAAAAGAGAATCATGATCTCGATGCCTTTTATTGGTAAGTGGCCCACGGGCTGGCATTTGCACGGTGTTTAAGAACACCAAACTTTCCTTTTCAAACTCAAAGCATACTTAGTTGACCCAAATTTTATTGATATGATCTTTTTATAATATTTTATGTCTATCTCCTTGTTTATGAGATGTTGATTTGACTTGTAAAAGTGCTATTATTTTGCCTATCTATATATTACTTATAATAAAACTGTAACGGGACCAATTCTGTACATTGAATATATTTTGAAATTTTCTTTTGGATACTGAATCGATACTGAAGCCAAAACTGTAATATTTTTCTTTTTTGTCTGTCTGTCTGTCTGTCTGTCTGTATCTTGCCTAGCCAAGATCACGCCGAAACTACTGAATTAATTTAAATGAAATTTGGTATGATTTGAGTTCATACTACGAGATAGGACATTGGATATGTTTCATCCCGAAAATTTAAAGGGTTTCTGCAATATAGGGCTTGAAAGTTATTAATAAGAACACGTATCACGCTGAAACTACTGGATGGATTTTTGATGCAAATTGACACAATTATATATCTATACTTTTAATAAAGAAATAGGTACGAAAAAGGTTGTACAAAATAAATAAATAAAAAAAATGCTCTTGGGTGCTTAAAATGGGTATTGAACAAGAATATAAAAAAGTGTCACTCTGTTTTTTGTCTGTATGTTTGTTCAAATATCACGTAAAAACTATTGGACCGATTGGAATGCGGTTTTCATTGTAAGTAGCTTAGGGTTTGATTTAAAAACTGGCGTAATTTGGTATCTCAATCTGGTGAGTTAGAAACCGAGCAATTTATAAAAGTATTTTTGACGGCTAAAGAAATGTTGATCAAATGTAAATGTGTTTTAATCAAATATTGGTTCTGGAATAGAACATTATGGTAATTGAACCTAAAGAAAAGACCACGAATGCGAAGCCGCGGGTACACTTAGTTTGAAATAAATTCTTTCACTTTGAACAGAAGAAAAAAAGAACCATAGATTGGGCTCTATTATAATGGGTTGTGAAATGTGTAGCTCAAATCCAACTGGGTAGATCCAACTTCGACAAAGAGGTCAACCCATGAATCCAACTCAGATGGGCAGCGTTCTTTCTGGCATATGACCGCCACTGCTGGCTCGGACGTAGTCCAATCTGGAGGTCCAATTTTCGATGATCTTTTGCAACATTTGTGGCCGTATATCGGCAATAACGCGGCAAATGTTGTCCTCCAAGTGGTCAATCGTTTCGGGCTTATCGGCGTAGACTAGCGACTTCACATATCCCCACAGAAAATAGTCAAGCGGCGTTAAATCGCAGGATCTTGGAGGCCAATTCACGGGTCCGAAACGTGAAACTATTCGGTTACCAAACGTTTCCTTCAATAAATCAATTGTGGCACAAGCTGTATGACATGTTGCCCCGTCTTGTTGAAACCACAGCTGCTGCACATCATGATTGTTCAATTGATGAACGAAAAAGTCAGTAATCATGGCTGTATAGCGATCACCATTGACTGTGACGTTCTGGCCAGCATCGTTTTTAAAGAAGTACGGACCAATTATTCCACCAGCCCATAAAGCACACCAAACAGTCAGTTTTTCAGGATGTAACGGTGTCTCAACATAAGCTTGAGGATTATCATCACTCCAAATACGGCAGTTTTGTTTATTGACGTATCCATTTTACCAAAAGTGAGCTTCATCGCTAAACAAAATTCGCTTATGAAAATCGGGATCAACGGCAATTTTATTTTGCGCCCATTCACCTTCGGTGCCTTCGGTGGTTCTACGCCTTGCTAGGTGATCGTGTGGCTTCAATTCTTGCACGAGTTGGATTTTGTAAGCACGTGAACCAAGATCTTTCCGCAAAATCTTCCATAAAGTGAATGGACACATGTCCAACTTCTGTGCACGATGGCGGATATAGACTGATTCGGGTCTTCCTCTACGCTACGCTCTACAGCAGCAATGACTTCTTCTGTACGCACTGTACGACGTCTCTGTGGATGCGTATTATAATTTAGAGTAAACGTGGTCCGAAAACGTTCCATAGTTAATCGAATTAATTGCTCTGATGGACGATTATGTTGACCGTAAAGTGGACGTAGTGCGCGATACGTATTCCGAACAGAACCATGACTTTCAAAATAAAATTGCACATTTTGGAAGCGTTATTCAGGCGTCAGTCTATTCATGTTGAAATGCCAAACTAAATTAAACATAAATCACTTGACAGCTTTTAAAATGGCCGCCAGTTAAAAAAGTGTTGCCAACTTAAAGTTCTATACCTTTAAAAAAAATACCCGTTGTATGGGCTCTTATACTTTCAGGTACAATAGTAATGTCATACTTCTGGGGGTACCTGTCCGATACCCAAGGTCGGAAGTGGAGCCTGCTAATCGGCCTGTGGGGCAGCTACATAGTTTCCATCATCAGCGCCTTCTCCACGCATTGGTACATGCTCGCTGCACTGAAGATTATCGGGACCAGTTTGTGAGTTATGACGTTAACATTCTTACAAGAAGTTATGAGTACTACACACATAGCGCATATAGGTACTACATAGCGGAGTACTTAGGCGATTAATGATTTCCCGTTAATATTTCATCACAGACAAGACAAGTTCAAAAACTAAAACTCGACTACGGTTGGATAAAATATAGCCAGTGACACTTGCGATGAAGACAAATCGATTGATACCTCGCTTGTCAAAATTGGATCAAGTTTTTAATTTAAACACATAACCCTTACTTCGTTTTGCCGTAGTCGGGTAAAAAAAATAGCCTATGACACTTTAAATGAAGACAATTTGATTGATACCTCGCTTGTCAAAACCGCACCAATAGGGGCGATGCTATGGTGGAACATCCACATACAAGTGGAGTTGGAGCCTTGTTGAAAGGGTTGAAAGGATGTGCATGTGCTAGCAAATACTTTCCATAGCTTAATACTTTCGCACTTATTTTTAGTTAATTAATTATTTATACATATATTAAGGCCAAGTCCATGAGTTACAGGTGCATTTACTGTTAAGTTAGTTGTTAGTTTGTCTTGTACCACTGTTCTTTTGTGAACGATGTACACGCCTATAAAAGGTGCACATATGGTGCGGAATCTATAATTATGACTACGGTCATAAAATTGGCAATTGTTTCTTAGTCTAATTTAAATATGTACACTGTTGGCGTATCATAAATAAATAAATAAAATAAATACAAACGTACAGACATAGACTATTAAACTTATTGCCCTTCCCTTGCTTCACCGTAGTTAGGTAATATATAGACGGTCGGCAAAATACCAGGCTATTTTTACCCGACTGAGCGGAGGGTATTGTGTTTATCAGCCTACGTATGTATGTATGTATGTATGTATGTATGTATGTATGTATGTATGTATGTATGTATGTATGTATGTATGTATGTATGTCTGTCTATTCCTTTGTAGCACTGTCACAGAATAAATAATAGTACAAGCACTGTATAGACCAAACGCGTGGATTTTGATGATTCTTACGTAAATCGATCTGTCTTGATCTTGAGAGTTCAATATGGCAACAACCAGATGCCATATTATGAAAATGAAAAAGTGAGAGTCGACGAACTATGTTAAGTGGGGTATCATTGAATAGGTATTTGAAAATCATCTTTAGGTTTCTCTTATCAATTTTCCTTTTAAATGACCACATTACAGGATCAATAACGATTTAAAGTTGGTTAACAACCTTCTCACTTAAATTATTGCCTCTTTTTTAGTATTGTTCGCAGTCGGGTTTTATGTGACGATGCATCAAGCATAAAACTTGTGCTTGTTTAAGTATTTATGTGACGATGCTTGACCGTGCTTGTTTAAGTATTTATGTGACGATGCTTGACCGTGCTTGTTTAAGTATTTATGTGACGATGGTTGACCGTGCTTGTTTAAGTATTTATGTGACGATGCTTGACCGTGCTTGTTTAAGTATTTATGTGACGATGCTTGACCGTGCTTGTTTAAGTATTTATGTGACGATGCTTGACCGTGCTTGTTTAAGTATTTATGTGACGATGCTTGACCGTGCTTGAATAAGTATTTATGTGACGATGCTTGACCGTGCTTGTTTAAGTATTTATGGGACTAATCTGAATGCATCTAATAATTTAATAATCTGATATAATGTTTTTGCAAAGATTTTGAATTACGCTTACTATGTGTTTTTCTCATTTACCTATAATAGGATATAGTAATTTTTCAATAGTATAGAGTATGTGTTATTTTATTTATGCTTATACTCATAGTTTAACATATAGCTGTAAGTTTGCAATTTTTAAGTAATAAATAAATAATAAATAAATAAATATGAACCATCGATTGGTGATGTGAACATGAACACTACACGAGATAGAAAGAGACAGGAAATAGAGTACTGTTTTGACAAGAAACATCTCTAAAATAAAATCACACAAAAACATATAGGTACCAGGGCAGAAAGTATATATGTAGTGGTTACATTCTCTTTGTGAAATTAAATTGTAACGAAAAGGTCTATATCGTCGCACTTTTATAACTCTGTAACTATAAGCTCGAGCACAGAACATATATGTTCCAGAGATCTAATTTTGGGGTATATTTTTTAGTTTTTAGTCAGCTCAATTATGTAATGATGTAATGGGAGGCACAGGACGCACCGATTAAAGTCATCAAAATGGATGCTTTCTAAAACAGACTTAAAATAGTATCAAGTTGATGTGTAAGT
This sequence comes from Alsophila aescularia, assembly GCA_946251855.1. Classification (NCBI taxonomy): domain Eukaryota; kingdom Metazoa; phylum Arthropoda; class Insecta; order Lepidoptera; family Geometridae; genus Alsophila; species Alsophila aescularia. Next base: position 32,898,887 of record OX276376.1, read on the forward strand.
ATGTAATATTGTTGAAAATGCATTGTATTCATCAAAATTAGTCTATGTGTCGGTTCAATATAAAAGTTTACAAATAGTCTACTTAAAACTAAATAAACAAATGAAAACGGGATGGAAAATAAGTAAAAATTACAAAGTGGGTGCAGCGCCGCAAAGTCTATACTAACATTTATATTCTAGGAACATTGTTGTAAAGAAGAAGTTTTGGAGCTCACAACGGTATCCTAAACTCCAGCTCAGAGCGAACGGGAGGGTTCCAGGACCGGATCAAATTATACGTGGCGTAGACGTTTCACGACAAACAAACGGTCGTGCGTCCCGACACAGACCAAGCCGGTTTTTTTTTTTCAAATATCTTCCCCGATATTACAGCTTGCTTTTGTCTGGATGAGTTTTCTGCTATTGCCTTAGTAATTTAATTTCATTGGACGATGATGAAATAAAATTTAATTTAATATCCACTTAAAAAGTGTATCGTGAAGTCATGGTGTTTTTTTCCGTGGGCGAATGTATAATGACAAGAATATTATTTCCCAAACAATTACACGCTTCACAGGTAAATATGTGTATTTCATTGCATTAGTTTCAAACCAAAATGTATATAATTAATGGTATGATTAGAAAACAGTTCGTATTTTAGTTTAGTGATTTCCCTTGAGATCATTTCATATAATATTTCCACTAACTTGCTACGCGTGTGGTAGCTTTTTCGCGCACGAGCACTATTATTAATATATACTTGTACTATTATTTATTCTGTGGCACGAGCAAGGTAGTAGTTACGCAACAATGGTGAATCAAGAAAAATGCGCGATGTACAGAGGAAGTTTTAGATGAATCCCTTTGTTCATTTCCTATATAAAAAATATATAGTAAAGTTAAGTTCTATTTTTGTAAGAGTGTGCTATTTTTAAAATATCCCCTAGATCCGCTCTATTAAATGCTGTTTTTTTTTCACTAAATGAATCATCAAACTTCAGATGTCCTCTCTACAAACGTAAAAAAATAACACTAGCCTCCGCCTGCGGCTACGTGTGTGAAGCCGTTGGTGGATGATAGTCTAAACTAGTATTATAAAGAAGAAAGATTTGATTGTTTGTATGTTTGTTTGTTTGTAATGGATAAAACCAAAAAATACTAAACCTATTTTAAAAATTATTTCATTTGTAGGTAGCTACATTATCAGCGAGTAACAGGGGCAGTATCTTTTTCAAAAAATTAACTATCCCTTCGGAAATTGCAATAATGTAATCCAAGGTAAAGAACGGAATGACGTTACCATGGAAACTAAATTATAACAAGTCTGTCAAGTAGATAAGTAATAATGCAGTTATTGATGGTCAAAAAACCCTGCTGCCCATGATTTTGAATTACGTTTATTAACGTTTCTTTATAGAAGTTACGTCGGTTATATAAAAATCCACAGCAATATATTATTACACTGAAACGTTGTCTGTTTGTTTGTTTGGGGAGTTTTAACGCGATAACGGCTGGACGGATTTTGATGAAATTTGAAATTTTGATAGCTTATACCCTGGAATAATACATAAGATACTTTTCATCATCATAACCATCATCATCATCATAATGTGTGGGGTACACATAGATAAAATTAAATCCGTTATTAAGATCCAATCACTTCTGGTCATCATCAAAAGAGTGTCATCATGGAACCGTTGGTATGATTTAGGACAAATTGATGAAAACTACCAACTAAAGTCTGGCTGAGTTGATCGGATAGGTACCTAGTTAGCATTTTTTGGTCACCATACTCTCATGATTCATAATTCATTCATTTTTCATTTTTTTTTGCTGAGATTCATTAAGTTTTTTCTGGTCATCGTCAAATCTTCATGGTTCATCATTTAGTACAATCCGTGTAGAATAAAATAATTAATGAAAATTAGAACTTCCTAGACATTTCCAGTACCAACTGTTACTGAGATCTATTTTTGGTCTGTCATACCCTCTAAAATTTATAGGTAAAAAAAACAAACATTATGAGAAACACTTCTATTACTCTTTATTTGATTTTAAACTGCGATCACTGGTCTGCCATCTGCAGTTAGATAGCACTGGAGCATCAGTACTAGTATTAGAGTTCTAATCGTGAAGGTCATTGGCAAATGTTACATATAATTTATGTAAAATATGAAAACTCAAAAATAATAAAAACTGTACGTTATTGTAAAATGTTTCGTTACACTAGGGCTTGCCAAAATGATGACGTCACAACTATCGGTAATAAGTCGATAGATTTGTCGCGACATTGTTCGTATGTGCTATACCATAATTAATTTAGGTGGAATGTTGCGAGCTGAATGAGAACCACTTCCTCTCCTACGAAATGAATTATTACATGTTGGTTCAGTTCCGATGACAATGCAGAATGCATATAGTATATGTAGTAAGCATGACTTAAATAGACATCCAGGATTAGCACCAGATAAAGGAACTCTTCAACAGCACAGACACGAAATTTTGTGTACGCATTTTATTATGATAGCCGGTTTTAAGTTTTACCTTGACGTGGTTGCTGCACTCAGGGTTGGGTCTTGACTAGGAAACTCCTCAACGGGTAACAACACCAACACGAAATGTTGTATACGCATTAAATTGTGATAATCCGTTATAAGTTTCACCATGACATGCATAAAATTATTTTTTCATCATTATCCAGTCCAGTCTACTGCTGGACGTAGGCCTCTCCTAATCCGTGTATTCGGTTCACTGAGCTCGGTCTTCAGCTTTTCTCATCAATTTTCTGCCAGCCTATATTCTGTAGTCTATGGTACCCTCAGCGAAACGAAATTTGTCAAGTCTTCTTGCGAGACGATTTGAGATGACCTTCGAAAACAACTTATAGACGTGGCTCAAGAGTGAAATAGTTTGGTAGTTCTTAAAAAGGGTTTATCCCTTTTTTTTAAAGAAAAGTACTACCAAACTCCTGATCCATGTCTCTGGAGTTCTCCCATTGCTAAGAACGGTGCTAAATAACCCGTGAAGCTTCCGAAGTACGGGTTTCCCCCTGCTTTCAAGAGCTTTGAAGCTGTAATCTCCTCCCCGGGAGCCTTTCCATTCTTAAGTTGTTTGAGCGCCATCTCAATCTCGTCTAGGCTGACGTCCGGCAGTTTGTCAGTAAGGTTTTTTAAATTCACATTATACGTGTTTTTGACGATGAAATTAAGTAATTAACAAACTGTTATAGTTACCGAGTCTTGTGCCCATATCCAGACACATTGTATATTATTAGTGGGAAGTGGGATTATAAGTGACCTATTCTACATAGACTAACATTTTACAGTCATTTTGAGGTGAAACGTCTATAAAATCACTCCAATAAATATGGGGTACAATAACTAAAACAGGGACCGTCACGAAAATCATTATAATATCGTCTTACTTTTATAACTCTGTAACTATAAGTTACAGAGATCTAATGTTGGTGTAATTTTTTAGTTTTTTAGTTAGCTCGATGATGTACGTAATATTTAATTATTGTCAAAAGATAGGAGGAGGGGGCAGGACGCACAGAGAAAAAAACAGCAAAAGATATGTTATTGTAATCTTTAATTCCATATAACTCGCGATTTAGATAGGGTAGTGTATTGATTTAGGTGTAGTTGTGAAGACTTCAATGAAAAAAATTGATTGCATATGAAACAGTTTACAAAAAGTCTACTTAAAACTAAATTAATTAAAAAAAAAGGACTGTAAAATAAGTATAAATCATAAAAGTAGCTGCAGCGCTCGGAAATTTCGTACATAAATAAAGATTAGGCACATTGTCGGAAAGAAATTCTGGAGCTCACAACTGACACAGCCCCACCCGCTTAATTTACTGACTTTATGTTCGTTGACCATGCCATCTCATCACTAGTTCCCTTACAATTTTACAAATCAAAATTCATCTCACGTCAACGAGCTCTTTATTCCTCTATTCGCCAGAAGCGAAACCCTAACCGAAACGAAATCCTTACCGAAGCGAAATCCTATGTAAAATCCTAACTTTATGGTTAATAGTTTTTGTTTTTTAATCGACGTAAAGAGACGGGGGTTCTCAATTCCGAAGGGTTTCTGTTTTAAACTTTTGTTCACTCCATACGTCTAATAATACGTACACTTTATAATAAAAGGATATGTGTAGTTCACTCCATATCTCAGAGATTTTAAATAATTTCTTTATTATTGCTTCCAGATCAAGCTCCGCGCAGTCAGCACCATTCACCTACCTGGGAGAGTCATGCCCCGAAAGGGTTAAAGGGACGTACATCCAGATCATGATCAGCGTTTTGATGCTCTGCATTCTTTCTTATGATGGTTAGTTAATCTTATCGTATATTCCTGCTAGCTTTATTGGTATTTTTCGATCTTTGCCCCAATTTTGCTAAAACAAATTGCTACCGAACAATATCAATCAGAACATCTGTAGTAAGAACCTTTATGAATGTTCTAAGAACAGTCTTGGGAGCTAGTTCCAGCATTACAGGCTTATTGTTTTATCATTTTAGACCAAATAATTAATATCAAATGAGATAGGTATGTAGTAGTCAAACTCTAGTGTAACTAATTAGAAAACCTGGCACAGACCTTAAAAAAATGTAACTATTTATTAAGTTTTATACGATTTGAAGTCTATTTTTTAATTAGTTTTTATTTATTACTTAATAGTTTCGTTTCGCTCGTTGTATATAAGAAAAAAGCCATAATGGAAACTGTTAACAGTTCATATCTCTTAAACTACCAAACCGATTTTGAAGAAACTTTAATTATTCCCTAAGTTGAAAGAAACCAAAACTACAACAAAAATAATTATTGCAATCGTACTTGTAGTTTACGAGAAATACGTGGACAAACATACATATACACATGAAATTTGGTACATACGAGTATATTTAGACACGTGGGTGTCATCATCATCATCATGTCAGCCATTAGAAGTCCACTGCTCAACATAGGCCTCCCTCAAAGAGCGCCATGACGAGCGATCTTGTGCCACCTCCATCCACCGACTTCCTGCGATGGCTACAATGTGGTCGGTCCATCGTGTAGGGGTTTCCCTCCACTTCGCTTGCTTGTTCGTGGTCGCCTTTCGAGAACATTTATCTCCCAGCGGTTGTCGGTTCTGCGAACTATATGGCCTGCCCATTGCCACTTCAACTTGTTAACTCTGAGAGCTATGTCGGTTACCTTGGTTCTTCTACGGATTTCCTCGTTTCGGATTCTATCACGTAGTGACGTACTGAGCATAACTCTCTCCATTGCGCGCTGCGCGACTTTGAGCTTGTGTATGAGATCAATAGTTAGCGACACCCACATAAACTAACATATATGAATATTACGCATTTTCAACAATATTACTTACATACACATCAACTTGAGAATCTACTTATTTTTGAAGTCGATTAAAAAGTGATTGTCATCATTGATTACGTTCGTTATGTTTTACTACAAATCGATAAGACTACTCTACCAGAACGGAAACCTCGTGAAGGCCACATTGGAAAATAAATAAACTAACTGAAGAGAGAGTAAATTGCTTCTGACATAGTTGATTGATTTTACACGAAGGCTTTGACATTTATATCTATTGCAAAAATTTCCGAGTGTTTTGCTGCAACTAACTCCGATCCCTCAGTAACCCAAATAGCATCTTGACCTCTGAAAAAATAAAAGACAGCGCCTCCTTGTATTTCTCAATCTCCTGGCAACTGTAATAGGACAGCTCTTCCACTACCCGGTTAATCCAGCAATTATAACTAGGGTGCTCGATAAGTCTGCTGCTGCTCGAATATCCCAATTATCCTCCTTTATCCTCTCAACATAGGCAAGCTAAAAAAGCTCTTAATAACATGAGATGTTGAATTAAATGGTCATAAGTATTTCAAAAAGCATAAAACTGAAAGGCGATAAATATGGATGCATTTTGTTCAACAAAAAATAAAGCAAAGCTAATTGCTGTTTTATGGTAATAGTAGCAATGTAAACTGATTGCATCAGGATTTGTACCTTTTGTCTACAGAGGTTGAGGCTAACTGACAGAATCAGTTAACATTGAGGTTTTCTATATAAACATCAATTTGTCTTACTCTCTGCTTACATTTCTAGTGCCAGCCTACTTTATCCTGAACCTAAACTTCCACTACGACTGGGGGTTAATAACTTTCTCACCCTGGAGGTTGCTAATCCTCGTGATTGCAACCCCCTTGGGTATCAGCGCCTTCATGTTGCACTTCTTCTGTGAAAGCCCCAAGTTTCTCGTCAATGCTGGGAAGGAAGAGTTGGCACTGGAACACCTTAGCACGATATGGAGGAGAAATGGAAACGTGGGTAAATATCCGGTAAGGTTCAAAAACATACTCTTGTATACCTTTTAACATTACTAGTATACTCCCCATCCAAGAATGCTCCACTAAATCCTCTCCATCTAAAGATTTCCTAGTAAAGATTGCTATATTATATAAATCCGACAATTTTAGCTCTTCCCATTACGATGATACCACGAACTAAAAACTTGACGCATACGCAACGCATTACGATGGTGATCTTGGTACCGCACATAAATCTACTTATTTACATGTGCTACATTCATCTATTGTTATTATTTTATTTGTTAGTTGTTAAGCTTTACTTTATGTGTCATCACTTGGTTCTTAATATAATTAATTTGCTGGTTTACCACCATTATGATTTCGTGACCATTACCGGTGCCACCACTATACTTTTGGCATCTTCTTTGGCCTTCAACATCTCATAGTACGATGTTATTTCCAGGTTACAAAAGTGGTGCTAAACGAAGAAACTAAGATAAAACGAAAGGAAGGCTCCTTCCCGGCGTCACTGTTCGACCAGGTGCTGCCACTCTTCAAGCCGCCGCTGCTGTGGAGGACTCTGCAGCTGTTCTACTTAACAGCTGTCATTTATGCCATGTAAGAAAATTCGTTACTTATAGTAAAATTAACGCCCTAAGGTCACAAATTCACACATCTGTATATTAATAATTATACCTATTTATGCCATAATCCAACCTTAATTCCAGTAACAACAGCCTGATCATGTGGATGCCCTTCATTGTAGAAGCATTTACTGCCGGCCTCAATTCTCTAGATGACGGCCGTCCTAGGAGTCTTTGCAACATCATCGCCAATTCTATGAATAGTACTGGAGATATTGAAACGGTGAGCTCTTCGATTTATTTGGTGGTAGGACTTATTCTAGCATATGTCTGGCTAGCTCAAGCACAAAGTCGGTTGCCATTCTCCTTTCGGAGTACTAGCATACTTGAGTTTCAGATCCTTTCTAAGATTAATATTTTTATCATTTTCGACCACAGAGTAGTCAAACGCTAGTCAAAAAAAAAACATAAAAACAAGACATAAGGTCAAAAAATAAAACCTGACTACGGTTGGGTAAAAATAGCTTATGATAATGAATGATAATGAGTCATTGTCTTTTTATTTATTTTTTATCATTATCACACTAACATTATAAAGTTATCACAGAACTGTCTAATGGATGGATTTAAAAAATCTATAGGACATATTTATAGGTGTGCTATGTTTTGCCCGCAACTTTGCAAGCGGAGTCCGGTAGTTTGTACCTAGATAGGTACCTACATTGTTTTTTGTATGTGGCGTTTGAACACAAGGTTTATTTTTGCAATAATTCTCTTTGTAATAGTTTCAGTATCTTTTAACTTAGGGAATAGTTTGATCAAAATCTGTTCAGTATTTTAAAAGATTTGAACTGTTAACTGTTTCCAGTATGGCTTTTTTCTTAGCGAACGGAATAATTAGGTACTTTATTTTCTTAGGCCAACTTTAATGCAACTAAAATATAAGAAAAAAACAGCTTATTAAAAAAAGCGACTTTATTTTGTATAAAACTTAAAAGAGAGAACTAGTAGTAGTTTTTATGAGCTTATTTAGTTTCCGTACTAAATACCTACTTTCTTTTTTTGAGATATTGTTTTTGTGGCAAGTTGTTTACATAGAGCAAACAATCGCACTTTAGCAAAGTATTGCTCCCACTGCTCGGCTGCGTTCTGTGATACATGGACATAGGGACAGACGTATGTGTAGGGGTGAATCTATCGCCCATACTTAAAATCACAGTTTTAATTAAATAAGTGTTAAAATACATTGTACGGTATTTCATTTTTCTATGTAGACAACCCTATCACTCGAGCAATCAGCGTAGGTATTTTATTGAAGAGAGTCGGAACATAGTAATATCAACTCTAACGCGCGACTATGAAGTGCGATTTAGCATGCATGCTCGATGTATGAATACCTACGTAATACTTACTTACATTTGTTGGCTATTAACTCGGCGGCTTTCTTCAAGATCAAAGTAGTGCAACTTCTGTACTTGTACTATTATTATTTTTCCTGTGCCTACGTATGCACGCACTTTTGCTAGCGCTACGATACATAGCAAGCTTCTTTTTTTACCCGACTGCGCGATGCAAAGGAGGGAAGTTTGTTTATCAGCCTATGTATGTATGTTTGTTCCTTTATGGTGCTCTAGAGACCATAAACTTGTGGGGCAATTTTGATGATTCTTACGTCAATCGATTTATCCTAATCCTGCGAGTGTCATTAAAGTCATGACAGTAATCAAAATTCAATAAGGCGACAACTAGATGGCATATAGAGAAAACGAAAAAAAAGGCTACAAACTATATTAAGTGGGGCATCATTGAATAGGTATTCGAAAATCATGTTTAGGTTTCTCTTATCATTTTTCATTTCTAATGACCATTTAGAATCGACATCGATTTAAATTTGATTAGGTTAGGTTAGTTAAAATAATATAATAAATTAATAATATAATAATGATAAATTACTTATTATAATAAGTAGATATCAAAGTAATGAAGATGAATCGATTGATAAAATCGGACCAAGTTTTTAGTTTGAACAAATAACCCTTTATTTGACTTGCCTTAATAGGGTAAATAACTAGCTTAAAAACTAAAAAAAAACACGCCTGCCCTGCCAAAAAAAAACTTATGCCAATAAATTATACACTGTTCGAATGTGCTTATCAAGGCCTTTAATTCGAAAATGAAACCATACTGACGCTACACCGAACGTTTTAAAAAAAAAACTCCTGTATTACTCGAAGGCTAAGGATTGTAACGATACCCTGTACGTCTAAATCAGTTCAGGCATTTAAAAGTTATGGTGCAATAAAGAACCTCACATACAAACATACATACATGAATCCTAAAAACCATTACATTTATTTTTTTGTACAGTTGTGAAAAAATTGCTTAAGACACTTTATAAATGAAGACAAGTCGATTGATACCTCGCTTGTCAAAATCGGACTAATAGGGGCGACGCTAAGGTGGAACATTCACTTACAGTAGTCTCAACGAATCTTTGTGGTTGTGAAGTTAGGCTCTGTGAACGATTGCGCAGGTACAGCTGTGAGGATAAAATAGCATAAAGTAAGAGCGAGATAAATGATGCGAAAAACGTAAGTGAGTGAGCGAGGCAGTTTTCAATGCTGTCTTTACCTTCAACATTGGGATTGCGCTTGAAAGATAGCAGCTTGCGCAGCGACTTGGAGACAACTTCCGAGCCACAAAGATTCGTTGTGCCTAGTGTACATACATACATACATACATACATACATACATACATACATACATAGACTTTTAACTTTATTACCCTTCCCTTGCTTCGCCGTACTCGGGTAATAAAGTTTTGATAGAACTGTACTTAATTATCTACCTTCTATACATATAATGAAGTTGTTATGTGAACTTAAAATGAGTAACTGAACAATAATAAGTAATTTTGAAAAAAATAACACTGTCTGTCTGTTCACAGACAGTTTTGCGCATCGCGTAGAAACTACTGGACCGGTTGAAATTCTGTTTTCACTGTTGTATATCTTAATTTATACTTAAAATCTGATGTACTTTGTATCTCAATCCGATGAGTAGAAGCCGAGGAATCGATAAAAACTATTTGAAGGCTGAACTATATTTGGTGTTTGGTACTTTATAGGTATTTTTGGTGCTAAAGTGTATATACATAACTCATTATGCTACACATTAGGTATATTAGGTACGTTCCAAGAAACTTAGGATACTGTTATCTCAGGAAAATGTCCACAAGCGCAAGGGCGCCGGCGCAGATGCAGTTTTATTGTTTTATTTCTTGATTTTACAGATAAATTGCATCTCATCAATAGACAAACGCACCCTCATATCTGGAGTAGCCCACGGACTGATCTTCTCCACAATAATCCTCTGCACCGCCAGGGTGGGGCACCGTAAGAAGCTTCTCATGATGACTTTCCTCTTCATACCCTTGCTGTGCAGCCTCGCAGCATTATACAACGAGAACAATGTAGCCAGTCTTGTGCTGTATATCGGGATATTGATGACGAACTTCTGTACGGGGTTCTTGTTTGGTTATTTTGTTGATCTGTACCCAACTTCTTATAGGTAAGTATCACTCAGAAGCACTACTACCTACACAATAGTTGCAAAAAATAATAATTATATTATTCAAGCTTCTCACGGTAAATCATCTTTAAAATTAAATATATTTTTAGTTTCTTACCCAGTTTTGAACCTTTTTTGTAGTGCAGCCATTATCACTTTCACAGATTCTGTGCCGCAAAAGTCCTGGGAAAAGAATGTTAGCTGTCCTATCTCCACTCACAAATCAATATATCACCACCATGGACTGATATGAGGTCTATATTTTGACACAGTACCGTCACTGTCTTTCCAGCATCCAACTTAACCAACTTTCCTTATTATAAGGAAAGTTGGTTGAGTTGGATGTCTGGAAGCCAGTGACCCTGCAGTTACCCACTGCTGGGTCACAGGCTTTCATAGAGTTAGAGTTACGGAGAGAGAGTTTGTGAGAGAGAGAGAGAGAGAGAGAGAGAGAGAGAGAGAGAGAAAGAGAGAGAGAGAGAGAAAGAGAGAGAGAGAGAAAGAGAGAGAGAGAGTAAGAGCGCTCCCATATACATATGGGATAATCTACCCCGCTCAGTGACCTCGCTGGTCCTTGATTTTTCAGGTTCTGGTATGCCAGTTTTTCCTCATTATTTGTTTGTTCCCAGAGGCATGGCAGCCTGCCTCGGCGTGATGATGTCCAGGATCAGCGGCCTTGCTGGAGTCCACTTCGTGGGTGCCTTCGTCATGTCGCATTGCACCATGACCTTCTATGCCTTCGCCATTTATTTGCTTAGTAAGTTTGTGTCGAGCGTACCCTAATAATTATATTTATTTATGTTATTATTAATTGAATCGTTTTGTTGCAGGTGGGATCGTAATGGCGTATTTCTTACCACCAGATGTAGTTTCGAAATGGGTAGATTAAATATTTTTTAAGCCAAAATGATTAATTGTTTATTAAAAATTTAAGTTTTTGTAACAAAATTAAATTATTTCATGTGATACTAAGGAAATAGAGGAGAAATAACGGGAAAGCATCGTCTCCTTCTGTAAAAAGTTTTGGATCCCAACAGGCGGAATGTAAAAGGCTGATGATGATGACGACGATGATGATGAAAGTGGCTTCTGCTTTACTGTGTCATCAACAATCAGGCGAAAATTCCTCTGAAGTTTTATTTTAACCAATCCTTGAAGTAGCTGGGGCAGTATTCAATGAACATTAGACTATTTAGTTGTAAATTATTTAATAAGTAGGTATCGCTTATTTTTCTTTCATTAATAATACTGATTGTATAATTATATTTTTATTATTTTTAACAGTTTGAAGAATGTGGGATGTCTCATTGGTACTTTTATCTTTTGTATTTGACATTTACACGTGTAATTATAATATTTGACAAAAAACATAAATAAAGAATTGTCAAAAATTGAGAAAATGATTTCCGTAGTTTTTTGATGCTCTCTTCTCTAAAGGGCGTATTTCCGAAGCACCGATAGAGTCAAAAGGGTATTTCCTTTTTCCCGTGCTATTCAACTTTGAGTTGGCACATGAAAGGGAATTTCCTTTTCAAATCAAACATGCTTAGTTTACCTAATTTTATCGATTTTATCTATTCATAATTAAAAGGGAATTAATGGCTTACATGTAATTTTACTGGTGGGTCACGTGAGCAGGATGCATTCCGAGAGATAGGCAAAAATCGCCACATATTGGCCAACCCAATGACCGACGAAGGCGTCGAGGCTGTCCAAGGAAGCGCTGGCGCAACGATCTTGATACTTTCGCAGGAAATTGGCTGGAACTTGCAGAATATAGAGATAGGTAGAAGGAATTGGGGGAGACCTTTGTCCAGCAGTGAGACACTACATGTTAAATAAAAAAAACAGAAAAGCTCTTTGTTATGAGATGTTATTGATCTGTAAAAGTGCTATTATTTTGCCTATTTACAAAAATAATAATAAAAAGAATGGGTTTTATCGCCGCTCGGTAAAAAAATACAATCAGAGAATTAGTAATTAATGTTAGTAAAGTAAACACTTAGGTTATAAACTAATTAATAGTCAGGTTTTCATACATATTTTGTATAGCTGATACTGAAGTTTAGCCTTTTCCGACAACGGATAGGCTAAAATTCTGTTACAATCGCCTACTTATCAGTCAGTCTAGGCAAAAACTCCTCCGAATCACTTCGTTCCGAACACACTCCATTAGAATGTGATAAATATCCTCAGGAACACCACAGTTGGGACAATTTGGAGAGGGAACTTGATGCTGATCAAGAATGCGAATTTCTTTTAGGGGATATGTCCGGAACTAAATCTCAAGCCTGCGACCATGTCTGTTCTATTTGACGTTCTATTTGACAAATTGAATTTATGCCTTTCGCACGACAAAGAGGTCTATACTTTTCTTAGCCGCACTGTAAGCGAGGCATAGACAAGGTGTTTCAGATCTGGTTTCGCACTCAACGTGTTAAAAAGTGCATTGATGACCCAAAGTATAAATCTTGGGTAACATCTGACATACATAATTTGAAATCCTCCAAAATAAAATTAACGCATTTAATACATTATATAATATCCATCTTAGAAAAGAGAGAACTAATTATTATACAAAAATGATTCGTGACAGTACGTCTACTATAAAAACTATGTGGCGTATAGTCAATTCTGAAACTGGTAAGAATAATACGACTAGAGTAGACTATATAGACACTTTAAGAAGGGCGCAGTGCAATAAGCTGATATTTAAAAAAAAAATTGTTGATTTGCTAAACAAACAGTTTACTTCCGCAGTACAGTAGTGCCAAGCCCCTAAGGCGAGCACAGAGTTTGTCAGGGAATCTCTGAAAAGGGCGTACAAACCATGTAACTGATCACTCAGGTTGTGCCATATCACCCCTAGAGAAAAACACAAGATCATTACATGTTGTGTAGCTAACAAACCCACTAAAGACATGTACGAGATGAAGACTCTCTAAAACATTTCTATTGAGATGAAGAGTTTAATAGCGGTTTTGATGGCTGGACCTCTTTCTGTATTGTACAACAAATGTTTAAAAGATGGAATTTATCCAAAAACTTTGAATGAAGTCCGGATATGTCCCCTCTGCAAAGGTAAAGGAAAGAAAGAGGATCCTAATTCTTATCGACCTATTGATTATTATTGACCTATTGATTCTTATTGACCCAGAAGCAAATAAAATTTTTGAAAATGGTCTTACTAAGCGGATTTCAAACTTTTTAGAAACAACACATGCGTTATCAGATCGCCAATTCACGTACCGGGAGGGGCGTTCAATAACGATGCTGGCGAGAGAAGTGGCATGCCAAATCTTAAAGGCCAGAGTACAAAATCATAGGATTGCTGTGCTTTTCTGTGACCTCTCAAAGGCTTTTGATGTCGCCGTCCACAGCACACTAGCAATGAAATTTTGCCATTATGGAGTATCAGGGCCAGCTCTCAAGCGTGTAACTAGTTAGAATTGATTATATGATATTGGAGACAAAGGAAAGATAACATCTGATGGTATGAAGAGTGAAATTGGCGTACCCAAGGATCCTTTTTATCGAATTTAGCGTTCTCTCTCCTACTAAACGACCTGCCAAAGGCCATAACAGAAGGAGAAGTGTTCATGTACGCTGATGACATCGCAGCCATTGTAACGATTTTATCACTGGAAGACATTGAGCAGTGCTTGGACACTGTAGCCTCCGAACTTCTATTGTGGTTCAAGCATAACGGCCTGAAACTCAATGTGACAAAAACTCAGTTTATGATTTTTGATCTTGCAGGTCGTTCGAGGCGTCGTTTGGTTGTTGATCTTGATGGAGAAGCTATAGAACAGGTTCAATCAGCACTGTTTCTTGGTTTCCATCTGGATCCAGCACTGACCTGGGAAACACATATTGACCACGTGTGCGGAAAACTCGGTGGAGCTTGCTTTGCCCTTGGTAGAGTTGCTTCAACTCTGCCAAGGAAGGCAGTTCGTTCTTGCTATTTTGCAAGCGTGCAGTCACTCCTGCAGTACAGGCTCGAGCTTTGGGGACGCGCTGCAGATTAGGAGCGTGTCTTCCGCTTACAGAAACGAGCAGTGAGAGTGATGCACGTTTCGCGCAGGATGAGTCGGCGAGACCTTTTTTCATCGAGCTAGGCCTTATGACCCTGCCTAGTCTCCTGATACTCCAAGTGGCAATATACACGCGTGAGAACATAGAAACTTTCAAGAAACGTGGAAAAATGCATCGGTACAACAGCCGTAACGCAAATAAACTTTCTGGCGTTCCACGCAGGTTGGTGAAGTCTGCGAAAACACTTCACGTGATGGGTCCTGATGTTTAACAATAGGCTACCAAATGTGATCTTGGATGCTCCAAGCTATAAGACGTTTAAAACTAAGTTAAAGATTTGGCTCACTAGGCATGCTTTTTATTCTTATCAAGAATTTATTGACTTTAAATTGCTTATATTTAAAGAATACATTATGTACTTACGGAAATATTATTATTGCATATTTTTTATATTATTGTTAATTTTCATTGCTGATTATTTTTTTCTGACCTGTAATGTGTATTGTTAATAAATTATGACTATGACTATATGACTATGACTAGCTGTCATACATACTGCCGAAGCATATGAAAGTTTATTTTGGTCTCGAGTCTGCGATAATGCAGGGAAGTCAGCGGGAGTAGCCTCGCAGTCTGGAGCTGAAGGGTACTTTTCTTCTCCAATAATAGAAATTGGAATAGCGTAAATCATCGCAATTAACGCATAAAAACAATTTGCCTCACAATTCGTGTTTTTTTGGCAAATCTCTTTCTTCGACGGGCAAGCCCTTATTGTATGTCCAAATCTCCATCACCTTGAGCACTGAGTAACCGGAAATACATAAGGATGAACTCTTATCATCACTGCATAGATACTTACGTAGGTTTGGTAGGGACGATCCTTTAAAACCCAATCTTACCCAATCTACGGTCTCATTCTCTATCCATCCAGGGCTATTATTCTCTATGAACAGTCACTCGCGTAACGCGTCTCGCTGTGGAATCTTTCGGAAAAGTACGGCAATTCTCAAACATGCACAAACAATTCCACGCAGATATTTTAACGCGGCGAGTTACGTGGCCGAGTGGCAATAGAGAATAAGGTCCCAGTATATTCCAAATTTCGTTTAAGGCGCGTTACCGTTAGCTCAAAAGAACTCGTGATAACTTCTATCATATTTTTCTCATTCAAATATAACTCGACATCCTTAATTATTCCATAAAAAATACCTACTTCCAACGTTCTCTGACATCGCCATCCTAATTGTAGCAGTTTTTCACTTGAACTTAAGTGGTCAGCGCTGGACTCATTGTCAAATTGCAACAAAACATCATAAAGTTTAAATATTTTACTCTAGTTATGTTTGTGATATTGTTGGAGTTATACCATTTCTCTAACGCAAATTGTTTAGGCAACTTTTCAGAGCTTGTTAATGTTAATTCAACATTTTGTCTAAGTCTTTTGCCATCTCTTCCCACCATTATCCATATTTCTTCTTCATTAATATCTCCTCCTCTTTTAGCTGGTCTGACATTATTTGACTGACTATATGTGTACAATATTTCACCCAGAAGTGTTTGGCTACAAATAAGTTTGTTATGCGCACCGCTAAGGAGAAATGCATGGAACTCCATGCAGCAGTCAGTGTTGCCCGATTGATATAATCTGCCGACCTCAACGAGTGAATAGGTTACTTCTAGGTATGGTATCTTGGTGTACCAGCTTTGTCAAGAAGATTGAAATGAAATTAGCTCTTATAGTAGTAAAAATATTTTTATTTACAAATTTTAACCTAAAACTTGTCTTGAGAAATATCATTTAATTATAAGAGGAACTTCTGTTTTCGAATGTGTCTTTTCACTGACTTGTAAAACCTTATTTGTAACTAGTCTATTGTAGCATAATAGTTTAATTGTATATGATAAGAGAAGGGTGCCTAAAATGAACAGAATAATTTCCGCCGCAAGTAATATTCTGGGCATAGTGATGTACATCAGTGTTAGGGCTCTTATTGCTATATCTGGTAACCGCGGTTGTCTCTGGAAAAATGAAAATAGTATTGATTAAAATCATTCTGGACCCTTATTCGCTATGAACATTTACACACGTAATGAGTCGCGTTACGATATCTTCGTGGAATTTTCACCAAATTGTTGTAATGAATTCACGTTTTCTGTAAGAAATTTTGTTTGGCATAGCGTATAAACAACCTGTTTATTTGAAAAACACATCATTTTTTAGGTAGCTGTATTCTCTGAAGAACTCTGGTCTGATATCATCAGAGCGTTAAACAGTCTTTAGAAACTTGTCTGCATGGTAGCCATTGACGTTTTCAGATCTTGAAGTGTGTCAAGAAGCTACGGCTAACCTAAGAGTTGGAGATATGAGAATAGCATGTATTAACTGATGGGAAGAGAGATCAGAATAGTAAGTATTGACTGATGGGAAGAGAGATGATAATAGCAAGTATTGACTGATGCAAAGAGAGATGGTAATAGCAAGTATTGAATGATGGGAAGAGAGACGATAAAAGAAAGTTCACTTTTCATACAAACGTAATTATTTTTTAAATTACCTTATTCAATTTATACTTATAATAAAGCAACAGGAACAAAAAGTCTGTACAAATTAAAAAATAAATGGTCTGGTCTGGTAATGATAATGGTAAGGAACATAAAATAAGCTACTGAACAAGTATTCTTGTATGATATATTTATCATTTTTAAAATTTATGTCTATCTGTTTGTTTGTTTGTTTGTCTGAATGTTTGTTGGCGCTCACGTAAAAACTACTCAACCGATTGCTTAACTGTTGGATAGCTTGGGGTTTGACTTAAACTTGGTATCTCAATGAGATGAGTAGAAACCGAGCAATCGATAAAAAAAAATTGACGGCTGAAGGAATTTTGGTCAAATGTTGGTATATTGGTATTTTAGGTCTTGGAATAGTACCTAGAGTACTTTTAACCTAGAGAAATGACCACGCGTGTGAAGTTACGGGTATCAGCTAGTCCAAAATATATATTTTGGTTATGAGTATGGCATAACATTTTGATCTCAATTGTATTTTTATTAATTAGAGCATGCACTGTATGGGATTTCACTGGTAGTTTTTTTACATGTTTGAGTGACGTGACTCTCTGATTGGTAAGCGTAACACCTGCCCATAACAGCTGCAGTGCTACCGAGAACTTTGGTTGCAAAATCTTGCTCGTCACTGCACTGCGCTTGACTCTCTAAAACATTGTTTTTTAAGTCTCATTGTCCAATTTTTTCACTGGAAACATTTCCTTTCAAACCGAAACTGAAATGTTTAAACACTACTACCGCTTGCCGTTTTAATATCTGAGAAAGGTGTCGTACTTCCCCAGGCATATTTTATTATGGAGCATATGCCACATAATAAATAGTTTACTATGTACACATGGTTCAAGGGTCTGGAGCACCCAGCACACCCAGTAGGTCTGACTAGGTGAGGTACTTACAATTTTAAAATGAGCTATGGGTAACACGATGTCGGAGAATCTTCTTGCTTCTGAGTTGTACTCGAGATTCCCGAGCACTATGTTGACTTGGAGCGACAGCTTCGTCTCAAGCGTGAGCCCGATTTTCTGAAACAGATTAGAAACAATTTCTAACTGACTGAGGGTTATGTATATGGGTTGTATGTATGTTTGTTTGTATGTTTGTCCGCTTCTTAGGCGCGTCCTACAGCCTAAAAGGCTTGATGGATTTTAATTAATGAGGTATCATTGAATTCATCTTGACCACAAGAGTGCTATAAAATATATGAAGTGTCAAGAAAACTAACATGGCGGTTTACAGCTGCCATAATGTATTTCCGACGGAAAAAAATAATAAACAAAACAATTTGTATTCAATAATTTTGTTCGTAGTCGGGTTTTTTGTATTTATTTATTAATTAAAAGCTTATATTTAACTTGCAATGTATGTTAATTTATTTAGATGGAACCTTGTGAACTGAATTACCACTTCCTCTTGTCTTACGAAGTTGTTTTTTTATATGTTGGTTCAGTTCCGATGACAATGTATTTTTAAGGTAAGCATGACCTGAATCAACATCCAAGATTAGATTCTGATAAAGGAACTCGAAGTATGATGACCAACCTAGATAATGCTTCTAAAAAAAAGAAAAATCGTTTATTCAACATTTATGTATAAAAAAACATTAAAAATAAAACATGAACATAAACTGAGTAAATACAAAATATAAAAATATGTTATAATGATATATATGACACTTAAACGAATTAAACTAAACATGAAATACAGATTAAACATATAAATCTAAGTGTCGAAAGGGCCATGCCTCAGCATAATGCCAAGTGTCTTTGACACTTGGCGCTGATTTTCAGTCACGGCCCATCGGTCGACGCATCGGTCTCTGAAAAACATAGTTCTCGAGTGGAGACTAGTTTAGCAAACGTAGTGTAGGTCGCCCTATGGCCAGATGGAGGGACGATCTGTGAAAAGCGGCTTGAAGAGAATGGATGATGGAAGCTGATGACCGAGTTCAGTGGCGTGTATTAGGAGAGACCAACGTCCATCAGTGGATAGGCTGATAATGATGATGTAAAGGAACTCATTAATTAAATGTTGTATATCTAGGTTGACCTTCGGCAGATCGTCGGTATAATGCCCGGTTAGCGTGGCTCTGGAATCCTCCGTACTGGGTTCGGGTCGTAGAGCATACAAGTCGTACAGTTGGCCATAAAAGTCCTCTATCTTTACGAGAATCTCTGGCTTCGAGGTGATGGTATTTCCGGATGATGTTTTCAGCTTCGTCAGACGTTCAATGTCTGTGCGTGGGCGGGCGTTCTTCCCCGATTTTGCTCAATAGCCATTTCAATGCGGCGTGTGTGGAGCATAAAAAATCTCGTCGCACCAGCTTGGTGATTGAGTGCCCGCTTCTCTGACGAATTGGCCTGCACATTATCTCGTCTCTCATCCAAGCCGAAGAGACTCTGCCGAGAGTTTGGACTTCGTACTAGTACACTGCAGCTGACAAAACCTCAACTTTTCCTCCTTTAGGATATCCACTACTCCTTCTAGGGCCTCGTCGACGTCTTTTGTGGTTTCTAGAGCAGTAAATCGTTTATTCAGACGATTTTATAATTTTTCTGTCCCCACTACTGTTTGGAGCTTGTTAGGTCGGAGTGTGGTTAGGTTCGTCTTCGTGATGTTATGAAGACGTCGGTGCGTAAACCTGTATGACCTCGAGGCTATACCTATAAGTCAAATTAATTATGAGGTATGCTACCCTTGTCAAAACACTGGAGATCTCAACAACGTTGTCAATGAGGACTTTATACACGAGGAACCTTATGCCACCTTGGGATTACTGGTCACCCTCCCAGTAGTACATAAAGTGGCCCGATTATAGAGCTACGGTCTCCCTCTCTTCGAACTTCAGACAACCCCAGAATGCGCCACCTTATCCTTTCCAGTTCTGTTTTGAGCAGCGTCATGTGTTCGTTAAGCCTGAGTTTTCACCCATTATTTATTTATTTATTTATTTATTTATTTATTTATTTATTTATTTATTTATTTATTTATTTATTTATTTATTTATTTATTTATTTATTTATTTATTTATTTATTCATTTATTCATTTATTCATTTATTCATTTATTCATTTATTCATTCATTTATTTATTTATTTATTTATTTATTTATTTATTTATTTATTTATTTATTTATTTATTTATTTATTTATTTATTTATTTATTTATTTATTTATTTATTTATTTATTTATTTATTTATTTATTTATTTATTTATTTATTTATTTATTTATTTATTTATATTTATTTATTTATTTATTTATTGTATCCAATTTACACTATTATTACAGGATTACTTAGTGCAATAGAGTAAGTCAACATTAACATTATTAAATAAGAAGAAGTCCTTAACTAATCGTCTCCATAACATATTTGAAATAAAATTGATCTCCGAAACTCGGCAACTGAACAATTGAATATGACAATTTTCTGGGCAACTAGATTTAGTATGTGCAACATGCGTGTCAATGGCGTAATTATACGTTGCTAAAGTCAGTTGTGCGTGGTGGCCTACCCTAACCCGGGATTCTTCGCACCATTTCGCGGGATTATGCCGTTACCATAACCGCCACCTTAGTCAGGAATAGCAGAACCACCGGGAACTAGGCACCGTTTCTTTGTTATAATGTTCATGGAGGTTGTCATAGTCACCACGCTGGGCATGTGGGTTAGCGACCGCAGAGTGCAATTTCTCGCACCATTGACGCTGCTGCCCGTCACTGGTCTGTGGAATTTAGCTACGACATTATCATGATGGTTATACCCACAATACTGCCATCAATCAGTCGTCAGAGCCTCGTTTGTTGTTCGGTAGGATGCACCGCGGGCAGGTGTGGTTGATTTGGGGCTTTTAGGTGGTAGTTTGACCCGTTACATCCCTACGCACTTCAAATTACAGTTATATTTAATTTAAAGATACATCGAATCCGCATGATTAAAAATAAAATGAAACGAACAGGCAAATCTACCGTGATAGCTAATAAAGATGATTTTAAACTTGAACTAGAAAATAGTTTCAGCATGCTTGATGTATATTCAGAAGACAAGTACAATACAATAATATTTCACAAAGTATAAAAGCAGCAAATCAAAAAATCAAAGAAATTATAAACAAAACTAAAAAGCTCAGCGCTCTTACCCTTAAATTAATTGTCAAAAGTTTACCATCCACACACCCGAATACAGCGCAAAGGACAATTAAGTTAAAAGAAGGATCCGAAAAGATATACGCCACTACAACACAGAATTAGTTAAAACCGCTGTAGAGAAAAACCAGTCAGAATGGCAATGACAGGTAAAGAAGCAGGAAAAGCAGCTATAGGTAGCTTAAAGGATAATAAGAGTGTGAAACAGGGTTACAGGGAAAAAAATCTCAACTTTTACACGCAGTATTACAAATCTCTTTATTCCAATAACGATGTGGTTCTTGAACAAGCCACAGAAGCTTACTCATGTTCTGTATCCCGCCAATAACCGGATTCGAGGTTCATCGGGCATTGGTAAATATGAGTTATAGCAGTCCTGGCAAAGACGCCATTACCACCGAAGTCTTAAAAGTTGGGGAACCAATACTTTTGCAAAAATTACAAATCTATTTAATTTGATTTTAGAAACAGGTACTTTTCAAGATAAATTTTTCAATTCTAGTAAAATTCTACTTCATAAAAAAAAGAGAAAAGTCATACATAGTGAACTGCTGCCACATAAACCTTGTGTCACACTTTATAAAGCCTTTATCAAGATACTAGAAAACAGAATTTCAGGAAAAGTGGACCTACACCAACCTGCAGAACAGGCAGGTTTCTGACGCGGCCTCTCTACAACTGACCACCTCCATACTCTCAATCAGATCATCGAGAAATATCATGAATTCAAATTTCCACTTTACATAGTATTCATCGATTACACCAAAAGCTTTTGACAGTCTTCAACATTTATCAATACTTGGTTATGTTAAGATTAATTATTTTAATCTTTACATAACCAAGGAATAGAGACCACATACATTAATCTACTAAAAGACATCTATCGCAATAGTATCGCAGCCATAAAACTACACAAACTCAGCTAACTCTTCCCCATTCACAAAGGAGTTAAGCAAGGAGACCCGCTATCTCCAAAACTCTTCACAGCAGAAGTAGATGGCGCAGAAATCGAATACGTCAATGAGTACATTTATTTGGGCCAATTAGTCTCTTTTCAGGCGAGAAAAGATAAAGAAGTTGCTAGACGCACCAAAAACGTCTGAAAGAGCTATCCAACCATGAAAGACCTAATAAAGGCTGTTTCTTTATTTTTGTTATTGTTGTTTGTGGTGTGCACAATAAATAATTTACCTATATATCTTCCCTATCACACTCAAGAAGACACTCATGGACGTGTGTATTCTGCCTATGCTCACCTACGGTGCTCAGACTTAGTCCTTGACAAAACATCAAAAGTCACACTTGGGGTTTGCCAGCGAGCTATGGAGTGCAGTATCTTAGGTGTCCGGTTATCAGACCGCATAAGGAACAATATACTGCGCTCTAAAACTCAGATCTCCGACGTTGGTTAAAAAGCCACAAGCCTTAAGTGGAACTAGGCTGGTCACGTCTGCCGCATGTCGGATGAGCTGTGAGCAAGACTCACCACTGAGTGGAGCTCACACAACGTTAGACGATGTCGCGGCAGGCCCAGTCGGAGAGGGCGGGACGAGTTAGATGCTTATTGGAAGTATTGGCCGCAGAAATGTTTCAAGCACAGACTTTCAACCGAGAGGAGTGGAAAGAGGGTAGGGAGTCCTTTGCTCTGCAGTGGGATGACCATGGCTGAATAATTATAAATAATGTAATATAGGAATATGAATAAACATATTAATAATAATAATCAAGGAATGGGCTATCTGATATCAAGGTAAATGTATAATCCTTCTCAACAATATTTTAATGTTTCACTTAATCCAACCACTACTGTTTTAACATTCATATCTATACATACTTATAATAAGGCAATATAAGAGCGAAAAAGTCTATACAAAGAAGATACTAAAAATATATGGTCTAGGGTACTTAAAATAAGCTACAGAACAAGAATATAAAAAAGTGTCTGTCTGTTGGTTTGTCTGTTTGTCTGTTAGTCTGTTTGTCTGTATGTTTGTTCGCGCATCACGTAAAAACTACAGGTCCGATTTTGATGCGATTTTTAAAATTGTATAGCTTAGGGTTTGACTTAAAACTAGTGTACTTAGTATTTCAATCCGATGAGTAATAGCCGAGCAATCGATACAAACTTTTTGTCAGCTGAAGGAATTTTGATCAAATGTTGGTATAATGGTATTTCAGGACTTGGAATAGTACATAGAGTACTTTTAACCTAGAAAAATTACCACGCGTGTGAAGCTACGGGTACAGCCAGTTGTAAAATATATGACTAAAAACTCACGAAAATGAAGATCGAAAATACTCCGACCAGTTTCGGACTATTTTGAAGTCCTTCGTCTGAAACTGATCGAAGTATTTCCAATCTTCTTTTTCGTGAGTTTTAGCCGTTTTTATATGGCTGCCCAAAAAGGAGTGTAATTTTTACTAATTTTTTTAATACACCTGTTTTGGTTTTTCTCCGTCTTGTAAGACTTGTAATCTCTTACATTTATTTTTTATCGTGACATTCATCTCTCCGCATAACATGCCCTTACCACGATATATATTCATTTATTTAATTCATTTTCAACCCGTGTCCGCCCACTGCTGAGCATAGGCCTCTCTCTTTGTACGCCACCCATCCCGATCCTGTGCTGTGCGCACCCATGTTTGACCCACGATCTTTACTATGTCGTCGACCCATCTCGCACTGGACGACCGACGCTTCTGTTGCCCGTTCTTGGCCACCACTCGGTCAACGTTTTGCTCCACCTGTTTTTACTCTGCCTAGCCACGTGTCCTGCCCAACACCATTTGAGTTTGAAAATAGACTCTCCGAAGTCTTTGACCTTTGTACGGCGTCTTATTTCTGTGTTTCGAACTCGGTCTTGTAATTTGATGCCAAGCATGGCACGCTCCATGGCTCTTTGTGCAACTCTTATTTGATACACTGCTGCTTTCGTGAGCGTCCATGTCTCGGCACCCTAAGTCATGGTGGGCAGGACACACTGGTTGTAAAGGCGAGTCTTCAAACATTGTGGATATTTGGTTGATTTTAGAATGTCTTCGAGCTTGCCAAATGCAGCCCAGCTGAGCTGGATCCTCCTAGATATCTCTCTTTGTTGATGCTCTTTACCAAAAGAAATAGTATGTCCAAGATAGACATATTTATCGACTGTATCTAGCCTCTCGTTCCCTACAAGGATGTTGTTTTTCGAGTTGCCAAAGACATTCACCATAACTTTCGTCTTGGAATGTCAATATATGGGTATATGTATCCAAGACGATATATACCCACAATTATTATATTACTAGATGAACCCGCGGCTTTGCACGCGTGGTCATTTCTCTAGGTTAAAAGTACTCATATGTACTATTCCAAGACTTAAAATACCAATATCAAAACATTTGATCAAAATTTCTTATGTCAAAAAGTTTTTATCCATTGCTCGGCTTCAACTAATCGGATTCAGATGTCAAGAACACTAGTTTTTAAGTCAAACCCTAAACTATCCAATTGTGAAAACCACATTGCAATCGGTCCAGCAGCTTTTACGTGATGCGCGAACAAACATACAGACAAACAAACAGACAGACACGAATTTTAAAACTGTTATACGTATTCTTATTCAGTAGCTTATTTTAAGTACCCTAGACCATTATTTTCTTAATTATCTTCAATGTACAGACTTTTTCGTTCTTATTGCTTTATTATTCCTAAGTATAGATCACCCCACATTTTTTTCTCACTTCTTTCAAACTTCTTCTGTTGAAGAACTTTTTAAACTTTTGTGAATTAAATCGATGTGTTATCGTTAGGTTCTTGAAATTTTAGTTATGCTTCAAGTATTAAAGGAACAATACTCACCGGCTCTATAACCATACGGCTGGAATGTATTGTTCTGTCAGGTTTCAACCCTTCTATCCTGTCAAACAGCCCCGCATCTCCATCCAGGAAGTGGCCGTTGGACAATGCAAGTGGCAGACCTGAAATCATTGAGTTTGAAAAAATCAACCATTGTGATGGCTGGTACACAAGACATACTCGTGAACGGGTGCTGCTTGTGGGTTTTTTATATCATGCTTATTTCCTTATTCGTTCAGGAAACTTGTATGTATGTATCTTATTATTTTATTTATTAATATTTTGTGTGTGGAGACAGGCAGGTCTTTTGCCTGATGGTAAGTGTCACGCCTGCCCATAACAGTTGCAGTGCCACCCAGAACTTTGGTTGCAAAATCTTGCGCAACGTCAGTGCACTGCGCTCGTCACCCTGAGACATTGGTTGTTAAGTCTCATTGCTCAGAAATTTTGCTGGAAACATTGCCCTTCAAACCGACACACAGAAATGTTTACACACTACTGCTTGGTGGTTTATATCTGAAAAGGTGTGATACTTCCCCAGGCGGACTCTTGCGAAAGAGGCCTATCACTACAAAATCTATCTATGTGTTTTGTCTGTCCTGGAATCTTGCAATTCAAATTTCGAGCACTTCTCGATTAGCTTACCGGTTGTAGCATTCAGAGTAGTTCAAAATCAACGAAAAAGAAATTTAAAAGTTCTTTTTAAATATTTTATTTATTTCTTAATTCATTCCGGAAATGTTTTGTGTGACCTATTTACCTAATTTTATTGATTGATCTACTTTTAATAATTTATGTTTTCCTCTTTGTTCATGAGATGGTAATATTAACTTGTAAAAGTACTATTATTTTTCCTATTTACAATGAAAAAAAAACCTTTGAATTTGATATTGAAGTTATGCGGCAGCGAGTGTGGAAATGTGGAAGTGGTGGCTATCCGTAATTATTATAAATATACTATAGTGAATGATGTTTTTATTTTAGACTCTGCTTAATATATTCATTTTTTTTTTTTTTATTAATTTTTCTTTTCTTAATATTTCTATTATATATATATATATATATATATATATAGATCCATATCATATCTACCTGTTTTGGGTTTTATTGTTTGACACATAATTTCCTAAAAATGGTTACAAAATCACGTTTCATTGAGATTCTGATGATGCTTAGCAAAAAATAGCTGAAGAAAAATGTAGAGGTGCTTAATTCCTTGCTTATCGTATGAGGTAGTGCTGACCTCTGTTGTCACAATTGCTCAAATTGCTCAGAGGCCTTCTGACATGGCTTAACAACATCTTAACTTGACCGGAGCATCAACGGAGGGCACTTTAAGGTACTGAAAATCAAACTTCAAAGTCGCAATGACATTGATTTGCAAAACTTGCATGACACTGCACTTCGCTCAATCACCCTGAAACATCGGTTTTTAATTCTTTTATTCTCATAAATTTCGCTGGAAACGTTGTTCTTCAGCCCAGAAATACTCGTAAGTAGTATTTGCACACTACTGATTGACGGTTGAACATGTGTCAAAGTAACTCTTGAAGAAGAGGCGAAACTGTTTAATTTTAACCGATTTTAAATTGTTGTTTTGTATAAATGTGAGATATTAGGATTGGAATCAAACAATATTGTAATGGTCATTTACCTAAATAACAAGGCGACATATCCATCAGACCCGACGGACAGAACCCTTTGCTAGTACATAGTGTCCTGTTTCCATACGCCAGCTTACTCATCTCATACACGCGGGCATCAGGGCCGTACTCAGACGTGGTTTTGCCGCTCAAGGTCATCGGAAAGGACTTACAGATGCCCACTCGTAAGATGTTTAGCGGCGCGTCAGGCGACATCTTTGGAGGGTACGCGATGCCCTCGTAAGTGTTGCTAAAAGTGGCTATACTGGAAAAAGTGTTTATTTAATATCATCATCATCATCATGTCAGCCTTTAGAAGTCCACTGCTGAACATAGGCCTCCCCCAAAGAGCGCCACAACAAGCTATCTTGTGCCACCTCCTTCCACTGACTTCCTGCGATGGCTACAATGTCGTCGGTCCATCGCGTGGGGGGTTTTCCTACACTTCGCTTGCTTGTTCGTGGTCACCATTTGAGAACCTTTATTACCCAGTGCTTGTCAGTTCTGCGAACTATATGGCCTGCCCATCGCCACTTCAACGTGCAAACTCTGAGAGCTATGTCAGTAACCTTGGTTCTTCTACGGATTTACTCATTTCAGATTCTATCACATAGTGAAACACCGAGCTTAGCTCTCTCCGTTGCACGCTGCGTGACTTTGAGCTTGTGTGTGAGACCAATAGATAGCGACTACGTCTCAATGCCGTATGTCATCACTGGCAACATGCACTGATTATAAACTTTCATCTTGAGCCTCTGCGGTATCTGCTGCGAGAAGATATTATGGCATAATTTCCCGAATTATTTAATATATTATTGGATAAATATAATCATAAAGCAGAGTAAATACAAACTAGGTAATACAATAATCATACATATAAGGTATTTTTAGTCATAATAAATAATGATTGCAGTTTTTTTTTCTGTAGTTAAGCAATAAACCAGAACAATAAACATATACTCATTGTAAACATGACTGTATGTGCAAAAAGTGTTTTTAACCTCTGTGATAACATTGAGATATATGTACAATGTGATAATGACCTATTTTTATTAGATTTTGTGGATGCACGCTGTAATTTTGTGATGTTCCGATTTTAAAATTTGTCAAACGAACACGTCATTTCCATTCGTTCTTCAAGAAGGTATATTATAAAGAGACTAGCTGTGTCCGCGGCTTTTATTGCGTGGCCATTTTTCTGGCTTCAAAGTACTCTACGTGCTATTGCAGACCAATTTGTTTTTAATTATCTTCATTGTACAGACTTTTTGTTTCGTAGGTAATTCTTTATTATATGTATAGATACATAGATTACTATCAGACACGAGTATTTTTGAAAAGATTTAAATATAACCTGGCGATTTTGTGATGCTTAGCAAGAATTTGATGCCCAATCACTTTAAAAATTTCTGACATATATTACCTACCCAAAAGGTACCTAATTTAGGAAAACCATTTTCTTTTCCTTACCTTTCGGACGTGGTTTGTTGGTCGCCTGACGTGATAATTCGGAACTGTTTTACGGTTTTGATGCTGAATTTATCAGCGTCAGTAGCACCTAGCTCCAAATGATAATACTCCTTTTTATCGTACATCTGTAACAGGAATATTATTATGAAGAGAAAACGTTCGACTAGCACAACCTTGAACTATTTCATCTATAGATAACCTATCAAATCGATCAATAACCCAAAAGCTCCTATTAACTTGTTAGTAGAGTAACCTAAAATTCCGGCCTCAATCTGTACTATATGTTCGATTCTATAGCCAAAACTGTATTTAAAAAAAAAACTGTCTGTCTGTCTGTCTGTCTGTCCGCCTGTCTGTCTCTACTTTGGAAGTGCATCACGCCGAAGATACTAAATGAATTCAAATGAAATTTGGTGTGATTTGAGTACATAGTTCGAGGTAGGACATTGGATACTTTTCATCCCGAAAAATTAATGGGTTCCTGCAGGGTAGGCGTTGAAAGTTATTTAAAATAACACGTATCACGCTGAAACTACTACAAGGCTTTTGTTGAAACTTGGCACAGTCATTGTTTATATAATGGTTAAAAATTGAGGATACTTTTTATCCCAAAAAAAAGTGTTCCTGTGGGTTAATGTCCAAAATTCTGTAAATTGAAGATATTATATAATTTTTTTGGAGGCCGTTCTATATTCAATACTAAAGCCAACACTGTATTTTTTTATATTTGTCTTTCTGTCTGTCTGTCCGTCTGTCTGTCTGTACCTTGGCAGCACACCACGCCGAAAATAATCAATGAATTCGAATTAAATTTGGTATGATTTGAGTTCATACTTCGAAGTAGGACATTGGATACTTTACATCCCGGAAAATTATTTAAAAGAACACGTAGCACGCTGAAACTATTGGACGGATGTTGATGCAACTTGGCACAGACATAGTTTTTAAGATGGGTGAAAATTATGGATACATTTTGTCCCGAAAAAATAAAGGTTTCCTCCCACAGGAAACCTTTATTTTTTGGGTCCAAATTCTGTACATTAAAGATATAGTTTTTTTTTGAACTTACTCTATATTCGATAATGAAGCCTAAACTGTATGTTTTTGATTTCTGTCTGTATGTCTGTCAGTCTGTATCTTAGCCGCGCATCACGCCGCCGGAACTACTGGATGAATTCAAAAGAAACTTGGTATGATTTGAGTTCATACTACGGGGTCCAGGACATAGGATACTTGACATCTCGAAAAAATTATGGGTTCTCGCAGGATAGGGGTTGAAACTTATTTAAAAGAACACGTACGACGCTGAAACTAATGGATGGAAGTTATATGATGAGTTAAAATTGAGGACACAGGAAAAAGTAAAGGGTTTCTGCGGGATATGGTCCAAAGTTATGTTAATATTTAAGTTAAAAAAAAATTTTTTGGATGGTTCTCTATATTCGATACTGAAGCCAAACTGTATTTGTCTGTCTGTTTGTCCGTATCTTGACCGCGCATCGCACCCAAACTACTAAATGAATTCAAATGAAAAAAATGCTCTTGGGTGCTTAAAAAAGCTATTCAACAACTTTTTTTTGGTTATTTGAGTCTTTCTTTCTGTTTGTCTGTATTTTTGTTTGTTCACGCATCACGTAAAAACTACTGGACCGATTGCAATGCGGTTTTCATTGTTAGATAGCTTAGGGTTTGATTTAAATCTTGTGTAATTGGTATCTCAATCCGGTGAGTTAGAAGCCGAGCAATTGATTAAAGTATTTTTAACGGTTGAAGAAATTTTATTCAAATGCAAGGTGCAATCATTTGTGTGATGAGCAGAAATGTTTGTTTCCGAGTCATGGATGTTAATATTCTTATCTAGCACATACTTACATAGCACAGGGTATCCTAGTTTGGGGCTAGATAATTGGTGTGGAAATGTCCCGAATATATTATTATATTATTATTATTATATTGGTCCTGGAATAGTAACGTACGAGCATTTGTATGAAAAGTATGACGGGTTGGCCGCTCTTAAATGAATCGATTACGTGACAAGTTGCGTGTGTAACCGTCGATAAAGTTACACACGCCAGAGGATGAGAAATTAATTTAAAAATAGGGAGAGAGTGCTAGTAGCTCTTTAACATGTTAGGTTACCTAATGACAATATTAAGAACTCTTACGTTAGCTTCTTCAGTTTTATCTCAATCTTGTTAGTTATGTTTTTAACGGAATTAATGGTTATATGTTGCCAAGGAAGGTTTACTATGCAAAATGAAGGCATGTTGGGGAGAAACGTCATGTCCGGTGAATGACAAGAGACTTAGTTTCGAAAACGATTTTGATTCTCATAACGTCATTCAATCATATTCAAATAATATCTAATGGCACAAATCTAAAACAAATAAATATAAACATAAGAAAACCTCAACTTAGGCACCTGGGTCTGGCTAATCTTTTTACTTGCTTAGTTTAATTATCCCTTTGAAGAATCATGTTATTTATTTTCTTCCTTTTCTTGCTATTGTGTTGACTAACAGTGTTCGTTACCATTTTAGCTTAAAAACATTGAAAAACCCACCCTATCCATGATACCAGTACTCTCAAAGTGTACCAGCCCCGGCATCAGCTTATTGGCGAAGGTGAGAACTGGTTCCTGGTATCCCCAGAGGTACTCCTGGGCGGACTTGTTCACGACGGGCTTGGACCTGAACTGGGAGACGATCACGTTGAACAGACTTCGAACCACAAACGGTGCTTTGCTGAGGAGGGTCGTAGCACTCTGCAAAATATAAATATTTTGATCTATTATGTCGAACGCCTTCCGACTTCGAAACAACACCAGGTGAAACAATATTTTCGCGAGGTGCCTGCCTGCGTCTGGATGCGAAAAGTTGGAAACAGTAAAGTTGCATAAAGTGAATCCCTACCTTAAATATGTATATTATTTCTATAGCAATATAAGAAGCTAGGTCATTGAACTTATACTTACTGTAAGTACCTAGTTGATAGAATGATTGGTAGATACTTACCAGCATTGGAATATTTGGCATGATGACGTTCAGGTCCTCAGGATTTGCCACCGACTCTTCGGGTACAAAGACTGACCGCAATTTTGGAGTGTACGTCATCAGGCCGTCTTTGAGCAGCAGGTCTTTATGTGTCCGGTATTCTCTGCAAGTTTGAAGATGTGAAAGTAATTTTTTAGTCATAATTAAGTGGTATATAGAATACATAGTTATCTATGTAGTTTCTTGGTTCTTGGTCTCAGAACGAGGTCCTTCATCTTGTAATTTGTAATACATTTCCAATGTATATGCGCGTGGTACAATATAAATAACTGTGTTAAAACGTCCGTGAAAAAGGGGCAAAGAACCTAGTACAAATGACGATCCCGCATTCTAGACTCTAGTTTCTTCATACCGTAAACCTACTTGCTTTTCATAGTGCACTCGTTCCTATAGCCACATAATAAATTAAAATTACTATATCCAATAGCCAAGATACCTGAAGTCACGAAAAAATAGGTCATGAACATCTATCTATATCTATAATAAAGGAGTAACAAAAAGACTGTACAAAGAAGGTAATTAAAAAAATATGTAAAGTTGACTTACAAATAAAGAATATTTAAAAGAATAAACATATTTTTTAGTGTCTGTTTGACTATATAATTATGTTAACGCATCACGTAATAACTGCTGAACCGATTGAAATGGAGTTTTCACTGTTGGATAGCTATTTTGACTTAAAATCTAATGTACAATCAATTCGGTCAATCAAACTTAAAAACCAATGTCTCGGAGTGACGAGCGCAGTGCAGTGACAGAGCTAGAGGTAAATAAAATAAAATAGAAATAAAAGAGTTCAACTCATTATTTTTTGGCATAAGGTATAAAATTAAAGTACTTTACATAATGCTTACATATAAGTAAAAGGCCCGACCTCTTGCAGCTGCAGCTTATGGTCTTCTCCGGCCAGAAAACGGTCTGCATTGGAGATGTTGAAGAGGAACACTTCAAACCGACCACACTCCAGCTCAGAGCTGAAGATCTCCTGGAGGACAGTGCCGTTTGCTAAGCGAAAGTTCTGGAAGATGAAGTGAAAAGGAAGTGAAAGAAGAAAATTATTCAAATACCTAAGATCACGAAAGTGACAAGTTGGTGGCGTCAAGCCTTCGTTTAAGAAGTAATCTTAAGGTGTGAGAGAAGATCCACTCATACTCATACTTACCATAAAAATATGTGATGAATTAAGTTGATGTCAATGTCAGTATTCTAATTAATTGAATAAAGTGCTCAACAAACTGATTCTAAGCATAGTTTTTTTTATATCCTTATTTTAAATGGTACACATACAGGGGTCCTATGCAATATTTCAATACACTGTTACTCCTGCATGTGCTTGTGAAGCTAAATAAAGAAAGCTTTGAAAACAACGTTGAGAATCAGTTTGTTAGGCATATTATCCTAAGAGCATTCAATGAATTATAATACTGACAAATTACACCATGGAAAGTCCTCGTCTTTAAAATGCTAGTATATCGTGTTTGGGATAATTTGGCAGTTTTTTTTTATCTCGCTTTAGGCAATCGTTTGACCACGATCTCACCTGATGGAAAGCGACGATGTGGTCGAAGGTGTAGCACGTTTGCCTAGAAGATACCTATTCACTCTTGACTTGAACACACCAGGGTTATATTTTACCGGAAACACTTCCACTCTATAGAAGTTATAATAAATAAAGAAGCAGTTAAAACTTTATATTCAAGACTTTTCACATCAATTACCTAGCCCTAAACTAGGATACCCTGTACTGTGATGAGCACTAGATAACGGATAAACATACAAAGAAACAAATATTACATCCACGACTCGGAAACTTTGGTTGATTGGTGTGAAATTGTCCCAAAAATAATAATAATATATAAATATATATATATATAAACATTTTTGCTAATCACACAAATGATTTCACCTCGCGGGATCCGAACCAAGTGACCTTTTGATTTCGTAGTTAGGGTCACTAGCCACTAGACCAACCAATCGTCAAAATCTTGCTTAAAACAAATCCTGTAAGTATCGTCACCAAAGTGCTAGTATATCGTGTTTGGGCTCATTTTACTTAGCTATGCTACTGCTTATGCGGCAGTAAGGCTCACTTTTTTCTTTTTTTTTAACCATAGTCGTCAAAGTACTAGTGTAATATGGTGTTTGGGCTCACGTTGCTCAGCTACGTTATACATAGCATAGCTATGCTATGTACTACTTTTACGGAAGTTAACTGCTTGCTCACATAATATTTTTTACCAAAATATTTTTGCCCTCGTTATCAAGTCGCAAGTATATCATGTTTGGACTCATTTTGCTTAGCTATGATACTACTTTATTGGCAGCTTGCTAAGTATAGTTTTATAGATACATTTCGAAGTCTACTTCTTTATTATACTTTTTTATAATTTGATGATTATTAATGCGATCAAAACAAAAAAGCAGCTATATTAATTTCATCCCTGATTACAAGAACTCCAAGTAAGTAAAGCAAATCACTTACATATTTTCCAATAATGTACATAGGGTCGAGGACAATCAACAATAATGGTGTAAGCAGGCACAATATCCCCGCAGTTGTGACGGCCAGGAGCTTCCCTGTGAGCAAATAATTTACCTACATGTAGTAAAGTCAATTTCGTTGAGTATACAACTCAAGGGAATAGTGATTCATTACTTATATTAAGTTTAATTTGTGGATTAGAATGTGGCTAAAATAGACGCTGTTACCTGATGACCTTTTGAGTGGAAATCGGAACGACTGTTTCAGAAATTATTTTCTTCTTTAATAACTAGCTGTGCCGGTAGCTTTGCCTGCGTGGTTATTTCATTTTAAGCCCATTACGTATTATTCCAAGACCAAAAATACCTATAAAGTACAATACACTACATTTCTTCAAAATTCGTTCAAACGTCAAATAGTTTTTAATCGATTGCTCGGCATCTAATCATCGGATTAAGATACCAAGTACCCCAGTTTTTAAGTCAAACCCTAAGCTATCCAACAGTCACCAGTATCCAACCACATCGCAATCGATCCAGTAGTTATTACGTACAAACGTACAGACAAACAGACAGATACAATTTAATAAAAAAATATTGTTCAGTAGCCTATTTTAAGTACCCTAGACCATTTTCTTTTTAATTATCTTCATTGTACAGTTTTTTTGGTACTTACTGCTTTATTATAAGATATTAGATATTATTATTAGATATTTTTTACACTGGATAATTGTGTGTTGGACCACGCATAGTGTAGGTGTACCAAGCCCACTGTTTGTTCTTTATATCTTAAGTTTTCATGGCAGGAATTTTTAATTTTCCAAAATTTTTAACAAACATGGGTTTTTACAAATTTTTTAGTGTAATAGATTAGATCTAATCAGGGGGCACAAAGTCGTAAAGGTTTTGGTGGGGAGTTTGCCTCGAACACGGAGAAATAAAAAGTGTCGCAAGACAAGTTACTTTTACGCATAGATTTAACCATCTTATAAAGTTTATAACCTTAAAGTTTATTTATCCATAAACTTTAAAGTTATCACACAGTTTCAGTTTAATACTACTCATTATCAGACCTCATACCTGTGGATACGACGAATGCCTTCAAAACTGAACATTTGCACAAAGACACAGTTTCAAGATACCCCAGATCCCTGCACAAAGAGTGATCAGAGCTGAATATATTGATAACGGCTGCACCGATTTCGTCTAAACAAGTTAGAAGATCCATCTCGTCTCGTCATCTCATTCAAATAAAAATAATTGCATTGAAATCGGTCTATCTTCTACGATGCCACAGATAGACAAAGCCTTCATTAACACTTCAGCAGCAAAGATAACTTTAACCTAGCAATTCAAAAATATTTTGTCAAAAAACTATCATCCTGTAAAATCATCCATCTATGGTACTATCTAGTATATCTAGTAAGTGTATATTACTCGTATATTCGTTCACTGATTTATTTCATATTATGGTATTACATTTAGTAAAGTATTTAGTTATTTATGTATGTACTGGTCTATGTATAATCATTTATATCTTCATATAATATAATATTATATTGTGTATACTATTTACTTTGTTTCTTTTGAATTTCTTGTTCATAACTTTATGCCGCACGACCGCATTATTTCTGTCACGACCTGGATAACTGGTAGATAATGCTGAAAGTAACATTAAGTCCTACCTTGTACACTATTGTTGTGCAATACAATTAAATAAATAAATATAGTAATTAATAATAAATACAAACTTACTTTTTTCCATTAACTTAGGATTGAGAGCTTTATTTTGCTTCTTGACTGCCATCTTAAAACTTCGCAGAAGTTTTTCTTCAAGAAATACCAAATCAGTTCTAATCTGTAAAAAATAACAATATATATATATATATAATACTAGCTTTCCCGCCCGCGACTTCATCCGCGCGACTACAGTTTATCGCGAAAAAAAGAATTCTATGCTCTTCTAGGATATTATAAAGGAATGCAAAAGTATAGCAAAGCTCGTGATGCTTTTTGACAGACTTGTTATTTCGTTTCTATGGCAACAGTTCCTTACAGCGAATAATCCACATTTTCCAGTTTTCCCATGGAAACTTTTAATTTTCCGGGATAAAAAGTATTTATTCCATATTGTTTTATGACAGGGTAAAGCTATCTCCATTCCAAATTTCATCAAAATCCATCCAGCCGTTATCGCGTGAAAGCTCTCCAAATAAACAAACAAACAACGTTTCACTTTTATATATTGCTATGGATGGATACACGAACCCAGTTTTATAACGGTAAATCGCCAGCGGTTACAATATTTACTTAAAACTAGCTGTATCAGTTTTTTTTTTTGAAATGTTATGTGTTGTTGGTCTATAACTGACCTCTACAGCGTCACCGGATGGTGGGCGCAAAAGCGCTCCGCAGCAATGTGTGACGCAGAAGGCGCACGCCAAAATTAAGTTTTGGCCACTGCTCAAGGGCACGCAGGGGATACGAACCTCGGCTTGGACAGTTGCCATTGATTACGGGGAGTATCGAACTAAACACCCCTGGGTCTCTACTGTTAGGTAGTGATCGAGGGGGCCCTGATGAAATGGCTGGAGCCATGAATTGCAGAATGAATTGCATAACTGACCACCGATTCGGAATACACCTTCGAGAATAATCGGCAAGAAATTCGAAGGCGAATAAAATCGACATTAATTATGGAACCTTTGATCCAGTAGTTTTTACTAGAATATAAGCAGATAGAAAGACAGACAACATTGGAAAAAAAACTTGTTTAATAGCTTATTTGAAGTCCCATAGACCAACTTTTTTTTGATTGTCTTATTTGTACACACTTTTTATTACCTACTGCTTTAATATAAGTATAGATAGATAAATTCATAATCTCACTAATAGTATAAATGCAAAAGTTCTGTTCTCTGAAGTTCTGTTCTGTTGTAATGTTTCTGTCTGCTTGTTGCCGTTTAGTCTTTTCATGACTTTACGGCAGAACCGATCATGAAATAACATTTACAAGGGAAATAGGCTTGCATCACGAGGAAGGACACAGACTATATATTTTTTCTTTTTTTCTCTCGAAATATGACCACGTGGGCAATGCCACGGGCGCATATGGTAATAAACAAGAGTTAAAACTAAAACCCGATGCACTCTTGCGATGAAGAAAAATCGATTGATACATTGATTGTCAACACATAACCCTTCCTTTGATTTGCCGTATTCGGCTAAAATACCTTGCTTGTCAATATCTGACCTATAGGGGCAACGCTATACATGGTGGAACATCCATACATACATACATACATACATACATACATACATACATACATACATACACTGTTAAACTCATTACCCTTCCCTTGCTTCGCCGTAGTCGGGTAAAAATGTAGTAGGCTTCTGTTTTAAACCAACCTATTAGATAAATATTAAATACTAATTTGTAGATAAGGTATAAAGAGAAAGTGGGTGTACTTTTAAACGGCATTGTTTGTCCGTTTCAAAAACAGTTTTTGTTGAGTTTTGCTTTCTTATAAATCAACAATGAAAAAAAATAACTCATACCACAAGGACTCGGAGCAAAACAATAATTAGTAGGCTAGACGATAATTATATCTATGTCACTGTCATCTATTAAAAATATGAAGACAAATATTGTATGTCAACAAGCAAATTGATTAATATAAAATTTTATGTAAAATTTTACAAACATTCGGTTCCAACATTAATAATTTATTTAAATTTTACAAACATTCGGTTCCAACATTAATAATTTATTTAAATTTTTAGGTCGTTATTGCAAATATTATAAAAAACAACGTAGAGATAAATCTATGTAGATAGAGGTAGACCACCTGCACGATGATCTTACGACTTCATCAAGGTGGCAAGAAGGCAGTGAAGTCGCCTTGAAAAGAATGAAAAAATGGCGTGCACTATACCTAACAGTGGGATTTTGTAAGCGATATAGAAATAGGGAAAAAACTGGCAAACGTAGCGTAGGACGCCCACCGGCCTGGTTGAGTGACGACCTGAGGAAGGCGGCCGGCAGAAAATGAATGAGAGGAGCCGAAGAGCGGGCTCTTTGGCGTTCTATAAGAGAGTCCTATATCCAGCAGCGGACGAATACAGGACGATGATGTAGAGAAAATCTAGCAGTGCAATGCAAAGTCGATAGCATTTTGACGTGTTTTTTTTTTCATGCTAATTATTAAATTATGTACTGTGTTGTGTGTAATTATTGTATTATGTACAATTCTGCGTTCGTTTTAACACTTATCTATTTATACTATAATAAAACTGTAACTAGGCTAAATCTGTACATTAAATATTTTTTGAAAATTTTGATTGAGATAAACTTCAAAATCGATATGGAGTGCAAAAAGGTTATTTTTTTTATTTTTTGTCTGTCTGTCTGTCTGTCTGTCTGTCTGTCTCTTTGAACACACATCACGCTGAAACTACCAGACTGATTTTAATGTTTTTTTTTTAAACTTGGCAGAATCATAGCTGATGTACTGGATTAACATTTAGGATACTTTTTATCCCGGAAAAATCAACGGTTCCCGCAGGATTTGGGTAGAAAGTTATTTAAAATGACACGTATCAAGCTAAAACTACTGGACGGATTTTGATGTAACTTGGCACAGTCAAAGTTTATATAATGTGTTAAAATGTTGAATACTTTTTATCCCGAAAAATTAAAAAGGTTCCTGCAGCCCATGGGTCCAAAGTTGTGTTAAATTTAAAGTGATCATACATCCGTTTACGACTAGACTGGTACCGAATTTCGTCATTCTGCTACGAGGCTCACTGGCCCAGTTGAACAGATGCATTGGTGCGTAATCCAGACGTACGTGGATCGAAATCACGCGCTGTAGAAATGTTTTGCTCCATAATTAGAAGATTTTTACATTATTTATCCGTTATTTTTTACATTTTCCTTGATATCTATCTATACTATAATAAAACTGTAACTGGGCTAAATCTGTAGATTAAACATTTTATGAAAATTTTAATTGAGATGAACTTCAAATCGATTGTTAATTCCATTGAGATATTATAATGTACTACCTACGTACCTACATAATTATATAGTTATATCGGAGGTTTCCTCATAATGTCTTACTGGCAAAATGGTTAGTTGTTGGTATTGAAATGTGTACATACAGAGGTAGGTACATGTATTGCTCTTCACAGAGAAAGTATAGAAAACTTTTATTTTTTTATAATCAATTCTCATATCGTGTTGAAAAAGCCAAGAAGTAAGTAGGTAGGGTAGGTAATTATTAAGAGCCAGTTAAAGTGCCAGTAAGTACGTCGTTCTGTGAAACATCATAAAAAATAATTTGTACGAAGAACACAATGTTTCGTTGCATTAAAATTTGTTCGTATGGACCTCATAATAATGACCTACCCTTGATGCCCCATCCAATTTACCTCACCACCTTAATTACTCTCTAATCTGTGCCACCTTACCTTCGGAGTTAATTTTCTCTACTCAATACCAAGACATTCATGATAACAAGTTACTTCTTTTAAACTAGATGGCGTTGTCTACCCTTAAAACACGCAAGCGGTTTGTTACGAAGTGGTTTGAACGTTGAATGAACTCGAACGACACGTTTTCTTCTTTTTTTTTACTTTATGGTCCCTAAAGGCTCTTAAAACGCATTTAGATGTTTTTTGTGTTTTTTTGATAGAATAAGTCGACTTCAGTTGTACAACGCGCAGCGAAATTAAGCGAATTATTTATAGTAAAATAGTAATTTATTAATTAAAAAAATAAATTTAACTCATTCATGTCATGAATCTTTCATTATACAAACCAGGGTTCAAAATACTTTCAAGTGCTTTGTAAACCGAAGCCTTGAAAGTAGAAAATACTTGCATAGGAAATTGATCTTCGTGTCCATATAAATAAGGAGACAATCGTGTTTGCGAAAAAAGTACTTGGAAGCGTGGAATTGAAAGTAAAAAATACTTGCATAGGAAATTGACCCGTGCGATTATGTAAATAAAGAGCACAATTGCGTTTGCTTAAAAAAACTTCGAAGCCTTGCAAGTTTTTTTGAGCGATGTATCGGCCACCTAGCTTCTTGTGACATGGGTGGCCGAGTGCGGCCGAACTCAGCCGAGGCCATGCCGAACCCGCCACCGAGTATGTACATGTAGGTGCGGACGGGGCGAAAGAGCGTAAAATACTTTGAAAGTCTTGCAAGTATTGCGGGTCCGCACCAGGGCGGCGTACTTACAAGCCAAAACCTGGTTTAAAAACCTGGTTGCGTAAATACCCACCTTCCCTAATTCCACGCAGGTGGCGTGGAATTGGCGTGAGTGGTCATACAGAATCCAGGCCCTGCTCTCAAGCCCTTGCTACTGATTTAAAAACTGGGGTACTTAGTATCTTAGGCCTTGCACGCACGCCTTGCAGTGGAACGCGGTGCGTTTATTCTAGCGTTTATTTCACATTGTATTATATGCGTTTATTTTATATTTTATTATATGCGTTCATTTCATTGCAATACGTGCACTTTTATGAAGTGTCATAGAAGTGCAAGTGTGTTATAACGCATATTCTGTGAAGTACAGAGTGCCGTACTTCACAGAATATGCGTTATAAAAAGGCAAGGCAGTGCCTTATTCCGATGATTAGATGCCGAGCAATCGATTAAAAACTATTTGACGGCTGAACTAATTTTGAAGAAATGTAGTATAATATTGTACTTTGTAGGTTTGATCCTGGTCCTCCTGGTCCTCTGGACCAAACCTACAACTGGTCTGGTGGTGGTTTGGCTTTTGGTCCTGGAATAAAACGTGTGGGGTACTTTTAAATGAAATGACCACGCGGGCAAAGCCGCGGGCACAGCTAGTGAATGAATAAAATCTGTTTAGTATATTGCCGTGGCGGTCTCGGCTTAGAATAAGACCCCTCCCAATCCTCCCGTGGATGTCGTAAGAGGTGACTAAGGGAATACATACCGGAAGATGGGCAGCAGTATCCCCCGAGCACATATTTGTAATACTGCAGTCACCAATCCGCCTGCCAAGCGTGGTGACTATGGCAAACCATGTATGTTGTACCATATGTGTTGTGTCTATCATATGGGGGGGGGGGGGGGGAGGGGGGGCATGGACACAACACAAATATGGCCCCCAGTCCCCAGCGGCTCCGTTATTCCTGGCACCGGTAGCAGCCATGGTAACGGCGGAGCAGGGGGTGCTAAGAATCCTCGGCAGAGACCCAGCTACCAAACCCCACGATATCTGGACCTGGCAACTTATAACGTGCGTGCGTTATGGACCGATGAGAAGTTGATAGAGCTGGAAGAAGTAGTAAGTAAGTTGCGCTGGGGTATTATAGGTTTATCAGAAGTCCGAAGAGAGGGAGAGGATACGATGACCCTCAATTCCGGCAACTTACTCTATTACCGGGAGGGTGACTAGCAGTCCCAACACGGTATCGGGTTTCTCATCCACAAGTCCGTCGTCAATAACATTGTGAAGATCGAAAGCGTTTCGAGCAGGGTGGCTTACCTTATATTCAGAATTACCGAACGGTATTCGTTGAAGGTCATACAGGTGTACGCCCCACACTCGAAACGCCCGGACGATGAAGTGGAGGCTATGTATGACGACATTTCTAATGCCATACATGCCCCGAAAACACACTTCTCAGTGGTGATGGGGGACATCAACGTACGGCTTGGTATGAGGAATGGCGATGAACCAAACCAAACCAAAACGATGAACCAAAACCAAAACCAAACTAAAACCAAAGACCAAACCAAACCAACCCCCACCCCCCCCCCCCCACAAAAAAAAACTCATACCACAAGGACTCCTTTGGAAGCAAAGGGGTCAGCGATTGGCCGAGTTCATGGAGAATGAGGGACTCTTTATGATGAACTCCTTTTTCAAGAAGCGCCCCTCCATGAAATGGACTTGGCTGCGCGGCGGTCATAAGCACGAGATAGATTTCATTTTGACGACTAATCGGCATATATTCAATGATATCTCTGTGATGATACGTTTTATTACAGGTAGGTATATAAAACAAATTAATTCTCTTACGTTCCAGAGATAGCCTTTTTAAATAAACAAGCTATTTGTGTTATCATAAAATATTAATTGGCGTTTTATCTGAAGTCGGTGCACTTATTAACACTTATAATATAAATAAGTTCAAATATTATCAATGC
Source organism: Alsophila aescularia (assembly GCA_946251855.1). Lineage (NCBI taxonomy): Eukaryota > Metazoa > Arthropoda > Insecta > Lepidoptera > Geometridae > Alsophila > Alsophila aescularia. The sequence goes on from OX276376.1 coordinate 32,940,781, forward strand.
ATTTTCTCACCTCTAACATACTTACTGTATTCTGATATAGCTATATATATCCATCGTATATGCATCCAAGGACCTTGCACTATGTTTATCCCAACTATCACAGGCAATTAAATGCATTAAGAAGTGCAAACACTCGGACTTCGGCCTTCGGACTCGGACTAAACTTCGCAATTGTGCAGCCAAACTATCAAGTATGCGACTCCGCCTTTTTTATACAAGATCAGTAGTAGGCCTTTCCACCCTACACCAATCAGAGTCATAGATTTAAAAAAAAAACACAAAATTAAAAAAATTACAGTATTTTTTTCTTCAAAATCTAATGTTTACATAATCTTTCTATGGTTCATAAACATAATAATCACATACTATTTATTTCTACAACTTATCTTAAAATCTACTGGCTTTCATGAAATATAAACCCTGAAAATTTTATTTGGCTAGTACTAGGGCATCATGTTGAAAAATGTACTTGAATAGTCTAAGTGCCAAACATCCGTGATATTTATAGCCAAAAACTACTTTATAAACTAAGTATCAAACAAGTAAGAAGCGCAACTACGATTCTTATCAGGTAACAGGTAGCTGGTTCATGTCAAGAAAAGGATAGCTAAATAAAAACATTGTCTCTCTCATAAACCGCTATGATTTGCTGAGTAGGTGGCCTTCTTTAAATATATTTTTATTACTGACTAGGCAATCGTGTGACCCCGATCTCACATGATGGAAAGCGATGATGTGGTTGAATGTGTAGAACGCTTGCCTAGTAAATACTTATTCACTCTCGACTTGAACACACCTGGGTAATATATTACCGGAAACAGTGACGAGGGCAGGGCATTCTACTCCTTGGCAGTCCTTGGCGTACGATTTCGATCTTTTGTGAGATATTTCAACCATAAAAGGGTGGCGCTTTGCCGAACATCTAGTCGTAGGGTGATGGAAATGTAACGGGGAATCAGATTTTGTAGTTCTTGAGCACACTTTCTATAGTGCAATCTGTAGAATACCGACAGGCTTGCGACCTCACGTCGATGCGCCAGACTTTGAAACTTACTCTTTATAATAGTGTCATCCCCAATGAGCCTTGTGTGTGCTATGGCACGTCTCTTAATTGAATCCAAAGCCTCAAACTGATACTTGGTAGAACCTTCCCAGAGGTGGCAGAAGTACTCCATACAAGATTGGACCTGTGTGTGAAAAAGATTCAAAAGCTATCCCGGTGTGAAGAACCACCTAACCTTAAACAAAATACCAAGTTACTTTGCAGTTACTTTAGCTTTGGATTCAATGTACGACCCAAAATTCAGGTTCGATGTGAGTTCAACACCCAGAAGCTCCGATGGTCGCCTTTGGTATTGTTACACAATGGAAAGACAAAAATCGGTTAAGAGGACTCTTTTTAGCAGAAAACAAACATGCCTGCGTTTTAGTAGCTTTTAACTTAACCAGATTAGCATCGCTCTAATTGGACACGGCTTCTAAGACTAAATTCAAATGGTCTACCATAGCCCTTCTTTGAAACTGGACAGCGTTGCAGCTGGCTTGAGCATTGGAAATATATTTCTCAACTACTGTCATCTGCATACCCAAAGGACCGGGCTTCAGAAGGTCATTAATGTGCAGTAAAAACAATTTAACCAAGAGAACCGATCGCTGAGGTATACTAGCATTGGCAGCCATTAGATCGGACTAGCAACCCTCTAGGACTATTCGAATAGATCGTTCCCTCAAAAAAACAGCTATCCAGTGGCATAAGCCAACAAGTAATTTATATGAGGGAAGCTTGTTTAAAAGGCCATCGTGCCATACCCGATCAAAAGCATCCATGCACCATGCATCTCGATGGCTTTGCTCAGTATGTGAGTAGCATACGCGAGAAGATCCCCAGTAGACTGGTTTTGGTGAAATCCATATTGCCGGCCACTGAGAAGATCATTGTCCTCAAGGTATTCCAAGAGTTTAATGTATGTAGCGTGTTATAAAGACACGCTTCATACACTTACAGAGTAAGGAGGTTATCGAGATGGGGCGATAATTGGCCGGATCAGCACAACTACCCTTTTGAGGTTGTGGTCCTGGGCTAGTGGGTCAAGCCCAAACCCTGGGACTGCCTCGTGACAGCGGCAACGTTGAATTTTCTTTTCCTGGTCCGAATATCAGAGAATTTGCGCTTTTGAGCATCAGCCCAGTCCAGATATGCTGCATTCTTTAGAGCCACGACCACAGTTGGATCCAAACCAAGGCAGAGCTTTGCTGAAAAGAGGCATGCCACCAAAGGGCATTTTTTTCTTTGATTTGTTACTATTGGAAGCTCTTTAGTCGTTACTTAAATAGTCCAAGTGCCAATAATCGATATTATTTTCATTCTACAAAAAAATAATAGGTAAGTAAATTTTGATAAGCGTTCGCTATGCCAATAAGTAGAATAACAAGATTACTATACGAAAGGACAGAAAAGAGTCAAATAAAAAACACTATTATGCACCGTTAAAAATATTATCTTTTATTTTTGACACGGTTTATTTAAATTAAATGCTCAAAATGCGCCCTATTATTAGCGATACATAGCCTAAATCTTTTTATAAAATTTCTTTTGAGCCTGCGGATTGAGTCTTCTTTTTCCCTAATCTTCATTTGGGCCAGGATCAGTTTTAGCCGAATTGAAAGATAGAGGTGCATTCGCTTTTGTAAACCAACTCTTTGTTATATCACCAGATGAAAACATCTATAGGGTTGAGGTCTGGTGACCTTGGGGCCCAGGCTACGACGCAGGTATACGATGAAAAATCTACATCATTAAAGAATAAGTACTTCTAAGAAAAAAAACCCTTTGGGTGCATGCCACCTAATCAGCCAATCACAGCAGTGCAAGAGCGAGACATAATGTTTTTATTTGCCTGTTACCTGATAAGAAGCGTAGTTACCTGCACTTCTAACTTGTTTGATACTGAGTATAGAAAGTATTTTTTGGCTAAATATCATGGAATTTTGGCAATTTAAGTACATTTTTCAAAATGATGCCCTTGTACTATCCAAATGAAATCAGAGTTTATTACTCTTTAAAGCCCGTAGTTTTTTAAAACGGTTGTAAAAAAAATACTGTGTGAAATATTTGTTTTAGAACCATAGAAAACTAATGTAAAAATTAGGTTTCGAAAAAAAAACCTTATTTTTTATTTGAATTTTTTAAATCTAAGATTTAAATCTAATATTGGTGTAGGGGTTCAAAAGGCTATTTATCTTGTTTCAAAAAAAAGTCAAGTGTCACAGACCTGATAGTTTGGCTGCACAATTGCGAAGTTCAGGCTGAAATCTTATTTTGACTAAAATTTTACCAAAGTCCAAAAACTTTTGAACCACTGAATATCGCAGAACGTACAGGAGAGTTAAATCGATAGGTATTGAGGCCCCCCACCCCCTGGCCACCGATTAACCACCCCTCTAGTTACACCGTGTATAATGGTGTGGATTAAATATCAGGTCGAGGCAGCTTAAAGAAATAAATATTTTTGGAATGTTCAAGACGAAAGCGGGAGCTCGCTACGCTTCGCTCCCGCGTTCGCCTCGATGTTTGTTCGCGTATCACGTGTAAATTACTGCACAGATTGAAATGTTGTTTTCACTATTGGATAGCTTAGGTTTTGGCCTTTTTAGTGTACTTTTATCTCAATCCAATGAGTAGAAGACGAGCATTCGATATAAATATTTTTGACTGCTGAAGGAATTTTGGTATTTCGTACTTTTATCCCAGGAACATGACCTCGCGGTCAAATCCGCGAGGACAGCTATTTGCTTTTTTAATGTGTTTTTTTTTTTATTTACACTACATGATATCTGGGCCCATTTAGCGTGTTCGTTTTATTCAGTGAGGGAATTGTCGCATTGGTGGTTGTTTTGGTTTGAAGAGTTATTATAAAGCACTAGCTGCGCCCTGCGGGTTTACCCGCGTGGACAGATGATGGATGATGACGATTAAACTTATCTTATGTGTTATACCAGACCCTAAAGTAAGCTGTTACACCCATCAAAATCCGTTTCGCCGCTTCAGCGTGAATAAGTAACAAATATAGGGCACACACACACTCAGAAACTTTCTGTGATGGTGTGATCATTAAGTGGAAGATATCATTGTATAAAGCAGCGATATCGGGCTATCTTAGCTTATTGATATCATCTTGATTGAGTAACATTTATGTGCCATAAATGTTACTTACTTCCTTATTTGTAAAAATATAGATTATTGCCCTTATCCACTGACAATACAAGGACAACGGATTCTGGGTGCATCTAACTACATTTAAATTAAATTTGACAGCTCTATAGTTATGCTGTCCGTTAAATTTCCATAGGATTTAAAAGTGCGAATTAATAAAATTTAAGAGATATCAGATTTAATTTTACATATTTAGTTTGGTGGACGCATATTGCAATTGAAAGTGACAACAATAGTTTTAGAGCTGTCAAATTAATTTAATGCGAGTTGTGATTTGACTTGCGCTTCAAGGGTTCCGTTTTTTGAAAGACCTTATTTCAATAGTCGTAAGACTCATTTTGTATCTTGCTACGATTTCCCAAGAACAGCTCTGCATAGCTCGTTGTGTGACTTTGAGCTTATAAATCGTGCGTGAAACTATTAACTGAAATACTGAAACATATTGGTAGGTACTTACTGAACAAAGTATGTGTAACAGTCACTGTCACAATATGTTCACAAAATCCGCAAAACTAAAGGTAGTCCTTCGAGCAACTACCCAGTGCTCGATGAGGTAGTTAAACCGCGGTTAATATTACGACAAGGAGACATCACTCCCACACCACTCTGTAAAGTATTGTGGTCGCGAATCGACCGGAGCAATGAAAAGCTAGATAGATAAGACTGCTATGACGCGAGCGTGCGAAACGCGCAACTGTCAAGCGCGTAAACTGTATGGGCATTGGTTTATAAAACAGTAAATAATAGTACTATGACCATAATAAATATAATTTATCCATAGAAAGTTTATTAGAGTAGACTGAATCGTTCTCGTGAAATTGGAAAACTGGACTAGATTATACGCGCAATATTTATCTCTCTAATCTTAATAGGTATAATAAATCTAGTCGCGATGTTGAATGAATGACTGACACAACGCACAGCCTAAACCAGACGTAAATTTTTCACTCTCAAATATGTTTTTTGGTAGTGTACGGAGGGGAAAACTAAGAAATTAATTTAGAAAATTCGCTACTGCGGAGAATAGAAATCTATAAAAAAGCTGTTGGCGGTGCTTATATCCCTTTTTATATTTTGTGCTATATCCATGATTCTTCTAGCTACAGCTGCACCTAGCTTATGCGTTCCAAACCCGTGGAACTGGTACCAAATCTTCTCGCTTTTAATAGATCATTAGATCTATGTTAATATGTTTGTAATTGCTATCTTAAAGGTAACTGGAGCCATTTCAGTCATAAAATATGTACTGTTTCAGCAATACAATAATCTGCCTGAGTTCGTCCACAGCAGGACATTGGTCTTTTCCACGGCACGCCATTTGGGGCTTGTTGCATATGTTTGCTGCCAGCAATCTTGCGCAGATTGTCGCTCTATCTAGCAGGTGGGCTTTCTAGCACTACTTTTGCCAATTCGCGATATACACTCAAAATTACGACTACCACATCACAACGGCTATCGGTTCTACGGCTAATGTGGCCAGGTGATTGCCACTTCAGTTTACTAATTCTCATAGCTTCTGAGTTACTGTTTGGTTCACATGGCAAAATTTTGATGATTGCTTATTAATATGTACATACTTGTTGTGTTTTCAACTTTGCCCGCATTTTTACTTCTCAGTGTTAAAAGTGTATGTGTTATTTTAGGAATCCCAATATTCCAAATTAGATCAAAATTCCTATAGACTTTTTTTTTACATTTCTTCTCTTCAAATTGTAGGCGATGGTAGCCTAACGGTCCAAGAGTACAACTTAGAATCCAACGATACGGGGTTCGGTCCTAGGCTCCGCACCAATGAATTTTCTAATTTATGTGCGGTTTTCCATCACTTCGTGCTTCGAAGGGCAAGTTAAGTTGTCGGTCTAGGCTGTTATTGATTAATAGCAGTCGTTAAGCCATGTCGGTGACCCTCGGGTGGCCTGACAAACTCTGAAACCAGAGGCCAGCACTATCTCATACGACAAACAAACAAACATCAAATTAAAAAATGAGTACACCAGATTTTCAGTCAAAGCCTAAATTATCCAACAGTGAAAACCACATTTCAATCGGCCCAGTTAACACGATGCGCGAACAATCCAGACCATAAAGACAGACACGCACGTTATATTCTTGTTTGTAGCTCTTACGTCCTCGAGGGCATTTTTCTAATCTACCTATATTCTTTGTTCATACTTTTTTATTAATTACTGCTTCATTATACGTGTATGATAAACAAGTAAAATGTGTTTTGCAATCTATTCACTCTTCAGATGGTAAAGATAATGATGAATTAAGAGAACTTTTTGTTAACTTCTGATGTATACTGCTGAAATTTATTAGTGTGTGTATTATGTATTATTCAAATTTCAGTTATCTATCTTCTATTTAAATAAAAATTCAATGCTGTTAGTAAGCGCATCACCATTTGTTCTAGCCATTCTCAGGCTAGAACAAATTGGCAATATTTTGTTTTAAAATGTTTGTAAAAAAAACATTTGTTTTGTTTGTTTATAAATGTTTTGGTCTTTATTAGGATTTGATGGAGAGAAAATTGGAAAAGTAAAAATTTTCAAATACTGAACGTCCTTTTTTATACCGGTGTGAACTTGGCAGCCAAAATGTAACAGCCTAAAATCCGACTAAATTAAGGTTTTTTTTTTATAATAGTGGTTCACTCTTATTTGTTAATTAATGATTATTGTTTAATAATAATAATAATATGAAAAACTTTTGATTAATAAGTTAACGCAAATTTTTATAAAAATATATCCTTGAGATTTTTAAGGGAACACGCGTCTAGTTAGAGCTCTTATCCCCTGAAAAATGAAAGTTTGAATTACCAATTTTATTCTCTCACAATGTAGCTTCAAAACGAGTATACCGACAATGTGGCTAAATGACAGCTTAACCCTAAATTCTATACTTGAATTCAGGATGAACACTGAACCATGTATGAATTTTTTAGGCTGCTGATATATTTCGACCTGAAGAGCCCTGATATTGCTTAAAATCTGCACAATGTATCTTAAAAGATTTACAGGCTACCACGGAAACACAATTACAAAATGGCTTTTCAACTATTTAAGCCTGGAATAGTTAATAAAAATTGATGTTGAGTTTAAATTTCACTACTCATGTTCAACGGTGTGTCTCGAGCTTTAAGACCCAGAAATGTTTTATGGTCAGGTTGGCGTTTAGCCACCATCTGTTAGCATTTTTATAGAAGCTTGTGCACCATTTGTTATATTTGAATGAGATTAATAGTTGATTTCAGGGTCTCAAAGGTCGAAACACACCGTGGAACATGAGTAGTGAAATCAAAACTCAACATCAATTTTGATTGGCTATTCCAGGGTTAAATAGTCAAAAAACCTCTTTGTAGTAGTGATTTAAAGGTAGCCTGTACATCGTTTATGATAAAATTGTGCAGATTTTAAACAATATTAGCGTATTTCAAGTCGAAATATATCAGCAGCCTAAAAATTTCAGTCACGGTTCAGTGTTCATCCAAAATTCAAGTAAATAATTTAGGGTTAAGCTGTCATTTAGCCACATTCTCTTTATACACGTTTTGAAGCTACTTTATTAGACAATAGTTTGATATATCAAAACTTACAGATTTCAGGGGACGAGAGGTCTTACTAGAGGTTTGTTTCCTGAAAAATATCTAGTTTTTTTTGGTTCATGTACTTTGGGATGTTATATGGTCAGGTTGGTGTTTAGCCAGCTTCTGTAAGCATTTATATAGAAGCTTGTGCATCATTTGTTATATTTGAATAAGATTAATAGTTGATTTCAGGGTGTCAAAGGTCGAAACATACCGTGGAACATGAGTAGTGAAATCGAAACTCAACATCAATTTTGATTGACTATTCCAGGGTTAAATAGTCAAAAAAACACTTTGTAGTAGTGATTTAAAGGTAGCCTGTATATCGGTTAAGATACAATTGTGCAGATATTAAACAATATTAGCGTATTTCAAGTAGAAATATATCAGCAGCCTAAAAAATTCATACATGGTTCAGTGTTCATCCTTAATTCAAGTATAGAATTTAGGGTTAAGCTGTCATTTAGCCACATGGTCGGTATACTCGTTTTGAAGCTACATTATGAGAGAATAAAACTGGTAATTCAAACTTTCATTTTTCAGGAGATAAGAGCTCTAACTATACGCGTGTTCCCTTAAAAATCTCAAGAATATATTTTGTTCATGTTCTTCGGGATATATTTTTATAAAAATTTGCGTTAACTTATTAATCAAAAGTTTTTTATATTATTATTATTATTAAACAATAATCATTAATTAACAAATAAGAGTGAACCACTATTATAAAAAAAACCTTCTTAATTTAGTCGGATTTTAGGCTGCTACATTTTGGCTGCCAAGTTCACACCGGTCTTTTTTATGGGATTTTTGTATGACCTCAAACTTGACTTGGATGCTTCGTTCAATTCAAGAATAAACAAAGACGCCTGACAATCGCGCGTGCTTTTCTCCTTTCGGGCTTAATGGCACGTCACGGGTAATCAACAACACATAAGTTCAAAAACTAAAACCCGACTGCGGTCGGGTAAAAACTATGACACTCTTGCGATGTAGACGGAAAATCGGACTATGTTTTTTGTTTGTTGTTTTTAGTTTTAACCCTTTCCTTTACTTAACCGTAGTCGGGTAAAAAAAAAATAGCCTTTGACACTCTTTAAATGAAGACAAATCGATTTATACCTTGTTTGTCAAAATGCGACCATGTTTTAAGTTTAAACAAATAATCTTTCTTTTGCATCCCCGTAGTCGGGTAAAAAAATAAACCTATATATGACACTCAATAACTGAAGATGAAACGATTGATACTTCGCTTGTCAGAATCGGACCAATGGTGGAACATCGACATACCCACCACATACATAAACAATCTAGCAAAAGTACCTAGTGTTGTTTTAGTCATCCTCTCCATGCACGGTTGTCTGGAAGCGATCGCTTTAAGCGATAAGACCGCCAATTCTAACATGATTTTGTCAGATTAAGTTTATTAATTGTATATTTCAGTATTGTGGTGTTTCAATAAAGAGTTCATCTACGAGTATCTATCTATCTATCTACACATAGACTGTTAAACTCATTACCCTTCCCTTGCTTCGCCGTACTCGGTAAAAAAGTTTCGAACGATGTATTACATACATTTCATCATCATCATCATCCAAGCGGCTGAAACCGCTGGGCGCAGCTAAAGTTGAATAAATTAAATGAATGAATTAAATAAATAAATGTATTTTATCTAAAATGTAGGTAAATGTAATTGACGTCATATATTATTTACCTGTGACTTTCATGAGCGACCTGCCGGGCAGCAAAGACAAGGCTTAAAACATCGTTGTTGTAACACTTATTCAGAAAAACAAGAAATAAGTTCAAAAACTAAAACCCTAAATTAGTCTATGACACTCTTGCGATGAAGCCGAATTAACCGATACCTCGCTTATCAAAATCGGATCAAGGTTTTAGTTTGAACACATAACCCTTCCGTTTCGTTGCACTATATAGAGTGTCATAAGTTTTTTTTTAATGAATACAAATCTATTGACACCTCGCTTCTCCCTTCCTTGTTATAGGTTGCTTTTTTAACCCGACAACGGGGAAGCAAAGGAAAGATTATATGTTCAAACTTAAAACTTGGTCCGATTTTGACAAACAAGGTATCAATCGATTTGACTTCATTTAAAGAGTGTCATAGGCTTTTTTTATGAAGACAAATCTATTGACACCTCGCTTGTCAAAATCGAACCAATACGGGCGACGCTATGGTGGAACATCCACATAACCACATACATAGATACATACATACATACATAGAATGTTAAACTCATTACCCTTCCCTAGCTTTGCTGTTGTCGGGTAAAATTGATTTAATGTACTATCAACAAATTAAAAAAAGAAGTTATAATCAACTAGCTTTCTCGCCCGCGACTTCGTCCGCGAGGACTACAGTTTATCGCGAAAAAAAACATCCTATGTTCTTCTAGGATATTAAAAACCAATGCAATAGTAGGTATAGCACCAATGCTCTTGAAGTTTTTTTGACATATTGTTATTTCGTTTCCGTGCAACCGTTTCTTACAGCGAGTAATCAACATTTTTCCAAATTTTTCAGATTTCCCAGGGAAATTTAGAATTTTCCGGGATAAAAAGTATCCTATGTGTTATTCTAGGGATAAGCTATCTCCATTCCAAAGGACTATGCCAGATCTCCAAAGTGACTCAGGCTCGATGTAAAGTTATCGCGGACACAACTGAATAGTATTTTTATTTTTAAAGCATTATGTTTAAAGCTTTTCTGTGTTATTAGTTTTTTCTGGGAACTTTTCAAAAATAAGTTATGAGGAAATAAAGTTAACTTTTGTGGTTATGTGACTTTCGTTACATTATGACACGGTTTATGGTCAAGGGAATAATACAGCCAAGATAATTATTGAAATCTAATATGAAACTGATATATTATGTAGGTACCTACACTTTACGATCATGTTTAATATAATTTATAAAGTATTATTACCTACCTATACCTGCTATAGTAGTAGGCACTTAGGTATTCAATCTGAGAATTGAACCCTGGGCCTTCTCCGCTCTTGTCATGAGCTTGGTACTTAAACCACTAAAAAATTAACGAAATTAACGAATAATTAATTAACGTTTAAACAGAATAAAAAAAATACGAATGCGTTTATTGTTGTTTATTTCTAATATCCTAAAATAATATACTGAAATGATTCCTATTAGAATAAACTAAGATGGCCTGTAGTTTATTTTTTGTTGATTTTGTTTATCGATTTATTAATAGTTTATTTGCTCTAATTACGAGTTATGGTGTAAACACTATAATTCGTAATTAGTATCAATTCACAGCAATTTCCGGTCATTTGTATTCATTTTCATTCTTATTTTTTTAATAACTGTTTCCGAAAGTTATTGTTTTACTAAGAATTAATTACATTAATATATATGGTCAATAATGTGGATAGATTTCGTGTCCACAGCATTTAACTTTTAAAAGTCTTGCACAGCTATTTCCGGTCATTTATATTCATATTAATTGTTTTTATTTTAATAACTGTTCCAGAATGTTATTGTTTTAATAAGAATGAATTAAATTATTTTAAATAGACAATAATGTAGATAGATTTTGAGTCCGCGGCATTTAACATTTAAAAGTCTTGGAAGCCGAAAGCTGACATCCTCCTTTCATTTAAATCCGTTTTGCCGTTATCTCGTGAAAGCTCCCCAAACAAAAACAAACATTCAAACAAATGCTGCTTTATTATAAATAAAGCAGCAAGCAGCAGCTTTTTTTATTTTATTTAATATGTATATATATATATATTACATATTACATTAACGAGCGGGACACGAGCTGAGTACTCATCATACAAAATATGGAAAGAGTCAGTCCCTAAAATTCTGTTCAAACAGGAAATAAGATAAATTATATCAGCTATTGTAAAAGACTTCAAGGAACTCTCCAAACTGCGGATTATCTATTACTTATATCTGTATCTTATCACATATCTATCTATCACGACATCTAGAAGTCATAAAATAATTTTCACCTTTATTCTGAGTTATTTTTACGATACTACAGTTAGATAAACATATTATACTCGTGGAAAGCATGTATGTTGTGTTTGTTAACATGTGGTGTAATAATAATGTACTACTGAACTACAAAGGATAAGTAGGTTTTTACTTAAAACATGAAGAACCCGCAGGCATAAATACCACCTTGCATTTTTTTATTGATCCTGGATAACTAGAATTCCGCCATTTTGAAAATAGCTTGATTTTTTGTCATAAATGAAACTATAGCCAATCGAAATAATTGTCCGAGTGCTTCCTTATACACATATACAATTATTATATACTAGCCTGCGGCTTCGCACACGTGGTCATTTCTCTAGGTTAAAACTACTTACTTATACACATATACAATTATTATATACTAGCCTGCGGCTTCGCACACGTAGTCATTTCTCTAGGTTAAAACTACTTTGATAAAAAAATACAGCCCTCAAAAATATTTTTAATGGCTTCTACTCATCGGATCGAAATACCAATTACACAAACCTAAGCTATCCAACAGTGAAAATTGCATCTCAACCGGTACAGTAGTTTTAAGGTGATGCGTGAACAAACATACAGACGAACAGACAGACAAACAACTCACGTTATTTAAAATGTTATACCTATTCTTGTTCAGTAGCTTATTTTAAGTACCCTAGATAAAAAAAAAAACTTCTTTGTACAGTCATTTTCGTTCTTATTGTTTTATTTTATGTATATACTTTCGCCAAACTTCACGATATATCAATTTGTAGTGTTACCATGGAGTGGCACAGTTTAGAATACGTTAATTTAATCGGAATATTGAATTTGGTTCCCTCACCAAGACAGAAAAAGAAAATAGCAGCATATTATTTTCCTAACGCGTGTATACGTCAAAAATAACATATAATCAGCAAAGTGGTTTTTTTGAACACTTTTTGTTTTATGTATTTGTTTTATTGTTTTATTGGCCAGTTTCATTTAAGGCTAAAAAAAAACGAACTTTGAACGATGGCGGAAGTTTAGGTACAGGCTTTTTTATCGATGTACTGTTATATTGTTACTGTTATTGTTGTTGTTATTAGGGGTTGTTGTTTGTTATCCTTGGAGATGAATTATTATGGCCTTATGATGATGATGACGTTATCCGAGCTCTCATCGAGCCGAGCTTTGGCCATAGCACGGCCAACTTACATCACATACATTTTAGCCAAGCTAAACAGACCGGCAACCGAGTGTTGGTTTAACATCGTATTATGCTCTAAGTCTACTAAGTAGAAGTCGATTCAAGAGATTCTTCTTCGTCCAGTCCAGAGCTATTGGAATGGACGCTTAATCCAGTTCATCGAAATCCAACATGGTTTACACAATTCGTGTGCTCAGACGAAGATTTATTACGTTATTACTGCAGCAGGCGTTGGTTAGCTTGGTTGAGGACTGGTACAGAAGTTATTCTATACTTCTATACATATTACAAAGCAGTAATTTACAAAAAGTCTGTACAGAGAAGATAAATAAAAAGAAAATTTCTGTAAAAAGGACTTAAAATAACTTGTAATGTACAAGACAAATTGAAATGGGGTTTTCATTGGTGGATAGCTTAGATTTTGACATAAAAAATGTTATAGTTTGTATCTCAGTCCGATGAGTATAAACTGAGTTACCGATAAAAAAACTATTTGACGGCTGAACATATTTTGATGAAACTTAGTATAATACTGGTCCTGGAATAACACACATCTTACTTTTATTTTAACCCAGATAAATGACCGGGCAAAGCCACGGGCATTACTAGTTTTTTTATAAACTAAAGAAAAACGCTCACTCGAATATCAATTTTGCGTTACCTATCTACTTGACATAAAATGTATGCTACGCGCCACAGACCAAATCGACCGAATTCAGTAAAACAATACTCTTGTAAATAATGTTGTCTTGATATACAATATTATTTATTTAGAAACAAGGCTGAATATTATATAAAAAAATAACGAACGGTGATTGAATTCACTAGCACATAAAATTGCTAAAATTTTAGGAATCCTTAAGGCGAATGGTTACGCCAAACTACAAAATAGACCTCTTTTTGAAGGCCTACTTCTCCCAAAAGGATAGTCAAAATGTAAAAAAAAAAGTGATATGTGACATATGTTTATAAATATATTTTAAGTTTTTTTTTTATTATTACTGTTAGTTTTGACAGTAAAAAATCATATCCATCCTCTTATTTTACGCAAGAATTTTCTTTCTACTTCCAAACGCCTGAAGCGATTTTAATTATTCTTTCGCCAAATTATAGCAAATTGAATGGTTTATAAAAATTAAGTTTTATTTTTTAAATAATTATTTTTGTGGGAATAAATCATTAACACCATGTTTTTACCTATACGGGCGCGGGCGGCAGCCGCCCAGCCCGTCTCACTGTATCGTTCGCACGGGGAGGTTGTGTCGAATGTTGGCTCGCTCCGATCTGCATTTTTGTGGCAAAGGCTAAATAGCGCAGATAGCACATTCGGGCTGTTCGTTTACGCTTGGACGTTGATAGTATTAGTAGTGATAGTTTGTTTGCGAGTGGAAGCTGTATTATTGTGTTGTTTATGATCTATCGTCTATTATTGTCTTGTTGAACATTTGTACATTTACAGACATTTTTAGACAACAACAGTGTGGAGCGCTATAATAACATTGTGGCTAAGTTTGTCGGTGGTAGACATGGGTAACTCAAGAGATAATCGTGATCTGCAGATCCGGCTGCGAGCCGGCTCGCAGATCAGATCAATTGTACATCCGTGATCCGCTATACTGTGACTCACTGTGGTTAGCGACTTATATCACGCAATCTGCGTACCGTACAGTTCAAACAGGTTTTTTTCCCGCTATCTTCATGTCTTTCACTCTTTCATTCTTATTAGTATTTACCCAGGCATTGTAAATAATTATTTACTTTTTTTACTGTATGTTATTTCTTAATAATATAGTGTAAGAAAATATGATCTCAAAAATATAGTCTCATGCAATGTCATGTTACAAAGGAACTTACCTACCTACCCATAACAATAAAATTTAAGAAGTATTGTTTAGTATTTATTTACGCATTGTAATTTATTTAACCAGCCAAGCTTATAGTACCAACTTAAAAGAACTTACTTTATATTGCTCTTTTATTAGATAGTCCGGTTCGCACCATGAAATACGTCTTTGAAAGATACAAGCTCTGAAATTTTCGCTTTCATAAATAAAACCTACAAAAAGCACTTCTTTCGTGGCGCGGACCTCTATACGCCAGCTCACAACAAACAAAACGAATCAGCCTAACCACAGAAACAGCTCAAATTTAGTACTACAATACCATTGCCTCAACAAAGACTATCGAGCTGAGCGAGCTGCGCGAGCCGCGTGAGACGCGCGAGCCGCGAACAACACAATGAATCAGAATAACATAACACATAAACAGCTCAAATTGACTTACAATACCATTGCCTCAAAGCGCGAGGCCGTGAGCCGTCTGTTTTGCATTTGATCAAGTCACTATGATCTGAATATTTGAACCGGTTCAGACCTGATTTACACAAGTCGGTGGCAAAATACTTAACTTCAGCAACAGTGGCTCTTACCAAGCCAGGTGCCATGCTGCTGTAGTGTCTTTAACATACACAAAGTACTGACAACTGTGTACAAATCCATAGCAAGGCGAAGTCATCGAGGCAGCGTGAGAAAGTTAGAAGACAGAAGAATAAAACGGATGACAGCACTGAGAAGATTTCAGAGGAAAATGAACAGAATATTATTTGCGAAAGCAGGAGATAACAATTATGGCGAAAATTGTGAAAAGCATGATATGTCTGCTAAAATCTCTGAAAAACAAAAATAAACTTTCGTACATAACTTGAAAAAGAGCATAGAAGGCAGAAAAATGAGCAAGACACCGTTTTACAAAGTTCTTGCTGTGAGTGGTTAGAGCTTAGGTGAAGCCTTTTAACTGCTTCAAACTTTGGGAGAGTGGTGAAATAACGAATGAGCTTAAGTGGTTCTAATCTTGTAAAGTTTATACTGCACAAAGAAGCTATATCTCACGTTCGTTCATAAAGCATGGAAAAGAGAACGAAAAAAAGCTTTTTGAACAGCTAGCAAAACAAGAAAATGACCAAATTACACCTTGTGGGCTTTTTATAGATGAAGTAATCCAATATCATGGAGCCACACCGGATGGCTTGATTAGAGACGACACTATAGTTGAAATTGAGTGCCCCATAACAGCATTTAATAAAAGCGTCAGGGAAGCTGTAGAAAAAAAAAACTGCAAAGTAAATAGTCAGGGAGAAATGATCATAAACCAAACGCATGACTGGTATTTTCAAATACAGGGACAATTACATATCGCCAAAAGAGAGGATCCAACCTCTATGGAAAGAATTCATCTTTAAAGATGATAACTTTTGGGCAAACGAAATGGAGGAAAAATTATGTACACACAGAATGTCTGCTTTCTGAACTGGTCGATCCCAGGCACCCTCAAAATCAGAAAATAAGAGATCCTCAGTTCATTCAAGACGCGATCGATAAAAAACAAAATAAGGGAAAGCGGAAATATCTAGAGAACCAAGATAAACTGAGCAAGACACAAAAGAAACAGAAAACTGAGGATAAAGAAATTTTTGAAGATAAACAGAAGTCGCACTATAAGGAATGAGTAGCAGATGAAACTATTGAGTTACAATCTATTCAACGAACGGTCAGGGAATTGCATTTTAACGAGTTTTGAAAAACAAAATAAAATTTGGTATGACAGTTGGATAACAAAACTACCACTGTTAAGAGCGGTATAGTCATAAGTTAGTTCTTTCTTTTGTAATTTTATTTTTATAATCTGTATACGTGAATAAACGAACTGTATACTGAATAAACGTGTTTTATTGATATTATTATTTTTTATTGGTCTCTAAGAACAACAAAACCAATGTTTTTTTCATTTGATACCAGAAAGGATATCCAATTTTTATAGTTTCTTATCTACAAAGCAAAGAATAATACTGTCAAAATCTGTTACAATGACATCGAAGGGACTATTTATATTAAGTAGGTCGTAAAAACCAATCGTCTTGGAAACCGGTTATATTATTGAGGTTAAAAAAAAAAAGTATTTTTTAAGTGCGTCTTGTGTAGGTACAGATAAGTAGCAAACGGACTGAATAGGTATGAGAAAGCGGGCTTTCATTTTACTTTCTCGAAATCTAATTGTTTCTGAGAATTACAAGAGACCCTAAACTAGACACGTGTTTGTTTACTTCTGCGATCATAATAGCCTTTGACCAAATTGTTAACTATACAACTGTTCGTTCTAACAGATACAATTCTCCGAAAATATGAGTTAAATAAAGTTGCTCGATGAGGTACGAAGCAATGTCGTAGAAAGCAGTGTTTTTTATAAGGCGATCATATTCAATTCAGCCGGGACCTATGATTTTGGTCAATATAACCGTTGTTGTTCTAAACGATGTCGACGTCAACGGTTTTAACTGTAATTATATCTATATATCTCATGCAAAGAATAATGAACAATATCGCAAAACTGTACAATAGCATTCATACTCAAAACATAAATATTGTACGTATTCTTGATCTATCTGCACTCAGTAGTTAGCGTCATAAAACTGCCTAAGACAAAATGCGTCGCACGCCGCTTCTGCATGCATGCGCTACGACACTCGTTGACATCGGGGAGGTAAGCGAGCGCGCGGGGTGAGGCACTATGCTCCTCCCAAACGCTCAAGGACATTCGAGGCTATAATCGCCTTAACGCACGACGAAAATCATACAACTGCTCGCAAGGGTCGCTGACCCCAAATTATTTTGAAGATTTCTGATTAACTATTGGAATAATTAAATAAAAGTCACACATATCATTCAAATACTATATTATATATAAGACTTGGAATAATGAACTTTTTAAAAACTAATAGGAACTACTCCAAAAATATTAACTAAAATCTATAACTACGTAGTCTCATTTTTACTAGGATATTGAAATCACGTTGATTTTTCTTTTCTTGCTCGGGTTCTAACGGAGGTTTTTGGAAAACTCTCAGACCATTTCTGCCACTGTGTCGTGGTAAAAAAAAACATAACAAAAATAGGTCGACTAACCTCGTCCAGAAAAAGCAACGTAATTACTCGCACGGGGTCACACACTAAGAGGGCAGCAACGCGTGCGTTCCCTTCGTGTATGAGAAAGCGGGCTTTCATTTTACTTTCTCGAAATCTAATTGTTTCTGAGAATTACAAGAGACCCTAAACTAGACACGTGTTTGTTTACTTCTGCGATCATAATAGCCTTTGACCAAATTGTTAACTATACAACTGTTCGTTCTAACAGATACAATTCTCCGAAAATATGAGTTAAATAAAGTTGCTCGATGAGGTACGAAGCAATGTCGTAGAAAGCAGTGTTTTTTATAAGGCGATCATATTCAATTCAGCCGGGACCTATGATTTTGGTCAATATAACCGTTGTTGTTCTAAACGATGTCGACGTCAACGGTTTTAACTGTAATTATATCTATATATCTCATGCAAAGAATAATGAACAATATCGCAAAACTGTACAATAGCATTCATACTCAAAACATAAATATTGTACGTATTCTTGATCTATCTGCACTCAGTAGTTAGCGTCATAAAACTGCCTAAGACAAAATGCGTCGCACGCCGCTTCTGCATGCATGCGCTACGACACTCGTTGACATCGGGGAGGTAAGCGAGCGCGCGGGGTGAGGCACTATGCTCCTCCCAAACGCTCAAGGACATTCGAGGCTATAATCGCCTTAACGCACGACGAAAATCATACAACTGCTCGCAAGGGTCGCTGACCCCAAATTATTTTGAAGATTTCTGATTAACTATTGGAATAATTAAATAAAAGTCACACATATCATTCAAATACTATATTATATATAAGACTTGGAATAATGAACTTTTTAAAAACTAATAGGAACTACTCCAAAAATATTAACTAAAATCTATAACTACGTAGTCTCATTTTTACTAGGATATTGAAATCACGTTGATTTTTCTTTTCTTGCTCGGGTTCTAACGGAGGTTTTTGGAAAACTCTCAGACCATTTCTGCCACTGTGTCGTGGTAAAAAAAAACATAACAAAAATAGGTCGACTAACCTCGTCCAGAAAAAGCAACGTAATTACTCGCACGGGGTCACACACTAAGAGGGCAGCAACGCGTGCGTTCCCTTCAACGACCTGTTTGTTTTAGCACGAATAAGGAAGCTACTGTTGGCGGGAGCTTCCCACAACCGACCGAAGTTCGTTTTTTGCTGCGTTAAGATGCGTTGACCCCATGCGAGTAATTAAGGGTTAACCCAATTTAAAAATGAATGAAAAATCGAGCGAGCCTTACAGTAGTCGCATACGAAGTGTGACATCTGACATCTCACCTTGGTAATAAGCAACACTAACATACTCTTCGTCGAGTCTATTCATCACCAATTCCCCAACGCCTGAAAATTAAAGTCTTTAACCCGTGCGTCCTATCTGTTATGATTTACCGAGCTGAGAAGTGGACTCTCACAGTACTACTAGTTCACCAACAAAGTCAATTCAGCGGGCTATGGAAAGAGCTATACTCGGTGTTTCTTTCACAGATAGATAATAATAATAATATTATTTATTCCCAAAAAAACAAGATATATTAGCAGCTAAATTACATTTAAAACTAGGAACTTATACTAGTTTTACAATTGTTACTGCTATGATATTTGAGCTTTCTAGTTCCCACACTAGGATACCCTGTGTTGAGGGAACTAGTCTCTTCCATGTACACATAGCAGATAAAACGAACAAAATAAAAAAATAAAACAAGAAGATATTTTTTCCTATTCGGAGGTAGGAACAAAATAATTTAAAAATATGATGTAGTTACTACTTAGTAGTGTGCGTGCGTACAGTGACTGTAGATGAGGTGTAAGTGTATATGCATGAGCTTTAGAAATAATGTGGTGTGTGTAGGAACAGATAAGGTACGAATTAGGCTAGTGGCACACAGGTTGATGACATTTTGAATTTAAATTTATCTTGAAGTGTTTTATAGTATCGTGTTAGTGATAAGTATAGTATTTTCCTTCCCATAGTATTTAACATTTTATCACTTGTTCCACTTTTAAAATCCAATTTTGTTAATTTATTTTATATAGATAGATACTTGATCGAACAGAGAACCAAAGTTATCGACATAGCCCATATGGTTAGCAGGCTGAAGTGGCAGTGGGCAGTCATATTTGCCGAAGGACAGATAACCGTTGAGGTAGACGTGTTCTTGAGTGGAGACCTTGACTCGGAAACCGTTATGTAGGATGCCCTCCAGCTAGGTGGAGCTACGACATACGCAAAATGGCTGGCGGCAGTTAGAAAAGAAGAGCTGAAGATCGGACTCAGTGGCGTGCTTTGGGAGAGGACTATGTCCAGCAGTGGACTGATGCGGGCTTATAATGATGAAGATGATGATGAAAATACTCTAACACCGCACGCCGCGCACATTGGTCAATTGTGAATCAGCAACTACTTCATCTGATCTATAGATTAAGTCTTACCTACTTTTCATCAGAAGACCATAAGTCTGGATAGCTCAGCATGCAAACGTTTGGCTACGAATATGAAGTATCGGAGTTCTATTCCTGACTGAAGTGTTTACATTTTACGCTTTAAACATTTTATGTGATGGCTTCTAGCTTTATAGCACAGCATGCGCTCATTGGTCAAATCAAATAGCGCGCGCTTCCCCGGATTCCTGTTACACTTTCAGTTACACATTGGTTATGCTTTTCATGAAATCACTCCCATAGATCGAATGAAACTGAGCGGAAAGATGTTACACATGAATGCCCAAATTCCTTCTCTTTAGTTTTATATTATATGCAACAGGCATTAGGAGATTGACAGTCTCTGAAATAATAACTGTTGCATACATAAAGACGGCCAGTCTTGACGAAACTATGTATAAGGGTTCGTTGTTTGACTACATAACAAATCTCTAGCGTGGATTGGCCTTTGGATCGGGTGACCACAAAATACAGAGGGCTAAGGCGAGACATCGTACGGCCGTGACATCAACCTAGACAATACAACATGGAGACCACGACCGCTCCAGAGCAAAATTAATACTAGGGAGTAATGAAATCCGACGATTTAATAACAACAAAATGAAATAACTTTAATTATTTAAACAGAAGTGGTCGATGAGCTTTCGAGAATCCTCCATATCTCGTATCAAGCTTTTTTCTGGTACCACTGGTGTTTTTTGCCATCCAGTTCCAGTATACCATCCTGCCTGACCACGCCAAGAGCGCTAGCCCTAGAAGTGTGCACAGGATCTGTGACGCCAGCACAATGCTAGGGCCTTGGGTGAAGATGAGACGAAGTGCGGTTCTGACTTCCTTTAGCATCCGGGGTTGTTTCTGAAATTTTGTATATAGTATAAAAATAAATCTTAAGATAAAAAAATACTATGAACAATCATCAATATTGTTTACCCGTGAGGCGCACCCTAAAATGTTACACGGATAGGCGAGCATATCGCTCACGCTATTTAAAATGTAATTTATTACATCATTGGTCGATATTTTGTTAAAAATGGATTGATATAAATAAAATACCATGTAGATAATATATAAAATAGTCATTTAATTCAAATTATTTAACATAAATGCAACTTTCAGCACAAAAAAAACTTTGAACTAAACTTATAGCAGTCTTGACAAAAAAATATTTATAAATATATACTTTACTTAAAATTAATAATTTAACTCTTCCATAAGATCTTGACGAACGTTTCTCTCATAAGACGCACAGCACATGAACGTCACGTGCTCAGTGCAGAGTAATTTTTGGCAAAAAGTGCACGGTTTTTTAGAGCAAAATGTAGGTCTCGAGTTCGACGACTGTTACCAATTTTACATGTATTTGGTAGCTAGAAAGCAAAAAAAGGTCATTAAAATATGATACTTAAGTATTGACTTGTTTTATAAACAGTGCAGTACAAATAAACAAAGAAAAAGAAAAAAGAAAGAAAATACATTAGGAAAATGTACTTACACGGATAGGCGCGCGATGAGCAAAAGCCGCGCGATGGTACTTGACCCACACAAACAGTTCGCCACGCTGTCAAGGTGGCACTGAGCGGTACAGAGTAGTATCAGGGGTGAGGGGGGGTGAATAGTTAGGAAGGTACATAGACGCCTGAGACGCTGTGTTGCCGCTAATATTTAAAATAAACACCATACATTTTTGCGTGAGCAAAATGCTCATAGCACGCCTTCTCACGGGTTAAAGATCAACTCAACAAATAAAAAGAAATGGTTGTAAAATTAAATCATCAGCTGCATTCTTGCACATAGTGCGACCAACCAAACTCCAGCTAAAGTCAACTCGACTCTATCGTGGCACTTACCATCAGGCGAATGATCAGCTCTCTGGCCTCAAATGTATAAAAAAACATTTGCGACTCGTATTACTAAAGTGACATACTTAGTCTTCAATGATATATGAAAACATTTAGTTATATATTCAAACGGGACTTAATCGCGCTGAAAACTTAATATTTATTTACCTCGACGTTTCGATCAAGTTGCATTGAGTTGTTTTTAGTTTACCTATGAACGTGGAGGTGGAGAAAACGTTAGCTTTCCTGGATGTCAGAGTGTTGGTGAGAACTAATGGCTCGTTATCTCATTCTGTTTTTAGGAAACCAACACACACTGACAGATACCTCAACGCCTTGTCACATCACCACACGCGGCATTTACAATCAGTAGCCAGATCACTCTTAGACAGAGCTCTTGCCCTCTGTGACCCTGAACATTTGGATACCGAAGTGTCACATGTTCAGGAGGTACTCAAGCGAAACGGATATGAGGCGACCAGACGTTGGCGTCCTAGACGCAGATATAAAAAGAGTAGGACATTGATCGTGGTCACGAGAAGACTAAAGTAGCTGGTGTCAGCGTCGAGAAGGGCGAGCGTTGTCTCCAACTACCCGCATTTGGTTTTGTAAAAATTCAGAATTTTCACGACACACGACACTACGAGTAACGGCATCTGCAGATTTCTTCTGACATAAACCGCGTCGCGAACACTTGTGTTATCCCGAAACCGATGCGTCAAGAAGCATGATCTAGGTTGGTCATCATACTGTTTAAGTCTTGCAGGGACTCCGCCATTAGGACGATATTATCATCGGCAAATCGTAAGTGTGAGATATTCTCACCATTGATATTAATGCTCATTCATTTCCAATTCAGTGTCTTAAACATATCATTAGTGAACAGTTTTGGGGATATAATATATGCCTGTCTCACTTCCCTGCGCAGTTGGATATGTTTAGACTGCTGGTTTTGTACTTCGACACTTATAGTCGCGGCATCATACAGAAATCTCGGCACTTCGATGTAACGCCAGTCCACTTGCAAATACTCTAGAACCGCCCAGGTTAAAAAAAGTTACTTGTTCATAGATGGGGAACTGTGTACGCTTTTATAATAAGTTACCTGACAGCATTGATCAATTATCAATGCAAACTTTACTTTAACTGTAAATGTTTTAATTTTAACAGTGAGCCAGCTACAAAATTGTCGATTTTCTGAATCTCATATCTTGGATTATATTATAGACTAGCCTGGATATTTTTATTTTCCCGTGGTTTCTAACGTATACCATGTATTGAAATAACTCATAGAGTATTTACCAAAAATATTGTTTTCTTTTATTTTACGGAATCATTAACGCAAGTCCGACTCTCTCTTGACTAGTTTTAATTATTAGCTATTTTACTTTAGATTTTGTACTGTAGTCACACCAGTTTGGCACTTGTGCTTCAGTGTTAACGATAGAGTAAACAAAAACATTAAAGAAAAACACGTTCTTTGAATAGGCTTGACTATTGTTATACTGAATTATTATTAAACCTTTTTTTACATTTTGTATTATTTGTTAGGGCATTAAAAATTATAAAATCATATTCTGTGAAAATTTGAACCGGCTGCCTATTACGGGTCAACAGAGTCATCTTTTCGTAGGCTTAATGACTGGGCCCATTTGGACCCGTTGGGTAGAAAACCCTAAAAATTACCCATATCATTGATTTGCCATAATAGTACTTCTTTTTAAGAATTGATCCTTTTTGCTAACACAATCGATTGGTGCAATGATTCTATTACATAACTTTCAGCCCCTATCCCGCAGGATATTATTTATTATTATTTATTTGGGTTAAAAAGTATCCTAATTGCATCTTTATTTTGCCACATGAAATTTATTTTCCCAATACTATCGATTGATAATATAATATTTTTAAATAACTTTCAACCCCTAATCCAAAGGAACCCTTTAGTTTTTCTGAATAAAACGTAACCTTAATTTTATCAACCCGTTATACAGAATGTAACATAATTACCTATTAGATACCGGCGTGGGTTATGTGGTTCGCTGGGTGAATAACATTAGTTTAACGACTTCTGAAATTTTCTTCTTTTTTTTCTTTCACGAATTTACTTGTAAAGATTACGCAAAAAACACAGTATATATTTGTATATAAGTGTTTTTTCTGGCCTCCAGGCCTTAGCTTTTCTTTCATTTATATTTTTCATTAGTTCAATCTGGGGTAGGGTTTTGTTTAGCGTGGGGTTTTACTTGTGTTAATTTTACCATTTATCATTTGTCTGACTTACAGTTTTGGCGGAAGTAAGCTACATATTTTTATTTTGTTCATTTTAAATATGGATTTCCGCAAAGTAACGCCTGAATCTATCAATTATAGTCTTATTCCCATTCCTTGGAAATAAAACTCATAAGAAAGAGGAAGCTTAAATATCAATAAGGTCACTCGTGGAACCAATTCAGTGTTGTGTAGGCCTATTTATACAGTCACTATCCGCTGATCAAGGTGATTATGTGAGTGTATGTGTGTATGTGTATGTGTGGTGGATGTGTGGTGTGTGATGTGTAAATGTATGTATGTGTATATATACAATTAGTTTGCCAAAATGGCTAAACGTAGCTTAGGGTACGACGTGCCTGTAGCACGTGTATATACATAATAAACGTTGTGTTAGAACGTTAAAATAATATGAGTAAGGTAGGTAGGTAATAGCATATTAACTGTAAAATAATACTGGTTTTGTGACCTAGGCTTGGTTTATAGAGTAATCACATTTGCCGCTCTTTTCAGTGTTGGAAGTTTTGTGTGTAGGTGTAATAAATAATAATATAAAGAACTTATTTTCGCTTTAAACTGAACATTATGTTTGTAAAATATAACAAAAATACATAGCTAACAAGTAGGGTATTAGCTACTATTAGTACCAAATAATTAAAGCATGTAGTAAGTAAAATAGTACTGAAAAGCAATACGTAGGGACTTGAAGTCAATATTCATAATGAATCCGAAAAGTTAATGAAGTGAATAAAAAAATAATAGGCTAAAAATGTGGACATTACTCCGTAAAGGGAAATTATATTAAAATTACATTATTTACAACTTAACTACAAGGTTATTTGTAAATAGGGAACCTACAATGGTCATAAGTAGGTATTTAAATATATGGTAAGGTAGAGGAATATGAAAGCAATGTAACTTTCATAGTAAATAATTATAATAAAGTATGTAAGTAGACAAGTGATGGTTAAGGTTAAGACGTACGTGGTATAGGTTTAATGTCTTTGACATGCCAACGGCCTAAGGGATTACCAGATAAATCACTGAGGTCGTAAATTAGTGGTGAAATTTTAGCTGCTATGATGCATTTGACAAATTTAGGAGCTAATTTAGCTGAAAAATACTTGCCTGCTGAACTTATGGGATAATTACGTTTCCATATAATGTCACCTTGGTTAAATTCAAGGTGTTGATGATGTTTATTATAATATTTTGCGTTAGTTTCATGAGCGCGGAATAAACGTGCTTGAACTTCAGCAAATAAAGGGCTTAACTGACCTATGTTGTCGGCGTACTCATCGCGTGGAGCAAAAATTAATGCTTCAGTTAGATCCGAAGCATTATATACAGAACCACAGGTTACAAGTTCGCGACCAAATACTAAGAAAGCTGGTGTGAATTTAGTAGTTTCATTAACAGCTGAATTTATGGCAAATTGGATTTGATTTAAATATAAATCCCAAGTACGATGGTCATTATCAACAAAAGAAGCAACTGCTGTTATAATTGTTTTGTTGTAACGTTCAACAGTATTGACTTGCGGACAGTAACGGGGGGTGTAATGAATTTATGGTATGTTGTAAAATTGAAATAAATCCTGGAGTTCATGACTAATTAGTTGAGGGCCATTATCTAGGATTATGGTCTCTGGAATACCATAAACCATAAAAACTAAGTTCTCAAGTATATGTGTGATTACAGAAGAGGTAGCTCGCTTCATGGGGATTATAAGACAATATTTGGAAAAACAACATGTGACTACAAAAATAAATCTATTAAGTTTACGTGTCATTGGAAATGGACCAACAATATCAATAGATATGCATTGGAAAGGACGAAACAGTTCTTAGGTTATCTATCAGACCAATGGTATTTTGATTCTGATGCTTGTAAGCGAGGCATGTTTCACATTTGGAAATATGGCTGGCAATGTCTTTGTACATTCCTGGCCAGAAGTATTTTTGTTTAATACGATGGTATGTTTTGAAAGTGCCAAAATGAGCTGCTGTTGGTAACGAATGGTTTTCATCGATAATAGCTGTACGAAATTCAGATGGGATTACTTCTTTCCAACTTAATTCTGAGTTTATGAGGGTATTAGAACGGGTGTACCTGTAGAGTTTATTGTGTCGTATCATATAATCAGGAGTTGATGTGGGATTTGTGCTACACTTGGAGTATACAGAAGTGTACCACGAATCAGAAATCTGTGTTGGATCATAATTCATCACATTAACTGGTTTAATACGAGACAATGTATCTGGGACCAAAAGATCCTTGCCACGTTTATATTTAATGTCAAAATTAAACATTGATAAGCGTATGCTCCAACGGGCAAGTCTACCTGTAGAATTATCTAAGTGTAAGAACCATTGAAGTGCAGAATGATCGGTATAGATACTAAACTTTTGGCCATTGTCTAGGTAGCAACGCCAATACTCTAATGCTGTTATAACGCTTAAGAGTTCACGTTCAGTGATAGAATAGTTTCTTTGGGGACCTGTAAGTAATTTGCTCATATAAGCTATGGGTTTTTCAACTCCATCGAAGTCTTGGGTAAGCATTGCTCCAAGTCCAAAAGCGGATGCGTCGCAATGAACAGCAAAGGGTTTAGAAAAGTCAGGGCAAGTTAGAATAGGAGTTGATATTAAAGCTTGTTTGATGTTATTAAAAGCTTTATCAGCTTCAGAAGTCCACTTGAAAGCGGGAGCTTTCTTACTGGTAGACGTAAGTGAGGGGAGCAGCTAATGTGCTAAGATTGGGTACAAAGCGTCTATACCAACTAGCTGTACCGAGAAACTTTTTCACTTCGCGAGCAGACCTTGGTGCTGGTATTTCCAATATTGCTTTGACTTTATCAGGGTCTGTGTGGAGACCTTGATCATCAATTACGTAGCCTAGGTATTTAAGTTTTGGAAAATTTACTGTTATACCTGCTTTTGAAATTTTGCATGTAATTTGTTAAGTAAACGTACGTGTTCCTCGTACGTTTTTGTGGCTATTATTATATCATCCAAATAATAATAAAGAGAGTCGTTATTAAACTCATCAGAAAGAAGATTATCAATGAATCTTTGTTGCGTAGCTGGTGCGTTAGTAAGACCAAAAGGCATTAACCTTAAATTGAAAAGATCCACGACCTGGAACGTGAAAAGCAGTCTTAGGTCTGTCTTCTAAACTTAAAGGCACTTTTGCACGATTTCAATAATGTTGCGACCGAGTCGAGGTCGTCTGGTGATAACCTTTGACCAAATTCGGGTCGCAAGTTACGCCTAAGAATATCAATCTTGGCTTTTTCTGAAATAGGCGCACGTAATTTTGCAAATAATGATTCTAATTCGGTAAAATAACAAATCACACGCTCATTTGTTTTTTGTTTGCGATCTATGATTTTACGCAGTTTATAGTCGTAGTCCGTAATTTCAAATTCTTTTTGTAATGTAATTTTGAAAGATTCCCAATCCGAGATTGTTTGTCTGTGAGCTCGAAACCAATCCAAAAAGGAACTCCCCTTTAAGAATGTCGTATATGTGGTAGTATAGTTCAGTATGTGAAATATTTCGAGCAACGACGAATTTCTCTACTTTTTCAATAAAATCTTTTGGGCAACTATCTCCCTTGTAAATAAACCGTTTAATTTCGTGACTTGATTTGTTGATCGAAATATTTTGTAGCTTTTGTGTCAGTAGGTCAAAATATGGTAATTGAGTTTTTTGTTCTGGAAAATGATCATGTGTATTTTCTGTAGAAGAGCAGCTAGGATTTTCTAATGTTTCGAAACGTTTTTGTAAATCGAAGAAACATTCTGAAACATTTTTAAATGTTTCTAGTTGTACTGTCGTAAGTTCGGTGGTAATATCCATGTTATTTAATCTATTTTTAACGTGCAGAATATAGGACGCATTCTTCTCCTTTCGTACCGGGTAAGCTATTAAACGTGCAGAAATAATGGTTAGACATTTTTGAATTTCGGATAAATCTTGTTCAAATGTATACGGACTCTGAAAATCTTGTGTATTCGAGCTGTCAAGTAAGGTCGATAACCTTGAACGTAAATTTTCTGCAGTATCTGTTGTATGAACTTCAGCATTTCTACATTTTAATGCATAGATCAATTCTGGTTTATTTAGATGCGCAGGGTCCATTTTTATTTAATATGAGACCAGCAAATAAAATTAAGTGTTTACTTTGTAGGTAACGTTACGTTAAGTACTTTAAAAATATATAAAAAAATAGCGTTAATGTAACTACGCGTTAACGCGTCACGCATAATCACGCGTCAAAGTTTAGAGTAATTCGGAACTAGGTAGGCCGATAGTGAAATTCGGAACAAGAACGTACGTATTAATGAAAATGTCTTACTTACATGAATGACTGGAATGCAAATATAAAATACACTTGAGTATAAAAAAACTGTTCTGCGTTTGCCAAATATTTCCAATCCAAATTTATATCAAGATGGCCTAGTGTCTTTTAGAATTTTGTGGGAATCACTGCTTAGAAAAAATAGCACACGGATTAACAAATTATATTAACACTTTCAAAAAAAAACAGGGACTCGAAGGTAGGTAGAGCTGGGCTGGGTACGGACACGTAGAGGGCGCCAGTATCACGAGGCGGTCCCAGGGTTTGGGTTTGTCCCACTAGTCCAGGATCCAAACCTCAGTGACACAGGATTACAGGAACAGGAACAATAGGAACTTTGAGAATTTCGTGGTGATACAATACGGATGAAAATAATCTATTATGTAGGTATTATCATATATATATATATTTAAAAGAGTAATTCAAGTTGTTATAAACTTATTTATGAATTTTATAATATTATTTCGGTATTTCCAAAAATAAATATTCGAATGACAGGTTATTTTGTATTTAGAATCAATCAATGATGACCAACTATCAAAAATGAAAAGAAAGGGATTATGAAAGAATTAAGAGATCAAATGAGTATTATTATGAAAGAGGTTTGGACCTCACACACACGTAAATGAATTTACATGATTGATCAAAACAAACCTGTTGCGTATTTATAAGGCTATTCAGTTCGCTATACTATGACAGTGCCAAATTGCCTCAAAATTCATCCAGTAGTTTCTGCGTGATGTGTGTTCTTTTACATAACTTTCAACCCCTATCCTACGGGAAGCCTTTAATTTTTCGGAATAAAAATCATCAAAATAAAGCAGTAAATAACAAAAAGTCTGTACAATGAAGATAATTTAAATTAAAAAGATCTAGGGTACTTAAAATAAGCTACTGAAAAAGTTTTATTTTTAAATCGTGTGTTAGCAGATACTGAATAGCATCGGACAGCCTATATCTACTCGTATCACAAATCAATATAAACTTTTCTAATGGCGGAACTTAAACTAAAGAAGAGTAGTTTAATGAGAAGGAGAATGCTTACAACTCTTATATGCGACAATGGCAACACAGTGTCTTTCAGTCGTTTTGTCTCCGGATTGTACCCCACGTCTGCAAGGAACAGGTTCAGCTGCAAGGAAATGGAGCCAGTGATGGCAACGCCGATTTTCTGAAAAAAAAAACCATACAATTTTCATTTTATCCATGATCCGAGTTTTTTCTAAAATAAGATTTTGAGGGATTGGTTACGGGAACTTATAATTTTCCACATTTGAACTCAAGCCTTTTTTTAATAGCGCACCAATGTTTTTTTTGAGTTATGTGCGGTTTTCCATCGCTCCGTGCTTCGGAGGGCACTATAAGCTTTCGGTCCCGGCTGTCAATCATAGATAGCAGTCGTTAAGCCATTTCAGAAGCCCTCGGGCGGCCTGACAAACTCTGACACTAGAAGCCAGCACTACCTCATCAACTCTAGGTGAAAAAACTTGTACGTTTTTACAAGCACAGATCTAATAGTACGTGTTGGCACTATCTGACCTGTTCGTGCTTGGTGGAGGCGCATGGATATTACTGCCTCCACTTCACTTTTGGGATGATCAGCCAAGTACGAAGCCAGATCTAACTAAAGATTCCAGCTCGAAGCTTTGCAGTCTGTGGATCGATAAACTCCAAAGCTTCGAGCTATCTGTGCTGCAAGATATCCATACTCCATACTAATATTATTATGCAAAAGTAACTCTGTCTCTCCGTCTGTTTGTTACCTTTACGAGAGTAAACGGCTGAACCAATATTGATGAAATTTGGTGTCGAGATAGATAGTTTAACCCTGAGAAAGGACTTATGATACTTTTCATCGCGAAAAGCTGTAGACTGTGCGGACAAGGTCGAGGCAAAAGCTTGTAGTAAAAATAAATTAGTCACTTCCAAGGTGAACTATCGTGGTAGCATGTCTGTCAAATTTTATATTGGATCTATTTCGTAAAGTGTGCGCAAGAGCTGCACGATGAAAGTTATCCCTTGTACACCTTTTCCTTATAGGACAGGTTTATACTCGTAAGGTAGAAGTACGTATTCCCGGTAGTGTCCCAGTACCCGGTAACTACAAGTTTTTTAATTTTTGCACTTTTCTGCCAATAATAAATCAAAGTTTGTAAATGGCAATACATTCTTGCCAATATTTTGTACAATTGTAATGGCAATACTGACCAAAAAATTTAATGGCGTCAACACTGTGCAACACCAAAAGTGTGCTAACCTTTTGGTTTTCGTAATGTTTTTACATTACGAAAATTCAAAGTTCTGGCAGTGAACTTCGAAACCACCACGTCGTATTGGTTAGCTTCCCAGGCTGCTGCGGGTAACGACACGGTAAGTGTTTTAATTTACTAAAATATTTGAGTAATTTATCTAGTGATCTAACCTCTAAGTTGAGGTGAATCTAATTGAAAAGTTAATATTTATGTATGTCACATCTATTGGTACTCACAAATCATACATTTTTCTACCGGATACTGGTACACGCATCAACCCGGTAATATCCGTTGCATCGAAACCCGTTATTGTATCCTTGTTGGCTTGAAATATGACTCATTTTCCCTTGACTTGTAGTATACATTTCTACCGGATACTGAGAAGTAGATTAGCAGTTGCATCTGAACCTACCATGATTCTTATTGCCTTGAGTTAAGACTTAATTTCCTTCGACTCAATAGATTGCAGTACCTTGCTTGTTTTGTAACCTCGTAGATTTGTTTTTATTTTTTTATTCTCTATTATTATTATACTACACTACAACTATCATTTTTTTAAACCCCCGAGACTGGTGTTATAAGTTTAAGGTGTGTATCACTGTGTGTATGAGTGTGTGTGTGTATGTTTGTGGCGTCGTAGCTCCCAAATGAATGGACCGATTTTGATGCGGTTTATTCGGTTTAAAAGCTGATGTGATTGAGATCGTTCTTAGCTATAGGGGGGGGGGGGGGGATCGTAGCTTCCAAATGAGTGGACCGAATTTGATGCAGTTTTTAAGCGACTTCAGAAAAGAAGGAGGTTATATGTTCGACTGTATGTATGTTTTTTTTTTTTTTTTTATATATTTCTGTCCATATCTCCGTCAATTGCAGACCGATTTTCAATAATTTTTAAAATACTTTTTTGAGTAGGTACCTAATACCTATTCGATTTTGCGTTTATCTCTGAGATTTCTAAACCGATTTCGATGGTTGTTTTTTTAAACTTTCTGTGTAATCCTATATAAACTTTATCAAAATTGGTTCAGTAGTTTTATTAGAAAATCAATTTGTTTATGTTCTTTAATTTCTTGGAATTTCTGAAGCGAATAAGATGATTGTTTTTACTTGAGTAAGAAGACCTCTAGTGTGGTAATGTATAAATTTTCAACTGATTACTGATTTTCGTTGGCTTTTGATACGACCTCATGTTTTTTTTTCTAGAAAAATGAATTGTTTGCGTATTTATATTTTTCTATTGTATTGATACGAATTTAGGGATTTTTAAGAGACGCGTTATATTTTATTTCAGCTATAATCATGACTGAGAAGCACGAAGCCATATTAAAGGCCATGGAGGCAGTCAAAAAAGGGGCCTCAATTTCAGCTGCTGCCAGGCAGTACGGTATTCCACGGTCAACTTTGGATGATAAAATACGTGGCCGCTATTCTATTGAATGCTCCAAGGGACCCGCTACAGTTTTATCGAAAGTAGAAGAAAATCATTTAAAAAGGTGGATTATTTTTATGGCAGATAGTGGGTTTCCTGTAACAAAGGCGCAGTTATTGGATAGCGTGAGTTTACTTGTAAAAAAGATGAAGCGAGATAACCCTTTCCAAAATGACAGACCAGGTCGTCACTGGTTTGAAGCGTTCATAAAGCGACACCCCGAAGTAGGCCAACGAGTGGCCCAAAATTTAACGCAAACCCGGGCTTTAGTCCAAGAAATCAATCTGAGAGCATGGTTTAAAGAAGTAGAAGATTACTTTCTCCTGATCCAACTTGAAGAAGCAGCTCAAGATCCACGAAAAATATTTAACTGTGATGAAAGCGCTTTCTTTTTGTCACCATCAGATAACAGAGTTTTAGCAAAACGTGGCGCAAAAAATGTTTATAACATTATTCCTAGCAGTGAAAGAGAGTGCGTGACAGTCCTGGACACGGCAAACGCAGCGGGTGAGCTGGCACCTCCAATAGTGCTGTTCAAGCTGAAATCAATACCACATAAAATTTCAAAAACTGCACCTAACGACTAGGGATTAGGATTTACACCAAAGGGTTGGATGACAGGAGAGTCATTCTATGAATACATGGCAAACGTTTTCTTCCCCTGGATTGAAAAAAGTGATATTCAATTTCTAATCATTTTTTTCTTAGATGGACATTGCTCACACACGACGCTGCCATTAAGCAATTTTTGTCGGGAAAAAAACATTCAACTGGTCGCTCTGTATCCAAATGCAACTCATCTTATTCAACCGATGGATGTGGCTGTTTTTAGGCCTTTAAAGAGGATCTGTAAAAAAGCAGTTTATGATTGGAGAAACGATAACCAGTTTGTTAAAAAAAAAAAAAAAAACTGCCCGCTGCTGCATAAATCTCTTAAGCAATTGGACCCAAACTCTATCAAAAATGGATTTCGCAAATGTGGGTTGTCACCTTTTGATGCAAACAGCGTTTATTATTCCAAGTGTGTAACGAGTCACCCAAAAAACATAGCCAAACCAGATAATGTTAACCAAATGCAATCGGATACCGTTGGCCATCTCAAATACTTTGAATCACAAATCGTTCCTGAAAACCTTGAAGCTTTTTACAGCAACAAGAGTCCAACATGGAACGGGGATAAATCCTTAGAAGGATTATTCAAGGTATGGAGGCAAATGAATACTCAAAATAATTTGCCTTCAGACAGATTTCATAATTGTTCTACGAGTTCGACACAATTTTCTACTCAAGAAACCTCTATTATCAACGAATCTCCATCATTCGGAGATATTGGTAACTTCACAGGTCTGACTGACATCAAGGACTCAAATTTTCTGAATTTAAATGAGTTCAGTGGCTTAATGACTGAAAATGAAAGCCATAAAGGAAACGTGGGAAAGATAGAGGTATATGAAAATTTGAACGGGACGCTGACGAAAATGATGGACATGGAAATTCCAATTATCGAGCCTTCACTGACAAAGTTAGTCAAAGAAGAAAAAACTTTTCACGAAAAAGAAACACAAGACAGACCCCATTTATCACGTCAAGTGGTCCGGACAATAGGCTCGAAACCTATATATTTAACTTCTTGCAACCATTACCTTCATACACGGACTCAACTGTTGAGTTATTGCAGATACAGAAAATTCTGTCACCTCCAAGTAAAACATCTCCAATACTTTCAAACAAAAACAAAGCGTCATCGATAATGGCTGATGATACAACTCCTGACTACGTACAAAGCGAAAGCAAGACATCCGAAAATATGAAAACACCGCCACTTACACCCATAATACAAGCGTTACCTGACGATGAGAATCGCAAACAACCGAAAACAAAATACTATGGAAATTTAGTTGTACCAACACCATTTAAAGACGCTTTATTTTGGCCAGAAACTCCTAGCAGCAGCACAAAAAGTAAGGTTAAATTACCTAGTATTATAACATCTGATAGGTGGCAAATTTTTGCTCAGAAAAAGATAGAAGCAAAGACAAAAAAGGAGAAGATAAAGTAATAACAAAGAATAGAACCACAAAAAAAACTGTACTCGGAGCTGGTAACAAGAAACCTAAGAATAAATTAACAGATACTGGAGCAATGGACATCACACATGACGATAGGTTTTGTCGGTTATGCCAAAGAAGCACGAAATCAGACATGATCCAATGTGTGACTTGTAAAACCTGGTATCACACGGTTTGCCAAATGAAATAACGTTTCGTTGTATGTATTGTAACGTGTCGTTTGACGAATAAGTAATGAAGATCTTTGCGTTTGCTTTGACTGCCTCGTCAATTATCCGTATACCCTATTTAAATAATCACAAAGAGTCAAGCTGGGTCCCACATTAATTATTGCTTACTAATGTAAGCAATAATGAATGTGGGAGACTTATGTGTCTGATTTTATCATTTAGAGTATATTGTGCTGATTTGAAGCTAGATAACTTCAATTAAATATATATATTTATAATTTTTTACATCATCATCAGCCTGTACTCGTCCAATGCTGGACATAGGCCTATCCTAATGCGCGCCATTGAGCCCGATCTTCGGCTCTTCTCATGTATCAATAATTAATCATTGTAATTTGATACATAACATTTTATAAATGTGATCCTGTTATACATTACTATGTAATTATTATCTATGTAAGACTGATAACTTTTTAATAAATGTTGCTCATTTGTTTAAGTACGTTATATATTAGATTTTATGAAAAAATTCAAGCACTGACTCTAGGTAGTTTAGATAATTAATAATGTCGTCCGTCGTAACTTTTAAATAAAATTGTTTTTATTAAATATTCCACCTATAAACTAGGAAGACCTGTTATGTAAGTAAGGAACCTTGATCTAATTTTTATGCAAAAAATATATGTTTTTTTCTCATTGTCCTATTTTAACATTTGATAACATTTTCATTTATGTGAGTGATCAAGGTTTATAACTTTTTATTTAAGATTGTTAAGTTTTCGATAAATGTTGCTTATAGTTAAATGTAGATTTGATCAAACAAATATACTTGTTACAATTGTTTTATAATATTTTATAAATGTAAGGATTTTTTTGATGTGTAATTGATTGTACATTTCATTATTTTTTTCGCTTTTCACGAAATCACTCATGATTTCGTTAAATGCGTCGGAAATGTTTAACAAGAAGCCGGGGAAGCACGCGCTATTTGAATTGACCAATGAGCGCGCGCGGTGGTAGAGTTGGTCACCAGATGGTACCAACACATTTTCCGAGACGTTGGTACTATCAGCCATCAGCTGTTGAGATGTCAGATGTTACACATCATATGCGACTACTGTAAGGCAAGCTCGTTATTTTTATCTGCTACTGCTTTTTGTCAAATGTTATTCTTTTTTTAAGTAGATACATTTTCTTAAATATTTAAGCATTTCAGGGACTGAAGCTACTAAACAAATAACTAATTCAACTATAAAAAACGGCCTTCGTTTCTTATAAAATATTGTATTTTATGTGCATTTGCAAGAGATTCCACCTAATAGTTAAAACAAATAAGACATATTGTGTAAGTAAGTAACTTGATCTCATTTTATCCTTCCAAAGGTTTGTTGCAAAATTGTTTGCTCATTGTGTAATTTTAACATGTCAACAACAAACTATTTATTAAAAAAAAACAGATTTTTATTCTCCGTTTTAAGACTATTATACGTTGCTTGTTTTTTGGCCTGTGTTGTTTATTAACGTATTTGGAGCATAATTCGTAAATTGTGTTAAAGCCTTAAGTTAAATTATACCTGATTTTACTTATATATAATGATTGTTCCAGTTGAAAATTAGTAATTTTTTTTATATTTTTTACATTGAGGCTTAACACACATAAATACACAATATAGTAACTACATAAATTTATGTTTGAACTATTTGCTAAAAAGGTGAAAACGGACTAATAAATTCGTATTCTCGTTTCTCTCGTGTATTCGTAAGAGAAAGAATAAGTTTTGTGTTGCGTTTTAAATATTCCGTAGGTATTTAATTTATTTTGTGCATATATGCAGATATTAGTATTTTCTTGCTATAAGTAGATTCATTTTAGGTTAATGATATTTTTGTTACCAAAGTTATAAAGGTAAAAACAAATTACACTTCCACATATAATTTCAGTAGTAGTTTTCAAATGTAAAGTGATTCATAATGTTAAGCTATTGTTTTAAAACAGAAATAAATTAATCATATTTCTGTGAACTTTAACATTAAGCAATAGAGTTCAAATTCTTGGTAAAAATTACCGGGTTCTGGGACAATATAACGTTTACTAGTACAAATCTACCGGGTACTGGTACAATTGGCTGTTTTTTACTTTTTTTAATATTATTGTGTAATTAAATTAATAATAATTTAACAAGTAAATATTACACGAAAATAAGAATAAATGACCTATCTACCCATGTAAGTTTCGTTTTTGTCAGTCTACTAGTTTTAGCATAGCATACTTGCAAAGTCAGCGAAGTTCAAAACTTCACGGATACTGGGCCGTTTACCTTAATGCGTACAGTTTTAGAATGTTATGGGTAAATCCATCTGGGAACCTTCAAGGCTAGAGTTAATAGGCATCATTTAGATCCGCGGGCTCTATACCCTCGGACACTTCGTTGCTTAACATCGAACGAGATGATGGTCAAGCGTAGGTCTATACGTAATAAAAAAATAAGATTCTTTAAGTGCCATAACCAGTGCGGGTTGGTCTGTACAGTAAAAAAAAACAACTTACTGGCTCTATAGTAACTTCAGTATCGTGAAGCTTTCTATCAGTTTTGAGGCCTTCAGTCTGGTTCAAGAGACGAGGGTCTGCGTCGAGGAAGTGCCCTTTAGATAACACGAAAGGAATGCCTGAAATGTAACAAAATATACATTTGGACATAGATCATAATTTGTACCACCTATTTCACCCACTGTATAAAATCTTCAAAATATTTATTATGTAGGTCACTTCAAATCACTTTTATAAGTCTAAAATAATGAGAAAAAGAATAAACACTAAATAAAATAGAAAAAAACTATAAATTAGTTAAGCAAATTATATTATTTTGAGTTTAAAAAGGAACTTCTCGATATGCCGATTCAGAATTGAATCCAGCACTAGAAAATAAAATAATTTTCTTACTCTACCAGTGCTTCAAAAACACGCCCGTTATAGAAGATAGCACTAAGAAACTCTACGAGAATTTATTTTTTTAACTAAAGTGTCTTTTCTAAGTCAAAGTCAAAGTCAAAGTCAAAGTCAAAGTCAAAGTCAAAGTCAAAGTCAAAGTCAAAGTATTTTATTGTAAATAGGCAAAAATAATAGTACTTTTACAAGTCAAAATTAACATCTCCTGAACAAAGAGATATACATAAAATATTATAACAAGATCAAATCAATCCAAATTTAGATAAACTAAGTATTCTTTGAGTTTGAAAAGGAAATTTCCCTTTCATGTGCCAACAGAGTTAAATCTCACACTGGGAAAGGAAATACCCTTCTGACTCTACCAGTGCTTCGGAAATACGCCCGTTAGAGAAGAGAGCCCCAAGAAACTCTATGGGGATGTATTTTTTCCATATTTGTTCCTTCTTTATATTTTTTTCAAATGTCACAATTATAACAAAACATGTAAACTACAAATATAAAAGGTAAAAGTGACAATGAGATATCCCACAAATACCAAACAATCATACTGAAAAAAATATATGTAAAAACTTCTAACTCGATAATTATGTTGCATAAAACAACGTGATCTCATGGTATGTTTGAGACATCTCACAAAGTACTTTGAACATTTCATTCACTTAACGTTAAAATCGAAGCTATCACTTATTATTATCATGGAGCTTGGAGACATCAGGCCATGCATTTCTGTCATTAATCATTTACATTGTAATACGCTTTCTTTATGAGATTTACTTTAACAAAAGTTTTAAACCTATGCATTGGTAATTGATCAATGCCGTCAGGTAACTTATTAAAAAATCGTATACAGTTCCCCATATATGAACCACTAACTTTCTTTAACCGAAATCCAGACACTTTTAGTTTATTTTTATTTCTAGTATTAAAATTATGAACATCCCTATTTTTAATAAAGGTATTGATATTCTTCCGACAATACATTATATTTTCATAGATATATTGACAAGCCACTGTAAGAATATTGATCTCTTTAAAACGTTCTCTAAGAGAATCTCGGGATTTCATATTGTAAATGGAACGAATTGCTCTCTTCTGTAGCACAAATATTGATTGAATTTCCGCGGCCTTACTCCACAGCAAAATGCCATATGACATAATACTGTGAAAGTAACTAAAATATACTAATCTTGCAGTAGCTATATCGGTAAACTGTCTAATTTTACGTACTGCATAGGCTGCAGAGCTCAATCTACCAGCTAACAACGATATGTGTTGGACCCCACTGTAATTTTGAATCTACAGTAATACCCAAAAATGTGGTCAAGTCATTACTACAAAATATAACTAGCTAACTACTACATGCGACAACCCACAGGCCATTACAGGCTTAGAGGTAGTCCAAGTGTTCTAGCCCATTACCAGTTGGCAGCGTACCCGACATGCTGACGGCATTGCCCCATTGAATTACAATTTTAATTCGATGAGCCAAATAAGTACCAGCATTTTGGTCGCACGTCACTTCGATTAAAATATGTAAACGTGATGTTTTCAAATTTAGAATGAGTTCTAAAGAGTTATCCTACAATCATCCTACAATATTATAAAATACAATGACTGCTATATATTAATATAATCTATATTGAACCACTGATATGTCTGAAGCAGCACTCGTATACGAGTATGACTTGTGCACCAGTCATTGCCTCTTTCTACCTTTTAGAAGTAAGGGTGATCTGTGACCTAGTACGCAGAGCCACTCCAAGTAAGTTGTTGTTGGTACATACCAAAGTAACAAGGTGCCAAATTCTTAAGTCCACCAGGACACCAGCCCTTCGAGTCACACTGCTGGTGATCATTAAACGTCGTATTATGTGCGTGGTACACGAAGGCTTCTCCTCCGTAGAACATACTCCTGGAGCCGACATGCTGAAGCTGGAAGGTCTTGCAGAGGCTGTGCCGGTATATGTGGATGGGCATCCCAGGGATCATGTTTGGAGGAAACGCTGCGCCTTCGTAAGTATCATTGAAGGCCTGAGCGCTGGAAGTTGATGTTGGTTTATTTATTTGTGATAGTTTAGCTGGTATCAGACCAAGAACTAAG
Source organism: Alsophila aescularia (assembly GCA_946251855.1). NCBI lineage: Eukaryota > Metazoa > Arthropoda > Insecta > Lepidoptera > Geometridae > Alsophila > Alsophila aescularia. Next base: position 32,980,617 of record OX276376.1, read on the forward strand.
TTAGTTTAGCATAGATCGCATAGCTAACTAGTTAATCTATGCAAGATGAACTGGCCAAACCATGTTTGTGAAGCTAACTTGTGTTCGTTATTTTTATTTTTATATTTTAGCTTTTAGCTCTTGATCTACAACCAGGTTTATCTTCTCTAAAATGGTTATAAAAAAACAATTTTCAGAGTGATTTTTCAAGAACTAAATAAGGATGGCAAAATCGCCAATTTTTACTGAGTATTATGTTTTTTAGTTTTTGTGCTCCTGTTTTTAAGATATTGAAACATAGTAAATTAAATGTCATTGACATTATCTGTACACATGTCATGGCATATTTATGTGAATAATATAATTACATACTGTGCCCGGCTACGCTCGCATCCATCACAATCGTCCAAACATACGAGCTCACAAGATTATTATATTAGTAGACTTCTTGGTAAGAACTTACTTTTCGTTGACAGCTTTGGAGTCTTTTTTCTTCAACGGTAATCTCGTAACCTTTTTGACGCTAAATTTATCTGAGTTTCTTGTGCCTATCTCCAAGCGATAGTCAGCATCAAAGTCATACAACTGAAATAAATATATTCGTTAGACAGGCGAATTAAAAAAAATACAGGGCTTAGACCATGACTTTTCTAATTTATGTGCGTATTTCCATCGCTCCGTGCTTCGGAGGGCACGCCCGGATGTTGTTGATTAGTAGCAGTCGTTATGCCATGTCAAAGGCCCTCAGGCGGGCGGCCTGATAAACTTTTTTTTAGGTTGGTATACTTTTAACCAGTAATCGCTATGAAATTTTTGTGAGTATAAGACAACACACCAATTCTTCTTAAATCAAAATATTTGTCCGATGCATGCACAAAATATTAAAAACTACGAATTCTAAATCAAACAAAAAATTGTTTGACTTTGTGTTATCGTCAAAGGGACCTAACTCGTGTGCAACGATACATGACAAATGGCTAAAGTAGGAAAAGTTGGCCAAGAAAAGTTCCGCATATAGAAAAACCGCTCCCTGCCTATGGTCCACCTACAAAGTTCATCTGGCTGTACCAGGGGCATTTTTTTTCTTCCCGTGTGCCATCTTAAGATAACTGGGTGTACCAGGGGTTTTCAGTTTTGCCATAGACCACTTTTTAAAGAGTTTAAATTCTCCCATTACCCTGCATGTATATTAGGGAAGTCTGCGTGTTTGTAAAAGAACACCCCAAGATGTTCGACGAACACTCAAATATTGTACAAAGAAGCAGCAATTTTATTTTCCAAATTGTCGATTAGACATTTTGTATACATTTCTGGAAAAAATCCTTTATTTTTTCAATCCGTGATTGTAATGCCCACTACTGCTTTCAATATATCATTTATTGATTATACTACTACCATTTATTGCTTTGCGGCCCCGCTAATTCTACGATCAAGCGATTTGGCCGATTTATCAGTTTGAGTTTGACATGCGTGCTGAATGTAGTTATACCTGTTCATGAACAGGCTCGGCGGTTACTATCGACCAGATAACCAACTCGCCTAGTAAGTCTAAAAATAAAAAAATATACAAAGACGTGCATTTTCTGAACAAGCTATTATCCTTGACAATATAAACTTGCAACTGGCTTGTGTCAATATCAATTATAATTATTAACATATAAAATTAAAAAAAAAAATAGCTGCCTGCAACTTCGTCCGCTTCGACAACAATTTAAGACTATTCCTATTCACAAACCACAGATTTTAAGTTTTAACGCTAAAATCCCCATTACCCCCAAATCTGTCTAGAAGTTTTGCTATTTAGAAAGAACGCGTAATATCATCGTCACTGTGTAAAGTCATTCGGTTTGGTTGGTCATCTTTTTAGATAACTTACCTTAACAAATTTAGTAGAAATAAAACTTTAAGCCACTACCACAGAATCCATTTAAGAAAACTGCTTTAAAATGCATCCAGTAGTTTTTGCGGTAAGCTGGACATACAGATATACAAACGATAATTTTAAAACTTTTCCTCATTTCTACGTCAGCCTCAATCCAAAGTGAACAACAATAATTTTAATTATCAGAATAGTCTTCCACGAACAATTCCACGATGATATCGTAACGCAACTCGTTACGTGTCTGAATGGTCTGAATGGTGAGGAACTTAACAAATTGAGGAAATCAAATAAATGTTTACTTGCAGGAACACCTACCCTTTCCATCAGACCAACTGTCTTGAAATATATCAGTCCTGGCACCACAGTGTTCGCTAGATTAATCAGGGGGTCGGGGTGGCCCCAAAGGTGGTCGTATGCTGAGATTTTCACGAAGGCTTTTGAGTGTACGTTAGCTACAATAGCGTTGAAGATTTGCTGCATGAAGTAGGGGTAATTGCTCATGAGGGAACAGCCTGCCTGAAACATAGCCAATTGTTGATTAACATCAATACATTAATCACAAGTAAATTTGGTCAAAATTCATGAAACCCTGACCAAACATACTTCATTTAGAACCGTTTTGTAATGTTCAAATCTTCATTTCATAATTTCCTGATGCCCGAGGTCCCTTCACAAAAAGCGATCAGAACTGAAAACCATGGGAGTCTCACCGATATCTTTCAAAGAAAGCTAAGTAACATTTTGTCTTATAACATAAAGTTTAATGAAATCGGTGCATCCAATACAGACAGATATACAGACCGATAGACGAAGTACACTAATAACATGACATCCCTGCGTAGTGTCTTTGTGCTCTCTTCTCTAAAGGACGTATTTCCGAAGCACCGGTAGCGTCACGAGGGTATTTCTTTTTCCTGTGCGAGATTCAACTCTGTTTTGGCACATGAAAGGGAAAGAGGTTCCTACATTTTACTATGGAGCCGAGCACAGTACAATTCCGCCATTTCGAAGAAATAGCGGCTTAGAGGACTTCTATACAAACAAAACTGTTACAACACTAGTATCCTAAATAGCTCAATGATAGCATGTGACCTAAATCAACCTATTTTTTTTTTAAGTTATAATATTTATAGCCTTTCTCCACTTTGGTCCTGCGAGCCGATCGCATCCAATAGCTTCCCGCCGTTTTAATAAGGTCATCGGTCCACGTAGTAGCTGGTGTATCCTAGACAGATCATACATGTGTCGCCTGGTGCGAGGTACAGGTACTTACACCACAAAAAAAAATACATTGATGCGCTAATTCACTATTTTGCATGTTTTAAATGAGACAGGCCGGTGACCGCCTAACTCAAAGCTATAGCGATAGCGATACCAATGCACTATCCGTCCTTGTCATTGTGTACCGATATGACAAGGACGCACATTGAATTGACGTCATAAACTATTACAATTCCTCGTCTGCTGTTGCCCTACTCAATACGAGCGGTAACTGTGGTTACCAAGCGCGACACAAAAACCTGTTTCTGTACGTGCGTTCGCTTTGGGCCTAAATAACGCAAACAACACACAAAATGACTGAATGTAACGAAAACAATTTGTCAGTACAATGTAAATTGTAATATTCAAAACCTTTTTTTTTAAACTGGCGCGGCGTCTCGCCTTTCTTTTTCTAACGCCCTATTTCGATCGATCTCTTTGGTCACGGAAAACTAAGGAACAATATTAATTTTAGTAACTAAATACGCATAGCTGCCCAGTTATGCGTTACTAAAATCTCGGAGAATACACCTACTTTAATAGCACTTCTTGAAAACGAATCATCGTTTTTCGAATAGATTGAATGGAAAGAGCAGCAAATGTAGATTTAAAAACTAATCAACAAACGACGTTTTTTTAGAATAAATTGTCATTGATTTGTAAGTAGCTAATCGGTAAGTGCTCGAAATTTGAGTTGCATGATTCCACTCGGAACGACAGACAAACAAGAAAGTGACATAGTAAAAACGCGGTAATAAAAAAATCTGTTGTCCCAGTTTATATACTACTTGGTTAAGTTGCATTTTGATCTCACCTCACAACATCTTTTTTAATTCGTGCTTGTTGAATAGGTATGTTAAGGTTACCATTTAGGATCTATAACGATTTAAAGTTGGTTAGCAACCAGTTTCACCTAAATTTTTGCCTTTTTTTAGTTTTGTTCGCAGTCGGGTTTTTTAGCACTTTCAATTATGTCTTGTTGTCTAAAATTATTTTCTACAGTTTCGTCAAATCCAAATATAATGGCCATCGAATACATTCTCTTAGGTCTGACCACAAATTCTTCTGAGATACCGGTCGAGCAAAAAACAAAATGAAGGTATCACTATTTTTGCTAGTTTCGGTAGTTACGATGTGGTAATCACTTACCAACAAGGGTAAGTTAGGCACGGTGAGGTACGTATCTTCAAGGCGCCCGATGGACTCTTCCAAGATCAACTCGGGCCGTAACTTGGGAGTATACTTCATGATTCCAGGCTCTTGGTTTATTTCTAGATCGTCATTGGTGCGATATTCCCTGAAAGAATTTAAAATTCGTGAACATTTTATTTACAATGTATTAGCATTTTTGTAATTAACGTCAGCGGCATATTTTTTTAAGAGGAGAACTGGATTTTGGCAAGATAGCCATGGTATTGTATTTTCAACAACATCAAAAATGAAGATTGATTACGGTGAAATGGAAAACGACTTCTTGGAAAATTAAACTACCTATGTGCATATCATTATTGAGTTTTATGAGCTGCTTTTGCTTTCCTCTTCCTCCACCTCCCTCCACCCTTTGCCTCCTTTCTCCTCCTTTCCTGTTCTTTTTGGAGCAGCATCTTTGAGTGGCGTTAATAAACCGTGCATATATTACCGCTCGGCCAACCCTATCCAATACAAAACGAAACTATAACTTACTGGAAAACAAAAGGGCCGATCTCCTCGAGCTTGACCTTCTCGTCCCTTCCAGATATGAACTCCTCGACATTGGTCACATTGAATATATATAGGTATAGCTTCGGACCCTCGAACCTGGTCCGCAGCAGATCGTGCAACATAGTCCCGTTGTCCAGCCGTAGTTTCTATAATATTTATATTGCATCATCATAACTGGTACCTTGGACTAACAAAGCATTCCCAATCGAACTACTTTACGAGGCTGCCGCTATTGTTTGAAAGGGGTTTTTATCCGATTCGATCCGTTCCGAGCGCCTGTCAAAGTCAGCTTTTTTCAACGAATCTTGTTACGGCTCTATCTTTGAAGATCCAAAACTAGATAACTAATTATAAAAGCATCGCCACTAATATATAAAAATGACATGTTGTCATGTTGGCGTTTTCACGCCAAAACGGCTAGAACGTTTTTTTTTAAATGTAGACACTGTAGACAACAAAGAGTATCATAGGGTACTTTTTAACCCGGACTAGAAAAATTGCCACAGGAAAACAGGAAAATATCGATTACTTATTTTCGCACCTAAACAGCTATGATGAAGTTTTAAATATAATAATTATATATAATATATATGAAGGTACTGTACAACATAGAGATCAATATATTTAAAAATACATTTATCTCGGAAAATTGAGAGTTCACACGGAAAATCGAGACATTTTTGGTAGATGAAATTTTAGACTCGATGAAATTTTATATAAAGTTTAAAAGTAAAATACTTTTAACCCGGAAAAAAGAAAAATCGCGCGGGAAAATCAAAACCAAAACGACATAACATAATGTTGTAATGAAATTTTGAACATAGCTATTTTAGGTAGATACTGTGCGTACAATACAGAGATAAACATAAAAAAAACATTCATCACGGAAAAAGGTAAGTGAAACAGGTACATATACATTATAGGTATTTAAAACATATTGGATACCTTTAACATTGAATACGCGGGCAAAACCGCGGAGCACAAAAGTTTTGCCCGCGTAAAGTACTCGCTGTACTTTATATTTATCAACGTATAGGTACATAGATGACAATATTTATCGGTGCCACCAAGTCATTAAACTTATAATGCATAATATTTTTTTCAATTGTCGAAGACCGTATTATTACACTCAAGTGGCGTTGGGCAGGACACGCGGCGTGGCAATGCCAGGTGGAGTAGAGCTCTCACGGAATGGTTGCCGAGACCAAATAAAAGAGGAGTTTATAGAACACCTGCCAAATGGGTCAGCGACATCAAGGCCGTCAAAAGAAAGATCTAGATGAGGTCAGCATAGTCCAGAGACGAATGACATCAGATAGAGAAGGCAGTGGGAGGAAACAAGCTGACGATTATGATGGTGATTATAAATCTGGGTTTTGTATGAAATTCGTGTTTGAAGTCCGAAGCAGTGTTCCGCTTCAGACTTCGGACACGGCATGAATTGTAACTTAGGTATCTCCGTATTTATTCGTTCTTACGATTTTGTCAGGTTTTGAACCTAAAGTAAAAACTTTAGGTTTAAATTCTTTGCTTCTTTTATTAGCTCGGGTTTTTTATTTTTTCTTATTTTTAAAACAAGTCGTTTTCCTTGTAGTGCAATGAATTTATATTGAATGTCAAGGTTTAGCGTTGAAGCCTAAATTAACGGAATTAATGAATTTGAAACTAAATTGGTGATGTCCATCAAGATCGATAACCCTAGACCTACGAATAATACCCTAGCTAGATTTTACTAAATGAGTAGCTTGTGTATAACGTTGATACAACTCAGTGATAAAATGGCTAAACGGATTTTGATTAAATTTTGTATATTATAGAGATACAGACCCTGGAATATATAACACATAAATACTTTTCATCATCATCATCACCATTCATACTCACATAGTCAGTCATAAATAAAATCGGATCGATGAACAGAAATACTATCGGCACGATCAGCAAACCGATTCCTGAAAACGTTGTGAACAGCAGCCTCTCTGGAACAAGCCAACAATTCAATTAGAATTTGCAATTTAGTTTCAAAGATATAGAAAAAAGTAAATATATTCAAATATGTATTGTTAAGCAACATTATACAAAAAAGATACATTGAATCTTTTTTGAGAAATAAATAAAGTCTTCGTAGTTTTTCATAAAATTCCTAGTTTTGTGCTGATTCAGAGTTCAATCTTGCACAGAAGAGGAAATTTAACTCTAGCGGTGCTTCGGAAGTACACCCGTTGGTTTTCCAAGAAACTGTTGTTTATCGTTTTGTATTTTTTTCTGGAGCCGAGTGATTTTACTACAAGGGGTGCTGGAGCACTCCAAAGTTTGTGAGGTTTATATTTATATAAATATAAACAGTTTTCTTATCTACATATTTATTGAAGACCGGTTGGCCGAATGGTTAGTGACCCTGACAACGATATCTACCAACAGTCACGGTTTTGAATCTTGCTAGGTGCAATAATAATTATTATAAGTAGCTACTATATTATTATGTATATATATCTATCTTCTACCTATACTTACAATAAAGCAATATGAACGAAAAAGTCTGTAATAGGAAGAGAATTACCAAAAAGCTATTGAACAGGAATAAAATATTTATAAAAATCGTGTCTTTCTGTTTGTTTGTTTGTTAGTTTGTTTGTCTTTAGGTTTGTTCGTGCATCACGTAAAAACTACTGGACCGATTGCGATTCGGTTTTCACTGTTGGATAGTTGTTGGACACATGTTTCAATCTATAAAAAACTTTTTGACGGCTGAAGGAAAATTGATCAAATGTTGGTATAGGTAGGTTATGTTAGGTCTTGGAATAGCACATTTAACCATTTAACCTGGAGAAATAACCACGCGTGCAAAGCCGCGGGCAAAGCTACATGTATACATTACATATGTATACATGTATATACATATGTAATGTAATTGTATATATTTATAGTACGTAAGTATTGTACATTTAGTTTTTCACATAATATATTTCTATATTGCTATCCTTGTTATTCAATCATTGCTTTTAGCGATAAGACCGCCCACTGTACCTATTATGTAAGAGTTTTCCTATGTCTGTATTTTTTTATTTTCTTGGTGTCAATAAAGTATTAATCTATCTATCTATCTATCATTTGTGTGATAAGCAGATATATTGTAATATTCGTATCTATGTAAGTTTATCCGTTGTCATATATATTGGGTATCCTAGCGAGGGGATAGGTTAAAATAATAAATGAAAAACAATACGCTATGAGATGTTCCAGCACCTCTTTTTGGATCGCTATTGATTCTATTTAGTGAATTTCACTTTAAAAAAATATGTTTAAATTAAGATTAAAGAGAAAATCAACGGTTAATTAGGATTTCTATATAAGTAGGAATGGTGTTTTGACATAATCATTACATTTTCTGCATCAAAAACTGAAAAAAAAATACATTGCTATGGAACGGCGACGTCATTTAACCCGAGAAGAGATGATGAGAGTCATCGGAATGTCGGAAGCTTGTTTAAGGCAACTTACTGTGGCTATCACTCTTGTCACTTCACAGAGCGTTATAAGCCTCCTCTAGACACGCTATCGCATCACGGGTAGCGTGGCCGAACGACATGGAGGACGATCTCGCGTCACCACTCGCAGACAAGACCGGTATATCCAAAACACTGTTTTACGGAATCGTACCATGACCGCCGTGATGTTGGTTACGAGGCTCCACAGCTCTTCAGGCTTGTTTATTTTGTTTGTTTGTCGTATGAGGTAGTGCTGGCCTCTAGTGTCAGAGTTTGTCAAGCTGCCCGAGGGCCTCTGACATGATTTACAGACTAATATTAAACAATAACAGCCGGGACTGACAGCTTAACGTGCCCTCCGAAGCACTTAGCAATGGAAAACCGCACATAACTTAGAAAAGTCATTGTTGCGGAACCTAGTATCGAACCCGGTATCGTTGGATTCTAAGTTGCACTATAGAACCGTAGGCTACCATCGCTATAATCAAGCTTCTTAATAAGCGATCAAACTATCCGAAATCGTTTACGTGAAGTGGGCCTGCGTTCCCGAAGGCCGCTTAGAGTCCTACCTATCAATCATCAACCTATATCTATCCACTGCTGGACGTAGGCCTCCTTATGCACGCCACTGAGCTCGGTCTTCAGCTCTCCTCATCCATTTTCTTTCAACCGCTTTTCGCAGGCCCACCTATCCACAGGGCGTCCCACACTACGTTTGCCTAAACGTGATCTCTACTCGAGAACTCGTCTTCCCCAACGGTTATCGGTTCTTCGGGAAATGTGACCAGCCCACAGCTACTTTAGCTTGCATATCCTTAGAGCTACCTGTAACAACCTGCAATCGTAGGGTTCGTGTACAATGGGCTCGCGAACACAGACATTGGGAAGGAAAAGACTGGATACATCCCCGTAGAGTTTATTAGTGCTCTCTTCTCTACTGGGAGTATTTCCGACGACAATGCACGTCCACACACGGCTATAGTCGTAACACGCACTCTTGCAGCTGGTATCAAGGTGCTGCCGTGGCCTGATCAATTGCCAGATCTGAATCCATACGAACACGCATGGGATATGCTTCAAAGAAAATCCCTGTTGAGTATGGATGCCGTGCACACCCCACAACAACTTTTTGACTTGTTAGAAAGCACGTGGGCGGCCATTCCTCAAAGTGATTTTGATGAACTGATATTAAACATGCCAAATCGCTGAGATAATGGTGGAAACGAAGATTATTAATTATTTTATCAAAATAATAAATATATAGAAATTATTAATTTTTGCCCTATTTTTGCCATTTAATTGACGCCGTTAACTTGGGTTAATTTCCCACAATTTGCATTATTTTCTTTATTTATACAATATATAGGGGTACGTACGGTTTTAACTTAAACAAACGAATTGAAGTAACAAGTAAATCTGCAAGATTAAATTTGGTAAATATTGATTGGATAATTTTTTAATGCAAAAAATTTACTTCATCCCTAGACACTTTTGATGTGTGAAAGGGTTAAATCATCCATTCTTAAAAATAAAATTGCGTTGTAGATAATAAAATAAATAACATGTATAAATGATGTTACCAAATGATAATGAGGTGTCCGTCATCAAATCTGAGATAAAAAATATATACAATGACTACCTATTCTCAGAAACTAAGCTGAACGTGTCCCACAAGCAGCTCCTGTTCAGGCGTGTGACTTTTCTACCATTTATCGCATACTTACTTTTACTTGATATACTCCGCTCGCTGCCTTCGATTTGGGTACTACTGGGTACTAAAACCATGGTTTTAACAATGCTTAATCTTCAAGCGCAAGTGTATTTTATATAAAGGTTCCTTGTTATTGATATCTGAAAAACAATACAAGCATGTAAACTATACGCTATAACTATACGCTTTTTTCTTTGCTCTTAGTTTTGAATTGCTAATATATGTGTAAAGTTGTTTTTAGTGTGGACTAAGTGCTAATACTCAAAGCACAGTGTGCAAGTGACAGTACTACTATATTTGCCAATTGTTTTTTAACTTAGATTAAAAGTTATCATCAAAGTAATTTATATTTTGACGGTGATTCTCTCGAACGTACATGCACTGTGTCGCCGGTGTGTCTAGTTGGAACGAGTCGGGATCTGTGTCGCTCCGCAAACGCAAACGCCTGCAGTACTCTTCCATTATACTGTGGCAGCGAACGCGATTCTCTGTATTACTATTGCGCATACTGTGGCGCTATTGGTATCAAGTACTGGTTTACAAAGGAAATAACGTCGCATAAATATAATATTATCTGGACTTCTTTAAAGACCATATATTTGTCACACAGGCATTTACAAAATGTCTCCTTTAAAGTGGGGATGCTGTGCTATGGGCGTCGACGATGACGTATACACTCGTTGCGTCGAGTGTAAAAAGAGTTTCATTATGACTGCCTCCAGACGCATGATCTTCGAGGAAATGATAATAAACCGGGATGGAAATGTCCTCTATGCAAAAAGTCTAGGAGAGGAAATAACGATAACACACCTATTCGATCTGACAGCACTCCTGGTCGATCTATTGATTCACCTGTGGGTGGTGAAAGTGTCTCTCATAAGTCAAAGAAGAAGAGGGCTGCACCTTCTTTATCTCCAAGAGTATAATGAAATGAATGAAAGTCAACTGACCCGTGAGGGCACTCCGTTGACCCTCCAGGAGACTCCAATGACGCGCGAGGATGTTCGTAGTATATTCAAGGAAATTATGAAGGAAGAAAGATTTGAGTTAATGTCGGAGCTGAAGAAGAACATGATGACACCATTAACTAATGAAATCAAAGGCATGAAGGACGAAATCAAGGGTTTTAAAAAATCTATGGAATTTATGAGCGCCCATTATGAAGAAATCAAAGTTGAATGTAAGTCTAATAAAGAAGCTCTTGCCAAGATTTAAGAATGTCAGTACGGTCTGCAAGCTTCTTTGGCTAATTTCGACAGTAGGGTGAACCAGCTTGAGCAGCAAATGAGACTGCGAAATGTCGAAATCCAGTGCGTTCCGGAAAGAAAGAACGAGAATCTATTGGCAGTCGTAACCAAGATAATTGAAGCAATTGGAAGTGACATCGCCGAATCGAATATAGAGCGTTGTACGCGCATTGCCAAAATCAATCGTTTAAATGACCACCCCCGCTCTATAATTGTGCAATTTGACACGTGTAAATCTAAGGATAATTTCCTCGCATCCACAATAAAACACAATACATCGAAACCAGGTAACAAATTAAACACCTCACATGTTGGTTTAACTGGCGAGCAACGGCCAATATATGTAATGGAGCATCTTTCTGCCTCCAATAAAGCTCTCCACGCAGCTACACGGCAGAAGGCAAAGGAGTTGGGGTACAAATTCGTTTGGATACGTGATGGCAAGATTTTTGTCCGAAAAACCGAAGAGTCAAGCTTCATTGTCATCCATTCTCCGGCCACTTTGGATAAACTAGTTTAAGTAAAATTACAATATGCATTAATTACCGGTATTAACTTTTTAGTTTTAAAATTCACTCGTTACCTTAAAATATATTATCAAAATCGTAGAGGAGTTAAAACAAAAACACATGACTGTTTTCCGTAATATGTTATGTAATTCATACGATTTAGTTGTGTTGATTGAAACTTGGCTTAACCCTAACATTTTTGATAGTGAATTATTTGATAGCCAGTACAAAGTATAAAGACGTGATAGAGTTTCTTCAAAATTTAGCTATAAGAAAGATGGGGGTGGTGTCTTGATAGCTGTTTCCAAATGTATTAAATCAAGTCGTGTGAAAGGCTGGGAAAGCCTGTTAGAAGATCTATGGGTACTTGTAGAGATTGGCGTTGAAAATTCAATAGAAAAGCTAGCTTTTTGTGCTGTGTACCTACCTCCCCCCGTTGACTTGAATTTAGCAGACTATTTTGTAACACATTGTAACACGGTATTTGAGAATAACGATCTTGCCTATTGTTCGATTATTGGAGATTTTAACCTTAGCTGTATTGATTGGAAAGCTGTTACCAGCGGTTCCGGTAATGTTTCTTTACCAGCACTAGGAACCACTCTTGTTGATTTTGCCAATCTTAATAATTTCAGTCAATGTAATAATTTGAAAAAATTTAAAGGTAAAGTTCTCGATCTTGTGTTAACAAATATTCCTAATTGCGTAGTATCTGAGTCTGACGATTTTCTGTGTAAAGTTGACCAGTATCATCCACCAATTATCCTTAATATCTCATTTCCTAAACTACAAAAACTGAACAAGAACCCTCTGAATTGGAGGCAATTTTTTTTTAGAGCAGATTATTATTATATAATATCTTGATAGCGTCAATTGGACTGATAAGTTTTTAGATTGCAATAATGTAAATGATATGCTAAGTTGCTTTTACGAGGAATTGAAAGAAGTTATTCAGTGTTTTGTACCTTTTGTGAAACCTAAAAATAGTAAAAAAACCTCTATGGTTTAACCATACTCTCATTCAGCGCCTCAAAGAGAAAGAAAATACTCGTCGTCGTTACAATTTATATCATAATCCACGCGATGGGATAGAATTGAAACTTTTAAGCAAACGGTGTGACAAGTTGGCTTTAGAATGCTACAATTCGTATTTAGCTCACATAGAAAACAAAATCGCAGCTAATTCTAAACATTTTTGGTCTTTTGTAAATGAAAAGCGTACCGGGAATACTTCATTTCCTGCCGAAATGACAAACAGCCTGGAGAAAGCATGCACTGGGCCTGATATAACGAACTTGTTTGCAAAACACTTTGTCTCAGTTTATAGCAATCATGATACGGGACGCGGATCCTATTCACAAGATGTTTCAAACTCATTAATTAATCAACAAAGTAATAACTGTTTCGGATTAATACAATTTGAGTGCGATTTGATTCTGAAAAAACTTAAATCTCTTGACGTTACAAAAGGAATGGGACCAGATGAAATTCATCCTCATTTTGTAAAATCATGTGCCAGTAGTCTTGCAAGTCCTCTTTGTCAGATTTTTAACAAATCCATTACATCTGGAACATTTCCGTCTCAATGGAAGGTAGCCAAAGTGGTACCTATTTTCAAAAGTAATGACAAGCATAATGTTAAAAACTATAGGTCTATTTCAATTCTGTCAACGTTCGCTAAAATTTTTGAATCTTTAGTTTGCCCATATATTCAAAATCACTTGAAGAACATATTATCTAATCATCAGCATGGATTTGTAATCGGTAGGTCTACAAACACAAATTTGGCAGTTTTCACTGAAACTTTAATAGAGGCCATGGTCGCTCATAAACAAATAGATGTAATCTACGCAGATTTTAGTAAAGCCTTTCATAAAGTCCCCCATAAAATTATTTTGCAGAAATTAAAAGGCTATGGATTTGCAGGTGCTATGCTGAATTGGTTTGACTCTTATTTGCATGCACGTGTTTTCTATGTTGCTGTTGGAGGTCACGAGTCAGAGCGCTTTAAAATTGCTTCAGGAGTTCCACAAGGGTCTCATTTAGGTCCTATTTTGTTCAGCCTATTTATAAATGATTTGCCTAAATGTTTTAAACACTCACTACCCTTCATGTTTGCTGATGACTTGTAGATTTTGAGGATAGTTAAGGGCAGTGATGATGTATTGCTGTTACAGGAAGATTTCAATGCATTGACAAAATGGTGCGCATTAAATCTGATGCAACTTAACCATGAAAAGTGTATGCATATAAAATTTACTCGTAATCATAAACAAATTACATCAAATTATACAATCAGCGGCCTTACGGTTAGGGAAGTTAGTTCTGTAAGAGATTTAGGAGTCATCCTGGATAGTAAATTAACATTTGTGCCCCATCTTGATCATATTGTCAATAAATCTAATCGAATGCTCGGGTTCGTCCTGAGAAATTCTAAAGTATTCAAAAATATTAAAACCAAAGAAATACTTTATAATAGCCTGGTTAGGAGCAATTTAGAATATTGTAGTTTGATTTGGAGACCACACTTTGCCACACATATGCTAAGGCTTGAGAGGATTCAAAAAAGGTTTCTTTGGCAAGTGCCAAAAAAACACTTGTTGATTTGACAAAACAGTGCTGGTATAAAAAATAAAATCAAGTCTTATGATGGTAGGCTAAAATATTTCAGTATGTCTTCTTTGTCAAATCGAAGATTTTTTAGATGTAATGTTTTTCTATAAGCTCTTTAGGAATCAATTAGACTGCCCAGATTTGCTGAATCGATTTCATTTCAAAGTTCCTCGGAGATACTCTCGTAGTACCATTAATTTATTTGTAATTTCGGAGAACTGCCCTGGGTAAAAACTCAGTGGTTCCAAGACTTGGTAAGCTTTTGAATGAATGTGGTAGTGTAACTGACATTGTTATGGACTCACTGGGCGGGTTTTGCAGGAAATCGTCGGACTATTTTAATATAATTAATAAAAGTACGTCTTCTCAACGATCGATTTTGTTTACGGACTATGTCCCCTTTTATGTATTTATGTGTTTATATTATGCATTATGTTTATGCCTATAAAGAACTGTGCGCTTAGTTTTAAAACTTAACCTTATTCTATAATATTTTGTGAATGTATTAGTGTAATAGTTGTTGGTAAGCCATAAATAAATTAAATAAAATAAAATTACCTTTCAATATCCTTTCGAAGCGTAAAGAATGACAATTCGTCATTTCTATCACTATTCAAACAGCCGAATGCTATGCAATACATGTTTTTTATTTTTTCTTATTTTTAAAACAAGTCGTTTTCCTTGTAGTGCAATGAATTTATATTGAATGTCAAGGTTTAGCGTTGAAGCCTAAATTAACGGAATTAATGAATTTGAAACTAAATTGGTGATGTCCATCAAGATCGATAACCCTAGACCTACGAATAATACCCTAGCTAGATTTTACTAAATGAGTAGCTTGTGTATAACGTTGATACAACTCAGTGATAAAATGGCTAAACGGATTTTGATTAAATTTTGTATATTATAGAGATACAGACCCTGGAATATATAACACATAAATACTTTTCATCATCATCATCACCATTCATACTCACATAGTCAGTCATAAATAAAATCGGATCGATGAACAGAAATACTATCGGCACGATCAGCAAACCGATTCCTGAAAACGTTGTGAACAGCAGCCTCTCTGGAACAAGCCAACAATTCAATTAGAATTTGCAATTTAGTTTCAAAGATATAGAAAAAAGTAAATATATTCAAATATGTATTGTTAAGCAACATTATACAAAAAAGATACATTGAATCTTTTTTGAGAAATAAATAAAGTCTTCGTAGTTTTTCATAAAATTCCTAGTTTTGTGCTGATTCAGAGTTCAATCTTGCACAGAAGAGGAAATTTAACTCTAGCGGTGCTTCGGAAGTACACCCGTTGGTTTTCCAAGAAACTGTTGTTTATCGTTTTGTATTTTTTTCTGGAGCCGAGTGATTTTACTACAAGGGGTGCTGGAGCACTCCAAAGTTTGTGAGGTTTATATTTATATAAATATAAACAGTTTTCTTATCTACATATTTATTGAAGACCGGTTGGCCGAATGGTTAGTGACCCTGACAACGATATCTACCAACAGTCACGGTTTTGAATCTTGCTAGGTGCAATAATAATTATTATAAGTAGCTACTATATTATTATGTATATATATCTATCTTCTACCTATACTTACAATAAAGCAATATGAACGAAAAAGTCTGTAATAGGAAGAGAATTACCAAAAAGCTATTGAACAGGAATAAAATATTTATAAAAATCGTGTCTTTCTGTTTGTTTGTTTGTTAGTTTGTTTGTCTTTAGGTTTGTTCGTGCATCACGTAAAAACTACTGGACCGATTGCGATTCGGTTTTCACTGTTGGATAGTTGTTGGACACATGTTTCAATCTATAAAAAACTTTTTGACGGCTGAAGGAAAATTGATCAAATGTTGGTATAGGTAGGTTATGTTAGGTCTTGGAATAGCACATTTAACCATTTAACCTGGAGAAATAACCACGCGTGCAAAGCCGCGGGCAAAGCTACATGTATACATTACATATGTATACATTACATATGTATACATGTATATACATATGTAATGTAATTGTATATATTTATAGTACGTAAGTATTGTACATTTAGTTTTTCACATAATATATTTCTATATTGCTATCCTTGTTATTCAATCATTGCTTTTAGCGATAAGACCGCCCACTGTACCTATTATGTAAGAGTTTTCCTATGTCTGTATTTTTTTATTTTCTTGGTGTCAATAAAGTATTAATCTATCTATCTATCTATCATTTGTGTGATAAGCAGATATATTGTAATATTCGTATCTATGTAAGTTTATCCGTTGTCATATATATTGGGTATCCTAGCGAGGGGATAGGTTAAAATAATAAATGAAAAACAATACGCTATGAGATGTTCCAGCACCTCTTTTTGGATCGCTATTGATTCTATTTAGTGAATTTCACTTTAAAAAAATATGTTTAAATTAAGATTAAAGAGAAAATCAACGGTTAATTAGGATTTCTATATAAGTAGGAATGGTGTTTTGACATAATCATTACATTTTCTGCATCAAAAACTGAAAAAAAAATACATTGCTATGGAACGGCGACGTCATTTAACCCGAGAAGAGATGATGAGAGTCATCGGAATGTCGGAAGCTTGTTTAAGGCAACTTACTGTGGCTATCACTCTTGTCACTTCACAGAGCGTTATAAGCCTCCTCTAGACACGCTATCGCATCACGGGTAGCGTGGCCGAACGACATGGAGGACGATCTCGCGTCACCACTCGCAGACAAGACCGGTATATCCAAAACACTGTTTTACGGAATCGTACCATGACCGCCGTGATGTTGGTTACGAGGCTCCACAGCTCTTCAGGCTTGTTTATTTTGTTTGTTTGTCGTATGAGGTAGTGCTGGCCTCTAGTGTCAGAGTTTGTCAAGCTGCCCGAGGGCCTCTGACATGATTTACAGACTAATATTAAACAATAACAGCCGGGACTGACAGCTTAACGTGCCCTCCGAAGCACTTAGCAATGGAAAACCGCACATAACTTAGAAAAGTCATTGTTGCGGAACCTAGTATCGAACCCGGTATCGTTGGATTCTAAGTTGCACTATAGAACCGTAGGCTACCATCGCTATAATCAAGCTTCTTAATAAGCGATCAAACTATCCGAAATCGTTTACGTGAAGTGGGCCTGCGTTCCCGAAGGCCGCTTAGAGTCCTACCTATCAATCATCAACCTATATCTATCCACTGCTGGACGTAGGCCTCCTTATGCACGCCACTGAGCTCGGTCTTCAGCTCTCCTCATCCATTTTCTTTCAACCGCTTTTCGCAGGCCCACCTATCCACAGGGCGTCCCACACTACGTTTGCCTAAACGTGATCTCTACTCGAGAACTCGTCTTCCCCAACGGTTATCGGTTCTTCGGGAAATGTGACCAGCCCACAGCTACTTTAGCTTGCATATCCTTAGAGCTACCTGTAACAACCTGCAATCGTAGGGTTCGTGTACAATGGGCTCGCGAACACAGACATTGGGAAGGAAAAGACTGGATACATCCCCGTAGAGTTTATTAGTGCTCTCTTCTCTACTGGGAGTATTTCCGACGACAATGCACGTCCACACACGGCTATAGTCGTAACACGCACTCTTGCAGCTGGTATCAAGGTGCTGCCGTGGCCTGATCAATTGCCAGATCTGAATCCATACGAACACGCATGGGATATGCTTCAAAGAAAATCCCTGTTGAGTATGGATGCCGTGCACACCCCACAACAACTTTTTGACTTGTTAGAAAGCACGTGGGCGGCCATTCCTCAAAGTGATTTTGATGAACTGATATTAAACATGCCAAATCGCTGAGATAATGGTGGAAACGAAGATTATTAATTATTTTATCAAAATAATAAATATATAGAAATTATTAATTTTTGCCCTATTTTTGCCATTTAATTGACGCCGTTAACTTGGGTTAATTTCCCACAATTTGCATTATTTTCTTTATTTATACAATATATAGGGGTACGTACGGTTTTAACTTAAACAAACGAATTGAAGTAACAAGTAAATCTGCAAGATTAAATTTGGTAAATATTGATTGGATAATTTTTTAATGCAAAAAATTTACTTCATCCCTAGACACTTTTGATGTGTGAAAGGGTTAAATCATCCATTCTTAAAAATAAAATTGCGTTGTAGATAATAAAATAAATAACATGTATAAATGATGTTACCAAATGATAATGAGGTGTCCGTCATCAAATCTGAGATAAAAAATATATACAATGACTACCTATTCTCAGAAACTAAGCTGAACGTGTCCCACAAGCAGCTCCTGTTCAGGCGTGTGACTTTTCTACCATTTATCGCATACTTACTTTTACTTGATATACTCCGCTCGCTGCCTTCGATTTGGGTACTACTGGGTACTAAAACCATGGTTTTAACAATGCTTAATCTTCAAGCGCAAGTGTATTTTATATAAAGGTTCCTTGTTATTGATATCTGAAAAACAATACAAGCATGTAAACTATACGCTATAACTATACGCTTTTTTCTTTGCTCTTAGTTTTGAATTGCTAATATATGTGTAAAGTTGTTTTTAGTGTGGACTAAGTGCTAATACTCAAAGCACAGTGTGCAAGTGACAGTACTACTATATTTGCCAATTGTTTTTTAACTTAGATTAAAAGTTATCATCAAAGTAATTTATATTTTGACGGTGATTCTCTCGAACGTACATGCACTGTGTCGCCGGTGTGTCTAGTTGGAACGAGTCGGGATCTGTGTCGCTCCGCAAACGCAAACGCCTGCAGTACTCTTCCATTATACTGTGGCAGCGAACGCGATTCTCTGTATTACTATTGCGCATACTGTGGCGCTATTGGTATCAAGTACTGGTTTACAAAGGAAATAACGTCGCATAAATATAATATTATCTGGACTTCTTTAAAGACCATATATTTGTCACACAGGCATTTACAAAATGTCTCCTTTAAAGTGGGGATGCTGTGCTATGGGCGTCGACGATGACGTATACACTCGTTGCGTCGAGTGTAAAAAGAGTTTCATTATGACTGCCTCCAGACGCATGATCTTCGAGGAAATGATAATAAACCGGGATGGAAATGTCCTCTATGCAAAAAGTCTAGGAGAGGAAATAACGATAACACACCTATTCGATCTGACAGCACTCCTGGTCGATCTATTGATTCACCTGTGGGTGGTGAAAGTGTCTCTCATAAGTCAAAGAAGAAGAGGGCTGCACCTTCTTTATCTCCAAGAGTATAATGAAATGAATGAAAGTCAACTGACCCGTGAGGGCACTCCGTTGACCCTCCAGGAGACTCCAATGACGCGCGAGGATGTTCGTAGTATATTCAAGGAAATTATGAAGGAAGAAAGATTTGAGTTAATGTCGGAGCTGAAGAAGAACATGATGACACCATTAACTAATGAAATCAAAGGCATGAAGGACGAAATCAAGGGTTTTAAAAAATCTATGGAATTTATGAGCGCCCATTATGAAGAAATCAAAGTTGAATGTAAGTCTAATAAAGAAGCTCTTGCCAAGATTTAAGAATGTCAGTACGGTCTGCAAGCTTCTTTGGCTAATTTCGACAGTAGGGTGAACCAGCTTGAGCAGCAAATGAGACTGCGAAATGTCGAAATCCAGTGCGTTCCGGAAAGAAAGAACGAGAATCTATTGGCAGTCGTAACCAAGATAATTGAAGCAATTGGAAGTGACATCGCCGAATCGAATATAGAGCGTTGTACGCGCATTGCCAAAATCAATCGTTTAAATGACCACCCCCGCTCTATAATTGTGCAATTTGACACGTGTAAATCTAAGGATAATTTCCTCGCATCCACAATAAAACACAATACATCGAAACCAGGTAACAAATTAAACACCTCACATGTTGGTTTAACTGGCGAGCAACGGCCAATATATGTAATGGAGCATCTTTCTGCCTCCAATAAAGCTCTCCACGCAGCTACACGGCAGAAGGCAAAGGAGTTGGGGTACAAATTCGTTTGGATACGTGATGGCAAGATTTTTGTCCGAAAAACCGAAGAGTCAAGCTTCATTGTCATCCATTCTCCGGCCACTTTGGATAAACTAGTTTAAGTAAAATTACAATATGCATTAATTACCGGTATTAACTTTTTAGTTTTAAAATTCACTCGTTACCTTAAAATATATTATCAAAATCGTAGAGGAGTTAAAACAAAAACACATGACTGTTTTCCGTAATATGTTATGTAATTCATACGATTTAGTTGTGTTGATTGAAACTTGGCTTAACCCTAACATTTTTGATAGTGAATTATTTGATAGCCAGTACAAAGTATAAAGACGTGATAGAGTTTCTTCAAAATTTAGCTATAAGAAAGATGGGGGTGGTGTCTTGATAGCTGTTTCCAAATGTATTAAATCAAGTCGTGTGAAAGGCTGGGAAAGCCTGTTAGAAGATCTATGGGTACTTGTAGAGATTGGCGTTGAAAATTCAATAGAAAAGCTAGCTTTTTGTGCTGTGTACCTACCTCCCCCCGTTGACTTGAATTTAGCAGACTATTTTGTAACACATTGTAACACGGTATTTGAGAATAACGATCTTGCCTATTGTTCGATTATTGGAGATTTTAACCTTAGCTGTATTGATTGGAAAGCTGTTACCAGCGGTTCCGGTAATGTTTCTTTACCAGCACTAGGAACCACTCTTGTTGATTTTGCCAATCTTAATAATTTCAGTCAATGTAATAATTTGAAAAAATTTAAAGGTAAAGTTCTCGATCTTGTGTTAACAAATATTCCTAATTGCGTAGTATCTGAGTCTGACGATTTTCTGTGTAAAGTTGACCAGTATCATCCACCAATTATCCTTAATATCTCATTTCCTAAACTACAAAAACTGAACAAGAACCCTCTGAATTGGAGGCAATTTTTTTTTAGAGCAGATTATTATTATATAATATCTTGATAGCGTCAATTGGACTGATAAGTTTTTAGATTGCAATAATGTAAATGATATGCTAAGTTGCTTTTACGAGGAATTGAAAGAAGTTATTCAGTGTTTTGTACCTTTTGTGAAACCTAAAAATAGTAAAAAAACCTCTATGGTTTAACCATACTCTCATTCAGCGCCTCAAAGAGAAAGAAAATACTCGTCGTCGTTACAATTTATATCATAATCCACGCGATGGGATAGAATTGAAACTTTTAAGCAAACGGTGTGACAAGTTGGCTTTAGAATGCTACAATTCGTATTTAGCTCACATAGAAAACAAAATCGCAGCTAATTCTAAACATTTTTGGTCTTTTGTAAATGAAAAGCGTACCGGGAATACTTCATTTCCTGCCGAAATGACAAACAGCCTGGAGAAAGCATGCACTGGGCCTGATATAACGAACTTGTTTGCAAAACACTTTGTCTCAGTTTATAGCAATCATGATACGGGACGCGGATCCTATTCACAAGATGTTTCAAACTCATTAATTAATCAACAAAGTAATAACTGTTTCGGATTAATACAATTTGAGTGCGATTTGATTCTGAAAAAACTTAAATCTCTTGACGTTACAAAAGGAATGGGACCAGATGAAATTCATCCTCATTTTGTAAAATTATGTGCCAGTAGTCTTGCAAGTCCTCTTTGTCAGATTTTTAACAAATCCATTACATCTGGAACATTTCCGTCTCAATGGAAGGTAGCCAAAGTGGTACCTATTTTCAAAAGTAATGACGAGCATAATGTTAAAAACTATAGGTCTATTTCAATTCTGTCAACGTTCGCTAAAATTTTTGAATCTTTAGTTTGCCCATATATTCAAAATCACTTGAAGAACATATTATCTAATCATCAGCATGGATTTGTAATCGGTAGGTCTACAAACACAAATTTGGCAGTTTTCACTGAAACTTTAATAGAGGCCATGGTCGCTCATAAACAAATAGATGTAATCTACGCAGATTTTAGTAAAGCCTTTCATAAAGTCCCCCATAAAATTATTTTGCAGAAATTAAAAGGCTATGGATTTGCAGGTGCTATGCTGAATTGGTTTGACTCTTATTTGCATGCACGTGTTTTCTATGTTGCTGTTGGAGGTCACGAGTCAGAGCGCTTTAAAATTGCTTCAGGAGTTCCACAAGGGTCTCATTTAGGTCCTATTTTGTTCAGCCTATTTATAAATGATTTGCCTAAATGTTTTAAACACTCACTACCCTTCATGTTTGCTGATGACTTGTAGATTTTGAGGATAGTTAAGGGCAGTGATGATGTATTGCTGTTACAGGAAGATCTCAATGCATTGACAAAATGGTGCGCATTAAATCTGATGCAACTTAACCATGAAAAGTGTATGCATATAAAATTTACTCGTAATCATAAACAAATTACATCAAATTATACAATCAGCGGCCTTACGGTTAGGGAAGTTAGTTCTGTAAGAGATTTAGGAGTCATCCTGGATAGTAAATTAACATTTGTGCCCCATCTTGATCATATTGTCAATAAATCTAATCGAATGCTCGGGTTCGTCCTGAGAAATTCTAAAGTATTCAAAAATATTAAAACCAAAGAAATACTTTATAATAGCCTGGTTAGGAGCAATTTAGAATATTGTAGTTTGATTTGGAGACCACACTTTGCCACACATATGCTAAGGCTTGAGAGGATTCAAAAAAGGTTTCTTTGGCAAGTGCCAAAAAAACACTTGTTGATTTGACAAAACAGTGCTGGTATAAAAAATAAAATCAAGTCTTATGATGGTAGGCTAAAATATTTCAGTATGTCTTCTTTGTCAAATCGAAGATTTTTTAGATGTAATGTTTTTCTATAAGCTCTTTAGGAATCAATTAGACTGCCCAGATTTGCTGAATCGATTTCATTTCAAAGTTCCTCGGAGATACTCTCGTAGTACCATTAATTTATTTGTAATTTCGGAGAACTGCCCTGGGTAAAAACTCAGTGGTTCCAAGACTTGGTAAGCTTTTGAATGAATGTGGTAGTGTAACTGACATTGTTATGGACTCACTGGGCGGGTTTTGCAGGAAATCGTCGGACTATTTTAATATAATTAATAAAAGTACGTCTTCTCAACGATCGATTTTGTTTACGGACTATGTCCCCTTTTATGTATTTATGTGTTTATATTATGCATTATGTTTATGCCTATAAAGAACTGTGCGCTTAGTTTTAAAACTTAACCTTATTCTATAATATTTTGTGAATGTATTAGTGTAATAGTTGTTGGTAAGCCATAAATAAATTAAATAAAATAAAATTACCTTTCAATATCCTTTCGAAGCGTAAAGAATGACAATTCGTCATTTCTATCACTATTCAAACAGCCGAATGCTATGCAATACTTTCTAGCTTTTTTCTTGGTACTCATAATTAAAACACGAATAAAGTTTGTCAATAACTTTACGTAAGTAGGTGCTCTATCGCTTAGTACAAGGCGCGCGACTCATCGAGCGCACGCTTGACACTCGACTGAACGGACCCAAATATTGGGTCCTTGAATATATTTGTACTTGTTGCGGAGTGCGACCGCCCTGGTATTACGTCGAATATGTTTTATATGTTTTATATTTTTTATGTTTCATTTAGCTCGTGGCAAGTTATTAGTGGTGTCGTTACCAAGTGAAAATAATCAGAGCATATCAAGAAAATAACAATTATATGTCTCAACTGATTTTAAGTGTTAAATCACCAATAAAAGGCTGCTGCAGGTCATGAGTGGTGTTGTATTGCTCATTTGATCCAACCAGTGTCATAAAAGTGCAACTTTAAGTCGTGAATAAAGTGCACTTTGCAAATTAGTGCAAAATTATAATCGCCAAACGAAGTTACACGTCATTCAAATAAAGTCGATCTTTGGTACCGCTCAACTCTGCCGGCCGGCGCGGCTTCAGTGATATGACTCAACGAACTGCGAGCGAGACAAGACCTTTATTCTGCGATAGGTACTGCAGTAATTTCGTCACTTTCGCCAGAGCTCCGAAATCAAGTTTAAACTTACATAGCATAGAATATTTTTTGAAACTTTTTACCTTTTTGTTGCTTTATGCGAAAAAATTACGCATAATTACTTACAATGGATAATTTCAGTGTAGAAAATGTTACGTTCAGAAAGCCTCAAAGAACCAGTTCACTGAACAATGTCTCGACACTTACCAGCAATTCTACTTTGTTTGAAACTACTGTATTCAGCTTACCAAATTCATTGCTGGACGAAAGCCATATCCCAGAGGATCTTTACGTCACATTATACAAAGTACAAGAGCAATTAGAATCAGCCAATAATAAAATTGAAAATTTAAGCCTAGCAAATTCTAGATTAATAAATGATTTGGAAAAGTCGAACAAAATTACAGAATTGTATAAAAAAGTGGGGATTTCGATCGAACAAACTGGAATTCTCCCCTGCCTTTAAGGAAACTAAAATCGAAACCTAGAAGAAACAGCAACCCAGCATGCATATCTGAAACTTCTGTGAATTGTACGAAAACGCCGATGAAAGAACAAAATTCAGGACCAATAAATAAAGGCATAAATAAATAGATAAATAATATATTCGGGACATTTCCACACCAATTATCTAGCCCCAAACTAGGATACCCTGTGCTATGGGCACTAGATAACGGATAAACATACATAGATAAGAATATTACATCCATGACTCGGAAACAAATATTTCTGCTCATCATACAAATGATTAATATACCTAACATAACATAACTAATGCGATATATCAAGAAAATGTAATAGAAAATAGCAAGGACACTATAACTATTGATACCATAACAAATGATGCAAAAACAGTGAGTCCGAAACTCAATCGGAAAGAACAGCAATTAAACGCAGGTTGCAAGTCCACTTCCACGTGCACTAAACCCAGGAGACGTATCATTGTTGTTGTTGATCAACAAAGACGTTATCTACGATCATCACTAGAGTCATTGGTTGATCCAGAATATTCAGTGGAAAGTACGTTTAAACCAGGAGCAAAATTTCGTCATATATTATCTATTCAAGAAGAAAAATTACTATATTATTTTGCTAGGAGTTACAAATGACACGAACCCTTTTGAATTTCAACGTCATCTGAATTGTTTTTTTGACGAGCATCAAAACTCCTAGTGTAATTGTCTTTGAGTTACCACACAATCCATCTCTGTGTGTCAAGAAAATTAATGATTAATTGAAATCCATATGTGGTAGATTTGATAACGCACAATTTATTAATATGGGCTACAGTAGATATATACCGAGGAGAAAGAGTTTTTTTGTAGCACATGGTTACAAATATACATAGAGATATTGTGCTTTTGGATTATAGATATAAATTAAGTAACCAAAATATTAACAGTTAGAATTTCCTAGTAATAGACTGTTTAATCAGAAAGTTCACCATGAACGATAAAAGCACTCAAACGGAAAATAATACCCAAGAAAATACAACAGACACACAAGTAGAAGTTAGTTAGTTAGTAGTGAATAAACATCTATTTCGTGTATAATACTGTAGGTGTAATGCATCAAAATATTGATGGTTTAATTAGTAAAATGAACAATTTAACTATATGTTTAGACGGATTTAAAAACAGCAATAATTTTATCGACACAGTTTGTATTACTGAGGACAATATGGTTCAAAGTGACTCTTCAGTACTGAATTTACCGAATTACATTTTAGCTACCAAGTTCTGTAGGCACAATAGAGCTGGTGGTTCATGCATCTTAGTATTTAGAAAAAAAAAGTGCAATAAGTGACTTGAGCACACAAGATACATTTAAATTTTCCCAATCGCGTTCTTGCTTTTTAGATCCCACTAACGAAGACGAAATAAAAAATAAAAAAAAAACCTTAAAAAATACGAACAGTACTGGCTATGATGGTGTCTCTACCAAAATAGTAAAAAGTGTAATAAGTGACTTGAGCACACAAGATACATTGAAATCTTCCCAATCGCGTTCTTGCTTTTTAGATCCCACTAACGAAGACGAAATCGAAAAAAAAATATTATCCTTAAAAAATAAGAACAGTACTGGCTATGATATATATAATATAGTAACTGCCAGAGTAATATCACCTGTTCTTAATATTATTATTAATAGAAGTATCGAGAATGGTATTTTTCCTAACAAGTTGAAGACTTCTATCGTTAAACCTCTTTTTAAGAAAGCGGATAAGGAAGATATGCGTTTTACAGACCTATTGCATTGATTCCAGTGTTATCAAAAGTTTTTGTAAAAGTCATTCACAAGCGCCTTAACAAATATTTTGAGACATAATATTTTTGAACCAGAGCAATCAAGTTTTCATGAAGAAAAATCTATCGACTTGGCAATATCCCATGGTTATGTTTGCCGATGATAGCACCGCCATTTTTATTGTCCATGAAAAAGATTGTCATGAAAATGATATAAATAATTATTAAGAAGCAATTATTGACTGGCTACACAAGAATAATTTAAAAATTAATTTGGACAAAACTAATTTTATGACTTTTAAAACAATTAACTCCAAATTTGAAACTATGAATATCAATTATCATGGTAAGAATATTGATGAAATCCAGACAACACATATCTAGGCATTCATATAGACGCTAATTTAACATGGAAAACGCTTGTTGCGCATGTCTGTGCAAAACTTATGTTGCTGCAAAGTTTATGTTCGATCGTCATTAAGATATGGAGTTCTAGTCTGGGCGAACTCCACCGAAAAACAATCCGCGTTTATAGCTTAAAAAAAGTGCATTCGAGCAATATGTGGTATAAAGAAAACAGAATCATGCAAACCTTGTTTTAAAAAATTGAAACTCTTGATGCTACCTTCGATATATATATATATATATATATATATACGAATCAGCCCTGATTGTAAAAAAGAATTTGTCGTTGTATAAAACTTTAATAAGTAAGAGGCATGCTAGTAGACTGTGTCAGCCATGCTGCAGAACTGCCCTGTATAGGAACAGTACTTTTGTAATGAGAGTGAATATTTATAAAGTACCACAATGTTTGAAAGAAATAGGCAATATTAACATTTTCAAATTTAAATTTAACAAATTTTTAATTGACAGAACTTACTATTATACCATTGACGAATTTATAAAAGATAAAAATATGTATTTATGTTAGTAACTAAGTATGATGTAATTTTGTACGACGCTCTAGCGTTACATTAATAATAATAATAATTTTTTGATGTTAACTTTAATGGTGTTTATTTTTTGCATGCCATGATGCTAGAGCATGGTGGACTTAATTAATTATGTGATTCTAACAGCTGCATGTAACCCGTGTCTCCGCAAAATAAATATTTTGACTTTGATTTTGAACACATAGGATCCTTATATCCTAGAAACCAGCACAAATGAAAAAAAAATTAACCCCCGGCCCCCCACCCCCCCATTATAGCTAAGAAGTATCTTGATAACATCAATTTTCAAACATAAAAACCGCATCAAAATTGGTCTATTCGTTTGGGAGCTACGATGCAACAGATAGACACACACAGTGATACACACCCGAAACTTATAACACACATCTCTTTGTTCGGGTGTTACAAAATACCACGCAGCCAAGCCGCGGATACACGTAATACTTACAATAAAGCAGTAAGTAACAAAAATACTTTACAAAAAAAACACACGGGACTTAAAATATGCTACTGAACAAGAACATAACTTTTTTTTAAAGTGTTTGCCTGTCCGTTGGTCTGTTTGTTCACGCATCACGTAAAAACTACTGAGCCGATTGCAATACGGTTTTCACTGGTAGATAGCTTAGTGCTTGACCTAAAAACTGGTGTACTTGCTTGGTATTTCAATCCAATGTGTAGGAGCCGAGCGATCGATAAAAACGATGACGTTTGAACGAAGTTTGATGGGTTTTTTTATCTATTTTTTATTAGGGACTTTGAGTCTCATTGTGACTGACAGCCCCATTTTTTACATTCAACTTAACAACTACTTAATTACTTTATACACTAATTTGTTGTTTCTGGAATAATTAATTCGCCCTTATACCCAGAAAAATAACCACGCGGGAAACGCCACGGGCACAGCTAGTACTTTATAAATGCTAGTGTGCACTACCGTATATATTGATATGGCGGTTTTTTTCCGTATTCGCTAAATGTAGGTTCATAATAAAAACTTTCCATAGCATGCATAATTGCATATGTGTGTTTCTAATAAGCTACAAAATATATTCAGAATAGGTAAATAATTAATTTTAAATAGGTAACATTCCTTGCTTTAATACATAATTATTTGTTTGTTTGTTAGTCGTATGAGGTAGTGCTGGTCCCCTGTGTCAGAGTTTGTCAGGTCACCGCCCTCGGCTAACGTCAGAGCTCATGTCCTCTGACATGGCTTAACGACTGCTATTAATCAATAACAGCCTGGACCGACAGCTTAACGTACCTTTCGAAGCACGGAGCGATGAAAAACCGCACATAACTTAAGTCATTGGTGCGGAGCCTAGGACCGATCCCGGTATCGTTGGATACTAAGTTGTACTATTGAACCGTTAGGCTACCATCAATTTATAAATAATAATATCTAATCACAACAATTCATGGCTGGACAGGAAATACAAATATTTGCCCTACGCGGGAACTGAACCCACCTCCTCACGCTTCGCTGTTCACCCAATTACTACGGAGCTTAGTCCAAAAATTACTAAATTATCCTCCTAGCTACGTTATCAAAATAACATACTACTCACGTGTGTAGCTCTTTAAAATAACATACTACTGACCTGTGTAGCTCTTTAAAATAACATACTACTCACCTGTGTAGCTCTTTAAAATAACATACTACTGACCTGTGTAGCTCTTTAAAATAACATACTACTCACCTGTATAGCTCTTTAAAATAGAGTAATATTACATATTTCACGCGAGTATTGTTATTTTTACACAAAAAACAAAGCGAGAGTCGACCTAAGCATCTGATCACAATTTACCAAAGTAATCTAGCGACGCGACGCGACGTTCGCTTCCGTTCCACTTTAACACAGTTAAGAGCAAGGATTCAGTCTTAAATGTGCAAGGCTTTGTGAACAAGTCAGTGATTAAAAATAACAATAAAAACAACTAGGTACAACGAGGTACTAAATAAAAACCGGCCAAGCGCATGTCGGACGCGCATAGACTTTGGGTTCCGTAGCCATGGCACAAGGGCAACAATGAAAACCGCATAGCAAATACGAAGGTCTGTATAGTTATCTAATAGTGATTGTCAAAATTTGCAAATTAATTTTAATGAGGTGTAATTTCACTTGACTGTTATATTGGTTAATTTTATGATCTAAAAAAATAATCAAAAATGATAAAACTATTTATAAAAATCTATTTGTTTCATCATTAAGTTAATTTATTTAGCTCAAACGTAAATTCTTCACTTTCGATAAAAATGTTGTAACTTGCATTACTGTCAGAAGGTTGATCATTTTATGCGAGAAAGTACGAGTTTTTTTTCGATAATTTTCGTTCCATGAACCGGGTGCAAGTCTAACAAGACCTAGAAAGTTAGGGTTATTTTTTTGTTATAAATTCGTATAACGCTGTAATCCCTTTTTACCCGACTACGGCGAAGCAAGGGAAGGGTAATGAGTTTAACTGTCTATGTATGTACGTAATCGGTTCGTCTTCATCGCAAAAGTGTCATATTTCTTATCCGACCATAATCGGGTTTTAGTTTTTGAATTTAAGGCGACGCCACGTGCATCTCAAGCAAAAAGATTTCTTTATAGGAACCAACTAAAAAAAACTGTCAATGAAACTTCACTTTTTTTTTTAAAACATACAATTATTATTCAACGAGGCTACACTCGATGGAGCACCAAAAAACTAATCATTTTTACGTTTCATGCATCGGAGACACTCATGAAATATTTTTAAACATGTTTTTAAATACCTATGTAGCGGTTATAAATATCTTAAAGATGTGCCTAATGTAAAACTTGTACGTAGTGTCATTAGAGTCTGAATGACTGCGACATTGGTATGTCAGAGAGTACAGACAGGCGGACAGACGGGCAGACATAACGAAACTAAAAGAGTCGGTAACTACCTTGTATTACTGCGGAACCCTAAAAAGTTCACTTCTTATGTTTACTTACAAGCTAATTTGAAAACCTTACCGTTTCACCAATTAATTACCTGTAAAAGTCATTATTTTGTAAGAGACAACAAACATGTTTGTTTTTCAAATTTATTCCGGAAAATATACATAATTTATTTTAATCAGTTTACTATAATTACATTATATTTAATTTATTGCGGTAGTCCAAACCAAAAATACATTACTCAATTTAAATAGCAAAATGCACTTTTTTATGTATATGTATAAATATTTTCTGCATAATTCACACAAATTACCTAACCCCCAAACTAGGATACTCTGTGCTATGGGTACTAGACAACGGATAAATATACATAGATACCAACATTACATCCATGACTCGGAAACAAAAATTTCTGCTCATCATACAAAATTTGATTGTACCTTGCCGGATTTGAACCCACGAGTGTTGCGTGTTGATTGACTTCGCAGTCTAACATTCACTAATCACTCGGCTAACCGGTCGTCAAATTGTGATAACTCAAAAAGTTCTAACAGACTTGTTTACCCGACCAGGCGTCATTTTGACAGCTAAATATCACAAGAACATTAAAAAGGAGTTCATAACATAATTATATCAAAATTCCCAATTCATGTAGTTGCAGACCTCTTACGCAAGAGTCCGCCTTGAGAAATACTACACCATTGTCGGATATTCAACCACCAGTCAGTAGGGCAACAAGCCTTTTCATTTGATATGCTACATGGTACAGTTTACAAAACTTTATTTAATAATTTTTTTTGACCCCCATGTGATATAAATGAATATTAAAAATTCATTTATTTACGTTATACGTCCGTGTTTTGGTCAAAGGAATTCATATGTTTACCAAAACTCAGCCAGATCTTTCCAGTAGATTCGGTGCAAATTAAGAATAAGAATAAGAATATTTATTGACACAAAAAGACATAATGAACGATACAAAAAAAAAATACAATACACTTAGAATATAAGGTATAAAACTAATACTAAAATTAGAAATAATTATTACTAACATTAACATGACACATATTTATAATTGAATTTTACATGTATATTGTTCACTATAAAGCTATATAAGCCTCAGAAACCTACGCTAGGCTAAAAGCCTGTGTTATAGGGATCTGTGCTCCCCGAACTATATGACTTAAGTAATTAAGTGTATTAAGACGTAAAATTTGAATTAATAAATCATAAAAAAGTAAATTAAAAAATTGTATGTAAGTATATTTACCTAATTGATTTTAATTATTATATTATAATATATTTGTATATAAATATTCACATTTAAAATTTACAATTGCTAAAATCTCGTAGAAAACTATAATATCACGCAGTACAGTGTGTCAACAAATGTATCCTACATTAGGGTGTGTAAACGGAAGATAAAGTTATGTATGAATTATGTATGAGTTATGTTGAGGTTGAGTATTGGGAAGATTTGGAAATTAATATGTTTGTATGAATGTGTTGGTAACAAGGAAGTAGAGAGAAGTATACTATAGCACTATCTCAAAGCCGGAAGAAGCTCCTCAGTTTGGTCATAGGAATAAGATTTCAGTAAATTTGTGACAGTTTTTTTCAAATTAAAATAATTAAGGTTATGAATTTGTTTAACTTTAGATAATTTATTATAAATAAAGCCACCTAGGAAACATGGAAATCTCTTAGCGAAAAATTTATTGTATTTGGGTACTTGGAAAACCTTAACAGTGCGTCGCCTCTTATGTTTGGAATCTATAGGTATGATTTGCGGTCATAATTTATGTTGCAGCTAGCTTATTAATTGGCTGTGACAGACGGACAGACAGACACTCGAGTGATCCTATATGTTCAGGTTTTTATTATTCAGACGTACTGTACGCCTAGTACAAGTTTGCCCATTAATAAAACGGAAAAAAGTTTCGTGAGCTCGCTAAACTAACAGTTTTCTGTGTAATCGGTAGGACGAGTTCATGTTTTGAAATTAAGTTCAAACGATAAAATTTTTCGAAGAGCTCGATTGAACGAACTTCACACTACATATTTCTATCTCTCTTCCCCGCAAGCAAAAAAAAGAGACAAAATATATAGTCCACCGTATTGGTGTTTGACGTTTTGTTTTTCGTATGTCGTTTTTATCTGTGGTTTTATTGCGAAAGAATGATTATCGATTTACATTTAATTGATGTGATAAATGGAAATAACGTTTTTTTCTGATTCTTTCGGTACCTTTGGTCTTTAATTTCGTTCCGTACTAACGAAGTTACGGAACAAAGTAATCCAACAAAACCTAGTTATTTTATATTGAGTTTATGCCTCAACTACGACATTAGCTTCGATGTAATACTTGACTTTTGATAATTACTAGTTGGGAATCCTGGACTAAGTCTTTGTTTTATTAATTGAGTCATATATGGCGAAAAGAAAAAAATATATAGAAAATATATATATATAGAAATCGTTATCGTTATCGTTATCGTTTGTTACGACATCACGACATTGAAATTGTAATATTTGTGCTACAAAAATACATGTTAAAAATAAGATAAAGTATCTATAGGTATGAGTATCTACCTAGGTACCTAACTATTAACTTACCTTGGTCTCTAGAGAGTTTTTTTGAGAGTTCCTGAGATTTTTATTTGCCCGCAGAGTATTACAGAGATAGACAAAACCTTCTCTAGTGAGCCCGTGAGGCGATACCGTTACACAAAGCTGTAAGAGATGCGGCTGGGTGTAATTATTCTCCACCTACTTGAAGCTCCTGTCGCTCTCCTTCACGACGGTCAGCTCCTACAGCCTCCGAGGCTAACCTCCACGCAAGATACCGTCTCGTTATCATAATATAATAAAAAAACCCAAGATCTTATGAAGCTCTCATGAAAATTTATCTAACGAGTAACAATACTTTGAAAATGATCGAATTCGTCAAAGTTTACTACCACTAGCTTGTCAAAGTGGCAACTCGTACTGATAAAATGCAAGGAATACTCGAAATATTTTATCGAATTCGAATACTAGCATTTGATAAGACCCGTCCTACCAATTTTAGTTCCTGCAAGTTTCCGCTAGAGGCGCTGCCAGTAAATTTATGGAACTAAACGAAACTACATTTCGTTTACAAAAACTATAAAAACTCGTACTAGGGCTACAGAACCCTATAAATAGCGTTAACAGTATACCTACTGAATTTGGATATCTGTATATTTTTAAAATCTTTTATTTAACTTCAGTTGTATGTATTTCCAGGAGTTTTGCAACCAATATTTCACCCACTACCACTGAGACTATCGGGCTGTCATTTAGCACACACGTTTGGTTCTCGTGACATGACATGGCTACTGCATAAAAGCATATTTTTTTTATTTATATGGTTTTAAATTAACTTATTTGTCCGAATAATCAAGTTACATAGAACCTTACCTATCAAGCATGAACGCTAACGTACCCTGAAGTGAAGGTATAAGAGGCGAACCAGGCGAGGTGTCCGTGCGCTTATATGTGTCACAGAAGTGGACAGATATAAGCTGATGATGATGATGATGATGATGATATGATTACAGTTACAGTCAGCCTGTGGTGTCCCAATATTGGGCAAAGACATCGCCCCATGATTTCCAGGCTTCGCGGTCTTGAGCTATGGATGACCAGTAGTCACTGAAGGTGTCTAGTTCGTCCCGCCATCTCCTGCGTGGTCTCCTGCGACGTCGCCTCGCTGTATTGGGGCTCCACATGGTGTCTATCTTGGCCCATAGCTCTTTTGGCATACGGCAGACGTAACCAACCCAGATCCATTTCAGTTTAGCGGCTTTTTCAGCTACGTTAGCAATTTGAGTGCTGGAGCGCGAACAAGGTATGCCAACGAGCAATGGTGCTGCGCTCGTTGGCATTCCTTGAGCTTGGACTTCTGGATATTTGTCAATGACCATGTCCGTGCGCCGTAGGTCAGAACGGTGAGAATGCACATGCCCATGAGCTTCCGCTTTAGTCTCATCGGAAGGTTGCCCTTCATTATCTTTTTCATGGACCAATCGTTTCGTGGTTGACCAACCTCCAGGCGTTTTCGGTGCGTCTTGCAACCTTTTTATCTTGTCTGCCGTGGCAGGAGACTATTTGGCCCAAGTGTATTCATGAACATATTGCAATTCTCCACTGTCAACCTCTACCTTGGGTTCGGTGCGATTGATCAGACCTTAGTCTTAGACATGTTCATTTGAAGTCCAATCCCAAGGCTTGCATCGCTTAGATCTTGGAGCATTGACTGTAGATCTGCAGCTGAAGAAGAGAAGAGCACTATATCGTGAGCAAAACGGAGGTTCGTTAACCTTGTTTCACCGACATCAATGCGCCTTTTCTCCCCGCTAGCCGACAACTTCCTGAAAACTTCTTCCAGGATACTGGTGAAAAGCTTAGGAGATAGTGGGTCGCCCTATTTGACACCTTTTTCTATTGTGAAAGATGGACCCCAACTGTACTATAAGCATAAATATTTCGAAGCAGATTGATGTAAGTGGGATATTTTGATTGTGGAGGGCATCGAATATGGAAGAGTGTGTGATGCTATAAAATGCCTTCGTATAATCTACGAAGGCAAGATGGAGTGGAATGTTGAACTCTTGGTGTTTTTAAATTATTTGATTTACTGTTTGAAGATGATCGGTGGTTGATAAACCTCGTCGGAAGCCAGCTTTTTCAGGGGGTTGTCCTTTGTCCAATTTGCCAGATTATACGGGTTTCTATAATTTTAATGAAAGCCTTGTACAAGTGAGATACAAGACTTATAGGCCTATAGTTATTTATGTCGCGTTTGTCACCCTTCTTGTGTAGTAAAATAATATCAGAGTGACCAAAATTGTTTAGGAAAAGTACCTGTTCGTAAAATATAATTGTAAAGGTTTGTTATGAGTGGTAAAAGACTAGGTTCGCCAATTTTGAGGGCTTCTGTGCTAATTCCTTCTTCACCAGGTACTTTGCTGTATTTCATTTGACGTGAAGTGCAGAGTGAACTTCGAATCGGGTTATGAGGGGGATTTCTTTAGGGCAAGTATAGTCGCTATTATCATATAAAGGCTTTTGGGGGTCCGAATATAGTGTTTTGTAAAAATCTGTGCAGATTTCTTGGATTTTTTTCACTACTTTGTTGATTTATCCCGTTTTTGTCTTTTAGGCTTGTTATCCAGGGCTTGTTTCTGGATATGCCTAAAATATGGAAAATATTCTAAACGGAATCAATAATATTGTAATGCTAAATGCATCACAATTCTTGAGACGTCAAATCCAGCTATGTATTGAAAACAATGGCCATCATTTTGAACAATTAATCAGTTAAGGTTTTAATGGGTAGGTAAAGTAAGAAAAATAAAAAAGTATTTTCGTTAAAAAATAGCTCTTTCTTTAAGTTTGACGTATTTTTTACCAGAATTCAATCCTTATTAGCGACACTATCGAAAGGTGTAATAATACAGTCTGTGTTTTTTTTTCCAAACTCAACGTGTTTGATTCTTGCCTAGGAATATTGATTTTTCAAAAATCCAAGGATGCAGTTTTAGTTTTTATCAAAATCGGGCCCGAAACTCTTTTGAGTACTTTTCACTATTCCTCATAGTTTCTGATTTAGCCAACCACGCCCACTTGAAAAATTCAGCCTGTATATTATACTTCTATATATATATACTTCTATATTCATGAATGTGTGTATGTTTGTCTGTGCACGATGCACTCCTTAACCATTTAACGGATTGTGACGAAACTTTGGCAGCGTCTCCTGATGAAGCCCGGGATGGTTTATGGCTAAAAAATATATCACAATATTGAAGAATAAGAATTATTTTAATTATGCAGGTAAGTATTCTGAAAAAAAAGAGTGAACCAGGAAAGGGAGAAAAAATAATAAAAGGCAAAAACAAAAGGGCTTGTATAATTTTAAATGAATTAAATAGTAATAAAAAGTTTTTTCATAACGCTTGCTTTATATAAATGACTTATCAATATTGGTCTTCTTCTGCTCGTTAAGTTTTAGCCTAAACAAATATATATTTTTTCAGAGTCGTGATCGGCGGTGGGAGATTGTTCCAGCACTAGGACTTCTAGCACTTCTGAAGTTTTCTGTGCGCCGTGCGGTGTCACGGGATACACACTTGGACTTCTAGCACCTCTGAAGTTTGCTGTGCGCCGTGCGGTGTCGCGGGATACACAACTGCTGGACTGGAATATTGTCTGCTATGACCCATTTGAACTTTTTATACAAGTATGAAAAATGTTTTAAATTAACAACTATAAAAAAAAAGACATGCAAGGTGATGCTTAAGGCGAGATTTCTTAATGTTTATTGAGAAAAGGTGTAACGTGACTTCGCGGCGGGATCGGGAAACAAAATCTTGCACAAGCATTCTGCAGTCTTTGAACTAAGCTTTGCGTTCGAGATAGCAGTCGGGGTCCATACACAGTATCGGCATAATTTAATTTAGATAAAACAAGGCTTTCAACTAGTTGTATGCGCAACTCTTCGGAAAGATAGGGTATCAGTTTATATAAAGTTTTTAGTCTGCATAGAAACAATTTTGCACGGAAGCAGCCATATGCTTTTCGTATCTTAATTCTGCGTCGAGATTCAAACCTAGGTTACGTGCCTCGAAAACTTTCTCTACTTTTTCACCAAAGATTACAATCAATCAAATTAAATTTAAGATTAATCGTTTGACCATGATCTCACCTGATGGAAAGCGATGATGTGGTCGAAGGTGTAGCACGCTTGCCTAGTAGATACCTATTCACTCTTGACTTGAACACACCGGGGTCTAAGTCTGGTTTATTTTTTACAAAAAAAAAACAGACCATAAGACCATTATTATTTTCTGACCAGTCTGCAATTCAATTTAGGTCTTCACTTAAACGATTGATTGCGCTATCAAGGTCCTTAGGGCTAAAATGTAAACCTGCAAATCGTCTGCATAAATATGCAATTTAGAGTTTTCAATGCATCCAAAAAACCAACATTTACCTGCCTTCACTGTTAAAACCTAGC
Organism: Alsophila aescularia; assembly: GCA_946251855.1. Taxonomy (NCBI): domain Eukaryota; kingdom Metazoa; phylum Arthropoda; class Insecta; order Lepidoptera; family Geometridae; genus Alsophila; species Alsophila aescularia. The sequence continues at coordinate 33,018,085 of OX276376.1, forward strand.
ATTTACTAAATTCTAATTGTAAAAGCCCGAAAAATACGTTTTATTATGTCATCACTGTATAAAATAAATACAATAGGACCCAGAATAGACCTCTGCGGAACACCCCTATCCGAAAGAGTCCGAAAGAACTGTGACAGCAGATTGACGCAATGTACTGGGGCCCGACCACAGAACTTGGCTTCAATCAGATTGCCACTTTTTTTCGTAGTAATTTTGACTCAAACGCAAGGCACTAATGAATTTGACGGCTTGAAACCGATATGATCAATACTGCGTAATAGCACTGCTGGTGTCGGTTACTTATGTAGCTATGGAACCAGTTGATCGCGGCCGGGTTGAATCCGTAGTATCTAAGTTTAGAGAGAATTAGTGCAATTGGTGATGGAAAGGTGATGGGGAAATCAAGTTGTGCAGTTCTTGTGCACACTCTCCATAGTGCAATCTGTAGAATACCGACAGGCTTGCTTACCTCACGTCGATGCGCCAGACTTTGAAGCTTCTTTACTACAGTGTCATCCCCAATGAGCCTGATAGCACGTCTCTCAATTTCATTCATTCACCAAGACTCGAGCTGATACTTGGCAGAACCATCCCAGAGGTGGCAGCAGTACTCCATACAAGATCGGACCTGTGCTTGATAAAGTTTCAAAAGCTGTCCCGGTGTGAAGTACCGCCTAACTTTAGACAAAATACCAAGTTTTTTTTTGCAGCTACCTTGGCTTTGGATTCAATATAAGACCCAAAATTCAGGTTTGATGTGAGTTCGACACCCAAAAGCTCCAGATGGTCACCTATTGGTATTGTTACACTTTGGAAAGACGGAGATCGGTTTAGAGGATTCCAGAAAACAAACACGCCTGCGTTTTAGTAGCATTAAATTTAACCAGGTTAGCATCGCCCCAATCGGACACGGCTTCTAAGGCTCAATTTAAACGGTCTACCATAGCCTCTCTCTCTGAAACTGAACAGCGTCACAGCTGGCTTGAGCATTGGAGGTGTATCTCTCAACTACAGTACTGTCATCAGCATACCCAAAGGTACCGGGCTTCAGAAGGTCATTAATGTGTAGCTGAGAGAACCGATCCCTGAGGTACACCGGCATTAATAGCCAGTTGATCAGACGAGCAGCCCTATAGGACTACTCGAATAGATTGTTCCGTCAAGAAATCAACTATCCAATTGCATAAGCCAACAGGTAATCCATATGAGGGAAGCTTGTTTAAAAGGCCATTGTGCCAGATCCGATGAAATGCCTTCGATATGTCAAGGGAGATTGCGAGCGCTTCACCATGCATCTCGATGGCTTTGCTCAGTACGTGACTGGCATACGCGAAAAGATCCCCAGTAGACCGGTTTCGGCGAAATCCGTATTGCCGGTCACTGAGGAGATCATTGTTCTCAAGGTATGCCACGAGCCTAATGTTTATACCACGCTCCATACAATTCAAGCGCACAGTTTTTCAACACAATCGCTGGAATGCCATCAGGACCACTGGCCTTGTTCACAACTAGAGCTCGAAGCGTTCTGAGAACCTCCTTCTGGCAAATGCGAATTTCAGGCATTAAAACCTGGCAATGAGGAAGGCAGGAAGGTGTCTTGCCCGAAGCATCTAGATGCGAGGCTTCTGCAAAAAGATAAGTAAATAAACTTGCTTTGTCTCCAGCAGTGTGAGCCAGTGATCCATCAGGTTTCAGCAATGGTGGCAGTGAGGGGCGGCTGAAGTTCACTTCGACCAAATTTGCTAGGGACCAAAAACTTTGCTACCCGCGGAGTATGAAACCAGTTTGGCCACAATTTGACTTACGTGATCAAAATGAGCCTTCCTAAGTATCTTCTTGCAGGTCTTAGCGGCAACGTTGAATTTACTTTTCTTAGCCCGAATATCAGAAGATGTGCGCTTTCGAGCATCAGCCCAGTCTAGATATGCCGCACGCTTTAGAGCCACACCACGACCAAGTCGATGGGTCATGGGAAGTGAAACATGTTTGCCGCCAAGGGTACGATGCAAGGAATTGCCTCATCTTGTCCCAATCCGCTGAGTTGTATCTCCACACGCGCCTATTACCCATGAGGCTAGGATCACGTGGAAAATACACTGAGACGGACTTAACCAGGCAGTGATCAGAGCTACCAAGAGGTGGGGATACTGATACGGAGTGTCGGTCTGGTTCAGTCGTCATCAACAGGTTGAGACAGTTAGCAGTGTCACAGTCACGGTCAGGTACCCATGTCGGCTCCTGCACCAGCTGAGAGAAATCTAACGCCAGAGCAAGCTTCCGCGTCTCTCTACCAGCGTGGTCGGTTTTTTGGTATGGAACAAGCCATTCTTTGGGGTGGGCGTTAAAATACCCCAAAAACACCAATTGAGCAGACGGGTAACGCTATTGGGCCACACTTGCCGCCTCACCTAGATAGTCTACCAATAAAGTCGTCACAAGCATACATAATTTTCTCTATGCCCGTGTCCACCAGCACCCAAATCACCGAGAAGTTAAGAGTGCTAAAGATTTTGGAGACGCAGACAACATATGTCATCACGGGCGTATACACAAACACCGGCATTTGAGATAAATAGGTGCTCCAAGGCATAGCCTGGGTAATCCAAGTATACGTATCAGTTGGACATCCTATTTGCGTCTCCGACAAGAAGAACAAGTGGGGCTTAGAGGTCTCCAGATGATAATGGTCCGGTTGGAGATTGGAGTGAATCCCATGAATATTCGCAAGATCCACTTTGAGTGTGAGAACGTGCATCTGCCGTTTTAACTTATTTCTTCTTTGGACTTTTTTCATGATGAGTAGTGGTAAATAAGTTGTATGAGTAATAGAAAACGAGATGTCAGAATGGCTAACCCACGGAAGTCGAGGCTTAACTACGTCATTGGAGAACTTGCGCGGAGACTGCAGGGACGCCCGAACCCCCCTGAAATAATTCATTAGTTCCTCACATCCGGTCGCCAGCCAGCCCAATGGATCATTTCAGGATTTTTCACAAGCAGCGGGGCAGCTTTTCGTAACTGGCTAAACTACTACTTGTGCCCCCTACAACTTGCGGTCAGCCAGCAGAGAACTCCGTGCTTCGGATCCCGCTACCCTCCGAAGTAAGACCTCCGACGCAGAAACACCATAATTCCGATCACGGTCCACCCTTCCAACATAACTGTATCCTACAACTCATCCGGACAGCTTCCCTGAACATAATGATGGAACACGACAAGTCGTTTGGCATCAACACTTTGACCAGAGGGTGGTAATATAAAAATCCGGCGGCCGAAGCCTACCACCAGTGATTCGGATGCTCTTTTGTCACCACCCGAGGGTCACGTGGCTGAATCCTACGGACGCGAGCAAACAATAAACCCTCAAAAATAGATTTCCTAAGCCCGGACTGGACCTCTGGAAGAATCTTATTTGTTTCAAGAAGTTCCGTAAGCTGCATTATTGAACAGTTTCGGGGATATAACATCCCCTTGTATCACTCCTTGGACACTCATAATCGCGGCATCATACAGAAACCTCAGCACTTTGATGTATAGTCCACTTGTCAATGCTGCAAATACTTCAGAACCGCCCAGGTTTCAACGGAGTCAAAGGCTTTCTCATAGTCCACAAAAGGAAGACACAGGAGCTGGATAGCTTCAGAATTCTATATAACTTGTCTCACTGTGTGTATGTGGTTTATGTTGCTAAATCCTCCGCAAAACCTGATCTGTTTAAGATGGTGGAATTCGTCAAGTATTCTTGCGAGACGATTTGAGATGACCCTCGAAAACAACTTAGGTATAGACGTGGCTCAAGAGTGAAATAGGTCGGTTGTTCTTTAAAAGGATTTTATGCCCTTTTAAGAAGAGTACTACCAAACTCCTGCTCCATGACTCTGGAGTTCTCCTATTGTTAAGAACGGTGCTAAATAACTCCTGAAGTTCCCGAAGTATGGGTTTCCCCCCAGCTTTCAAGAGCTCCGAAGTTATAACATCTTCACCGGGGGCCTTGCCATTCTTAAATTGTTTGAGCGCCATCTCAATCTCGTTTAGGCTGAAATCAGGCAGTTCATCAGTGTAGTGGCAGATCAGTATTGCACGGGAATCCTCTGTGCTGGGTCCGGGTCTAGAAGCATGCGAGTCGTACAATCAGCCATAGAAGTCTTCGATCTCAGAAAGGATCTCCAGCTTAGAGTCGACAGTTGTGCCATTATTGGTCTTGAGTTTCGTCAGATCGAATCTAATCAATTGCTGGGCGAAGACATTTCACCCCCGATTTTGCTCAATTGCCTTTTCTATTTGGCGTGTATATGAGCATCGAGGTCAAGTTGCACCAGCTTACTGTTTTTTGTTTGAGCTCCCATTTTTCTGACGGTTTGGCTTGCTGTTGCTCCCGTCGCTCGTCCATAAGCCGAAGAGTCTTGTTGACGAGCGCAACAGTAAATTACAAATACATGCAAGTAAGTAGGTAGAAAATAGGAACACAGTTAAATAGGCCTAGATATTACGAAAACTTTGCGCTATTCAGCATGTAAGCAGGTTAACTCATAAGCGAGAAAATAGGAGGATACGTAAGACATCTAAAGCATACGGGATGGCCGGGTACCTCTTTAGGAAATAGTTATGAACATGCAGGCACAGACAGACTGAAACTCTCTGTGGATGTATGGGGTTAAAGGTACAGGTTGGCTCAGGAAAGCCGCTTTCTGTAAAAGGTACCTATTTACAAGCAAAGTACTCCTGAGCCAGCCTAAGGTAAAATAAACAAGTTAAGGTATCAGTTAAAACATATAAAACGTAGATAGTAAGAGCGAGAGTAAGCTCACTAGGAGAAACGTTTCTAGATTCGGCAAAGTGTGTTGACTTTCGACGAGTCACACATAGGAATAGTTCTAAACTGGACAAACTTTTAGGAACATGCCTAAAGTTTGGGTACCGTCCACGTACGGGTGCGAGGAGATCACAATATCGGAAGTTCTCCTTGCACCCGTAGCAAAGCCATAAAAATTAGGCTTTTTTCGTGTAAAGGATTCGAGTTACAACCGTAGGGAACTTATGGGACAACTTTTTATGCCTATTTTCGAGCATGGGGAAATAATGCTCGTAAACAAAGGAGTGAGCTTATCTAGCGAATGAGATAGAATAAATCACCCAATAGGAGAGCTTCGCGTGTTTTGAGGAAAGAATAAAAACCCATACTTCAAAGAATATTCATGCATTTCATCAGATCCCGTTCGCTAAAGCAGTCGAAAACAAGAAGCTCTCCTACAAGTGACCATAACGTAGGCATTCAATACATCACACAATAGTATATCAGGGCTTCGATAGCCAAACTCTGTAACCGGGTTATGCTATAAATTCAAAATATAATCCGTGTTGTAACTTTTAATGTTGAAAACAATAAACTATCTTTAAAGTGTTACCGAACTGTTTCTCTTCATCTGACTTTTGAACGTACGTCCTGTGCTCGAAGAATTCTCATTATCTCTCAACTGGGACCCCGTACCTACTGCGAGAATCTGCGTCAACAAGCCTCATCCGAGATTTTAGTCGTCGTGCCCGTACGCTGCAGCTGACAAAATCGAGTGCTTTCCTCCCTAAGGATTCCCACAACTTTTTGGAGTTCCTCGTCATATATAGCCTGATAAACACAACACCCTGCGCTCAGTCGGGTATAAACAAGTACGTTAACTGTATCTGGGGTACTGGTATATCCCACATGCATGCCATGGTGGCCACAAGGCAGAGACACACCCCCGCAACACAAAAAAATAATGATTTGTGCCCCAGGGTACTTTTCTAGGGTTAAAGTTAAATAAACAGCGTCACTGGGGTTTAGTGGGGTCTTTTCAACATATTTTTTTAAAGACTGCTTCGAGTAGAACCCATACATTCATTCATTCATCGTGTCAATAAGCTCTTTCATATTATTGTAAATTTCTTTGCTCCAGTATGTAGCCACCTCCACAGCCCTAACGGATGCCTCAATCAGATCTTCTCGTGTGCAAGTAGTCGGGCACAGAAGGCAGGAAAGCAGATGTAGCATATTTTGTGTGGGAGCACCGCACTCACACTGTTCTTCAGATACCTTGAATATTCCCCATTTGGTTAAGTTACTTCTGCAACGACCAACTTGGGTGCGGAGTCTGTTAAGCGACTTCCAAATTGGCCACTGCAGCTCATGTCCAGCAGGCAGATATTCTGCCGGGGTAATAAAGTCTTTTGGAGGGGGATGTTTAGTCTTCCACAACTCGCATATTGCTTCCGCTGCACCTATTTTTAAGGATGAGGTGTGGCTCCCCAGCTGGTAGACGTCAGACGGCGAAGCAAGTTGTTCCTCGAGCCAACCTTCATTTTTGCTTTCTGACAGTGAGCTCTATATGTAAGTGCTCGATCTAAAGTTATACTCAGGTACCCTGGGTGATCACAATGTTCGATGTCGACGCCACGCCAAGAGAGGCTGAGGGTCTTTTCAGCTTGTCTGTTTCGAAGATGGAAGACATACGACTGCGTCTTGTTTGGGTTTGGTCGGAGAGCGTTTTTGTTGTAGTAAGAGTCGAGTGTCTCCAGGGCATCCATCAACCTTTCTTCGGCCTCCGCAAAACTGTGCGTTTGAGCCGCTAACGCAAGATCGTCTGCGTATAAGAAACGGTGAGTATGTGGGGAGCTCGGCTGGTCATTAGTATAGATGTTAAATAATACCGGCTCTAGTACGCTTCCTTGAGTGAGACCGTTTTTCTGGCAGCGCCATCTACTTTTTGTGTGGTTAAGATCTACTTGGAAGCGCCGGTTATGTAGGATCTCGCTCAGAATACGCACAAACCCTATATCACGAGTATACGTTAGTGTTCAGGAGAAGTCATCTGATATTGACAGTGTCATAAGCAGCTGTAAGGTCTACGAACACTAGTGATATTTTTCAACTCAAAACCATCTTCTATAAATTGAGTTAATTTGAGTGTTTGATTTGTGCATGACTTTCCTGGCCTAAAGCCAGCTTGCTTAGAGATAAGGTCTGGGTCGATTATGGGCATCAAGCGGTTCAATAAAAAGTAATAAAAAAGTATTTTTTTTTATACTGGACAATTCCACACCAATTACCTAGCCCCAAACTAGGATACCCTGTAATATGGGCACTAGATAACGGATAAACATACATAAATACAAATATCAACATCCATGACTCGGAAACAAACATTTCTGCTCATCATTCAAATGATTGCACCTTACAGGATTCGAACCTACGAACGTTAACGTGTGGCACAGCAAAGATATGGGGCGAGAGCTTTTGGGGTCTTTCGGGCATTTGCCAGGCTTTAGCAAAGCAATCACTTTAGCTCTCCTCCAGAGATTTGGGATTAAAGCATCGTTGAGGCAGACGTTAAACAGAGCTAAGAGCCAAGATACGGCAATTGGTCCAAGATGTTTTATTTGTTCAATAGTTAAATCGTCGAAACCAGCCGCTTTACCGTTTTTCATGCCTTTAATTCCCAAAATGATGTCTGTAAGTGTGAAAGGCTTGCTTATGTGATTGCTACACCGGTTATGTGCAACTAGTTTATCAGTTTTAGGAAGACGGTGGGGTGATTTGCCAGTGACCAGAAGTTGATGTGCTACCTGGTTTGCAGTGACTTGGCCAGGATTTGAAGGCACAGAAGGGTCGTCTGTAAGCTTTTTGATATTGTGCCATGCTTTTTTGCTATTGTGTGTCAAGTCTATGCCCGTTACAAGAGACAGCCATTTCTGCTTGCGGCTTTCTCCAATTTCTCGCATGAGCTTCACACCAGTTACCAGGGTCATGGTCGTATTGTGTTTGGTATTTCGCGAAGAGAGTGGCAGTGTCCTTACTCAGACCTGGAACATAAGAAGTGCGGCAACCCCGTGGAATGTGCTGCCGCGAAACCCTCCAAATGATATTGACAAACTTCTCATAATTGCCTGGCACAGGTTCTAAATTGTGCAATCTTGATTCGATCCCATCGGAGTATAATTCCCAGTTGGCCGTTGAGAAATTAAATCGACATCTAAACGGTTCGGTCATGGGCTTTACGGCACATACGATGCTGCAAGCAATCGGCCTGTGCTGCGTTCTGGGGATGGGTGGGAGCACAATCTTTCTGCTTAGAGGACCAATATTTTCATTGACAAAAATTAAATCTGGGTTGTAACCTCGTTGCCAGCGGCAACTATTGAAGGAAGCAGGCAATTCCGCACTGTGTCCAAGGTAAGATTTTCGGCTTCTGCCCATTCCTCCACTGCATTGCCATCAGTATTTGTAGTTCTGTATCTCCAGGTGGTGTTATGACTGTTAAAGTTTCCTACAATAATTTTGATGGGTCTGTCATGAAAATTTGAGGTGTTGGTAAACTGAAATGGTTGCTTTGGTGGTTTGTATACGGATGTTATTGTGCAGCTACCAGTATAAAGAAAGAAAATACATTTATTTCTGACAGCACATAATATTAAACATTAACAAGAAAAATATATTAGGAAATTAGACAAACAAACAAAAATTAATGCTGTGTGTTGTCACAAACAGGTCCCGACTTAGCAAACGCAAAGGCCAAGGTCTTGGCACTGATTTTCTGTCGGAACCTATTCGTGACATCACGAACGCAGAGTGGCACAATAATACAAACACAAAAAATAATAATGAAACGAACATACTTAGAAATAAAACAATAAAATTTACAGTAAAAAAATGACATCAGAAATGCCACTTTATAGAGGAAACTTCAACAAAGTCATCCGTCATTCGGCTTGGGAAGGATCGTTAGTGGTAAATATCTGCAAAACTATTGAAAATGCACTAAACCATAACGGCATCTATAGTTATTATTTGGATTGTATTGTCAGATCGACAAGCCGTCGATTGTATTGCAATACTTAGGCTAGCAAAAACAGCACTGCCATGCTTTGCATGTGGGATTTCTGCGATAAGGATTATTCCCGGTCGTTGGTGTTCGGTATCACGATGTGTTTCCTGTACGCAAAGAACGTCACATTGTGATGTTTGACACAAATTTGCAAGGAGCTGCGACTTATCAGTCGAAAAGCCTTCAATGTTGATGGAAACAACTGTCAATGCTGGTTTTGGATATGTCATTAAAGTTGGAGCCGATGAATGTTGGGTAGTGTGACTACGGTCAACGTCATTGGGTAGAGACATTGTGGTAGAAGAATTAGCCAGCCTAAGACACTGCGTTACCATGTCCTAGCTACCTATACCTACCTATAGTAGTACCTATATAGTATCTACTAGCTGTACCCGCGGCTTCGCACGCGTGTTCTTTTCTTTAGGTTCAAAGTACCATAATGTGCTATTCCAGGACAATATACCAACATTTGAACAAAATTTCTTCAGCCGTCAAACATTTTTTATCTATTGCTCGGCTTCTAAATTACACCAGATTTAAATCAAACGGGCCCTAAGCTATCTAACAATGAAATCCGCATTGCAATCGGTCGCGTAGTTTTTACGTGATGCGTGAACAAACAAACATACAGACAAACAGAATAAAGACACGATTAACAAAAAAAATATTGTTCAATACCTTTTTTTAAGCACCCAAGAGTATTTTTTTCATTTGAATTCATTTAGCAGTTTGGGTGCGATGCGCGGTCAAGATACGGACAAACAGACAGACAAAATAAAAAAGTAAAACAGTTTGGCTTCAGTATCGAATATAGAGAACCATCCAAAAAATATTTTTTATTACTTAAATATTAACATAACTTTGAACCCATATCCCGCAGAAACCCTTTACTTATTCGGGATAAAAGTGTCCTCAAGTTTAGCCCATCATATTTATTATTATTAAGACAGTGCCAAGTTGCATGAAAACCCGTCCATTACTTTCAGCGTGGTACGTGTTCTTTTAAATAAGTTTTAACCCCTAAATAATAACCCATAAACTTTTCGATATGTAAAGTATCCTATGTCCTACCTCGTAGCACGAACTCAAATCATACCAAGTTTCTTTTGAATTTATCCTACTTTTCCGGCGGCGTGATGCGCAGCTAAGATACAGACTAACAGACATACAGACAAAAATAAAAAAAACATACAGTTTAGGCTTCATAATAGAATATAGAGTAACATAAAAAAACGCTATATCTTTAATGTACATAATTTGGACCCATATCCCACAGGAACCCTTTATTTTATCGGGACAAAATGTATCCATAATTTTCACCTATTTTATAAACTATGTCTGTGCCAAGTTGCATCAACATCTGTTGAATAGTTTCAGCATGCTAAGTGTTCTTTTTAATAATTTTCCACCCCTATCCTGCAGGAACACTTATTTTTTTCGGGATGAAAAGTATCCAATGTCCTACCTCGAAGTGTGAACTCAAATCATACCAAGTTTCATTTAAATTCATTCAGTAGTTTTGGCGTGATGCCTAGCCAAGATACAGACAGACAGACAAAAAAAAAAATACAGTTTTGGTTTCAGTATCGAATATAGAGTACTCTCTAAAAGAAAATTTCAATATATCTTCAATGTACAGAATTGGACCCGTTACAGTTTTATTATAAGTATATACAGATATAGTACCTATATAGTAGTACCTATAGTAGTAGAGTTGTAGTAGTAGATTCGGCCACATTTGCCTAGGTGATTGTATCACCTCGGTAAGGTTATTCTTGCGCGTTTATTCATAATATTATGCGCATCTGCTTGAAAGCAAAAACTCATTTTAAGGCCTGATTGAGTTTCTCAGGGCTTTACAATGTACAATTTATTCGCCGTCATCGTGTCAAGACATTGTTTTGCGTTGATTACTGGCATGAATAAACGCTACGGTTTCATTATAAGTAGGTACCTAGGTACCAGGTAGGTGGTTGGTCTCCATAAACGTGACAACGTGTGGTAGGCAAAGTAAGAACAGAAAAAAAAAAAAAAACTGTTTGTAACTTATAAAATAAATTGCTTCAATCACAGGTGGCCTAAAGGTTCTATAGTGCAATTTAGAATCCAACGATACCGGGTTCAAAACCTAGGTTCCGCACCAATGACTTTTCTGAGTTATGTGCGGTTTTCCATCGCTCCGTGCTTCGGAGGGCACGTTAAGCTGTCAGTCCCGGCTGTTATTGATTACTAGCAGTCGCTTTGCCATGTCAGAGTCGGGCGGCTTGACAAACTCTGACATCAGAGGTTAGCACTACCTATACGACAAAACAAAAATAAATGCTTAATTATTATTATGTTTATTTATTATTCATTTTATTTTATTAAGGCACAAACAGTTTAAATAAACTTATAATAAACATATCTAACAAAAATGTTGAAAGGTATTGTTTAATGTTGAATTATTAGTAGTGTACATTTTTGGAAGATTGAAACAACTCAATTAAAAAAGAAAAGTTTTAAAACTCACAAAAAAAACAAAAGGTAATAAGTAAAAGTTTCGATGATTCTTAACACTCGATACAATCATAAGTACATCACTTTCTGCTTGGAGCAACAATATACTTAACACTCGATACAATCATAAGTACATCACTTTCTGCTTGGGGCAACAATATACTTATTATATACATTTGTATTTTGCGGTTCCATTAAAATAACTTGTCTATTGAGGAAGTTTTTATAGGTCGTGCTCATGCAGCTCAAACCAATCCATGTCAGTGACGCTAGATATATCTTCCTATAGGTATATTAAATAGCCGGACATGTGCAAGTTGAACTCGTGTGGAGAGAGTTCATGGCAGTACGATGAATATATTATCTCATAATATTGAGAGATTTACCATGTTATTTTAAGACCATAGATTTTTAACTAAAGAACTATTTGCAGTTTTTTTTTAATTTTTAGTTTCCGAGGTCAAGGGCTCAACTTTCATCTATTTTTAGGAATAACTTTATTAAGTATTGTTAAAAGTTATTGTTTTCTCCTCCAAAAGTGACCACTTTAATCAATATTCAATTATCTAATACGTTACACGTTCATGTTTGGGTCACAGAAATTCCTATGTGTACAAAATTTCAATTTAATCGATCCAGTAGATTCGGAGCAAATTTGCTGTGACTGACGGACAGACAGACATACCCACGAGTGATCCTACAAGAGTTCATTTTTTTCATTCGGACTTTCCTTAAATCTGACTTGAAATTGTAATTAAGTAAGTGAATAATAAGTAGCATTAGATTAGTAGGTTTTTGTGTTTTTGCAGATCTTTATCATAAAGATAAATAATTAAATAGTAATTATACCTACTTTTGGTTGCCTGATGTTTCTTAATGACACTTGGATGGAGGTGCTGGCCACGTGGGTATACTTGCAAAACCATATTTACCAAAACCGGAGCGATAGCAACTGCGAATTCCGTATTGGCCAATGTAGTTACCAAAGGAAGTGCTGTACTACAACCTCCTGACGCTGATTTAATCATCTTTTCTAGATGTATAAAGAAAAAAGGCCTTTGATTATGTACCTACTTTTAAAGTTGTTTATAAGTTCTCCCTAAAAGATTAATTAGCAACATTTTTACATATTTTTAAACGGGGTTTAAGTAAAAACCACACATTTGAAGCTAATGTGTTATTGTTAGTGTGTTATTTATATTAAAAGTTACTCTTGTTTTTGCTGCAGTTCAACGCGTCATGTTTGTATTCACATTGTTGTGGTATTTGTAGTACTTAAAGGGTGGCCATAATCATCTCGCTTAGCTGGTGTTTTGGTAATTGCAGTAAATTTTGATATTACACAGAACAAGCACGACACATCATCACAAAAACCCGACTGCGAACAAAATTAAAGAGAGGCAAAAAATTCAGTGAGAATGGTTGCTAACCAATTCTAAATCGTTATAGATCCTACATGGTCATTCGAAATGAAAACATAAATCTTAAGATGATATATCAAATATATATTCAATGATATCCCACCACCGTTAGTTCACCGACTTGCATTTTTTCTTATCCACAATATGGCGTCTGGTTGTCGCCATATTGGATTTTTATTACTGACATGTCTTTAGTAGCACTTGCAAGATATAGACAAAACGATTGACGTAAGAATCATCAAAATCAGTCCGCGCGCTTAGTCTGTATAGTGCCACAAAGGAACAGATATACATACATACATGCATAGGCTGATAAACACAATACCCTGCGCTCAGTCAGGTAAAAATGCTTCTCCTCATTTACTGAATTCCATAAGCTGCTTCTCACGCACCATCCGCAGGATGAGAAGGGTGGATAAAAACAAATGAAAAAAAAAACAGATACTAAATAAATAAATACATACAGCAAGTTGACAGTAAATGAGCAGAAGTCACTCCAATTTTGGTCATTGGATTCGGATTAAATTGTTCGCAAGAGAAGACGCGAGTAATTTGAAAATGTGGACTGGAGGCGACACTGTCACTAACAAATGGTGCCGCTCATTGCTTCGCCCGAACCGAAGCCATCTTCAGTGGCTAACCTTCATCATCTTCAAAAGCCTGTAACGTTCCAACTGCTGGGAACCAAAACAAGCGTTCGCACAACAAGTGGGAGCACACTAGAGGTGGTCGTTGAATCAACGACCCGTTTTTAAAACAGTTTTTTACTCAGAAATTTCATGTTTGCGCTCGCTCACGTGACACGTTTTCGTCGCTTAGTTAGATGAAGGTCAACAAAGGGTTTTGGTCGCACAAAAATATATATATTAAAAAAACGAAAAACAGTCAAAATATTTTTGATTAACTTTGTAACAATGTATATTAGGTATAATATATATATATATATATATATATATATACACAAAAGATATAAGACTACTTAAGATATAAGTATTCACCACAACACTTACAATATAGATATAAAATAAAGTACACCTACGTTAAAATGTCATGTCTATGTTTTTTTTTTATTATTGCATGCACAGAATTTGAATGCAAGTCCATGGTCCGTACAGAAACAGAGTAGACAAGAGACCGGGTAGATTACGGTACCTACCCAAGGGGGGACTATGCTACCTACTTAAAATACTGGACAATACTAACCATAAAAGCAGACCTTTCTAAGATTTGTTGATTTGTTTTATTTAAGTCACCTATTTTCACCTCATCAACGGCGCTTGTACACTAGATTTCCCTCTAAGATCAGAGTATAACGAAATCCGTTTTTTTCCTAAAAAGATCCAGTTCCAGTAGACCATCAGTCTCAAAGAGTAACCTAGGAGTGCTAGCGCTAGTAATGCTAAGAGGATTTGGATGCCTAGTAAGATCCTGGGCCCGATGAAGTAAATCAGGTCCAAGTAATGCACTTGTTTGGGGACCAGTGGAGGCTGTACCTGGAAAAAAAATTGATTACTAGAACCTCCTATCATCGGCAAATCAATTGAATGTATATGTTTGTTTTTTTTTTAATTAATAGTTTTTGGTTGGATGGTCAAACGGGTTATCGCATACCCAGTCTGCATTTGAAGAGGGTAAATGAACTGCTGGATAAAAACTAAGCTGGATACTAACTATATATATCTACACTAATATTATCAAGAGGAAAGATTTGATTGTTTGTTTGTTTGTAATGGATAAACTCAAAAACTAAAGACCCGATTTTAAAAATTCTTGCACATAAAGTAAGCTTAATTATCAGCGAGTAACACTAGCAGGATTTACTTTTCCAAAAAATTAGATTTCCCTTCGAAAATTACAATAATGAATCCAGAGGTATTAAATTTTGCAAAAAATCTCTATTACTTTATCACAAACCAAAGAGTATACAAGCACAAATTAAAAATGTATACTACCACCGACCCCCCACCCCCATTATAGAAACATCTCAATCACATCAGTTTTCAAACATAAAAATCGCATCAAAATCGGTGCATTCGTTTGTGAGCTACGATTCTCAATTGTTTGAATTACTGGTGTTAAACCTTTTAACAGTAACCGTAATTCAACCTCCTTGCGTTAAACAGAATAATACTATAGACGAAATGGTACGTGAGTATAAAACCTATAAACATAAACATTTTGTGTAAGAAATTGTTGTTGTTCTATTTGTCCAAATAGAGTACCTACTAATTTTATCTTTCTATATATATATCTACCCGTGCGAAGCCGGAGCGGGTCGCTACTAAAATATATTTTTAAATTGAGAACTCAATTCATAATCTTAATATCCAGTTTCTACTAAAACATGGCTTTATTTTAGAGTTTCAGCAACAAGTAACATTCATGTCGAATAAGTACATACGATTTTGAAGTACACGATGGGCACAAGTAAGTCGGAGAAGCTGCTGGTCTCTGCGTTAAACTTCACGTCCCGCACCAGCAGGCTTACTTGCACCGAGAACTGGGTGTGCATCGCTATGCCCACTTTCTGGAACAATCGTAAATAGTAAGTATACTAATAAGGTATAGTTCTGAATGCTACGGAATGCACATAAAGAAATACAAGTAATCGGCTGCCTATCTACGTACTTATAAATTAAGTAAAATAAAATACTCATTTATTTCGGGTGTCTTGACCCATTAAACACATTTAAAATACACACAAAATTTAAAATAAAATAAGAGAAAAAGATTTAAAATTGCATTATGAAAATTGTATAAGATTATGAAGGAACATCCAGTGGCCAAACATTGGACTATCCATTTCCATCATCATCCATTGTTTAATTTTTCGTAGTTTTTAGCCCTCAAGCTCGAAAAGAGAGGGGAGTTTAAGTTTAGGGTGTGTTTGTATGTATCCGTGTCTGTCTGTGGCATCGTAGCTCCCAAGGGAATGAACCGATTTTGATGCGTTTATTTTCTATTTGAAAGCTGATGTGATCGATATCGTAGCTCCCAAATGAATAGACCGATTTGTATGTGTTATTTTTTGTTTGAAAGTGATGTGTTCGAGATGCTTCTTAGATATGATATGGCGGATGGGTGGGGGTCGGGGGTTATATATATTTTTAATTTGTGCTTATTATTTAAGATTCAAAATTGTGTTTCGTTTTCTATATTGACGGCTTAGTTTAAATAGATAATCAAGGATTGGCAGAAAAAAACTCAACATTTTTCACGATAGTTTGACTGACCGGGACTCGATAGGAAATAATTGTTCAACTTGTAATATTATTTATTCTTTACACTGGCTAAATGCTCTAACCATGCGAAGCCAAAAAATAGGTCCTATATGAATATAGATATATGAATATATGAATGTAGATATATGTAGATAGATAGATAGATAACTCTTTATTGTACACCACATAGAACAAAAATATAAAAATAACTAAAACATTTAAACAAAATTTATGGTACAATGGGCAATGGTATAATGAACCATTCACGGTAAATGTTGATCCAGTGTGAAGCTAGAACAAATTTTGATCAACCTATTTTACCTAAAAAAAATTATCCGTTGCGGATCACACAAACTGATATAATTTGATCTGTCCATGCTGCGCGTGTGACGTCAGTGGATTTGTATTCATCAGTTTTCAACATACTCGTCAATGATTCGACCAAATTTTGTTG
Source organism: Alsophila aescularia (assembly GCA_946251855.1). Taxonomy (NCBI): domain Eukaryota; kingdom Metazoa; phylum Arthropoda; class Insecta; order Lepidoptera; family Geometridae; genus Alsophila; species Alsophila aescularia. Next base: position 33,034,535 of record OX276376.1, read on the forward strand.
ATCCACCAAATGTCAAAAAAATCATACTGAAAAGCATTTTGTACATCCAGAGCATATTTGACAAATAAAGAAAGATGCTTTGCTCCTTAATTTATTCCTTCATTTGTGTTCGGCAGATTTTATTCAAGAAAGACGTATGCGCGTGTTTTGTTAGCAATTGTAATGTCTATTTAAAGTCGGAGGAAGTTAGGGGAAAGTGAGGGGAGGGCAGGGGACGATGGAAAAAAGTCTGGAGAGGGTGGGGGAAGTTTCGGGGAGAGGAGAGAAGGTTGGGAAAATGTGAGTGGAGGATAGGATAAGTTGATCATGGGTAAGTGGAAGTAAGGGGAGAATAAGGAAAGTCGAGGGAGGGTAGGGTGAAATGAGTGGGTAAAGATTAATAAAGTGAGGAGAGAGTAGGGAAAGTTTGGGGAGATTGGGGTGAATTAGGAATAAGTAAGAGGAGGATGGGGTTAGTCGGGGAGGGTAAAGAAGTGAGAGGAGGTGGGAGAAGTTGAGAAGAGGTGAGGGGAGGGTGAGTTTAGTTAGGAAAAGACATGGGAGGGTGGGGAAATCAGGGAAGGGAAAGGGGAAGTGACGGAATTGTTGAGGAAGATGCAAAAATTAAGGGAAGTGTGGGGAAAGTTGGCGGAGGGTGAGGAAGATGGAAAAAAGCGAGGTAAGGGTGGGTAATTTAAGAAAAAGTGAGAAAAGGATGGGGTTAGGCAGGAGAGGGTAGGAGTCAGGGGAGTGTGGGGTTAATTTAGAAAAGTTAGAGGAGGGTGAGGAAAGTTGGGGGAGGGTAGTTTAAAGTAAGAATAGAATAGAATATCGTTTATTATCATTGTGATATTTAACATTAAAAAATTAAAAGTCTTAATTTGTAATGCCGACAATTATGGACTCATACAAGATGCACTAAGAACAAACAACAATGTGGCTCCAACCGAACGTAACGGCAGTAATTTATGAGTATATAGTCCATGCTTAGCACGTACATTAATATTTAATTTTAAAGAGCTGTAAAGAGGCTACGTTATTAAATAATATCATTTTGTAACATAATAATAAAAATAATATAAAGATTTGGTTAAAAAGAAATAGTTTGTAAGTTCGACTAGCATTTAAATTGGACTAGATTTACTATTGATCAGCATCAGAATTTAACAGTTTGAAATTATTGTAGTCGTTGGTTTGATATTCTTTGATACTGTAGATAGTTTTTGAGATAAGGAGGCGTTTTACATTATTCTGAAACACATCTTCAGTCTTGATATATTTAATGTGTTCTGGCTGTTTATTGTAAAGTTTTTGCCAGTAAATTTAGGTAGTTTCTTCGACGTATGTAAACGATGAGGAATCGGTACCAAGAAGTTTTTATTTCTGCAGCTCCTATGTGCTATTTCACCTCGCTTTTTATAGACATGTAAATTACGCCTCACATACTTTAGGACTTCAAATATGTACACGGAAACTGACGTCATTATATTAAAACTTTTGAAAAGCTCCCTAAATGAGTCCCTGAATTTGGCTTTAGCAAGAACTCTGATTGCTCGTTTTTGCATTTTTAGTACCCTTTCATAATCAGTGGAAAAACCCCATAATATATTCCATAGGACATAATAGAGTGAACATATGCAAAGTAAATTTCCCTGAGTTGACACGTGGATGTTATCTGTCCTAATTGTTTGAGTGCATATATCCATCTAGCCATTTTATTGCACGTGGTATTGACCTGTTCTTTCCATGTCAGTGCTGGATCTAATTCGAATCCCAGAAGTTTGGCCGCGTTAGTACACTCTATGAATTCTCCGTTGTTAGTAGGTATGGACATTACGGATTGTACTGGAGAAAAAGCATTAAAGCAATCAATTTTTGTTTTAGTGGTATTGAATTTCAGCCCATTCATTTTAAACCACTCCCCTAGAATATGCATTGTATCATTAACATTATTTTAAAGATCTTCTAAGGAGTCCCCAGATACTATGACTGATGTATCATCTGCATATTGTAAATGTTCGCGTCCGCTGGTTCCTTACGTCGGCTTCGCAATTTTTTACCTACTACGACTAAAATTGCGCTCGCACAATCACTCTTACTCCCTATTCTCGATTACGCTGACGCCTGTTATCTTGACCTAACCGAGGACCAGCTAAACAAACTTGAGCGTCTCCAAAATTTTTGCATCAGGTTCATATTTGGCCTACGCAAGTATGACCATGTCTCCGAATTTCGCACTAAGCTCAAGTGGCTTCCCATTTGTCGTCGCCGGAATGCTCATATATTGTCCCTTCTCTACAATATTTTGTTCAACCCCTCTTCTCCGCGCTATCTTCAGGATTGTTTCAATTTCCTCCACACTTCCATCAATAGTAGACTAAGGTCATCAGATAACCTCATGTTAGAGACCCCTATCCACAGAACGACTTTCTAAGATTGGTCATATTCAGTAGAAGCTGTTCGATTGTGGAATGCCTTACCTGTTGATATTAGACGCACACCTTCGCACAACGTTTTTATACATCGTGTTAAAATGCTCTATTTATCACTCTAGCTGAGCTGCTACATCTTAATCCTCTTATTATTATGTATGTAGGTATGTTTATTATTTTATATAATGGTATGTATCTACCAGGTTTATATATTTTATTCCAGTTTTCTATTGTGTTTTCCCAATTAATTTCATTAATATTTTGTAATTTTTAAGTGCTTATTTATGGTTTATGTATTTATTTATTGGTTGAAACCACCGTCCCTATTACCTCCGTTATTTCTTTCCATACATGGATGTCTGGAAGAGATTGCTCTGAGTGATAAGACCGCCCATTGTGACACTTATTATTAATTTTATTTTTTTAGTTGTAAGATTTTTATTTGTGTGTTTCAATAAAGAGTTATCTATCTATATATCTAAGATCACCTTTTATTTTCAATTTAGCCATATCATTTAGAAATATTAAGAAGTTTGTATTACGAAGTGATGATCCCTGTGGTACTCCAACATTAATACATTGCGGTTTGGATCTCATTACCTTACCTTCTATTTTTAATTCTATAGTCTGCTGCCTGTTCCTTAAAAATGATTCTATTAATGACTTGGCTTGTCCTCTTATCCCATAGACTCTTAATTTCTCCACCAAAAGGATATGGTCAACCGAGTCGAAAGCCTTCGATAAATCCAATAGTATACCAGCTACTTTTTGATTGTTTTCCAGACAAGAAATCACCTTTTCAACAAAAAATTGTCTAGCAGTAGTTGTCGATCGCCCAGCTTGATAGGCAAATTGACAATTTGATAGTGCGCTATTAGAGTTGAGGTGTTTTATAATACCTTGAGATGCATTCGATCAATTTGGAAACTGTGGGACAATGGTTATTGGTCTGTAATTTAGAACATTATCTGAATTTCCTTTTCCTTTGTACAGTGGTGTTAATCGGGACATTTTTAGAATGTCAGGGTAAGATGTAGATTTTAAGATATTATTAATTAAATACGCAATTGCCATTTATGACTTCAACGTAGAATTTTTAGTGAACGAATCCGATTATTTGCATCTGTTAGATTTTGACTCCTTGTTTGAAGCATCCTGTTTATATATGTATATATAATATATTTTACACTTAAGTCGGCTCAGGCATAATATTTGCTAGTTTACACATTCCAATTTGAGTGAAAAATGTAGACTTCTGTGTGTGGATTCGAACCTAGTAGCAATCTTAATACTTATCTCCAAGTAGCGCTTACAACCACTGAGCCAATCACTCAATGTAAATAGTGGCAAATATTTTGTATACCAGAAAAAGCTGCCTTTAAGCCAAATACTTGTTCTGGTTTACCCTCCACTATTTGTATTTTGTACAAGTAATATGTTTCTGTCAAACCTTCACAAGTGATATTTCTGTGAATTAATTTCTAACAACATATATTGTTCTCGATCAGTTCGGAATTTCGTTAGTTTTGTGGATTAGTGTTGATTGTGACACATAAAAGGAATGATTACTCCAGATGTAAACTTACTTGTGAGTATTTTCCTCCGTAACTTATCCGTGATGGCATAGATTTTAGAATTTTTGTGCCAGCACTGTGTACAATATAATAATATTCTTCGTTTACGTCGCCAGTTGCACAATTAAAACGTAGATAACAGCATCACTATTGCAAAACGTTGTAAGATTTGTGTTTTTATATCTCTTGGTAGTATAAAACAAATTATTATTTTATTAGAGCAAAAAATATACTCGTAGATATTGCTACGTGACCGTAAGGTTGTTACAAGAGCAGGGTGAGGGATGATTAAAAAAGTTAGAGGAGGGTGAAGGGTTGGTGAGGGAAGGGTGAGGGAATATTGAAAAAAGGCAGGTAAGGGTGGAGGGTCATCAGGGAAGATTGGGGAAAATTTGAAAAAGGTGAGGGGAAGATGGGGTGAGTAAAGGGAGGTTGTAGGAAAGTGAGGGGACGGAGGAGGATCATTGGTTCTACATTATGAATTCGAAAGTTTTTTATTTGGTAATTAAACAGCGAAAAGTTAAAAAATTTGAATAAAAAGTATATTTATAATACAGAAATAACGCAAGTATATGTAGGACACCCTGTGGCCAGGTGGAGTGGTGACCTACGAAAAGCGGCTGAAAGGAAATTAATGATGAGAGCTGAAGACCGAGCTCAGTGGCGTGCATTAGGAGAGACCTAATTCCAGCAGTGGAAAAATATAGGCTCATGTTGAAGGACAGAACAATTATTATAGATCAGAAATTATGGTAACAGGAACTTAAACAACTATACGCAATTAACATCAATTTATTTACTTGTAGGTAATTTGTAAATAGAAGATTTATGGAACGACCCCCAATTTTATAGCCATGATCTCTATTCTCACAAATAGTGTCTTAAGTTTTAATTAGATTATAATGAGATTAGTTTTGTTGAAAAAAGGAAGGGACAATCTTCTGTGCAATTGGATAGCTAACAATTATTAGATCTGTTGAATTAAAATTAACCATCTTCAAGACTCATATGTCAGTTTGAGAAGAGATTTATTACACGGATGCGCTTAATTTAAATGGTCTACAATCAGGGGTTAATCTCTTTTATTTTCTCAAGAGAACGCAAGTGACGAAAATAAAATTTAAATAATATATTTGCAGAATCTGCACCATATTACCCTATGCAGATTGTGACCACGTTTCTATCCACTTTACCTTCTATCAATACCTAACCTACTATTTTCTTTTATATTATAAGTACATTCCACATACATTTTACCTAAGAGCCAACCCATAATACATCTCATACAAACGCTCGTACGTGATTATGGCGTTAACAGTTATCTTGTGCACAGTATCTAGGTTTATAAATAAAAATAATAATTGGAGAAACAAATTCAGTATAAGCCTCAAAAACTCTGATTTTTCGCACGAATTTTACCTGAACTTTGGCCGTTATAAATGATAAAAAAAAAAAAAAAATAGTAGAAACCTTGCAAACGTAATGAAGATTCTAAATAAAAAAACATTTATTTCACAAGCTCATAAGGATTACTCAAAAACATGTTTTTCCTGGAACAAGTTTTGTGAAAGTTCCACACACTATTTTTCGTTCAATGTTGTTATTGACATTATTAATATAATGCGGAAGTTACCGAATGCCAACCGAGCGTTCAGACGCTATCTCTCTCTTTTCGCTGTACCTCTTTTTCAAACATTAGACTGGATGAAACAACAAGCTTTACGACCATGCTTGCGTTGACGATTGTTGGACCGGAAAGGGCCCTCTTAAATAACAAGCACAAACTAAAAATGTATATAACCCCCAATCCCCCTCCCGCCATTATAGCTAATCAATCACATCAGCTTACAAACATAAAAACCGTATTTATATCGGTCCATTCGCTTAGGAGCTCTGATTTCTTAACCTTTCCCTTCCCCCCTTTTTTATAGCTAAGACCTGTCTCGATTATATCAGCTTTCAAATAGAAAACCGCATCAAAATCGGCCATTTGTTTGGGAGCTACGATGCTACAAACAGACACACACACAGTTATACACTCCCTAAACTTATAACATCCCTCTCTTTTCGATCGATTTCAGGGGTTTAAAGCACAAATTTAAAATGTATATAAACCCCCCATTGTAGCTATGAAGCATATCGATCACATCAGCTTTTAAACATAAAAAACCGCATAAAAATCGGTCCATTCACTTGAGAGCTACGATACTAGCCCCCCCCCCCCCCTCTCCTCCTTCCCTCTCCCTATTATAGCTAAGAACCATCTCGATCACATCATCTTTCAAACATAAAAAAAACTGCATCATATTCGGTCCATTCGTTTGGGAGCAACTATGCTCACCCTTATTCTCCCCCAACACTATTATAGCTGAAATTACTATATAACTATATACTATTATAGCTGCGAACCGTCTCGATCACATCAGCTTTTAAACAGAAAAAAAGGCATCCAAATTGGCCTATTCGTTTGGGAGCTACTATGCCACAGACAGACACACGGATACAGTGATACAGTGATACATACAGTGATACATACATACACACCCCAAACTTATTACCCTCTCGTTAGAGTTTGGGGGTTATAAAGGCAATTAATTATTAATCTGTTTTATTAAATTTTTACACCGTCTCCAGTTAAGGCTAATGTTTTGATTTAACTTGCGCATAATTACGAAAGAAATAACTTGAATCTGGATGTTCCTACAAACAAGATCTGATGTTGCAGCTTGATCGTGTCTAAAAAAGGGAACTCCTCATCAATTACTAGTTACGAAAAGGCATTGTAAGAAATATAGAAAAAAGTTTAAATACTGGGAAAGTGCATGTTAAGCAATGGGCATTTTGTGGAGTTACCTACCGGAGTCGATTGCAAACAAGTATCCGCATAACCTTTTATTCTAGCTTAGTTTTAGTCAAGTTTTATCAGTTTGTTCAATGTTTGTAGCTTGCACGATCAAAGATATAAAACGGCAACATCGCGGCTACTGTCAGCCAATCCGTTAGTTTTCTGTGCTCTGATTGGCCCATTTGAATAGGATCAACATTTTCCGTAACTATCGTAGGGTAGATTTGTATATCGGATCAACATCTGCAAACGCGTATATACCCCTATATACGCGTTTGCAGATGTTGTAGGTGAGTAGGTGCACATGTTGATCCGATTGGAGCCAGATTAGTTACTAGAGATGCATAAAGGATCAACAAAAGACGCCAGATCAACATGGGTTTTCGGATCAACAAAATACTCGCGTGAAGTCGCGCCTGATCAAAATTTACCGTGAGGTGAGCGTGTTAGATTACTACTTATTGTAAATATAGAAATGTATAAAAATAATACTTGGTACATGTAAATGTTATGTATCCAGCTTTCAGAACGAAGTATTCGTTCTGAACGACGTATTGACTACTTTAAAGAAAAGTAAAGTACCACGTGTAAACTTACGATGTATGTCATCCATCACTATGAAACATCTGTATTATTATGCCATAATTATTATAATGTATTCCAATACAACTATCAGACATGACTAATGTAATTAATAAAGTAAATGGTAGATATTCGTTGATCTATTTTCAAACGACTCAAATAGCTCGGACGATGTCGGTAGTCTTCGTCTCGGATGACTTCTGACAGCGTCGGATGTTCGAAAATGTTATTTATAGGCTCTCTCGACTTGGCAATGTTTACTCGCCCTCCGTAGACGTCCCCGCGATGTCCTGGACGATCCGGACGACGCCATCGCAGTCAAAGTACTGGCAGCGATGGCCTCGTCCAATTCTGGCAACCCGCCAGGGGGTATCAACACACTTAGACACAGACACCGACCTCGCCGGCGAGGTCGAAGGTCCCATAACACATAGTCAGATATTATTCGCTTTCGAGTTTCTTGCCGATTCTTCTCGAAGGTGTATTACGAATCGGCGGTCAGTTATAATAATCAATGAAAGGGCACCTAGCCATTGTTCAGGGCCCCCTCGATCACTACTTAACGGTAGCGATCCAGGGGTGTTTAGTTCGTTACCCCTGTAATCAGACGGCCGTCCAAGCCGAGGGCCGTACCCCCTGGGTACCCTCGTGCGGGTCGTCTAAATTTTAACTTTGGCGTGCGCCTTCTGCGTCACGCATTGCGGCGGAGTGCTTGTAAGCGCCCGCCCCACCGTCCGGTTCAAGCTGTAGAGGCCAATAAGGCCAACAGCATTAGTCATTCCTAAAAAAAAAAAAAAAAGGCAATGTTTAATGTTCTTGTGGCCGCCGCACCGAGAGGACCATGGCAAGTTAAGTGCTTTTCTTTTACACTGTTATGCTGCTTATTTGTAACCGTTTAATTATTACTGTGTATTTCTTATTGTGTATCACTTCATTGTGGGGTGATGAAATAATCTATAAGATTATAGGTAACGGGATTATCACCCATTTGATTGTGTTTAAATGTTGTTTGTTTTTTGTTTAAGTTATTATGCCTAGTATAACTAAGGCAAATATAAATGTTTGTTTGTGACCAAACATATTTGCCACGTGGTGTCTTGCCAGTTTCTTTCCATAGTGGTGTATTCCGAATCCGGTGTTAAAATGAGTAAACAATATACAGAATGGCAAACCTATTTCCTTGTTTTTATTCAATATTCCTTAAGTTATTTATTCTATAGCTGTAGCTACTAGGTACTATAGATACCGACAATAGTATATAGTAACTTGCTTTTAATACTAGGTGCAGATAAGTTTTATCTCCTACTCGACAAACCTGACCAACTGAAGGCTAACATTACATTAATGTCACCATGACGAGAAATAATGCGACCTCTGAACTTGTCACGCAAAACATTCAACGTTTCTCTGGATGTGTGGCATGTCGCACCGTCTTGCTGAAACCATTTATCTTCCACATAGATATCCTCAATTTGGTGCCAAAAATAATCGGTTATCATGCGCCTATATTTCACTGTTTCCGTCTGAACTTCATTGTTTTCAAAAAAGGAAGGCCCTATCACACCACCTGACCACAACGCGCACCATACAATAACTTTTTGGACATGCAACTGTGTCTCGTGTATCACGTGAAGATTTTCCTCCCACCTAATGCGATAATTTTCTTTGTTAACAAACCCAGTCAGTAGGAACTGCGCTTCATCGGAAAAGAAAATTTTCTTTGAAAAATTTGCATAATTTCCTGCTGCGCTAATACCCAATCCGCGTAAGTTCTTCGCTGTTCATGGTCTCTGTGCTTCAGTTCTTGGGTTATCTGTATTTTATACTGGTGCAGGTGCAAGTTTTTATGCACAATACGCTAAAGGGAGCCATAAGAAAGGCCCAAATTCTGCGAACGACCGACGACGAATTGATAAATCTGGGTCGTCAGCCACACTATCGCTCAAAGCAGAAATATTCTCGGCTAAACGCACGCCATGATGATGCACACGGCTCTCCCTATCTCCAATGCTTCCAGTTTATTCAAATTTTTTACAATGTTGTGAGTTGTTTGTTCAGTGGTGCGATTGGTTTGACCATAATCTTCCCGTTAAAGTCTATATACTTTTCTTACAGAATTGTTATTTCTATAGAATAACTGAACAATTATAACACGTTGAGCCGTAGTTAAGCGATTCATATCGGAAATGGTATATTTTAAACTAGCATTTGACGTTTCAAATACTCGCCATTATCTACAACATTTTTTTACAGTATTGCCAATATAGGAAACTCAATTTAGAACGGAATGTGCTTTGTAATATAATAACGGTCTACAACATACTTGCTAAACTTTTAACTAATGCTTATTTATAAAAATATATCAATTTACTTACAGGTTCTATGACAAATGAGCTGCCATGCCTCTTCTCATCAGGCTTCATACCTTCGATCCTTTCGTAGAGCTTCGGATCTGCGTGCAAAAAGTGGGCATTGGAGAGGACTACTGGAAGACCTGAAAGAAAGCAAACAGAACTGTGACCAAAGCTATGTATGACGGCAGTTCAGATGCCAACCCTAAAGTGCTCTAAGCAGTTACGCACCATCCATCCCCTCAAGATCATACAATACATGGATCATCAATCGCATACATCACAACTGATGACGAGCTCGAGAGTAGATCCGCGTTCTGTGGGCAACTTACCTAAAAAGCATGGCGACAAATCTGACACCCCCTCAATACAATTCCCATAACTGCACAAACATTCAGTGTCCTCATTTCTTCTATAGGTTTTATTGCTGATCCTGTACTCTAGACCCTCGACTCCATAGGGGGTCATAGTAGTCCCGTGGTAGTCCAGCTCTAGGATCCGGCAGAGGACGGCACGGTAGATCCTGATAGAACGCTTGCTTGTCATCTCAGGAGGGTAGCCGATGCCTTCGTATGTATTGGTGAATGAGTTGCAAATGTTTCTGAAAGAGAAAACGCAAGGCCTTAACTACGATCGAAGACTGTTTGTTATAATGGGACAAACACATCTTGTTAAGCAGTTTTTTAATGAATTAATATGAAGGTGTTTTTTTAATTTAAATTATCTGAAATCTATTAAGAATAGATTTGGAAGTGAATTACCTATCTGGGTGGATAAAACCCATTTAAAGAATTACCGACCTATTTCACTCATGAGCCTTAAGTTGTTTTCGAGTGTCATCTCAAATCGTCTCGCAAGAACACTTGACGAATTCCAGCTTCCTGAACAGGCTGGGTTTCGCGAAGTATTTAGCACCATAGACCAAATTCACACAGTGAGGCAGGTTATACAGAAGACTGAAGAGTATAACTAGTCCCTGTGTCTTGCATTTGTAGACTATGAAAAGGCCTTTGACTCCGTTGAAACCTGGGTGGTCCTGGAGTATTTGCAGCGTTGTCAAGAGGACTGGCGATACATCGAAGTGCTGATGTTTCTGTATGACGCCGCGACTATGAGTGTCCAAATACAAAACCTGCAGTCTAAACAAATCCAACTGCTCAGGGGAGTGAGCCAGGGGGATTTTATATCCCCAAAACTTTTCACTAATACCCAAGAAGATATGTTTAAGACGCTGGATTGGAAAGAAATGGGCTTTAATATCGATGGCAAGAACATCTCACACTTACGATTTGCCGATGACATAGTCTTAATGGCAGAGATGCTGCAAGACTTTCAAAGTACGTTGACCAACATAGTATGGTTAACAGTGTGGTCGTAGTATGGTCATGCATCAACATAGTATGTTGATGCTTTTCGATGCATCGGTTTCGGAATGAACATAGATAAGACCAAGATCATGTTTAACGATCTTATTGACCCGTAACCGATTGCTGTCAATGGTGCACCTCTTGAAGTTGTCCAAAAATATGTTTACCTTGGGCAAATATTGAAATTAGGTTAAAACAACTTTGAGAAGGAAGCCAACAGAAGAATATTATATATTCTTTATTTCGACCATCTAGGGTCATTCACAAGTTATTAAAATACACAATTTAAAAATGTATACTAAAATTAAAATTAAACTAACGGAATTTACCTTGTCAGTACATGAACACAGTACATGAACATGACAGTACATAAACTACTCATGTACTGACAATCGAAATGCTCTGCAAATGCTTTAAGGATGCTGCCGGGGCCACCCCGCACCCGGCGTTCCAAGGATGTGCACCATTTCTGCATAGTTGTGTAAAAGCAATCCGCCCGCGTAAAACATCCCAGATGCGCTACAGAATCGGGGCAGCCCCATCAGCACCCTAAAAGCGTTATTATATTGGACGCGTAAGGCGCTGTACTGGTTTTGTGTGTAGTTCGCCCTCAGGGCGCTCGTATAGAAGGAAGTACAAAACGCTCTAAAAAGAGTGATTTTGACGCCATTTGAACAACGAGCGAACCTGCGGGCAATCATATTAGATCTAACAGACAACGCCCTACGCTCCCTTTGTCTGCAAAGTGTCAAAAAAGTGTCTGAAAAGTGGACACTCTCGGTCAGACTAATCCACAAATTTAAGGTCACTCAAAGAGCTATGGAGAGGGCTATGCTTGGTGTTTCTCTGAAGGACTAAATTCGTCATGAAGATATCCGACGGATGCCAAGGTAATCGACGAAGCTCAAAGGATAAGCAAGCTAAAGTTGCAGTGGACTGGTCAGATTTCCCAAATAACCGATAACCGTTGGGGTAAACGAGTTCTCACGTGGAGATCACGTTTAGGCAAACGTAGTGTAGGATGCCCTGTGGCCAGGTGGAGTGATGACCTGCGAAAAGCGGCTGGCAGACAATGGATGAAGAGAGCTGAAGACTGAAGTGGCGTGCATTAGGATAGGCCTACGTCCAGCAGTGGACAGTAGGCTGATGATGATGATGATACCTGTGTGTTCTTTAGGTAGAATTTTAGAGTCTTTCGAAGTTATAGCAACGTATGTATTAGATTATTAGCTATTCACTTTAGAGCATTTCTTAGCAATTGCAAATAGCAACTGTTCTCTCAACATCTTGAGTTCCTCACCTGTTCTTCGGGTCGTTGTAGCCCCATTTGTCCAATCCTCTGGCATTGTTGACTGTCCTGATGGAGAATTTGTCTTCATTATCAGCACTAAGCTCCAAAATATATTTTGCTTTCTTGTCATATAGCTGAAATCAAATGAATTCGATTAAATGCGAATACGCATTAACTTAGCATTTCGTATGAATTGCAACCTTTTCAAATTTAATTTGAAACAAAAAGTGTAATTCTAAAATCCTTTGCACGCCCACGGCCGCAAGCTTAATTTGTTTTTTTTTATTGTCTTATCCAAAATTTAACAAATCTATACTTATAATAAAACTGTAAGGGTCCAATTCTGTACATTGAAGATATTTTGAAAATTTTGTTTGGAACGTACTCTTGATTTGATACTGAAGCCAAAACTGTTTATTTTTCATTTTTGTCTGTCTGTCAGTCTAAATCTTGGCTAGGCATCACGCTGAAACTACTAAATGAATTTATATGAAACTTGGTATGATTTGAGTTCATACTACGAGGTAGGACATAGGCTACTTTCATCCCGAAAAATGAAAGGGTTCCCGCAGGATTGAGGTTTAAAGTTATTTCAAAAAACACTTACCACCACTCTTTATGTTTTGATTTTCTGTCTGTCTGTCCGTCTGTCTGTCTGTCTGTCTGTACCTTGGAAGTGCATCACGCCGCCGGAACTACTGGATGAATTCAAAAATGAAATTTGGTAAAATTTGAGTTCATACTTCGAGGTAGACATAGGATACTTTACATCTCGAAAAATTTATGGCTTCTCGCAGGATAGGGATTGAAACTTATTTAAAAGAACACATACCACGGTGAAACTCATGAACGGGTTTTGATGCAACTTGGCACTGTCTTAAGTTATATGATGGGTTAAAATTTAGGACTCGTTTTACCCCGAAAAAGTAAAGGGTTTCTAAGGGGTATATGGGGGGGGGGGGGGGGGTAAGGGGTATATGGGTCCAAAGTTATATTAATATTTAAGTAATAAAAAATATTTATTGAATGGTTCTCTTGATTCGATACTGAAGCCAAAACTGTATTTTTTTTTCATTTTTGTCTGTCTATTTGTCTGTCTGTCTGTCTGTCTGTCTGTATCTTGGCTAGGCATCACGCCGAAACTACTGAATGAATTTAAATGAAACTTGGTATGATTTGAGTTCATACTACGAGGTAGGACATAGGTTACTTTTCATCCCGAAAAATGAAAGGGTTCCCGCAGGATTGAGGTTTAAAGTTATTTCAAAAAACACTTACCACGCTGGAACTACTGGACGGATTTTGATGCAATTTGGCACAGTTATAGTTTATATGATGGGTTAAAATTCAAAATACTTTTTATCCCGAAAAAAAAAGTGTTCCTGTGGGATAATGTCCCAAATTCTGTAAATAGAAGTTTTTTTTGGTGCCGTTCTATTTTCAATACTAAAGCCAAAACTGCTTTTTTTTAAGTTTTGGTCTTCTGTCTATGTGTCCGTCTGTCTGTCTGTACCTTGGAAGGTCATCACGCCGAAAATATCAAAATACTCAATGAATTCAATAGAAATTTGGTATAATTTGAGTTCATACTTCGAGGTAGGACATTGGATACTTTTCATCCCGAAAAATTTAAGGGTTCCTGCAGGATAGGCGTTGAAAGTTATTTAAAGGAACATGCATCACGCTGAAAGTACTGGACGGATTTTTTTGAAACTTGGCACATTCATAGTTTACATAGATACTTGTAAATTCTGTAAATTGAAGATATTATGTAATTTTTTTGGAGGCCGTTCTATATTCAGTACTAAAGCCAACACTTTATTTTTTTATTTTGTTCTGTCTGTCCGACTGTCTGTATGTACCTTGGCAGCGCACCACGCCAAAAATACTCAATGAATTCAAATGAAATTTGGTATGATTTGAGTTCATACTTCGAGGTAGGACATTGGATACTTGTCATCCCGAAAAAAATAAGTGTTCCTGCTGGATAGGGGTGGAAAATTATTTAAAAGAACACATAGTACGCTGAAACTGAGCTGATGTTGATGCAACTTGGCACAGACATAGTTTATAAGATGGGTGAAAATTATGGATACATTTTGTCCCCAAAAAATAAAGGGTTTCTGTGGGATATGGGTCCAAATTCTGTAAACTAAAGATATAGTGGTTTTTTTTTGGAAGTTTATGCTTTTGCTTGGCATCTAAGGGTTTATTTCATTCAGTAAAGAAGTATGGCTTTTTATTCGTAAGCCATGTGGCGTTTAGTGTCCGGTGATCATGTGGTCGAAGGTGGTATACGTTGCGATAAGCCTCGATTTTGTTGGGTTTACTACTTCTAGATACTTCCTTACCAGCATGGCTAAATTAGGCATGGTGATGTTGACATCCTCGGGCCTCGCCACAGACTGTTCTGGCAGGAATCTGGTGCGGAGGTTAGGGGAGTACCTGAGCAGCTTGGAGTCCAGGTCAATTTCGAACTGTTCGTTCTTGCGGATCTCTCTGAAACACGGAAAGCCAGTTTTGAATAATGTACCATGTACTAATATCCGTGCGTTGTAAATTTGAAGTAGTTATAAGCTCGCGCGTTTGACCACTATATTTCACCTGATGGTAAACTTTTTGTACTGATTTTGTAGTCTCTAATTGTTTTTATTTACTCTTTAATTGCTTTTGCCTGCGATTTCGTCCACGCGGACTACAGTTTATTGCAAAAATAGCATCCTGTGTTCATCTAAGATAAAAAACAATACAAGTTTAGTACCAGCCCTCTTGATGCATTTTGACAGACTTGTTATTATTTCGTATCCACGGCAACCATTCCTTACATAGAGTAATAGTCATTTTCCAGTTTTTTCGTGGTATTTTCAGGGATAAAAAGTATCCTATGTTGGTTTCTATATTGTACAGTACCTATTTACAAAGTTTCATCAAAATCAAATCACCTGTTTTGGCGGAAAGCTCCCCAAGCAAACAAACAGCAAACTTTTATATATTGGTGTGGATTGGTTAGATTGTTGGTAAACGTTGGAATTGGTTCGAACCTCGTTAATCTCCATTTGTATGTCAAATCTATAATAACACGTACTATGGAACCTCAATTCACAGACTGCCTCATGGTATCCCCCCCAAACACGGGTGACGCTTATTTTAGGAGATATTTCAGTTAGTTTATTATTATGTTGACGTTTTACGCCTTTGGCGACCAAATAGCCGTAAGTTAACTTCGGCGCTCGCTCGGCTCGCGCTACGTGTACTCATGTTCAAACCTAACCTACCCTAGTTTTTGGGGTGATACAGCGGAAAAAACACATTATATTACTTAATGTTAAAATTGTAAACGAAATACATTGTAATTATCTGTCGTCTCTCTCTAATATTTGCTTGCTCGTTCTTACGCTGTGAACCGCGCCTCGCCATTACATGTCTTGCAAAGTGCTCCCATAAATCCCTTGTAATCTCATTGATATCTATTATTTTATCGCCCAAAACCCTTCAGTTTATGGGCCCAGTACGTATCTCTACGCTCTGGATTTTAATTTTCTAGATAAGATAGATAATCACAGATATTCCCAGTTTGTAACTGTGATCTACAAACCTCATGGCGGATACAACAATCTCGGTAGAGAAACTACGTGGCGTCGAGAACTTTGTTGTTTGGAAATTCATGACAAAGATGTTGCTAAAAGTGCATGGGATGCAGTAGAAACGAAAAAGGAAGCTGAAGACAAGGTTCAACAGAAACCGTTAGCGCGCATTTGTTTGTTGGTGCAGCCACATGTCAGGAATGCGAAGACAGCTCACGAGGCGTGGAACAATCTTCAGAATGCGTACGAAGGATAGGGCCTTAGTAGACGCCTCGGACTACTGCGTACACTGTTCGGGCTTAAACTCGAATCATTCCCAGATATGGAGACATATCTCACAAAGATAGCGGAAATCGGTCAGCTGCTGCAAGATATCGATGCTGGCTTAGACGACGATTTCTTAGCTGTGATCATGCTGAGCGGATTCTCATCTGACTATGACCCTCTCATAATGACACTGGAAAATTCTACGATGTAGCTGTCAACTGAGTATGTGCGTTCTAGACTGACTCAGGAGTCTCAGCAAAGGTGTGAGAAAGAAGACAATGGAAGTTCGGCTTTGGCTGTCCGAAAGCAACACAAAAAGATATTCCGTTGCTTCAGATGTAAGAATCCCGGACACTGTTTAGCCATGTAGGTGTGTGTAATGGTGTGGTCAACGAAGGTGGTACTTAGCTGGTTATTGGAGTAAATGAAAGTCCAGACGTTGGCACTAGGTTGACTGATATATTAAACTTTATACACGGCACAGTTTTAATTAGAAACAGAAGGAATGAACAAGAAGATTGTCAACAAACACAACAATTATTAATACGTAAAGAAATACGAGAGGCGGGCGAAATAGCTCAAGCCGGCGGGCGTGCGTTCCATAGCGAAGGTAGGTACGAACTAGCGGCGCCGGACCGGCCGACGGCCGGCCGGCAGACGGTGCACGCGGTGGTGCGCGAGATCACCCACGTCACACGGGTCGCGCGCATTAACAATAGAAAGGCTTCTATAGCTTAGTGGCGCGGTGCGCGGTACTACGGTGGATACTACTGGAAGGCGAGCGCCCAGTTGGTACACCAACCGGATACCGGAACGGTATGTATTGGTAAGTATGTGCTTTGTTTGTTTCATATTATTATATATTATTATGCATTAGTTTATATGTAAGGTGATGTATGAAAGTATGAAGTATATTAATATATATTATTATATTATGTAAGACCTTATTTATATATTGTTGTCTAATAAATATATATTATTATGTAGTCAGTATTTATGTAATATTTAAATATGTAACTACATGTATAATGTGGGAGTAGCCCACAACTGCATCAAGGATTGTTCTACTAGGAATAATAAGGCAAGCAGTGATTACAAGAATAAAAACTTGGACAAAGCTTTGCTATCTGCATTATTGGCCAATCTGAGGAGTGATGTATGGTACGTGAACTCGGGCGCAACTAGCCATATGTGTAAAACAAAGAACATTTTACATGATTTCGTGTGTGATACACCAGAAGCAATATGTGTAGCAAATGGTGAGAAACTGAGGAAATCAGGCAGAAGAAATGTCAAGATTTCATTACAGAACACTATAAAAACTATAAGTGTTGTATTTTGTGTTGTATGTCCCTGAACTAGCTACAAAGTTACTATTGGTTAGTGTGAAGACATGTAAAGGTTTTAGTGTTCAATTTCAGGGAAATGGATGTTCCATAATTGATGGAAAGGATGTAATAGTCACTGCGTTTCGTCAAAGTGGTGTGTATATACTAAACACCACAGGCAAAGCCTCTTTTGTAACAAGGGAAGAGCCATGTATCCCGACAATGTGTAGGGAAGGTGTAAATTTTGGTTTACCTGTAGAAAAGGTTGCTGAAGTTTCTGCGTCCGGTGAGTCACAAGAGTTGTGGCATAGGCGGCTGGGACACCTCAATATCAGGAGTATGCATCTATTGAAAGGTATGGCCAATTAGGTAAGGCATTGATTTTGATAACTCCACGTTTAAAACCTGTATTGCATGTGTTCAAGGCAAACAATCTAGTTTACCTTTTCCCAAAAAGTCCAATAGTCGGACAGATGGCTTGTTAGAGCTAGTTTATACTCATCTTTGTGGGCCATTGCCCAAAAATTAATTATGTGGTATTAGATATTTGCTAACTTTCATCGATGACGTCACAATGAAAACTTTCACATATTTCTTAAAGTCAAAAGATCAATTTTTTGACAAATTCAAAGAATTTAAAGTGATGGTAGAAAAGCAAACAGGAAAAGCAATTAAAAAAACTACGAAGTGATAATGGTAAAGGATATGTTAATAAATATTTACAGGATTTCCTGAAGAAACATGGTATTAGCATCAGACTACCGTGCCATATACGCCTCAACTGAATGATGTTGCGGAGCGAGCCAAACGCACCATAATGAAGAAGGCCAGGTGCATGCTTCTCGACTCGGGTCTGGACCAGCGGTTCACCGCCTGAACACGGCTGTCTACTTGAAAAATAGGTCTCTCACCAAGGAAGTAGGGGGCACCACACCTGAAGAAAAATGTTCCAATAAAAAGGTAAATGTAACTCACCTTAGAACTTTTGGCTGTTTAGCATATATATTAATGGCAAAATGGAAGACACGTACATTTTCGTCGGATATTGTGAAGAAACAAAAGGATATAGATTAATAGATTCTTCACGTCCAACAGAATGCATAAAGTCAAGGAGTGTAACTTTTGTGGAAAATGAATTTTATTCCTCAAGTAATACGAGTACAGACAAGACAGAAACGTTTGTTACATTTACAAGTAAAAATAACTTCTCATTAAATCGTCAAGAAGTTGATGGTGATGGTGTCAACAAACCAGCTTCTCAGCTACTAGAACAATGTATGTCAGACCAATCACCAGAGAGTCCATGTCATATCAGTCACCAAATCAGTCGCAAGGCAGACACAGAATTCACATGATGAAATAGGGATACCCAGTAATGCGGGATCTGATGAATCTGTAAGGCAATCGGCACGGGATAGTATATTAACAGTTAACAGAAGTCCTGGATCAGATGATTTGCGTGATAAAACTTACTTTCCAGGTGACACGAAAATCGACACGTCTGATTCAGCAGATTTTGGCGATACACTGTGCACACTTCGTCGGAACACACTGCAGTGATGATGAACCAAAGACGGAAGCGTTGCAAGGAGCAAAATCCAAGTAATGGAAAGACGCTATGACAGATGTGTACAAATCATTTATAGACAATAAATGTTGGACTATGACAGACTTACCAGGCAGGCCCAGGCAGGCAGGGCCTGTAAAATGCAAGTGGATCTGTCTATAAAAAGAAGAGAGGATTAAATGGAGAAGTTTTGAAATATAAAGCTCGTTTAGTCGCTAAAGGATGTTCACAGAAGTATGGTGTAAACTATCATGAAACATTATCTCCTGTAGTGAAATATTCAACTATCAGAATCTTACTTGCACTGACTGCTGAGACGAACATGGACATTGATTACCTTGACATCAAAACTACATTTCTTCACGGGAATCTCAAGGAAACTGTATTCATGAAACAGCCGGAAGGGTTTGAGGACACAAAGAGCCCTCAGAAGGTTTATCATCTGAATAAAGCAATTTATGGTCTCAAACAGGCTTGAAAGAGTTGGTATGAAAAGATTAATACCGTACTAAGCGAAAAACTGAACTTTAAAAAAACAAACATCAGAACCATGTATTTTTATGAAGAAACACGATGGATATATGACCATCATAGCACTATGTGTCGATGACATTATCATAATCTCCAATAATAGAAAATAAAAATGGAAGATCAAGCAGCTCATGACTCAGTTTGAGATGAAAGATCTAGGACCAGCACACCATGTCCTTAGCATGAGATTGTCTAGCATGAGGTGGCAGGTTTACCCTAGATCAATCTGCTTATATTCAACGAGTCTTGGAGCGTTTCCAGATGTCAGACCGTAAGCCAGTAGGCACTCCAATCGAATTAGAACAGAAACTCATTAAGTCTGATTGTAAACAAGATAATTTGCTGTATAGAGAATTGGTAGGATGTTTGATAAATATTGCAGTTTGCACGAGGCCAGACATCACTCATGCAGTAAGTTTTGTCAGTCAGTTCAACGATTGTTTGCTGAAACCCACTGGAAGGAAGCAAAACGAGTACTTCCCTATCTGAAAGGTACAGTAGATCATTGTCTTACATATGTAAGGAGTGGAAAGGCTGTCACTGCTTATGTTGACGCAGACTGGGCTAATGAAATGGACTGCAAGTCGTACTCCGCGTTCGTCTTCAAATTAGGTAAGTCTACAGTCTCATGGGAAAGTAGGAAACAAAAGACTGTATGTATCTCTCTCTAACACTGAGTCTGAGTACATGTGGCTCTATCAGACGCATGTAAAGAGGCTTTGTTTATTAGAACTTTCTTGTATGAATGTTTAGGTATTTATGTCAAAATTTGTAATCAATGATAATCAATCAGCTCAAAAGTTATTTGCTAACCCTATGTATCACTCTAGAACTAAACACATTTAAGTAAAGGTATTATTAATTTAAGTTATTTATCAACCGATAATTTGACGGCTGATGTCTTAACTAAACCTCTTAGTGAAGAGAAGACTGAAAGATTTGTTAATCAACTTGGTTTAACAAAGAATGTATTTACTTGAAGTTCTGTATAATGTAACAATTAAAAATAGTAAAAACATCATTATAATAATTAGTGTTTAATGTTGTATTGTAATACAATGTGTTATCATATTTTTAGTACTTTCAGTAGGTACTTACCTTATGTTATTTTTTTTAGTTTATTTAAGAATTTTGACAGAATTAGTAACATAGAATGATTAACATAACTACTATAGGTATACATATAAACTTACTTTGTAGTTTACATTACTTGTATGGCTAAATTATGAATTTTAATTTTTGAGAATTGGTAATAACTTAATGGTATCTTCTGTTTAAACCGGGCCCGCTTTATTTAAAACAATTGTATTTGTTTAAGGGCCAGTATTAGAAATTTAAACGAAACACATTGTAATAATCTGTCGTCTTTCTCTAATATTTGCTTGTTCGCACTTACGCTGTGAACCGCGCCCCGCCATTACATGTCTTGCAAAGTGCTCCCGTGTCTAATAAATAAATCCCTTGTAATCTCATTGATATCTATTATTTTATCGTCCAAAACCCTTCACTTAATAATTTTATTTACGCCAATTGCGTTCCAATTCACGATAAAAAAAACAGTGAAATTCTCCTGCAAATTGGGTTTCGATTCACGTACACTAAAAAAATATTTAAAAATAAACTACGCATCTCAGTGGGGCAAAATGTGTACCAAGGGGTAGCACTCCACCTCCCCCACCGCCTCCCAAATAATCAAATGCTCCTGCAAATTGCATTTCGTTTCACGTACACTAAAATACCTCCTGCAAATTGCATTTCGTTTCACGTACACTAAAATACCTCCTGCAAATTGCATTTCGTTTCACGTACACTAAAATACTATTTAAAAAAAAATTAAGAGTCGCCTCGGGGATCCTATATTTGTCTATATCTGTCTACTCTGTCCACTGCTGGAAGTAGGCCTTTCCTTATGCTCGCCAGCGAACTCGGTCTTCAGATCTCCTCGTCCATTTTCTTCCGGCCGCTTTCCGCAGGTTGTCACTCCACCTGGTCACAGGGCGCCCTATACTACGTGTGCTTATACTTGGTCTCCACTTGAAAACTCATTTACATAGGTTCTTCGGTAAATGTAACCAGCCTACTGCCACTTTAGGTTGCTTATCCTTTGAAATATGCCAGTTACCTTGGTCCTAGACTGACGTATACTATTGTATAGAACTCCCAGCCAGCAAAGTAATGATAAAAAAATAAGTGCTAACCATAAGACTACAACACTAAATAGTGTTAGAAAATTGATATAAAAGTAACGCGATGACTGTCACATAAATGATGACATAAATGTTTACTCGACCGCCTTGTACAGAATTTATAACACAGCTGTAAAGATGTTCGCACAACGACGATTTAGAGCAAAAATGTTGTACAACATGTTTTAAAGGTACATCTATACAGCAAAACAGATCTATGTTGGCTTCGTCGCTGTATTAGCGCTGGTGATATGTCTGGCGCACATGGATCTAATCCATGATATAAAATAACACACTGAAGCTGAAATGCATCTAATATATCGTATATCAGTGTTTCCTTAGCGCCTGCGCCATAAACATCATAAAATCTACAATAACACTAAGAAGTTACAAATATACTTTTGCAAGATCCATATATCACCAGTTACATATAATCATTTTTTGCTCATATATAACCCTAAAAAGGCGCATTACAGCAACAAATGATGCTTTTTTGTAAAGATAATGCTCTCTAAGAGAACTTTGAATACCTTGTTATAACACTAAATCATATTTTCTTAAAAAACAGTCACAGACCAAATATTCCACCAGCTTCATTTCACTAAAATAAACTGAAAAGACAAAAATAATTTAATAACTAAAAGGTAGCATGATACGCCACTAGGGTTATACCTCTGATTTCTTGAGGAACCCTAAAATTTTGTCATGGCGGCAAGAAGCTGTAAATTAATTAATGGTCATGAAAATATCTAAATAGTGAGGCCTGAACTGATCCTATGTAGAATTACCATCAGAGTTTAATAGAAAGAAAGATTACTTCACAATACAAGTTCTATTTTATTTTTTTCAACAACGAACACCATATGTAAGTTAAATTGACACAACACTGTTTTTCTATGTGATGACACTTCTCTTTGGAACTATGGAAGAGGTTGCACATTGCAATCTATTTGCAACCTTATTATCTTCTCTCAATGAAGACCTATTAACTTTAAAAGCTTCTGCAGCCTTGGTCTGGCTAAAACCTTCGTGAATGTATCTGCAAGCTGGTTCTCAGTCGTGACCTTGCTAACATTCAGCTCTCCATTTGTTACCATCTCTCTGACAAAGAAGTGTCTTATCCGAATATGTTTAGTACGTTTATGGTACTCCGGATTTTCAGCAAGCTTGATTGCAGCTTCATTGTCCACTCTAAGGATAGGCAGGCCCTTCAAATTGGTCATATCTCCAATAAGTCTTGATAGCCAAATTAATTCCCGAGCGCCTTCACTGGCAACTACAACTTCCACTTCGGTAGTAGATATAGCCACGCTTGTCTGTCGTTGGCTTATCCACGACACGGCTCCTCCAGCATACATGCACAGTACACCAGTGGTTGAACGTCTAGTATTCAAGTCCCCACCATGATCTGCATCACTGTAGCATTCTATAAAGCCGGTCTTGTAACCTCTTTTGTATAATATCCCTCTTTCTGGGGCATATTGTAAATACCGTAGTATTCTCTTGACCCTTACACAATCCTGTTGATTGGGTTTTTCAAGGCTCCTAGAAACTACGCTGACTGCGTAGGCAATGTCTGGCCTAGTCCCGACCATTAAATATGCTAACGCACCAACAACTTGTCTATAATTCTTCAACAAGATGCTCACATCACATGACTGGTCTTGATCTTGACATTGATCCTCTTTCACTATTGGTGTCATTACTGGTCTGCAATGTTTCATACCAAATCTCTTAAGAACTCTCTTTGCATACGATCCCTGTAATATTTTGATTCCTTCATCAGTTTTCTGGATTTCTATTCCAAGAAAATACGAAGCTGCCTGGGTTGTTATTTTAAACCTATTTTTCATTTGTGCTATGAACTCGTCAATAAGGCCTTGGCTCGTTCCAGCGACTAACCCATCATCAACGTATAGGGCAACTATCAGTTTACCACCATACGGCGTCTTCCTTATGAATAAGCAAGGATCTGAGTCACTAACTTTGAATCCGATTTGTTTGAAAAAGTCCAAAAACCGCTTATTCCAACATCTTGGAGCTTGTTTCAAGCCATATAGACTTTTTTTCAACAAACATACCCGACCAAAACCGTCATCATAGCCTTCAGCCTGTTTCATGAAAATTTCTTCTTCAAGTGACCCATACAGAAAAGCTGTTGAAACATCGAATTGCATCATCGACATGTTCTCACTGGCTGCGACGGCCAATACAGTTCTAACTGTTGCCATCTTAGCCACGGGACTGAAAGTTTGATCATAATCAATCCCTTTCTTTTGACTAAATCCCTTTATCACAAGTCTGGCTCTGAATTTATCTACTGAACCATCAGAATTCAGCTTTACTTTGTACACCCACTTGCAAGGTATAGCCTTCCTGTTCTTAGGAAAAGGCACTAGGACCCAAGTCTTCTTCTCCTTCAAAGAATCCATCTCACAGTCTATTGCTTTTTCCCATAGATCCCGTTCAGAGCTTTTAATAGCCTCTGTGTAACAACTTTGTTCTTGGTATCCACTGCTAGCCATGTTCAGAACATAGTCCTTGAGTTTCTCAGGTGGGCGAAGTAATGATCTATCTCTGAGTATTATCCCACCATGTTCCATGATTTCCTGTTCAGAAATTTCATCTCTGGCATGAATTTCAATCTCCTCTTCATTTAATTCTCTTATTTCCCCCCCTAACTCAATACTTTGTTCAGAAATGTCACTCCTAGCATCATCAAATGCATCAAAATCTCCAACAGGAACATCTTCTCTGCCAATGAGTTCAGTGTCCCCAACAATTTCAATACTAACACCTTCATTGACATTTTCTTGAATAACATTTCTGTTGATTGTTCCTCCGTTGTCTAAATTTTCTGGTCTGTTTTGGTACATGCGCATAACAATGTGACCCAATAATCCTCAAGTGCTTTATTTGTGGTTTCTTACCAACCCAAAGCTCATATGGCGACTTGTGTTCCACCGCAGTTGGCCCTGTTCTGTTCAATATATAAACAGCAGTATTTACCAATTCAGCCCACAATGTCTGAGGTAGTTCCTCATGTGCATGCATCATAGCTCTCGCTGTCTCAACGATTGCGATTCTCTCTTTCACTACACCCGTTTTGTTCAGGTGTATATGGCATAACTAGTCTTTGCTTTATACCCAGATCCGTCAATACTTTTCGTACCTTCTGGTTATCAATTTCACTGCCATTGTCGCTCAATAACTCCTTAACTGTATGTCCAGCAACCTTAGCTGATGCCAACATTTCTTTGAGCTTCTCATGTACCTCTGACTTTTCTCGAAGAAAGTACACAAATCTGTAACGTCTGAATTAATCCTTGAACAGTACAAAGTAGTGATCCATCTCCATCTTTGGATTTAACGGCCCATAACCAATTAATGGTCATGAAAATATCTAACTAGTGAGGCCTGAACTGATCCTATGTAGAATTACCATCATAGTTTAATAGAAAGAAAGATTACTTCACAATGCAAGTTCTATTTTATTATTTTTTCAACAACGAACACCATATTTAAGTTACATTGACAGAACACTGTTTTACTATGTGATGACACTTCTCTTTGGAACTATGGAAGAGGTCGCACATTGCAATCTATATGCAACCTTATTAAAATTAGAGATATATCAGTAACTGAAACACGTAATGGTCATATTGTGGTGACTTAAATAATTAAATAATGATTATTCATACAAATATAAAAAAATTGAAGGGGGCATGAAAAAATACTTATACTGCAGTATTATTTCAAAAATACAATTTCAAGTACAACAAAAATATGCGTCATAATTACGCACATCTCAGTTTGATATAGTGAGATAGAAATATGAAAACTATTTATTTACTAATGTTATGTTATTCCATAAAAATATATGAAATAAGTAATAAACCTATTGTAAAACCTTCAAAATCACAATACGCATGATTTTGAAGGTTGACATGACTGAGCACTGAGGATATGTGATAAAACAGAATCCTAATCAGCAAAATAACAACAAATAGCTTTATATCAGCGTCGCTGTAGCTATTATATCATCATAAAGTGATAATTGTGATAAGGATATCATTAATATAACACCAAACAGATTCAAAGAACACTGAAATATTACGGATATGTATCAATAAAGTGATAGGATGTGCTAATATACACACAATATTATATCATCAAATAGCTGTAACACTGGGGCCACTTTCCAATAATAGACACGTATCTATTATGGATATACGTATCACTAATGTACAGCTATATCTGATTACTTTTTGCTAGCTGGGCTGCATTTGACAAAATTACAAAATTTTGGGGCCAATACATATGTTCTTATAATGCTCCTTGAGCATCTTTACGTAAAGAGGCTTTGGAGGCATTCTCTAACAGAAAAATAGATAAAGATATTAGGAAACTTACTGGTAAGTGAAAGGGCCTACTTCTTCAACACTCAGTTTGGAGTCCAAGCCCGCCTGGAAACGGTGAGCGTTGGTCACATTGAACAGGTATGCTGCGACGTTGACCGCCACGAACTCTTCTACGAGGGCCTCGTGGACCGCAGTACCATAGTCCACTCGAGTCATCTGGAAGCATCGAACGAAATAGGTCTAATTGTCTAATGCCAATGGTCCCATCATAAGATGTTCACTACTGAATGCCACAAAGAGCAGTATTGCATCCAGCGTCTCCCCGCGATTCTCACTCGTTCGACAGCCACCCCAGGGGACCGTGCTCCTGGCCCATGGACCTTGGATACCAATAGAGAACCACCTTCCCAACGGTTATCGGCAGTACGAGCTGCCCATTTCCACTTCAATTTGCAACTTCTGAGAGCTATGTCGGTAACATTCGTTCATTTTCAGATATCCATCCACATTTTATCTTGCAATAACAATAAATAAACATGTCGGAGGCATCATTCATTTCAATTCTCCTTTGATGGGATCAGCTGGAACCTGGCGAACTACTCATGCCTCCGACTGCGTCCTATATTATTTAAAAAACAGGAATCTAAAGCTTGTTTTCTTCTTATTAGTTTAATTTGCAGTCTTTTTTTTTGTTTTTTGTAATAATTTATTTTTACTTTAATCTTTTAGTTCCTCTTATACATATTTGGAAACTTGTTTACTGACTAGCGATGTACCGCCCCAGTGTATATCCGTGTCGGGTTGAAATACTTTTAATTTAGGTAAGTAGTATGAGTGATTCTTATAAAGGGCTATTATTTATTTAAAACTTTATGTACAAAAACAGGGCTTAATGCTATGACAGCATTTTCTGCCAGTCATCCTGGTTGTGCAAGAAAGATGTGTATAGGCGTGCACTCGAGATATGGACAGTAAAATGGAAATAAAGAGAAATGATTTGAAATGAATAGTTAAATATAAAACCTTTGTTTATATAATTATTATAATATATAGATATATATATATATATATATATATATATATATATATATATATATATATATATATATATATGTATATATATATATATATATATATGTATATATATTTATAATATATATTATATAATATCATAATAATAAAATATATAAAATTATATATTATTTCGTATTTTTCACCTCTGAAACCTGTAATATAGAAGCCAGTGGCCGCCATTATGATATTAATCTTATAATTATGGTATACTTACATATTTTGTAATTATGTAAACCGGGTCCGTGACCATCAACGCAACATCTAATACTAGAAACGATACCCCAAGGACGAAAGCTGACACCAATTTTTCTGAAATTAAACATTTAAAAATATTACGTCGTATATAAAAAAAAAATGTTTTCTACACTACCAAACAAACGAGTGAAGCATAGCAAATAGCGGCTGTGTAAGTGTAAGTGAGTGAATAATTTGTGTTTATACACAATTTCATAATAAAATAGATAGATAGATAGATAACTCTTTATTGTACACCACATAGAACAAAAATATTATAATATATTTATGCAAAATTTATGGTACAATGAGCATGGGGAAAATACTGCATTGTTTTTTATTTACCGTGAGAACTTAATAGAATTAACACGACTAAAAAGGTCGAACACTTGCTGCGATGGCCGCCGACTAGCATAACATAACATGGTGTAAATGCGAGCGTGAGGCATATGCATAAGAGCGGATTGTCATATCTTGGGTGCTTCACTTTCAATTTGGTCTCTTTTTAATCAATCTTCGGAATTGCGTACTGATTCTATTCTCTTTGATGGCGTTATAAGCAAACGTCTACAGGCAGATGATCAAGTTGTTCACGTTCTAAAACAATATGATGTGATGATCTTTGATAAAGGTTTAGATATCATTTTTAACCAAATGAGAAGGGTGCTAAAAGTTTAGGGTGTGTATCACTATATGTATTATTGTAAGTATCGCTGTATGTATCACTGTAGGGGGGCAAAGGGAGGGGGGTGAAAATCGAAGCTCCAAACGAATGAACCGATTTTGATGCCGTTTTTTATGTTTCAAAGCTGATGTGATCGAGTTGCTTCTTGGCTATAATTGGGGATGGGAGGTCGGGGTTTTTTTATTGTGCTTGTTATAAGCAGTATTCGCGTTTGTAATCTTTCTTGAAATACATTATCCGCGAGGAAAAAAAGTGGGTAGAGTTATTTTTTATTCTGTGGTTGAGCCACACAAGGCAAGGACTTACTTCTAGCTACTTGTGGCTGCGTCCTAATTCGTCTGTCTTTCTTCGTGAGGAAACCCATAGTTATCTAGTAAGTAGATACTACAAAATTTATTTACATCGTCATAGTGCTACGATCTTTCAAGTCCTGCAACAAATAAAACATGGTTATATAATAAAAAATATTTGTAATGAAGCACCTACCTACATAAGGTATTATCCTGTTAAATCCATACCAATATATAAAATAGAAACGTTGTCTATTTGTTTCTTTGTTGTTTGTTTGTTTGGGGAAATTTCACGCAATAATGGCTGGACGGATTTTGATGAAATTTGGAATGGAGATAGCTTATACCCTGGAATAAAACATAGGATATTCTAATCCCGGAAAATTGTAAGTTACCACGGGAAAACTGGAAAATGTTGTTTACTCGCTGTAAGGAACGGTAGCATTGGAAACGAAATAACAAGTCTGTCAAAAAACATCAAGAGCTTTGGTGATATACCTACTTTTGCATTAGTTTTAAATATCCTAGAAGAACACAGGATGCTTTTTTCGCGATAAACTGTAGTCCGCGCGAACGTTAGTCGAAGTCGTGGGCGAAAGCTAGTATCAAATAAAACGTCATGGTTGCAAAATGACTGAACTTAATTTTATTTATTGTTAAATGTCAAGGAAAGGTCTAGGACGTTGTTGTGAAATTACTAGGCTCGTAACACAGAAATAAATTTGAGTACCTGCCTATGTTACTGATTAGCCTTGCCAAAATATTACAAGGCTACATCGAATTATTGCTTATAGATCTTGTCGTTAGATCACTATCCTACTTGGGCCTGGTGTGCATGCAATATCGCACATCTGATCTAAATAATTAAACTCGTAAACAAAGTTATTGAGTGATGTGACGAAGTGATCGAAGTAAGTAAATACAGAAAATCTAGAATCGGACTGGCTTTTAAAAAAAGGACTGTTGCAAGAACGCAAGAAACAAGCTGAAAGGATCTTGTGGATAGATTTAGATTCATGGCAAAGCACGAGTGTTATAACTAGAATCAATGGCAGCTACTATAACGGTAAAAGACACGAAGAATAATTCTTAGAAATGAGTCCACAGAGGTTTTCAAATGAATAAAAGTATATTAGTGAGAAGTATTTTTTAACGAAGGAAGTTGAGATTTTCCACCGAAAAATCTCATAATAATCCGTCCACAGGTTTGAAACCTTTTAATGGATTTCTAAGAATAAATCTTCTTATCTTTAACGGATATCATAAATATACTAAAGAGATCTCTATTATAAAATACATTCAGTATGTATGTTTATATAATGAAATCTTGCATCTTATTAGATTTATATATAAGCTTCAATTTATATTTTAGGATAACTTGAAAGACGTCTTTCACTCTACATTTACATAAACATCAAGTAAACTTGTCTTGCTAAATCTCGAAACGTGAACACAGATTAATTAATGTAAATAGCTTGAAAAACTAATTGTAATTTACATAAACAATGTTATTCAGAAGGCACCAATTTGACCTAGTTATTGTGTATACATATATCTAGGGTCGGGGGAGGTTTTTTAAAAGTTGACTGTATGAGGTGAATTGCGTGAACCAGGTGAGGAACTGATATGACTCTCCCTGCAAGCCATATGAGTATTAAGGAGACTTCACGAACCTTTAAACACCCGCCTAGGGTTAGGGCCAGCAGCCTAAGTTACGAACTAAGATGGTTCCATTGTCCACAGGGCGACGGATTCGGCACAATTATATCGACATGCTCTTAGCGCGAGTCACGTAGTCGGACTGTCTTCCACCGGTGAACGATAATAGACTACAAAGCTTTTAATTTGCAACTACCCTCCCTTTAGCTTGCATAATTATCGAATCTTCTCACAAGATACGGCACGCTTTAAGATCAAGTAAACAAAAACTGGACTAGATACAACTACAGACAAACACACCCACACAGCTACATTTCCACCGTCGTGCCTCATGTGCACCAACAACAAAGATACATAGAGGGACATACGGAGACTGTAATGAGAACGAATGTCACTGCTGACATGTGCTACACAAACGCCACGCCAATTGTGACTAAGGCTAAATATGGCCCATTGTGTGTGTTGCACCTAATTTATGATTCCACGCCAACTACGAGAACCGCAATCGGTCCAGAAGTTATCCACTAGATTGTCCAGACGTCACTTAAATGGATGGACTGAGTATAATTGTTATTCTTTGCGGGTTCGTTAGATGACTACTCGTATGTTACTACAGTTTCTTATAAACTCCGTAGATTTATCTCACTAATTGTAAGCCCTTTATCTAATAAAATTATATACTTTTATTTAGTAAATAGCAAACAGACGCTTCAAAGTATAACGAATTGATTTATATAGTAAGCTACTTTGGGAAATGTTTTCCTTGTACGAGTATGAAATAGTTAATTGGAAACAAAAAGTATTTATTGTTTCACAAATCAAATAATACAGTTATTTTCTTTCTTCAAAATTGCCCTCATGTTTTCCAATAACAAAAGCTTTTGACTACGAATGAAAAGAACCAAATATAAAGTTTCTCTATGAAAAAAAAGTTGTCCTGGTATTTGTACCATAGATTTAGTCCACGTTCGCAAATATGGGAGTAAAAACTTATTTATAAACACGTACCTTTACAAAATCTCGTACCTATAACGAAAAAATTAATTGCGGGGGTTTTCCCACGAAACACTTGTTACCCAAGTCAATTCAAATTTAAGAATGATAATTTCACTGAAATTATCTTGTTAATTCAATGTACGTATCTATTATTTTATATAAAAAAATAGGTACGTACATGAAGTAAAAACAATAATTTAAATACATTTTCTATTGCCTCACAAATATATTTTAATGATGACAAATTAGACTTAAAATCTGAGTGACGCATGTCCGTGTGACTATTTTATCTTAATCACACAGTTTACATAAAAATAAGCTTTATCTCTAATCACTATAATTTAAGACAATTAAACCACACAAAGACACAGTAACAAAGTTGATAAAAACTCATAACATTTTTTTATTCACACACCCGTTTGGTCTGTTCGTAGCTAAGAACTGTATTTTGTTCAAATAGTTTGCATATAAAGTTAATTTATTTATAATTTAAATATCAGAACCAGAGATAGTTTACTAGGCAAAGAGTTTGATATAAATATTAAAAAGTGATGCACGACCATATTTTTATGAAGATTTTTGTATTATTTATTACTGATTTAAGAATAAAAATCGTGTAGCTCAAGCTCTAGCTATAACATAATTATCATATTTAATCTGATCCCGTTAGCGGAAATCAACTGGAATTTACTGACTACTTGTTTTCCATTATACACTGTCACGTAACTGTACGCTTGAGGAAATACATTATTAATTGAATAAGGTTAAGTACGTAACTACTTACCTGCATTTGACAGTCGCCAATAAGGCAAGAGTGTGAGTTATATTGGTCGTCAACAGCCCAAGATCGCAAAGCATGGAAGTCATGGGAGTAGGGTATTATTAGGGCTTCTGCATCACTTGCTCTCGCTTTGCTCGAGCAGCGATGCAAAACCGCCAAATAAACAGCGAGATGCAAATCCGATCAGTTGGAGTGGCGAGCGAGCCATTCTAAATGCAACCACTTCATACTTAATACAAAAATGCGAAGTGTTCATTCCGATTAGTCTAACTATCGCGACTCATGCATGACTGAGATCAGTTACTTGATCTCTTAAAACATGACATCGAATTCATAAACAACGCTAGTACGTAAACGTACTAGCGTTAGATTAACTGATAATTTATGCTCTGGTAGCGACTTACATTTTATAACATGGTTATTAATATCGTATTGCTATTTTTGCGCCAGATCAGGCGTGCAGACTAGTGCTTGTCTCTTCGTTAAATGAACTATTGTAAACAAAATGCGGTCTCTATCATCCTCTCTAAGCGAGACGCCCATAAAGAATTCAATTTATTATCTCAATGTCTACGAACAACGGTATAGGTACTTGATGCGCGCGCCGCTCCCCGCGCCACCGTTGCAACCGTACGATTTAAATCGTATTTATACGACCTTTTTGCTAAAATACAACTTTACCTAGTGTATGGTACGATCCCCTAAATAATTAAGTTCACAACCCTGCTCATTATTTTATGCATATCAACGGACACTTTAAATGTAAACAAATAAATATATTGTTTCATGACAGTGTCATTGATATTCACTGACGGAGTTGTATTATAAGAATAATTAAATAAAATTTGTAGGTAAATATTAATATTAAAAGAATAATTTTATTAATTTGAAAAAATGTTTTCGGCAAATAGGGCACTTGTTATTTAATGATAAAGCACATTTTGCACAGCTTATAGCGTGCCCACAAGGTATAAAACAAATACACAACTGTCTGATTAAACAAATTTTACAATTCAATATATTTGTTATACTATTTGTATTAATAATTGAATTAGCATCTCGAGTCGGAGAAGGTACAACGTTTCGGAGCTGATGGTTTTTTCTCTGGTCAGTATAATATATGTACAATCTTGAAAGCAACGAGCGTGTTCTTCCGCTGGTATATTCTTGAAGCCCCAATCTTTTAAGCCTCCACCGCAAAAGTAACATAAAACTTTGTCTTTTTCCCCTACATAAAAAAACCCCGCATCTACCATTTCTTCAGTTGTTTGGGTCATTTCTCGAGGCCATGTGTTGAAACTTTGGAAACGTAGTGTTTCTAAGGCAAATTGATGGTGAGCAGCTTGTTTGAGATTTATCACATCATTAGCAAACATCTGTAATTAAACTACAAACCTTTTTTATTATATTTTATAGATTGACTAATATAACGCATGAATTTATGCGATAACTTACAAAATATAGGTCCGTATGAAATACGCAACTAATATTAAATTTAATCTCTACTATTAGTTATACTCTCGAGTACCTTACCTACATAATGTTAGAATTTATCACCGTAAAAAAATATACTAACCTCATTAGTCAATTTTATTGACTAAAATGGAATAACAATTGGTCACCACTTCCCTAAATAATTGAAAATCTTGAGGGGGGGGGGGGATTTATTTTGTTATTGTGGATTGAGGATTGTAGGACACAATTTTTACAATATACTTAACTTAGTTGAAAAACTTTTGCTTACACTAGTAAAGTACTGAACTATAAGCTAAATTAGTAATATTGTAAGTACAAAACAGAAATTGTTTGATTTTATAATATTATTGGATTTTAAGTTTGTAAGCGTCCATAAATAAATACAGAAATGTCTATAAGACTTATTGGTTACGGATACTTACTTTAATTAAACAATAATTATTAATATTGCATTATGTACGAAATCTAACATTTTTAGTCTTTTAAATCAATCAATCAATCATAGTGTTTATTTGCAAGAATACATTTTACAATATGGGTAAATACTTAAATAACTGTAATAACTGTTTGTATATTTGAGTACTGTATTTTTTTTTCCATGACTTTTTCATTTGTTGACGATCATAAGCATGTAATGCGTCTACCTTTATGAGAATATAGTTAAAATTTAATAAATTGAAATGAATTGAGTGATAAAATATTTAGGTACTATTTAATAGGATTATACTTTATTGAATTTGAAGTTTACCACCCTCACCCAAGTAGGAAAAATCTGTCACCAAGGTGTTCCATTCCAGCAGCTATCCTTGAGAGCCAGTGTAATCTAAGCATAGTGTGTTAACACCCTCGACCACATCAGGTGAGATTGTGGTCAAACGCTAACCTATAAGAGACAAAAAAAAACGAAATATATAAAAAACAATAAAACAAAATAAGTTAAACTTATGTAGATTAATTGCAAAAAATACTTTATGATATAGTATATAGGTATGCAAAATAAATATATCTTGATCAAAAAAACATAATAATAAAAACAAAAAAGTCACTTACAAAAATGTTTTGTGATAAATCAAATTACTTACCGTATTAGTCCAATAATAACTTATTTTATTTAATATATTGGTTTTTAGATTTTAGCATAGCTCTGTTTTTATTGGATCTATGTTAAGATACCGTATATAACCAATATAGCATGAAACATCACTAACAATGACTCGTTGATTGCACAGTACATACGATGACCATATAAAAATTTCGTCTCAAATGATAGCGACATCGCGGCGCCTGTCATAGGATCCCTAAAAAATGTGAGTAAGATATTGGTCACATATTGATTGGGGATAATATTTAGAAGACAAGGAATTATAAATCTTATAAGCACTGAACATAGGGGTTATAGTGCTCCACCAATCAACTTGATTATTTTCACATTAATTATTTAATACGTGGTATGATCTTAGCTTTACAAATTTAGCATTATAAATAGTCCCGATCGCAATAAATCACCATCAGTTATTTTAACGGCAGCCAGCAGTGATCATTCCTCCACTAGAGATTATCTTCAAAGACCGATAAAAGTATGTAAGTAACAACATATTATATAATAATAATAAATATATATATATATATATATATATATATATATATATATATATATATATATATATATAATTAAGTACTGGGTTGTGGATACTCTGAGTTAATAATGTGAAGCAACTTGTTCTAAGTATCAACAGCCTTATTCTTTATGTCTTTATAAATAATTGATATAATGATTAGTAAATAATGACACTTACCTTTTTGTTGTCAGGTTTTCCAACAATCCGTCCGAGTCGGACAGTGAGGTACCGTCAACTTCACAGCGGAAGAAAACTACTAAGCAGCAGACTGCGAAAAAATCTCGATCGAAACCGTCGAGCAAGAAACCAACGCCTGCACCTTTATTTGGGTCAGAATCTGAAAGCGACGAGCCAACTACGTTGGCTGCGGCTGTGGCATCGAGGAAAAAAGGAAACTTCAAGTTTTCCCAGATTCAGAGGTATGTCGAAATACATAATGCAACTTTTTTTACAAAATAGACTAACGCTGACCACTTTCTAACCTGATCTTATGTGACAATGCAGTGTACAATATGACACATTGTCTAGAAGACCCCTACTCTACTCATTAATGACTCAAATACGTAATATCTTCAGCTAATACAAACTTTTGAACATAATATATTAGTAAACTACATTTGTCGTATAATACTTTTAGAAAATGTTTTTATAGGTAAAAATATTCATCGCAGTTACTTAGAATCTTATGCAATTCGTTCGCTCATGGCGACATGAAGTCTGCGAGTTAATTGTTTACGTTTTCATTATATAGCGACGGCTATAGAAACATACATAAGTTTTGTATGTTGAGTACGATATTCGTTCAGTTGCTTATGTTATTGTTCAATAATAATTGAGTTTAGGTATTGCTCTATGCTTTTAAACATGATAGTTTCCTTATAGAGATTTGTAACATTGTTTCAGGAAGACGAACCTATAAAGGCTGCCAAACTGAAGAGCTACTTTTCACGCAGAGTAGGATCAGGATATACTATTCAAAGTGATCCTACTAAGCATGGAAACTTTTACATAGAGGTGCGTGTCTTCAATAGCCAAGTGTTGGAGGCGCTTAACTCTAACAGGTGGAAGCACTCCCTCTTCAGCATAAAAACGGCTGTGGACGATACCACTCCAACCTGGAAAGCGGTGGAACAGCTGGTGACGGCTGTCAAGAATGATTATCGTGGTATTCGTCCAATACTATACGGTCAAAATAATGCTTGAGGTTTTTTGATTAAGTACATATCTACCTTATTTAATTTTGTATTTCACAAATTTATTCTCATCTAATATTGTCTTTGGTTTATCTCTATATTTTTACCTTTATATTAAGTTAATTATTATCTGACATGATGAACTGATTTCTTTAACGTGAATATTTTAATTTCATTGTTTTTATTCCTTACAGAATCTACTTAGTAGATCAAATATGAATATGAAATCATAAAATGAATCTTGAAATGATAAATTACATTGAATTTGAAAGCACACATTTTTTTTCTGTTTCTTTAACCTGAATATTTTTCCTTACAGAATCTACTTCGTAGATAAAATTTGATACAAATATTCCAATTCGAAATATCAAAACTATTGAATCAAATAATTATACCAAATAGGTACTTTATATTAGACAATTACAATATTTAAATTTATATTAGTACTTATCAATAATTGATGCATATATCAAGTAGAAAAGAATATACATTTCCACATAAAAAATAAAGCTGAATAAATGAATTTAGTAGATTCTACTTAAACATGTTTTTTTGTCAAGCTTGTAATTTAAATGTGAACAATTTTTCTGCTCATAAAAAGTCCAATATCCATAAATCTAACTCTTTGTTACAAAATGAGTTTAGTAATGTTCGCCTTGTAAATTGCGCTTTTAAAAACAAAATAGTTACAGAATAAATTCAGAGAGTTTTACTATTTCGCCAGAATTATTTTTATCAAATGTTTCAGACACATCTTGTTCACTTATTAAAGAATCATTGAAAAAACATGCTTCAGTTAAAGTTAATTTAGAATTATTTGTTTTTTATGCTTTACCTAAGAATGATGAAACGAGTCTTAAATCGTTTAACACAAAATATGATATTTTAGTTCAAAGTTCTGATATAAATGCCATTTATACAAAATTAGTAGAAAAAATGATAACTAAATGTTCCGAATTTGAGCTTTGCGAATCTGGATGGACAATCGAGTCGATAAGTCATTTAGAAATTAATATTGCTAAATATTGTCCTTTAAGATCCGGTTCATTTATACCGTTGCAAATAAATGTTCATATATCCCGATCATTTTTCATAATCTGTCAGGTTATGACTGTCATTTGTTTATAAAATAACTTGCAGCTGTTTGTGGACGTATTAATCTAATTCCAAAAAATAAAGAAAAGTATATCTCGTTTACGAAATTCATCCCTATTGACGAAAAAAATGTGGCTCGGCTAAAATTTATTGACTCTTTTAATTTTCTGAGCTCCAGTCTGGATAATTTAGTAAAATCAATGAGACCTGAAGACTTAAAAACTATGCACAAATTTTTTAGAGATAAAAAATTGTTTGATTTAGTCAGCAAAAAAGGGGTATACTGCTATGACTATATAGATTCATTCGAGCGCTATGAAGATACAGAATTACCTAACCGAACGCCTTTTTATAATAAACTTACATCTGAACCTGTTTCAGATAAAGATTATGAACATGCTACAGATGTTTGGAATGCTTTTGAAATTTCTAATTTAGGACAATATACAGATTTATATCTCAGATGTGAGTACTTCTCTTTATGTCTTTGTGTGTGTTCTTATGTGTTTTTATGTGTCGTCACCATCATTGAGTTGGGATGCCATGTTATTATATACGCATATTAATTTGGATCTCATTTCAGACATTGAAATATATCAAATGTTAGAAAAAGGAATACGAGGAGGTTTGGCACAATGCTCCTTGAGATTAGCAAAAGCGAATAATAAATATCTTCCTAACTATGATGAGCAGAAACCAGACAGTTATTTAATTTTCTTAGATTGTGTAAATCTTTATGGTTTTGCAATGATGCAGAAGATGCCAATCGGAAACTTTAGGTTTCTAAATAAATTTGAAGTACAACATTTTGATGTGATGAAAACTATGATTGATATTAGTACAGGATTTATTCTGGAAGTTGATTTACACTATCCTCCAGAACTTCATGATTTACATTCTGATTTACCATTTGCTGTTGAAAAATATGTCCCTCCCGGTAGTAAAAACAAAAAACTACTTGCAAATTTAAATGACAAACATAAATATGTTATTCATTATGGTCATCTAAAAGAATGTCTGAAAAAAGGTATTATTTTACTCAAGGTTTATAGGATACTAGCATTTGACCAAAAAACATTTTTAGCTCCGTATATTATGTTAAATACGGAGCTCAGACAAAAAGCAACTTCCGATTTCGAGAGAGACTTTTTAAGAAGCTAAATAATTCTATATTCGGAAAAACAATCGAGAACAAGAGAAAACAAGTACATGTTAAATTAGTTAATGTTTGGAAGGATGTCTCAAATAGAACAAATAAAGTTTGTGGGGCAGAAAAATATATAAGCGCTCCTAACTTTAAGAATTTGTCCGTCTTATCAGAATCCTTAGTTGCCATTCAGTTACAACAAACGAAAATCGTACTTGACCGACCTATTTATATCGTATTCACGACTTTGGAGTTAGCCAAGAGTCATTTATCCGTTTCACTTCTCCGTGATGAAAAAAATGTACAAAGACGATATTAAACTTTGTTATACCGGTACGGATAGTCTCTTATATTTAATATATACTGATGACTTTTATGAGGATATGAAAAACAATTTAAAATACTTTGATACAAGTAACTTTCAGTATGGAAACAGATATGGTTATACCTCAAGTAAATAGCAAAATACCAGGATATTTCAAAGATGAAATGGGTGGTGATGTAATATCTGAATTTGTAGGTTTAAGAGCAAAACTGTATTGCATAGACTCGATCGTCTCTTCAATAAAAAAAGCTAAAGGAAAAAAAAGTCTGTCACGAAAAAACTTGATATACTAAATTATAAAAGAGCTTTACGATATAATGAATGTATGAGGGAAAATATGTGTATCATTAGATCGAAACAACACAATATTTTTACCCAAAAAATTAATAAACTTGTACTTAGCAGAGACGATGACAAGAGACAAATAATGTCCGATGGTTGCTCAACATTGCCTTGGGGACATTATAAAACTGTATTTGAATAGAAATGAAATGTGTATTAAAATTTCATTATATGACCTGTATTTTATTATTTTAAGAATAGAATATATAATATGAGAATTAGCGTGATATTTTATTGTTATTGTATCATACTAATTGTATCATATTAATGTTAGTTATTTTTTCATACAAATGTAATTAAACAACAATTATAATTTAAACTGTGTATATTGTACCTAATGTGTAATAAGTCTTAAAAATAAATTTCTAAAATTTGAAATGCATTTTCTTTTATTTTTGCAAATCCTACAATGGTTCGAGTTTATCAACTAATAATCATTGTTTAAATGAACACAATTTGAATAAATATATAGTTATGTAAAGTTAACGGTTCATTGTTTAAACAATAACTATGTGTTGGTTCGAACGCGAACGTTAGAATAGTAACTATAATATACAAACAAATAAAACAACGAAATATTTATAATAGGTTTAATTTTAAAATTATAATTTGTCTAAGTCGTACAACTTTTGACCTATTTTTTTAATAAGATCATTTGTAGCATCCAAAATAATATCATAATTATTATTTTCATCTACTGCATACTGAGCACTAGCAATGTCACTATAATTATCATCTTCAGGATCCTTAACTTCATAGATATTTATTTTGATTAGTCTTTGCCCTCTGCGTAAGCCATTCCGATGAATTATGTATGTTGTTAGCGCCGAAGTAGTGGATTTTCTTTTTTTCGATGTTTTCTTTAATTTAGACGGCTGCTCCTCCTTGGATTTGCTCGTACTGGCTGCATTAAGTGGTTGTGCATCTGTTTTTTCGAGATACTCAATCATATCTTGTGGTTGTGCGTAGTAGAACGGATTTAATATTGGATTTGCTTCGTCGTCATTACCATAGATAGACATATTCTGCATCAATAAAAATAAAATAGAATTAATAACAAATACAATTTAACAACCATGGTATACATGGTATATGGTACTATGTATAATAATTTACTGACAGGTAAATTAATAAGTAACTTACCGACTGAACAGAAATGATGATATATAAGACGTGCGGCAACTTTGAAAGATGCTATCTTAATGAAATAAATATATTTGTCGTATAAACAAAATAATATCAATACAGTGAATTGAACATGTTATAACAGGTTTTTTATTTGCTGCGTCAAATGGTTTCAAGTATCAGAATCAACAGAAATAAGAAGCGACTGGTCAAGTAAAAAAGCATGTTCTAACATGTTAGAACACGAATTCGTTAACATACTGACCATGTTAACTTTCATGTATCTACAATCT
The DNA here is from genome assembly GCA_946251855.1 of Alsophila aescularia. Lineage (NCBI taxonomy): Eukaryota > Metazoa > Arthropoda > Insecta > Lepidoptera > Geometridae > Alsophila > Alsophila aescularia. Next base: position 33,075,114 of record OX276376.1, read on the forward strand.
AAATATACAAAGGACAAACAAGAGTAATGAAAACTACATTAAAAAAAACCATTGTATATAAATTTGTTCTAAAGCTTAATATTTTAAGTCTAGAAACATAGCTCAAAAATGGTTTAAGATTACTTAAAAACTGTTGATCATATGTAATATAACCTATTTAACTTTAATGCAATCGTTAAAATATGTTAGTATTCATCATGAAGTTGATCAAGCAACCCACATTACTAGAAATAAATAATATAGATATAAAAACACCTAAAAACCCTGTCAGGCATAGCATATTGTTACCTAATACAATTCGTTGTATTATTTGTGGGCCCTCTAACTGTGGGAAAACAAACGTAATGATTAGTTTATTATTGCATTTTTTATGCAATGGTCTTAAATTTAGAAACGTTTATTTGTATTCAAAAACAATCTTTCAACCAAAATATATCTTTTTAAATGAAGTATTTCATAATATTCCAAATGTTAAATTTTCTATGTTTAATAATAATAAAGATGTAATTCCTGCTGAAAATGCGTTGCCAGATTCTGTATTTATTTTTGATGATATAGTATGTGAAAATCAAACGAACATTCGCAATTACTTTTCTATGGGTAGACATAAAAACATAGATTGTTTTTATTTGTCCCAAACATGTTCTAAAATACCAAAACAACTAATTCGAGATAATTCTAACTTTTTAATTATTTTCAAACAAGATGAGATAAATTTAAAGCATATATACAACGAACATGTTAATTCTGATATGATTTGGGTACAATTTAAACAAATATGTTCAGAAACATGGAAAGATCCTCATACGTTTTTAATTATTTACAAAGACTGTGAATTAAACAATGGTAGGTACAGAGTAGGTTTCGATACTTTCATCAATTTCGATTAAATTTGGTATTTAAAAGCCAAACAGAGGTATTTTGACATTCATTCAAGTTTTTTTATTACATGGCAACGGTTGTTAACGTAACACAGTAGACAAAAAAATGGAGCGTTCAATGAAAGAACAAATAATTAAATCTGTTAATGCTATTAAGAGTAAAATAAAACAAATGAAAGATGAAGACGACACGACGAACTTAAATTTAAAACGAGTATTTGAACCTCTTAGCCCTTGAAAGAAATAGTTGAATTAGATAAAATATATATATATATATATAATGCAAAATATGATTCCGATGATAATGACAATAATTTTGACGTCAAATCTTTAAATGAATTAAAATCTGATTATTCAATTGGTCAGGACTTTCAAAGTGAAAGTGAAGACTCCTTGGAAAGTGCTCGTTCAAGTACAGTATCTACTATACCTGATAAAAATATAGGTATAAGAACGTCGATTGAAAGAAAAGGATGTGAAACAAACTTAGATACTCCTTTTTTGACGATGATTGCAAAAGAGAATTTACTTGATAATGACTTCAATCAAAATAATTCAAATTAATTGTTTTTAATATTCCTTTTGGAATACGCCGTGAAAACAATAAACTGATGATGGGGAACTTGCCAATTTCTTTCAAAACCGATAACGATATAATATCTGGACAGCCCTATATGTCTACTATTACTGTCGGTGATAAAGATTATGAAATGACTGCAGGCTTAAAATAACTTTTGCTTAAGAAAAAACCAAACATAGAAATAGTAACTGAATTAGATAAACTTGTTTATAAAAAAATGTTATGCAACACGAATGCTCATAAGAGAGATTTCAAAGTATGGTCCAAATTAAAAGGGACAAGGGAAGGAAGTACTGTCGAATTAAACCTTTATTTTTTGAATCAGAGCAATCGCATGCTTCAAACATTAAAAAAGGACTTGGCTTGCCGATTTAAAAAAAAAACAAATAAAAAGGACACCGATTTTATTTATTGGGATAATCCCAATGTGCTAATTGAAAGGCTTTTGCTACTAATAGCATCAAAAGATGCTGGCAACAGTAATCATGACAACGAAATTATATCAATAATTGAAAAATTGAAAGAAGCTGATATAATTAAGGATTAAATTTCAGATCAAATGAGATCAGATATATAGACCTATAATTAAGTTTAAAAGATAAACTGAACAACATTTACTTGAACCACTCAGTATTAAATAGACGTTGTTCAAATATGAACGTCAATAAATTTGGACTCCATGTTCAGAAACACGAAAGAAAGATTAAAAGTTGTGTGGAAAATAGATGTAATTTGAAACAAAATATTGATGGAAGTCTGGATTGTCAAAACAAGATACTTTCTAGTCTTAAAAATCCTATAAATTTGAATGATAGCGCAACAAAAGATTACGTTGACAAATCATTGCAGGATCTTTTAAATAAAATTTTAACATATGACGCTTTAATTTCAGAAATACATAATAAAATTAATAATTTTGAAAAATCCTTTGAACGTTATAAAAATGAGCAAAAAAAGCGTAATAAATGAAATTCATGAATACGCTAGGGTAAATTTTCCTCGAAGACATGTTATCATGAAAGACATAGATGACCTTTGGCAAGCCGATTTAATTGATATGCAATCTTATGCAAAACATAACTTGGGCTATAATTACATTTTAGCTATCATTGATACATTTTCAAAATTTGCATGGGTATATCCACTTAAACAAAAAAGCAAGGAATGTGTAGCACACGCTTTTCAATCGTTAATGGAGGAAGGTCGCATTCCTAAAAATTTACAAACTGACTTAGGTACATAATTTTACAACGAAAAGGTTCAGAAATTGTTAAATAACTACAAAATAAATCATTATTCTACATATTCTACAAAAAATCATCAATCGTTGAAAGGTTCATAAGAACTCTAAAATCCAAACTGTACAAGGAGTTTAGTTTGAAAAGGGCGTATAAATGGACAGATGGTTTGTTATACAAAGTGGTTGAAACATATAACCAAACTGTTCATAGAACAATAGACTTAACACCAGCTCAAGTCAATAAAAACAATAAAGTACTTTTATTGAACAGATACAAATATATGTATGAGTCCCATACTCAAAAAGCTAAAAAACTTAAAGTTAATGATTTCGTTCGTATTAGTAAATATAAAGGAACATTTGGAAAAAGTTATACGCCAAATTGGTCTACAGAAATATTTAAAATTAATAAAATTCAAAATACTAACCCTTTTACTTACTTATTGGAAGACGCTATTGGTCGTCCCATACTTGGAGCATTCTACATTCAAGAACTACAAAAAACACAACATCCAGATGTATCATCCTTGTAGAAAAAGTTTTGAGAAGAAAGAAAAATAAATGTTATGTTGAATGGTTAGGATTTCCATCTAGTAAAAACAGTTGGATAGATAAAACTGCTATTTTATAAAAGAATCTGAACACTAATTTTATATCAGTCAGTTATAAGTTATGAAAGAGAATAGTCTTCTCAACAGTTTAATTAATTGTTTTCCTTTTGAACTTCATTTACCAGGATATAATTACTGTGGCCCAGAAACTCGTTTAAAGGAAAGACTTGCTCGAGGAGATAAGGGTATCAATCCATTGGACGAATTCTGCAAGCACCACGATATATCTTACAATAAATCCTTAAATTTAAAAGATCGTCATAAAGCTGATACAATTTTACTAAAAATGGCAAAGAAACGGATATCATCTTCTTATGCCAGTGTTGGAGAAAAAATTGCTGCTACTTTAGTAAACAGAGCAATGTTAGCTAAAGTTAGTTCAGGGTCAGGGCTAAAAAAGAAATTTAAAAACATTGTATCTCATACTAGGAAACATATTCGTAAAATGAAACCTAAATGTAAAAAATTGGCAATAGATTTCTATTGAAAAAATAAAAAATAAAAGCCATTTGGCTTTTGCAGCTGCTACGGAAATGGCTAAAGATCTGCCTGTTCAACTACCTCAGATTATACCTATGCCAAAGTCAGGAGGTTTTCTTCCTCTAGTACCAATTTTTGCAGGATTGTCTGCTGCTGGTAGCTTAGCCGGAGGAATATCTGGGTTAATTAAAACATATAATGAATATAAAGATGCAAAACAACATCTTGCCGAATTAAAAAAGAAACACCAGAAAACTATAGGAGTATCCATTGGAAAGGGTTTGCATCTTAAACCTTATAGGAATGGTTTGGGTATATATTTAGCAAAAAAAAAAAGAAAAGTATAATTCAACGTTTGCCTAAACGAGCCCTTTCTAACATTGATATCTTAATACATGCCAAACACATTCCTTATTTTCGAGGTGTATTTATGAGAGATGAGCTACCAAAGAATCCTCTTCCTATATAGTGTGGCATTATTAATTTAGATTGTTCGAAAAATCCTGGGTCACATTGGGTAGCATATGTAAAAAAAAAACTGTGTTGAATATTTTGATAGTTATGGAAATTTGAGACCTTCGAGAGAATTTATAGAATATATGGCAAAATTCAAGATCGTGTATAAATATGACAATTTTCAAAAAAATAACTCGTACAATTGCGGATATCTATGTCTTAAATTTTTGAAAAGTTTTTAAATAAATACCGCGTTCTACTCCTTTTAGCTCAGTCATTTTGAAATTGTGCTTTACTACGATGTCCATCACGTTAACGATTTTAGGCAATAAATCTGTATTAGAAACATTATTTAATCCGCCTTTAAATTTAAATGGTCCTTATGAGTGTGGATTGCTATATTTATCAGTTTATAATGCTATACCAAATGTTAATGAGAGAAATAACTTATTTGTTTATGGCGACAATTTGATCAATGAAATAAAAATTCCAAATGGTTCTTATGACATACTTGATATTCAAGAATTTATAAAAAGTGAAATTAAAGACTGTGATATACAAATTGAATCAAATAGTAATACGTCAATGTGTTCTTTATTGTGCAATAAAAGCGTGAATTTTGAAATAAATAATAGTATCGGCAGTTTGCTAGGTTTTCCAAAGGCGAGATTAGAAGCCAATAAATTGCATGTTTCAGTAAATCCAATGAACATTCTTCCAGTGTCATTGATAAGAATTGAATGTGATCTAGTTCAGGGATCATTCACCAACGGTTCACCTACGCACATTATTCACGAGTTCATACCAGACGTGCCTCCGAGTTTTCGATTTCTTGAAAAACCTAACAACATTATATATTTTCCGGTTACTAATCAACATATAATATCCATCACCATAAATATTGTAGACCAACAAGGGAGTGCAATTGATTTTAGTGAGGAAAATATTCAAATGTGTCTCCATTTACGACCAACAAAATGATTGTGTTTAACCGAAACGTATTACAAAATATAACTACAAAGACAAAATTGAAAAATACTATTCATAAAAACACATTCAGGCGATGACGACGTGTTAACGTAACAAAAAAAAATAACGAAATAAAAATAAAAAAAAATCTCCAAGCTCTGGGATTTAAAATATGAGTATCTTCCAAGTAAATGATTTACCACAATTCGATAATTCTATAGAAGGTTGTGAAATTCATACATTACAGCAATAGTTATAAAGAAAATGATGAAATCCGAATATCTATTAATCAACAAGACATTTATGTGCTTCCCTCGGCAAGTTATATCTACATTGAAGGTTATGCTACAGTGACTGAAAAGAATGTTGGAGGAAAACTGGTTAAAAAACCAGTTAATTTCACAAATAATTATGTGTCATTTCTTTTTCAAGATATTCGATATGAAATTAACGGTGTTGAAATAAATCGCATTAGAAACGTAGGAATTTCTTCAACATTAAAATCATATGTATCATTAAATGAGGCTCAAAGTAAAGTAGCTGCGATATGGGGCTGGAATATTAATGGATTAAAACAAAAAGATGGTTATTTTAGTATTGTTTTACCTCTTAATAAAATATTAGGGTTTTCAGAAGATTACAAAAAAATAATTATTAATTGCAAGCATGAACTTATATTAAACAGAAGTAACACTAGTTTGAATAGTATACTTCTTGAAAAAGATGAATGTGTTAGTATGAACATACAAAGAGTTCAATGGCGCATACCACACATAAAAGTATCCGATCGTGAAAGGCTATCGCTACTAAAATATTTAGAAAAGGATAAACCTATACAAATAGCTTTTAGAAATTGGGATCTATATGAATATCCTTTACTACCTAAAACTTCAAAACATTCCTGGTCTGTAAAAACATCTTCACAGCTAGAAAAACCTAGGTATGTTATATTCGGTTTACAAACAAATAGGAAAAATAAGAAAGACAAAGACAGCTCTATTTTTGATCATTGTAATTTGACAAAAGTAACGCTATTTTTAAATTCTCAAAATTATCCATATGACTCATTAAATGTAAGGTTTGATGAGAGCAAATACAGTATATTATATGAATTGTATGCCAAGTTTCGTCAGTCATACTTCAACATCGCAGCAGATCCGTTGCTTGAGTTTAACGATTTTAAACAAAAAGCTCCTTTGTTTATAATAGACTGCTCGAGACAACATGAAAATTTAAAGTCCGGACCCGTGGATGTGCGCTTAGAAATAGAATCTTGTCAAGATATACCAGATAATACAGCCGCTTATTGTCTGATTGTGAACGATAGACTTGTAGAATACAAGCCTCTAACTAACATTACACGTAAATAATCATGAATGTCATATTGGATTTGCAAGGATTTAAAACCGATTCTAATGAATTCATATTAAAAAAATTAGCATTAAAATCTGAAACGCAAATAATAGTTTCACTATTTAAGCCGAATTTCCCGTTTTATGAATTAACTGAAACAGAAAGAAGACATGTATGCTGGATTGAAAGAAATAGAAAAATATTTTGGAAAGAAGGATTTGTACCCTATCATGAGCATAAAATGTATATTAAGAACATTTTGAGAGATAAAAATATATATGTGAAGGGTCTGGAAAAAAATAACTGGATAAAAAATATATTGGGTACCACAGATAACGGCAACTTTTTTGTAATTTAGAAGATTTTGCTTGTCCTAGCATATTAAGTTTGTATGATAAGTATAAGACGTGTTTAGAAGTTTATCAATGTGTGTATCATTCTAGTGTATGTGCTTTGAAAAATGTAAATTGTATACAAAAATGGATTCTTGCAAATAAAATAAATTTTTGAAATAAAAATTGTTGTTTGTATATCTTAACATAATATTACTTACTACATTTAATTTAAGACTCGTTAATAGTTTTGGAGCCGATGTTAAGACATTGTATGGTCAGAGTGAACTGCTTCAGGATTATCAATAAAGTGGTATTAGACGGTTTTTGCATCACACACTCCAACGAAGTGAGTGTCAATTATACCGCTTAGGTTAAAACATGCAGTGGTCAGTAAGATCTGCTTCAGATATGTAGGAAAATAGAATTGATCGGATTTGCATCTCGCTGTTCATAGGGGAGGGAGAGGCTTTGCCCAACATTGAGACACTACAGGCTGAATGTAACCGTAACCGCGTCCCGCGATTTCACCCGCCTGAGAGATGATGACGATGGTGATGAAGATAAAAAGTATTCTATGTGTTATTGCAGGGTATAAGCTATATCCATTCCGAATTTCATCAAAACCCCGTTCAGGCATTTTGAGCGTGAAGGATGATGATGATAATGATGAAAAATATCCTATATGTTATTCTAGGGTCCAATAAATAACTAATATATAAAAGTGAAATGTTATCTGTTTGTTTGTTTGGTTATATGGGGAGCTTTCACGCGAGTTTTTTCCGCTATCGCGTGAAAACTCCCCAAATAACCAAACAAACAAACAGATAACGTTTCACTTTTATATATTATTTATTTGTTACTTAGATTCTTTAATTAGGCCACGAAAATCATATGAAAGTCAGTGTTAGTCTTAAAGTTTTTGTGAGTCTGATACATTATTAATGGAATATTGTATTAATCGGACGAATAAAAAAATTATTGGCGACTGTTAGTGGGATACTTTAATACTAAACCGAGCTAATTAAATAAAAAAGCGGGCGAAAAATATACCGAGTTTACAAAATACCATGATTGATAGAATTGCACCTAATAAATTAGGTAGGTTAGTTGGGTTGAACATGAAAACTGAATATAAAACATCGCTTAATAAAAATTGACCGCTTAAGAATTATAACACTGATCGTTCTGAATAACTAGTAACTCAAATTTGTAATTTCAAGTCGCCTTTTTCAATATTTGTATTCGCCCACAGTCTTTCGCCGATTTTGTATTTCAGTAAGTCATATTTAGTATTTTTGACACCTATTCGCTCGCTATTTCGCTTTACTATGCACGATTAATTATGGTAGTAACCGGCTAGAACTCACGTACCACGTGAACGGAGTCTGTATATGGATAGATCAGCCCTTGCAAAGCATGCTCATCTTTCTTGATCGAAGCATTTTATCAGAACGACAAGACCTCCGTAGGTACCTATTTTATCTACATAAAAGTTATTTGTACCTCGAAAAGAGCGTTTATTAAATGTAAATGTCGTGGCTCTTGAGATCACTCGACATTCCCACTTCAACCGGTACAGTGGATGGACTCTGCCACCAGCGTAGAAACCGGTTCCTAATTCTTCCTCGACACAGAAAGTGGAAGGTAGTCTGGAGTGTGACACAGTCAGCCATGTGTGCGATTATACGATTGGCAATAACGCAATGGACGGCGAGATTCACCGCCACTGTTGGCAATAGGGCGATCTCAGTCTCCGTCATCGGACGGCGTAGCGCACGAGTAGCACCTGGTGCCCTCCTTCCCTGCCACCGCGCCCGCCCTGTCACCAGCACACCGCCCATGGACCGCATTGCACGTCGCGATCTCGCAGCGTGACCTGACGAAGAGCGTCGGTTACGCTCGAAACCTAGGTTGACCTTTTGGCCCTAAAACGTGAGTCTACTATCATAATTTATAATGAAACTCAGTTGTAGAAGTATTACGCAAAGGAGATGTTCAGAAGTGGTACTTTATTCCGAGGAAATTCCAGCAGCTATGATATATACCTCATTTGAAAGCTTATTTACTGGGCTACATAAATATATGTAACTTACATTTTATTGAGCCTCCATTTCTTAAACAAAAGAGAAAACAGTTTCCTAGATATAAAGTTGAACATTTTTTTTTATAGTTTTTCTTTCTAATGAGTTATGCGTTTTTCGTGCACTTGGAATAAAATAAAACAGATTTCTATATATTATATGTTTTGCTATTTCAATTATTATATTATACCATGTGAATATAATTAATAATAAAATATCAACACGTTCAAAACGCAATGTCATCAAAAAATAAACCTTGTGATGGCTGTAGAAAAAAAATAACTTGAGGTCCTGTCATCTGTCATCGATCAGCTGTCAGTGCCAGATCTACATATATTGTGCCATGTTGAATGTCACTGTCGTCAGTAGTGTCAAATCCGAGTTGCCAGAGGTAAGGTACCTTTTAGTTTGGCAAGTTTTTTGTTTCTACCAAATGAAAAACAAAACTCAAAATAAAAAAAATGGAGGCATTTTTTTGTTTTCATTTGCTAGTCATTATCAGAATAATATTCCCTTTCTTTACAAATATCTAATATCTTGTTTAGAATTTCAAATTGCTTTCATACATTTTCCGAACATCTCTTTTAATAGTTTTGATTACAATGTGCTATTACAGAATAAATAATAGGTGGTATCAAACACGTTGTAGGATACAAAGCACGCGGTAAGACGCGTTGTACCGCACAAGCTAAGGCGTGCGTTAACACAGGGGTATTTGTTCAAGTGCGCTGTTTTGTTGCTTTAGCACCGTAACGTGATGTAATGCAAAAGAACACTGTTGTTCAGCGTGCTGAAATGTAGCGCGTCGCTCGTGCTTTATTAGACAGCTGAATATGACAGACGGAGCCCATGAGAGTTCGCATCGTTTTTTACTGAGATATAGTTACGTGAAATTGTCCTGTAAATCAATTAAGAAATTAAAATAATCCGAATAAAAATATTTATCCAAAAAATATTGAATCTACTTCATAATAAAAATGATATTTTGTAAACAACCACTAAAGAGAATAAAATAATTACAATTGAGCCAGAACAATACAACTTTTTCGAAATTAATAACGTAATAATAATGCAAAAATACAACATAAGATAAGAAAGAGTTTTTTGAAGGCGGTGCCAAACCTTGGAATCAATTAAATCTAATATCTTTACAAAATTAATACATTCCTATCTACGTACGAAGTAATATGCAATTGTCTATGACGCAGCCTCATACAAAACACTTATGTTGTATTTTTTTGCATTATTATTTCGTTTGTTATTTCAAAAAAGTGATGTATATCTGGCTCAATTGTAAATATTTTATTCAATTTAGTGTTTTTTTTACAAAATAACATTTATAATACGCAGTCGTTTTTTTTTTGGAAATATGTTTTAATTTCTTGATTTTGAGAGGCCTAAGCAAACATCAGAAATAATATATGACAAAGAAAATAGTTAAACTCACTTTAGACTCAAGGCGTTGGTAAATTAAAACAAAAGATGAATATAGGTTATTCATAAAAACAACTTAATTAATTTTGACGAAAATTTTCTTTCATTTTACTGGAATAAAATGGAAATCTTTAAAAATATAGTTACACTTCTCGTAGATATGAAGAAACAAACACGAAACAAATAGATTTATAAGTTGGTAATATATAAATCTTTTCTAAAGCAATTTTGTACGAGACACCACCAGTACCACTTAAAACCTGAGAACTCATCGGGACCAATCAAATAAGCTTAAACGCGAAGCGGATTCAGCATTTGATGGTTATATAATGGGTTCCTATGACTCCATCCCCTAGATACCACAATAGACCAGAGAACTTATCAAGACAAACCCAATGAACCCAAACTCAAAGGAGTTCCATCATATGATTGTTGAGATGCTTTGACTACCTTCCTGCTCTATCATCAGAAGCCGGATACCACATAAAACCAGAGAACTCATCAAGACAAACCAAATGAGCCCAAACTCGAAAGGGTTCCATCATTTTGTTGTTGAGTTCATGTGACTACCTTTCGGCTCCATCATCAGACCCTGAATACCACATAACATCAGAGAACTCATCAAAACAAACCAAATGAGTCCAAACTCGAATGATATCCATCATTTTGTTGTTGAGTTCTTGTGACTACCTTCCAGCTCCATCATCAGACCCTGGCTATCATATAAAACCAGCGAACTCATCAAGACAAACCAAATGAGCCCAAACTCGAAAGGGTTCCATCATTTTGTTGTTGAGTTCTTGTGACTACCTTCCAGTTTTATCATATAAAAACAGGGAACTCATCAAGACAAACCAAATGAGCCCAAACTCGAAAGGTTTCCATAATTTTGTTGTTGAGTTCCTATTACTACCTTCCGGATCCATCATCAGAACCTGGATACCACATAAAACAGTTTTTTTTTTTTCGAATTATTGCATTGTCATTTTCGGTATTTGACAGGTGTGCAAAATTTGAATGAAATCTGACCGTTTAAAGTGGGTCAAAATAGCGTCCAAAGGAGTCGGTTACAAACATACAAGTGAAGCTAATATAAAGCGAAAAACATTTTTATTGAGAAGTCGACTTTTGGAAAAATATTTTATTTTAGTATGCATTGTTATCGAGTTGTGAGCTATCCTCAAAGTTTCAGCCGGATATCTAATCAGGAAGTGCTTGAAATTTGGGTTGCTAGTTTCCACCCGGAACGACAGACATACGGACGACAAACAAGAAAGTGACTAAATAAAAACATGGTAAAATAAAGGATTCATTTAAAAAACTAAAAACCTCGTAGGTTTTGAGAAAAGGCGATTAATAGTTTTTTTTTTTTAGATTTTTCTATTTGATTAACTTTCAAAATGAAGTTTCTACGTATTCAAGCAATATTAAACCCATCCCTAATGTAATATTATTTTTTGTTTGAAGAGATAAAGAACCAAAGGAGAAAAAAAATAATCAAAGAATCACTTTTTAGTACCTATGAAGTCTAGATATTTTTTGAATACACTTCGTATTTTTATTAAAATTGAGCCCGAGGTTCAAGACCATTTCGCCGTAACTATAACAGTTTAAATGTTAGCCTCGGATGCCCTCGAAACACCTCTCCATGTATAACCATGATGTGCGTCCTTGTCCCCAGATAGGCAGAAGCATGGCCGCACGGAGTAAGTTTCGGTAAATAGAAAATAATTAGGTAGATATTAATAGAATTCAATGAATGACGGCAGCTGGCAGAATAATTTTATTCTGCCTGCTGCCGTCTTCATTCACAATCATAAAAAGTCTTGTCTCTGTTTGTTCTCGTGTTCATTGTTACTTTCGCACGCTCATCAATTACCTAGGTCAGGATATTGAGCTACAATGTTTTCAATAGGTAGGTACTACGTAGTACATTATTTTTCAGTGAGTTAGGACTTCAAAGGTATAAGTATATTCTCGTATTTTTTCGAGAGTGTTTGCAGGGTTGTCCGCAGCACTATTGAACAGTCTCACAAGTGTCATCGCGTTCTTACAGATATGTGTAGTGGGAAACATTGAAATCGGTGCAGTCAACTACTACTAATTGACTACGGTGAAACAAGGGAAGGATAATAAGTCTACGTATGTATGTAAGTATATATTGTCAAAGCCGTGATATTATAATTTAACTAGTGAAATTATAATTGCACGGTATATTGTCAATCGGCTCCATTTCTATTTAATTTTTACTCTATGATTGTAAAATTGACATTGGAAATTGGACCAATTGGTGACCACCTCTTATTATAGTTTTTATTTTCAACCTAACCTTCCTAGTTTTTAGACGCTAGATTTTTAGGCGCAATTTTATCAAATATAGTAGTTTACAAACACACAAATATTTATAAAGAGTTTTCATGTTCAACCCAACTAACCTCCCTAGTTTTTTGGTGGCAATTTTATCAAATATAATAATTTGCGATCAGACAAATATCTAAAAAAACAGTTTTCATTTTAAACCTAACTAACCTACCTAGTTTTTTAGGCACAATTCTATCAAACAGCAGTTTGCAAACAGACGAGTCACAGCTAAATCACATTATTTTTGTCACTCCACTTTTCCCTTGTTTTTTTTTTGCGTATAAACAATCAAACTGTGAGAAAAATCAACAATGTTGCTGCTTGCCGACGCTGACGCCATATCCAAGAAATAAGTAGGCACGTAAATGGATCCGATTGACAATATACCGTGCAATTATAATTTTAATAATTAAATTATAATATCACGGCTTTGACAATATACCTACGACATATATAATAATATGTATGTGGGTATGTGGATGTTCGACTACAGCGTCGCCCCTATTGGTCAGATTTTGACAAGCGAGATATCAATCAATTTGCCTTCATTCATAGAGTGTCATAGACATATTTTTTACCCGACTACGGCGAAACAAATTTAGGGCTATGTCTTCAAACTAAAAACTTGGTCCGATTTTGACAAGCGAGGTATCAATCAATTTGTCTTCATCGCAAAAGTGGCATAGGCTATTTCTTACCCGAACGTAGTCTTATTTTTGAAATTATGTCTTGTTTGTGTTGTGCACATATATTTTATTCATATCGTCTCTTTTCTTATGTAAGTTTAGCTGTCGTGCGTCGAACTTTTATGATTATTTGCTTCTATTCGAATGATGCAATTTGGGGCAAAATTATCCCAAAGAACGTGTTTAAAATGATCCCAGGATTTTGTTTTATAAAAATATTATACACATTGCTTATTATAAAATATAAAAAATACGTAAACGGACATAGAGTAGATTTAATTTAATTTCTTACTATTCATTTATAAATTTTACTTTGAATTCAATACCCATTTTTTTACTTGTTTGTCACTAAATGTAACTTTGTTTTTGTAATAAAAACTATATTATAATTATAATACTGCTAAGTAATGGCTATTGTGTGATACACACGTGTTATAGAATATAATCTAACTCTAAATGAATAGTCTTTTAAAATATGAGGTAAAAAATAAGAAGATTTCAAAACACTATTATTATATTTCCAAATAAAACGAAAAAATTATGTACTAAAACATTGTAATGGGCTGTGTAGCAGAATTCAAGCAGAGAAACAAGTGACAGTCAAAAATGCTTATAAAAGAAAGAAGAGTAAATTACTAAAGAGGTTGGACAAACAATACTATAATACCTTCTTGCACAAAACCTATTAACTAATACATAACATACCTTTCCCCCCAAGTACAAAACAAGGCACAACCAAAATTACAAAACTGAAATCTTAATAGCTTTCTATTTACAAATATTTATGCTATGTACAATTCTTCTGGTCTTCCATAATGACTCTGACTATGAGACATTATCTTGTTTTTAATCTTGCCTCCAGAATAACCAGACTCATATTCCGAAGGTATACCTAGCATATCAGCCCATTTTTCCGAACTCGGTACTTCAATGATTTCTTGACTCACTTGATTTGAATCTGTGCGTCCCATATCCTCACGTTCCAAATCAAAGTCATTAGGCCCTCTAGTGATTTGTTCCTCAGATCTTTTTCCACCCTCGATTTCTTGATCTGCATTTGCATTGGAGTTCTTCTTGACCAACTGGTCAATGTGTCGGTTAACCACATTGCCGTTACCGGTTGCCACTCCATAGCTAGATGGACCCTGTCTGTTCACCACTGTAACCTGTGACCTCAATGGCTACCTAGCCATCGAGGTCCGCTGCTGTAGTTCCTGTACATCACACTCTGACCCACATTAGTTTCTGGGTGTATCTTTTTAGCATTATCAGTAATTTGTTGATGCATTCTATGGTTCGAAAGATTATCAGGATGTATTGTGTCCAATAGAGTACGTAATCGTCTGTTCATCAAAAGTTCAGCTGGACTTTTGTTAGTGACAGTACATGGTGTTGCTCGTAGTCCTAATAACATTCTCGGAATCTTAACATCCCATGAAATATCTGTCATTTTCCGTAATTTGTCTTTCACAGTTTGAACCATTCTCTCGGCCAAACCATTGGTTGCTGGTGCTGTTGTGACATGTTTAATTTTATTTGCCTCCAAAAACTGATTAATTTCCTCAGAAACCAATGATGTTCCATTGTCAGAAACTAATGTCTCACACAAACCATGGATGGCAATTATTTTTCTGAGGTGTTGAATGACAGTTGAAGAAGTCATGTTGTTTATCACAATCACCTCAGGCCATCTGGAATATGCGTCGACTACAATCAAAAAATGTTTGCCCTGAAAAGGCCCTGCAAAGTCTACATTTATAAGTGACCACGGCTTCGTAGGCGTGATCCATTCGAACTTAGTTTTTGGCGGTATGTGCCGATTTTCAAGACATTTGTTGCATCCACTTACTAATGCCTCGATATCGTCATTCAATTGAGGCCACCAAACATAACTTCTGGCCAAAGCTTTCGTTTGAACAATACCACTGTGTGTCTTATGTAAAGCACGTAGAATTGTTTCACGTAATGATGGCAGTACAACCACGCGACAACCAAGTAGAATACAATCTTCATGCATAGACAATTCGGATCGATGTAACCAGTACGGACGCAGTTCATCATCCGACACTTTAGCAGGCCATCCACTAAGTATGTAATGACCGACACGTGATAAATTTCTGTCTCGCTTCGTCGCCAGTGCAATGTGGTCTGCATCAACAGGAAAGTCAGTAGGGGTCTCTGCCATCAGCAAAACGTCACACAGCTGCTGTTCTGGTTGGTCTGGAACAGGCTGTGGCTACCGGCTCAACCCATCAGCGTGACCGATCTGATGTCCTGGTTTGTACACAATATTGTAACTGTGCGAGGTGAGAACGATAGCTATTCTCGTCAAACGAGGTGACAATACCGCAGGCATCGACCGCTTCGGATCAAAAATACCCAGCAACGGTTTGTGATCCGTTACGATTGTAAAAGACCTTCCCATTAAATAATTATGAAACCATTAAATAATTATTACCAAGCCCAAAAGAAATTACAGTCGCTTCTTTGTCCACTTGTGAGTACCGGCGTTCGTGACTGTGTAAAGTTCTGGAACTCATCGCAACTGGACGTTCCTGTCCGTCGTTCATGACATGTGATAATACAGCACCAACACCATATTCTGAACTATCGCAAGTGAGTACCAACGACTAATTCAGATCGTAATGAACGAGTGTCAACTCAGACGACAATAAACGCTTAGCAGTGTCAAAACTCATTTGCTCCCTATCAGTCCACTGTCAAGATTGAGACTTGTCAAGCAATCTATGTAGAGGCTCGAGTATGGTGGCTTTGTAAGGTATGAACCTCTCATAAAAATTATACAGCCCCAGAAATGCTTGTAGCTGTTGAACATTCTTCGGTTCAGGAGTATTGAAAATCGATTCAACCTTGCTAGGTGCGGGATGAATACCCTCAGAGTCTATGATAACCCCAGGAACTCTACACGCTGTTTAGCAAACTTACATTTGTTTTTGTTAAGACGCAATCCAGCCTTTTCGATGCGTTCCAACACTGTATCCAAACGCTGCGTCATCTCCACCATTGTCCGGCCACTGATTATGACGTCATCAATCAGAACCGCAACGCCGGGCACACCAGCCAGCAACGCCGTCATCAAACGCTGAAAAATTCCAGGGCACGCCTTCATACGAAAAGCTAGTCTGTATACAGAGAATTAACCTTTGCACGTATTTAAGGTTAAAAGTCGTGCTGTAGCTTCTGGCACACTCACTTGAGTGTATGCTCTATCAAGATCGAGGGTTGTGTAAAATTTCCCGCCAGCAACTGTAGCAAAAACTTCACTGGCAGTAGGCATTGTATGACTCGGTAGCCTGATTCACCGTACTGCGGTAGTCTCCGCATAAACGTATGTCCCCATTTCGCTTTGGTATAGGCACAACCGGTATAGACCATTCAGAAAAGGACACGGGGCGAAGTACCCCTTCATCGACCAAACGATCAATCTCTTTTTCGACTCTGTCTTTGATAGCGTAAGGTACGGGACGAGCTTTTAAAATTTTTGGAGTCGCGTCCAGTTTCAAATGTATAGCAACAGGATCCCCTCTGTAAGTACCGAGTCCGTCCCTGAACACCTCACTGTACTTTCCTACAATACTATTAGTCGCGGTCATGTCAGTTTCTGATATCACATTGTTGTTCAACTTAATGCCCAGTGCCTCAAACCAATTACGTCCTATCAAATTCGGTCCCGAGCCTTTAGCTACAATAACATTCAATTCACACTTAATATCCTTATATTGTACTTGAACTGTGGCCTGGCCCATCACTCACCGGTGAGCTGTTCCACGTGCACAGCCTGTTGGGCACCGCGTGCAACGTGCTACGAGAACGCACCCGCGCCCACGTCTGTTGGTTCACAAGAGAGAAAGCGGCGCCAGAGTCAACTTCCATCGTCACCGACACGTCGTTCACTAACAGCTTCACTTCTAACGCTGGGACGCGAGCACTCGAGCTCTCAACATTGTATATACCGTTCATGTTCATATCAACATTATCAGCCTCATCATAAGTAAAATTTACTTTGTTTTAATGATCTCTCTTTTTGGCAGCACAAATTTTTGCGATGTGACCTTTTTTCTTGCAGTAATTACATACACCATTAACGAAACGACATTCGCCTCCGTGGCGGTCTCCACACCGATAACAAAGTCGAACGCCTTTTGATTGCACAGCGTTAACGTCCATCGGTTCACATGCCAGCGGTGTGTTCATCGCGGCGCTCGTCGCCGTCGCGTCGTAGCCGGCCATAGCACCTGCGATGGCAGCGCTCTGCATCCTGCGAGCGTCCCTCCCCGCACTTTCAGATGATAACATCGCGTCCACCACATCTCCGTAACGTAAATTGTCCCTTTTTAACAGTTCATACTGTAACTTCTTATCATTCATACCGCATACGAGTCTGTCACGAAGCATTCGTTCCATGCCCACAAAATTACATCTTGAGCATATTTTCCGAAGTTCTGCAACATATTCTGCCGCTGTTTCACCTTTCTTTTGATCACGTTGATAAAATTTGTATGACACAGAAATCTCATTAGATTTAGGACTGTAATGTTTAGTTAGGATTGTCACTATTTCATTGAATGTCACTTCACAAGATTTCTTTGGTGTAATCAACGCAAGTAAATTCTCGAATACATGTGCACCACATACTGTATAGAAATTAGCCCTACTAACCTCTTCCGAGACAATTCCGTTTGCTTCAAAACAATATTTTAATCTGTCTATATAATTGTCCCAATTATCGCACTTAACATCGAATTCTTTAAATTTGATCGATTTACGCGCCATTTTTATCCTTAATCCTCGTCGCCACTATTATATTTCCAAATAAAACGAAGAAATTACTAAAACATTGTAATGAGCTGTGTAGCAGAATTCAAGCAGAGAAACAAGTGACAGTCAAAAATGCTTATAAAAGAAAGAAGAGTAAATTACTAAAGAGGTTGGACAAACAATAATATAATACCTTCTTGCATAAAACCTATTAACTAATACATAACGTTTATTACAATTGATCACCGGGATAATTTTCCCGTCCCCTACAACTTTTTTATTTTATTTTTTATTACGGACAAGGCAATCGTTTGACCACAATCTCACCTGGTGGAAAGCGATGATGTGGCCGAAGGTGTAGCACGCTTGCCTAGTAGATACCTATTCACTCTTGACTTGAACACACCGGGGTTATAATTTACCGGAAACACTGACGAGGGCAGGGCGTTCCACTCCTTTGCAGTTCTTATAATAAATGAACAAGCGTAACGCTTCGTTCTTGTGCGAGGTATTTCTACCATGAATGGGTAGCGCTTTGCTGATCGTCTAGTCGTACGGTGATGGGGGAATCAGGTTGTGCAGTTCTTGTGCACACTCTCCATAGTGCAATCTGTAGAATACCGCCAGGCTTGCGACCTCACGTCGATGCGCCAGACTTTGAAGCTTACTTTTTACCAGAGTGTCATCTCCAATGAGCCTCATAGCACGTCTCTCAATTGAATCCAAAGACTCGAGCTGATACTTGGCAGAACCGTCCCAGAGGTGGCAGCAGTACTCCATACAATATCGGACCTGTGCTTGATAAAGATTCAAAAGCTGTCCCGGTGTGAAGTACCGCCTAACCTTAGACAAAATACCAAGTTTTTTTGCAGCTACCTTGGCTTTGGATTCAATATAAGACCCAAAATTCAGGTTTGATATGAGTTCGACACCCAAAAGCTCCAAATAGTCGCCTATTGGTATTGTTACACTTTGGAAAGACGGAGATCGGTGTAGAGGACTCTTTTTAGCAGAAAACAAACACGCTTGCGTTTTAGTAGCATTAAACTTAACCAGGTTAGCATCGCCCCAATCGGACACGGCTTCTAAGGCTAAATTTAAACGGTCTACCATAGCCTCTCTCTGAAATTGGACAGCGTCACAGCTGGCTTGAGCATTGGAAGTGTATCTCTCAACTACAGTACTGTCATCGGCATACCCAAAGTGTACCGGGCTTCAGAAGGTTTAATGACCTTCTGAAGCCCGGTACACAACCGATCCCTGAGGTACACCGGCATTGATAGCCATTTGATCAGACGAGCAGCCCTCTAAGACTACTCGAATAGATCGTTCCCTCAAGAAATCAACTATCCAATTGCATAAGCCAACAGGTAAACCATATGAGGGAAGGTTGTTTAAAAGGCCATCGTGCCAGACCCGATCAAATGCCTTCGATATGTCAAGGGAGATGGCAAGCGCCTCACCATGCATCTCTATGGCTCATCTATTGGCGAGAAGATCCCCAGTAGACCGGTTTCGGCGAAATCCGTATTGCTGGTCACTGAGAAGATCATTGTCTTCAAGGTAAGCCAAGAGCCTAATGTTTATGACACGCTCCATACACTTACATAGTAAGGAGGTTATCGAGATGGGACGATAATTGGCCGGATCAGCACGACTACCCTTTTTTGGTACTGGTTGTACATTGGCAAGCTTCCAGCTCTTCGGAACTATACCTGAGTGAAGAGAAAGGCGGTACAAACGCGTTAAGATGGGAGACAATTCGGGTGCACAGTTTTTCAACACAATCGCTGGAATACCATCAGGACCACTGGCCTTGTTCACATCTAGAGCTCGAAGCGTTCTTAGAACCTCCTTCTGGTGAATGCGAATTTCGGGCATAAAAACCCCGCAATGAGGAAGGCAGGAAGGTGTCTTGCCAGAAGCATCTAGATGCGAGGCTTCTGCAAAAAGAGAAGCAAATAAATTCGCTTTGTCTCCAGCAGTGTGAGCTAGTGTTCTATCAGGTTTCAGCAATGGTGGCAGTGAGGGGCGACAGAAGTTTTCTTCGACCGACTTGGCCAGGGACCAAACAGCGAGGTATGAAGCCAGTTTGGGCCCAATTCGACTTATGTGATCAAAATGGGCCTTCCTAAGTATCTTTTTGCAGGTCTTAGCGGCAACGTAAAATTTTCTTTTCTTATTCCGAATATCAGAAGACTTGCGCTTTCGAGCATCAGCCCAGTCTAGATATGCCGCACGCTTTAGAGCCACAGCATGACCATAGCTGGTTCCAAACCAAGGCTGAGCTTTGCTGGAAAGAGTCTTGTCACTGAATGGAATGAAATATTCCATTGCCTGACATATTACCTCTGTAACAGCAGACGCGCAAGTCGACGGGTCCTGGGAGGTGAAACATGTTTGCCGCCAAGGGTACGATGCAAGGAATTGCCGCATCTCGTCCCAATCTGCTGAGTTGTATCTCCACACGCGCCTATTTCCTTTAAGGCTAGGATCAGGTGGGGAATACACTGAGACGGACTTAACCAGGCAGTGATCAGAGCTACCAAGAGGTGGGGATACTGATACGGAGTATCGGTCTGGTTCAGTCGTCATAAACAGGTCGAGACAGTTGGCAGTGTCACCGTCACGGTCGGGTACCCGTGTCGGCTCCTGCACCTTACTATTAGACCAACCCTATGTACTCGTACCAGTATGTATATGTTTGTCTACTAGACACAGTGGAAGAGGGAAGGGATCTTACAATAAATTTTAATAGATTTGACGCAAATTTTAATACATGTTATTATACAACAATGTTTCTTGCATAATAAATTATAACAACAAATAGTAGCACGATACTTGAGAGTTTGACATATTTTTGATTTTTATTCTTTAGAATGCAGAAACTTTTTATCTATAGGTGCAAATTCAATTCCAAAATCGTTTGTAATTGAAGCATATTAAATTTATAATTCTCCTCTTTGGTTTATTAAAGTGATTTATAAATGCGTTACGGTCAGGGGGGGTAAGAAATAAGGTGAAAAAGTTGATAAATATGTCAAATTCTAAGGTATTAAGTTTTTCTATGATATAGAATATGTGTATTTTTTCTTCTTAGATTAATGTCAATTTAATTCGCAGTATACAAAGTCTAAAATCCATAGCCAAGTCAAAATAATCAATATAACAGCGCGCGTAGTTTTTGCTTTAGGTAGGGACGTCAAGCCAAATTGAATAATCTTTGTTACATAATCTGTGCTCATGCTAGATTGTAATATAAATAGAAAAGAATAACAGAAAAGTAATAATAAAGCTGTGAACTCGATAAAAATATCGGACCTAATGAGAAAGTCACTTCACTATTGTAAAGAAAAAACAGCGTCCATGAAATATTGTTTCCTTTTGTCTATGGTTTCTGTCAATAATTATGGAACTTCATTGGCGTGTTTATGTCAGGAGTGACAAGAAGTCACTCCTGACATAAACACGCCAAGTTTGGCTTTACTGTAGTGAATATTTTGAACACACCAGTGTACAAAACGATCCTTTTCTAGGGCTTTGGAAATATGTTTTTTTTACCAATAAATATTCAAAAACTAAGTATGCCAATGGTACATCGATATTTATCTGAGTTAAAAGTAATAAATTTACTATAACTTATATAATATTGTTTTTTTTTCGTATCAATTTTCCCTTCGAATTTATGACATATACTGTACTGAGTTTCCAGGCACTCTACTATCAATGTATTACAACGATTACATAAGTGGCTTGAAAGACGGTATTGTCTTCTTTTTTTAAATGTTTGATTTTCTATACGTATGTCATAGTTATAGTACAGGAAGTACGATGAACGTTACTTTGAAAGTGTGATGTGATGGAAAACATTCACATTCAACTTTATCTATAACTTAACGTAAGTATGTAGGTTCATCGCAATTGGAAACATCGAAATTCAGAATATCAGTCATTCTAGTTTGAAAAGTGATCTATTGGAAACTGTAGACGATCGTTTCAGTACGCAAAAAAAACTAACGTGAAAACGGAGCGCGTGTCACCAGCGCGATATTTCTCACTATTATCGATGTAATGTATTCTCTTGTAGAACTTCACGGTTCAATTCACTTCACGGTAATTAGCATACCTAAAGCCACGATAAAATATACAGACAAAATATATTCTCATTAGATTTCCGTTTATGTTTATGTTCTACGTTAGCAGGTACGGTTGAAGCTAATAAAATGACAGAAAATAGAGCGTACACTGTGACAGAAGTGGAAAACAAGAAGAGAACAGAGTGGAGTACGACAAACGATCAAGAAGACAGAGTGTACAGTTTTGATGAGGCTATCAATATGGAAGGTAAGTGACTTTTTTTGATGCTCATTAATGTCACATCACATAGCCGGTAAATGTCTTCCCCACAGAACGCCACAACGAGGAGCAACTGCTCGCTCTTTGCCTATCACTATATATATATATATATATATATATTTTGCCATGTTCACCAAGCTTGGCAGGCGTTTTAGTGATCGCATAAGTTGGTGATTGCTTTATTATCACCTAGTATTTATCCGTGGCTTCGCTTGCATGGCCTACCTACAGGATACTACCGGAAAATAAAACTCGCGTTTGGTCAGATTGGAGGTACAGTACAATTAAAACTTGCCGCGAGACGCAGCGCGAATGAATGTGAAGTTACAAGTGCCAAAGTGACAGCTGGTGTCACTACTGTTTTTTTTTAAGTGACTATAGTCAATGTTTACAAATTCTAGGAAAACTGGTTAGAAATTCTAGGGTTTGATTAGAAATGATGAAGTCAGATTTACAAGATACCATTTTCAAGACCGTGGCGGTCTCGGCTTAGAATAAGACCCCTCCCAATCCTCCCATGGATGTCGTAAGAGGCGACTAAGGGAATACACACCGGAAGATGGGCAGCAGCGTCCTCCGAACACATATTTGTAATACTGCGGTCACCAATCCGCCTGCAAAGCGTGATGACTATGGCAAACCCCCTCCTCCACCTGAACTGGAAAGAACTGGACTAGAGACTGGAAGAAGTAGTAAGTAAGTGGCGCTGTGGTATTATAGGATTATCAGAAGTCCAAAGAGAGGGAGAGGATACGATGGCCCTCAATTCCGGCAACTTACTCTATTACTGGGAGGGCGACCAGCAGTCCCAACACGGAGAATCGACAGTGGCAGCATCGTTTCGTCGAAGCCTGAGAGAGAGAGAGCCTGGAGAGTTTGAGTGAGCTCGAGAAGTTGTATGGACAATTATACATCTCATCGCGTAGTCCTCCTAGCACTACTAGCGATGCAAGAGCCCGTTTGACCCAACATTATACCGAAGATATCCCGGACGTCAGCCTATACGAGATCAGAATGCTCAAACAGCTCAAACAGCTTAAGAGCAACAAGGCACCAGAGGAGGACGGAATAACGACAGAGCTACTGAAAGCGGGTGGAACATCGGTACTTATAGTTCTTCAGAAGCTGTTTAACTCCGTCATCCTCAAGGGTACTACGCCAGAGGCGTGGCACTGGAGCGTAGTGGTTTTATTCGTTAAGAAAGGTGATAAACTTTCAACACACCGTCTTGAAGAATTATAAGCCCATTTTGCTGCTGAGCCACGTCTATAAGCGGTTTTCGAGAGTAGTTACAAACCGTCTCGCTTGTAGGTTTGACGACTTTCAGCGTCCCGAACAAGCTGGATTCCGGAAAGGCTTTAGCACCGTGGACCACATCAATAAGTTCCGGTAGATTATGCAGAAGACAAAAGAGTATAATCGGTCACTTTGTCTAGCGTTGGTGGACTACGAGAAAGCCTTTGATTCAGTCGGGACCTGGGCAGTGCTACATTCATTTCAGCGGTGAAAGATTGACTACCGGTACATCGAAGTGTTGAACCGTCTCGCTTGTAGGTTTGACGACTTTCAGCGTCCCGGTCAAGCTGGATTCCGGAAAAGCTTTAGCACCGTAGACCACATCAATAAGCTCCGGTAGATTATACAGAAGACCAAAGAGTATAATCAGTCACTTTGTCTAGCGTTGGTGGACTACGAGAAAGCCTTTGATTCAGTCGAGACCAGTTTCAGTTGAAGTGTTTGTACAGCAAGGCCACCATGACTATCCGTCTACAGGATCGGAGCACGAATTCTATTCAGTTGCAAAAAGGGGTTCTAACCCCTATTATTGACGTTATTTCCCCGAAACTGTTCACCTCTGCACTGGAAGATATATTCAAGCTTCTGAACTGGAACGGATTTGGTGTTAACATCAATGGCGAATAAATCACTCATCTTCGATTTGCTGATGATATAGTCATCATGGCTGAAACCCTGGAAGACCTAAGCACAATGCGCAGTGACCTCAATATTGTTTCCCAACGGGTGGGTCTTAAAATGAACATGGGCAAGACGAACATCATGTCAAATGCCCATGTCGTACCCATGCCGGTTTATGTTGGGAACGACATTATCGAAGCTGTTGACCACTATGTCTACTTAGGTCAGACGATCCAACTGGGTAGATCCAACATCATTAAAGAGGTCAACCGACGAATCCAACTCGGATGGACAGCGTTTGGGAAATTACGCCATATCTTCTCGTCGCAGATACCGCAGAGCCTCAAGACGAAAGTTTATAATCAGTGCGTGTTGCCAGTGATGACATACGGCACTGAGACGTGGTCGCTAACTATTGGTCTCATACACAAGCTCAGAGTTGTGCAGCGTGCAATGGAGAGAGCTATGCTCGGTGTTTCACTACGTGATAGAATCCGAAATGAGGAAATTCGTAGAAGAACGAAGGTCGGTATGTCGGTAATAGCTCTCAGAGTTTGCAAGTTGAAATGGCAATGGGCAGGCCATATAGTTTACAGAACCGACAACCGCTGGGGAATAAAGTTTCTCAAATGGCGACCACGAACAAGCAAGTGAAGTGTGGGGAGACCCCCCCACACGATGGACCGACGACATTGTAGCCTTCGCAGGAAGTCGGTGGATGGAGATGGCACAGGGTCGCTCGTCGTGGCGCTCTTTGGGGGAGGCTGTTCAGCAGTGGACTTTCTAAAGGCTGACATGATGATGATGATGATGATTATTTTCAAGATGAATCGCATACTTTTCACCATAATCATCCATCATCATTGTCCAGGCGGATAGCACCGCGGGGTGCAGCTAGTAAGCAATACATCTACACCTCATAATAAAGCAGTAAGTACTATAGAGTCTTTACAAAAGATATTAAAAACAAATCGGTTATGTTCTTAAAATCATCGAAGTAGAATTTCTTACATCGATGCTTAAAACAAGCTACTGAACAATAATATAACTTTTTTTTTAAATTGTTTCCGTTTTTCTCTTTGTCTGTCTCTCTGTTTGTTTGTTCGCGCATCACGTAAAAAATACTGGATTGATTGCAATGTGGCTTTAACTGTTCGATAGCTTAGAGTTTGACTTAAAAACTGGTATACTTGGTATCTCATTCCAAAGAGTAGAAGTCAAGCAGTATATAAAAAACTATTTGACATCCAAACGAACTTTAATGAAATTTGGTATATTGGTACTTTTGGTTCTAAAATTATTCATAGGATCCTTACATCTCAGAAAGAAATGCACACGGAAAACGCCACGGGCAGAGCTAGTAAAACATAATAGGCTGCCTCTCTGCAAGCATGAAGTCTTTACATTATGTTCAGTCTTCTGTTCTCATCCTCAGGGAACGGGTGTTACGGCATCAGCTTGCTCACCGTCCTGAGCTTGTCGACCCTGGCGATGGGCATGGATATGTTCGGATTCTCGGTGGTGGTCGCAGGCGCCTCCTGCGACTTCAACCTGGACATCAAGCAGACCAGCGTACTCCTATCCATGTCTTTTATTGGTAAGGTGTTTGAAGATAGAAGAATTACTATAAACGATATAAATAAACGTCTAAAAACTCATGAAAAAGGAGTTCATCGGAAATACTCCGACCAGTTTCGGACTTTTTTGAAGTCCTGTCTATAAATGAATGACTATTAGTTGTTAATCTTTCCATCACCGTACGAATAGACGATCAGCAAAGCGCCACCCTTTCATGGTTGAAATACCTCGCACAAGAACGAAGCGTTACGCTTCTTCATTTATTATAAGAACTGCAAAAGAGTGGAATGCCCTGCCCTCCTCAGTGTTTCAGGTTAATTATAACCCCGGTGTGTTCAAGTCAAGAGTGAATAGGTATCTACTAGGCAAGCGTGCTATACCTTCGACCACATCATCGCTTTCCATCAGGTGAGATCGTGCTCAAACGATTGTCTAGTCCGTAATAAAAAATAAAATAATAAAACTAATTGCAATAATAACGATTGATAATATATTTTTACTCAAACAATACTAGTAATGTGGTCATTATTTCGACAACCTTCTTTGGGCACAGTCGACCTTGCCGCGCTGCTTGAATAGGCGCAAGCAAAGTAGTATGGAATTTCATTATTGTCGAGTTTTGCGGTCAGCAATTTCCTTTGAAAATCCATTATTGTATCTTTTGTCGTAGCACTATTATTTATTCCGTGGGTGCGTTAACCCCGAACGCGAAAAGAGAGGCGTTGTAGCTCCCAGACGAATGGACCGATTTTGATGTTTTCTTTTCTGTTTGAAAGCTGATGTGATCGTGATTGTTGTTGTTGTTGTTGTTGTTGTTGTTTCTGTTTCTGTTTCTGTTTATGTTTCTGTTTATGTTTCTGTTTCTGTTTCTGTTTCTGTTTCTGTTTCTGTTTCTGTTTCTGTTTCTGTGTCTGTTTCTGTTTCTGTTTCTGTTTCTGTTTCTGTTGTTGTGGTCGTTGTTGTTGTTGTTGTCTTTGTCGTTGTCGTTGTTGTTGCATTGTTTGAGTAAATTCTTATTATACTAAGCTGGTTTTATTTAAATTCCTCGCATTGTTTGAGTAAAGCACTATACAGGCCTTGGTCCACAATAACTGCCCTGCTGGCCACGCTATGATGGCCTCGAGCTTTGCTTAGTTCTCGACCATCATCATCGCTGCCAGCAACGCAGTCATTATAGACCGCGGCAGTAATGTACTATTATTTCGACTTAATTTAGTTACTAATTTTCTTTATAGTGATAACAATCATAACAGTAAGCTATTTTCAAGCCACTATTTTTTATTTTGAGTTCATTTAGTACTAGCTTTCGCCCGCGACTTCGTCCGAGTGGACTGCAGTTTTTCGTGAAAAAAGCATCCTATGTTCTTCTAGGAAATTAAAAAAACATACATACATTCGAATAAATACAGGATTATTGGTTATTGGTCATGATCCCGTGGCAGGGTGTTAATACACCCTGTCCACTATCAAATAACTCAGTAATGCTTCAGGCAAAAGTCGACCATTTTCAAGTTATTATTTATTTCATTATTTTTTATAAATTGACGCATAGGCATCCATAAAATTAATAATAAAAAAAACTATTGCAAGAAATCCCTTTTTTGTGTTTTTAGGTTGACAAAACAGTAACACAGAATTGCGTATCATAAAATAAGAATAATCGTCAAACGTTTTTGAATCAGGGAAACTAACCAAGTTTACAGTGTGTAGTGTAAGTTTCTTAAAAAAATAGCAAAAAAATACACAGTAACTTAACCTGCAGATTATTTAAAAAACAACTGCATGTTATCAACAATCCGACACGGTTTCATTTTTTAGTAGTTAGTAACAAAGTAACAAACTATGGTACATTAAACAAAATGTCGGAGAATTTAATAAATGCGTCAATGTGGTTTGTTTGATTAAATAATTTAATAAAACAATAAATACAGTTGCCCAGGTGTTCATCATAGCCATAATTCACAATTGGCCAGAGATTTTTAAATGAATTTTAGTTTTAAGATGTATTTTCAGAGGGGGAGGCCTATGTTCAGCAATGGAATGCTTAAGGCTGAAATGATGATGATGATGTATTTTCAGAATAGCTTTTTAATGTATGAGGGCACATGAAAAGCCTTGTCTACAGTGAATACCCTGTGCCAAATATTGAGGATCTTCGAGCTCGCATAAAAATGCAGCAAATGAAATAAGAAACTCGTTGTATAGTAGCGTAGTAAAAAGCCACATAAGATAGAGACTGCGCCTTTGTATCCAAAATATGGGCACGCGTTTTGAAAACATTTTATAACTAGTGTCTCTGTGAGCTGTAGGCCCCGCGCGTACAAACTTTTTTGCAAACAATCTAGCAGTGCACAGTAGCGCCATCTAGTTACCTTATTGTACAACTAACATTTATAACTAAGGTTCTCCATCAATCCGTACCTAGTAGGTAAAGGGCTGATTCCACTGGTAGAAACCTAAAAGTGAGAAATTTACTGCATTTTATGGAGCTATTCTGCTCATCATGCCAAAGAACCTGATCAGATCTTCAACAAATTATTATGAGACCAATTTAAAGTTACTACCTTTCAAATAAAAAAAGAATCATCAAAATCGGATCTAATAAGTCGGAAATATTCACCCTTTTTGCCCCTTTTTGGGGGAAGTACCAAAATCCCAAAATACCGACGATTAAAAAACTGTAATTTCGTTTAATCTGAATACCAAGTTTTGTCTAGATCGGTTGAGAAATGCGACCTGTAGAGGAGAACAGAGATCCGGACATCCGGACATTTTAAACCATTGTTAAGTATAACATAAAAAAGCTATTAAGTCTCAAAACTAAAATTATCCAGAAAACCTATGACTAATTGTGAATTATGGCCATAATGAACACCTTCTCAACTGTATTTATTGTTTTATTAGATGATTTAAACAAACAAACCACTTCGACGCATTTTTAAAACTCTCCGATATGTTGTTTAATGTCGCATAGTTTGTTACTGTGTCAATAGCTACCAAAAAAATTATACCGTGTTGAATAGGTGATGATAATATGTTGTTGTTTTTTAAATAATCTGCAGGTTAAGTTACTAATGTGTTTTTTTTAATAAAAACAGTTTTTTTGTTGAAAAAACTTACACAAATGATCTTACTTGCTTAGTTTTAGACCCCTGATTCAAAAACGTTTGAAGTTTTTTTTTTTTATTATACACAATCAACCTAAGTTTTTTCAACCTAACAACAGTAAAAAAAATGATTTCTTGCAATGGTTTTTATTAATATGAATTTTTATGGATGCCTAATATTAAATATTTTTTGTAAATTGACGGATAATTTACAAAAAATAATAAAATAAATAATATCTCGAAAATATTTGACTTTTACCTATAGTATTACTGGGTTATTTTGATAGTGGACAGCATGTACTAACACCCTGCCACGGGATCGTGACCAATATAACCAATAATCCTGTATAACTGTCTCCTTTTGTGAAGTCGATTAAAAACCAATGCAAAAAAATAGCACCAACGCTCTTGATGTTTTTTGACATGTTATTATTTCGTTTCCATGGCAACCGTTATTTACAGCGAGTAATCAACATTATCCTGTTTTCAGTGGAAAATTAAAAAAATCCGGCATATAAGTATCCTATGTTTTATTCCAGCTATCTCCATTCCAAATTTCATCAAAATCCGTCCAGCCGTTATCGCCTGAAAGCTCACGAAACAAACAAACAAACAGACAACGTTTCACTTACGAGTATATATATTGCTTTGGATGTACCTAATTTAAATTAAGCGTTCTAGATTACGGTTCGTACATACAATTTCTAAGAGAACGAGGTCTATCATAAACAGTCTAGCCATAAATATTGTTATAAGGAAAACATCATTTTTTTTCATACACAGAAAAGTTCCTTTCGCTTGTGTGCATCGAGTTTATGACCCGGTGCTGATTCTTGCTGAAAGAATCATTCTTGGTTGTGGAGCATGGGGTTGTCAAGAGATTGTTGTCAACCTTCTTAAGAATTGTATCTTGATACATCTGGGCTGATGTTGATACATCTGATGATGGCTTTTTCACAAAAATATGTCTCAGTCACTTCTTGATAGTTAACACCCCACCAATCTATCACTGAAGCCGGATAGTGCCCATTTTGAACCCTACTGACTAATAGAAAAGCTTCTCTAGAGCTTTGATCATAAGCTCGGTCATTGTTATCAAAATGTTGCTCAAAAACATAAAAAAACTCGTCAGTAATAAAAAAACGGTGACCTCGCTTTGCGTACCGCTTGAAATGAAGAAGTGGTTTTGATTTTACCTCCCTATTCCTTTTTTAATTATTGGTTAAGTAATGACCAGCTTCATATTTTTAAAATGCTATTTAATTAATGTATATACGCACACTACAGTAATATTTCAAATAATAGAAAAAAAAAAGTTTTTTTTCTATGTAACCATATTTATAGCACTACTAGGTAGATCACATGATGAGTCTGACTTATTACTATAGCAATGAAGCTACTAAAAGTTAGTGTGCATTCCCATCGCTCTGTGCTTCGGAGGGCACGTTAAGCTATCGGTCCTGGCTGACATTGATTAATAGCAGTCGTATAGCCATGTCAGAGGCTCTCGGGCGGCCTGACACCAAAGGTCATCACTAAGTAGCTCTTACAAAACAAACCTCACTTTAAAGTTTGAAATGAGACTAACCATGGTTATTTTTCTCCCAGGTCCCATAGTAATGTCATTTCCCTGGGGCTACATCTCTGACACCCAGGGTCGGAAGAGGAGCCTGCTCATCTCACTGTGGGTCAGCTTCGCGGTTTCCACCATCAGCGCATTTTCCCACAACTGGACTGTGCTGGCTGTTCTGAAGTTCATCAGTACTAGCTTGTACGTTTTTCTTGTCTATTTAATAATATTCCAACCCACACCTAGGAATAATTAATTAAAGATAATTCTTTAATTAGTTATTCCTAGATGCGGACTTCGTTCCTGCCTACACAACGGCAATAACTACAAAGTTTCTACTTGCTCGCAACTTTTCATAGGCGTTTTACGTTTTCCAATGAGATAGTAGCAGTGGGATCAACACAATTTCAGAATAATTTGCCATGTTTGGTCTTTTTTAGGGCTCCATGGTCAAACAAGGAACCCTTATTGTTTCGTCATATCAGTCTGTGCGTATTTCCATCTGTATATCAGAGCCGTTTTATTCAGGTACAAATAAAACGTGTAACGGCTTCGTTTTCTTTTTGACTACAAGGTTGAAATTTGACACTTTTTATTTATTTATAAATGTGTAAAAAATAAGAAAAAAAAACTTTTTTCCTTTGGTTTTGATTGCTATAAA
The DNA here is from genome assembly GCA_946251855.1 of Alsophila aescularia. Classification (NCBI taxonomy): domain Eukaryota; kingdom Metazoa; phylum Arthropoda; class Insecta; order Lepidoptera; family Geometridae; genus Alsophila; species Alsophila aescularia. The sequence goes on from OX276376.1 coordinate 33,106,549, forward strand.
GTAAAGAAGAAAAGAGTGTTTTAGTACTCTATCGAGTAGGGTATTGTTTGATAGGTCTTTCAAATGGTGAAGTCGTACAGTTTTTTTAATTTGGTTTCGTTTACGAAACATTAGGCTCTAAAGTGACCATTTTGCTTCAGTTGCATGTCCAGTTGTTGTTGTCGTCCCACAATGATTTTATCTTAATTTCAGCCATATTAGAATTGTACTCTCATCACCACAGGGGTTGATTCTTGCTAAAAGGCTGCGCTTTTAATTTCCAACAAGTTTCCTTTCTAATTTCTAATTTTGCATCCAGTTCCAGTTGCGCTCAGTCAGCTACGTACACTCTCCTAGGAGAGTCGTGTCCGCAGAGAGTGCGTGATGCCTATATGCTGATTATGACCAGCGTCCTGGACTTCATGCTTGCAGTTTATATCGGTAAGAGAACCGTGAAGTTTAATGACTGTCATCATCTACCATCAGAACTGCTCCTTTCATCATTCACAGCACATTTAACTTTCACACCGCTGACATTGAACTGCTCTGATAAAACATTAGCATCTAGTAAACATAGTTGCTATTTTTAACAACCGAACAAGAGGGATGTTATAAGTTTAGGGTGTGTGTGTGTGTGTGTGTGTATGTCTGGCTGTGGCAACGTAGCTCCCAAAAGAATGGACCTATTTTGATGCAGTTTTTTTTCTGTTTGAAAACTGATGTGATCGAGATGGTTCTTAGCTATAATGTTGGTGAGGAGGGGCCAGGGGTTATACATATAAATATTTAATTTGCGCTTGTTAAAATTTAACACATAAACTTTCCGAGTTGCTTAAAAAACTAGTTAACTAGTTTATACTATTTAGTTATTGATTAAATTAAGTTATTAGGTATAAGACAGTTGTTAAAAGACATCCAATAGTTATTGATACCTAATTATGTTATCCTAAAGTCATGTTTTCATAGTCAACATTGCTTCTTCCAGCGATAGCTTACGCCATCTTGAACCTGGACTTCTCATACAACATAGTCTTCATAACTTTCACACCGTGGAGGTTGCTGGCGCTGGTGCTGGCATCAGCCCTGGGTATCGCAGCTTTGGGAATCCATTTTTTCTATGAAAGCCCCAAGTTCTTGTTGAATGCTGGAAGAGAAGACGAGGCTTTGGACGTGCTGAGTGGAATCTGGAGGAGGAATGGTGGAAAACTGGAGAATTTTCCGGTGCGTGTAGTTGGATTCAGCAGCCAAGTTGCTATACAGCGGAACCGATCAATTAAATAGAGAGACAGGTCACAAAAGCAAAGAGAACAGCTTCACAAAGCAATGACCCATCGTTTTTTTTTACAACTGAATGCCGGGACGAGTAGCTCGTTCACCTTGCGATTCCAGTTGCACTCCAGAACTACATTGTTTCTCTGTGTAGTTTTAAGATGCATTTAGCTGTAAGATAAATTGTTTTTAAAACGACTTAAAAAGTAGGTTCTCATCAAGTTGATGTGTATGTATGTCATATTGTTAAAAATGCGTAATATTCATATATATTAGTCTATATGAGTGTCTAAGCATATGAATCATATTTCGTTTGTGTATTTATGTATGTATGTAATATTGTCCACGTATTTATCGGAAAGTATAAGTCTGATTACAATAATTCTTTTTGTAATAATTTTAGTATCTTTCAGCTTAGGGAATAGTTCAAGTTTCATCAAAATTTGTTCAGTAATTTATAAGATATGGAATGTTTACTGTTTCCAGTATGGCTTTTTTCTTAGCGAACGGAATTGGTATGTACTTCATTTTCTTAGGTATATTTTAACAAAACTAAAAAGTAACAAATGAATACAAATAAAAAAGTTAAACCGACTTCAAATCGTATAATACTTAAAAGAAAGAAATTATTAAATATTTTTGAGGTCTGTGCCTGGTACTTACTGGTACTTACTTTAGACGTATTGAGCGTAACACAGACCTAAAAAAAAACTTTGTTTTAAGTTTTATACGATTTAAAGTCGCTTTTTTTTAATATGTGAGTTTTTTTATTTATATTCCTTATTTTTATTTAATTTAACTTTGAATAGCTGTCTTTGCGCAGCACTGCATTATGCGTCAGCATTATTATGTATTTTATGGCATTAGGTTTGACAATTCGACATCCTTAGACATTGGTCACTCAGTAATTATCTAAATATAATGGAAAGCAAACGTGTTCTATCTTTGACCATCAAACAACTTCACTTAACGTCAGGTGAGATAACAGTGAAAACTTTACTTATCTAAACTAAAAATAAAATATGTTTCACAGGTGAAGAAGGTATACCTCAATGAAGAAGGTAACTATTCGCCTGCAGACGGGCTGATGTGGAAGTCTCCGTGGGAGCTGGTGGTCCCACTGTTCAAATTGCCGCTGCTGTGGCGGTCTTTGCAGTTGTACTTCTTAACTGCCATACTGTATGGCACGTAAGTTTTCAGGAATAAGTAGTTGTGGTCAGATATTTTAACAGATTTTAAGCCGAATGGGAGAAGGCCTGCTTTACATATCTTTCTATGTTCACATTATATAATACTACTATGCGTCGCAATGTCTCTTTGATCATTTTTATCGCAAGTGCCAACAACTGCTGTACGATACTTCAACTCAATCTGCAAAAAAATACATTTTTGACATACACTTGGCCGATAAAAGTTTCAACTCGCACACGCACGCATAGATGACGAACAAACAAACATGCTTTTTTAAGTAGAAAATGACTGATTTCAGGAGCAACGCTTATTACATGTGGTTCCCGCTGCTCTCCGAGAAGTTCTTCGAAGGTATCAGCTCGGGTGGTGGCCAGGAGACGGGACTGTGCTACCTCATCATTAGTGCTTATAACAATGGAACGGAAACTGTGAGTATTGGAATCCAACAGAAGTTATGCTTATACTACAGCTCTTTCTAAATAACCCGGAGTCACTCATTATTTCTGATTAGTTCTGATCACAGGTATTCATACCTTACTGGGCATCCGTAGGACATGCTTTGTACTTAAATGTAAGTACCATTACACTATTCTACTTCTACTATGATTATATCCATGTAAGTTTTCTTTGTCACCTACTTACTAAGTATGATATTTAATTGTATTAGTTTAATGTGCAGGAAACACTCTGGCTGCTCTTTGTCTGAGGAGGTCTCCAGATTCTAAAATACGACTCTAGGAACTTAGTTTGGAAATGGAAACTTCTGTAGGATAAAACAGTGGCTAAGGTTGTGTCTCCTTGTTTGTGCTGCGTCTCCTATGTGAAACCTTCCTCCATTTGGTATTATACTACTTATACGATACGAAACACTTTATTGTAATTACCAGTTAGAAAACATACACATTACAATAATTTTCGTATTCCTACCAAGAAACATGTAAACTTTTTCTATTGATTGATTGATTGATTGATTATTGCGTTTATGGAAGATGAGCATAATCGAAATAGGAGATATAGATGAGTTTCCTAGTACAGATAGTAAACACGTCATGCTTTTTATTTATCGTAGATTATAATCCATACCAATATGTAAAGTGAAACATTGGGGAGCTCTCAAGCGATACCGATTATGATAGCACTAATACCGATTATGTCCAAAATCTTTGAGAAAATTATGTTGAGGAGACTACAAGAATTTGCGACTTGTCATCGGATACTTAAAGATGAACAATTTGGGTTTCGTAAAAACAGCACCACCTCATTGGCATGTTTTAACCTGAATAAAATTATCACTGAAGTCATAAATAACGGTTTACCGGTTGCTGCTATATTCCTCGATATTACTTATATACAAGTTAGAAACTTACGGAATACGAGGAAAAGCTAACGACTGGTTAAAAAGTTACCTGATTGGTAGACAGCAATGTGTAGAAATAACTAAAATTCAAGATGGTAAAAAGAATTTTCATAAGAGTGACTTACAGCAAAATAATTTTGGGGTACCGCAGGGCAGAGTTTTGGGACCATTTTTATTCCTAATTTACATAAATGACCTAACTAACGTCACTTGCCATGAAACCATTTTGTTTGCAGATGACACAACATTGTTTGTAAAATGTAAAAACAAATCCACATACGAAAAAGAGATCAATAATGCAGTAAACAATATCATACATTGGCTTTATGCTATTAGCATAAAGCCAATGTAGATCTCCAGATAAACGTAGATAAAACAAAAATGATACAATTTCAGACCTATAAACGGATACCAATCATGTTAAATGTACAGTATCAAAATAGCATCATTGAGGAAGTATCAAATACTAAATTCCTTGGTATAATACTAGATCAGAATTGTAACTGGAAAGCTCATGTAGATTACGTTTGTGACAAACTTGACAGAATCGTTTATGCCATTGAAAAGTTAAGTAACTCTGTCACGAGGCGGTCCCAGGGTTTGGGCTTGCTCCACCAGCCCAGGGACCAAGCCTCAGTGGACAACATAAAAGGTCAGGAACAATTAGAAGCACAGGAACAGGAGGAGATGATCACAGACTTTTTGTCGACTTTTTTCGACGATACGGATTAAAACCACTTACGTAGGTATTGTAGGTATTCTCATATATATTTAAAAGACTCATATATATTTGTAATAAACTTATGTAGATATTTTATAACATATTATTTTGTAAAATTGCAGTTCTGCTAAAAATCAATATCGGAATGACCATTTAGAATGACAGGTTATTTGAATATAGAATGAATAATGAACTATCAAAATGAAAAGAAATGGATCATGAAAGAATTAAGATATCAAAAGAGTATTATTATGAAAGAGGTTTGGACCTCGTCACAATACCCCGCCTCCCCGGAGAAAAAACTTTTTTTTTTTGTAAGGTTTATTTAAAAAAAAAAGAAACAAAATAATATGCTAAGAACAAAAGAAAAAAATAATAGTAGAAGTTAATAATAAAAATATATATAATATTGGTAATAAAGTTAAAATAGTAAAATAATTAATTAAAATAATGGAAATGCTGAGTCTTTTTAATTTTTATGTGAAAATGTTTATTAACAATGTCAATATACAATTGATTGGATTCCTAGATGCATTCAAATTCATAAATCACACATTCATTCATCATCATTCATAGTCCTAGATTCATTCAAATTCATAAATCACACATTCATTCATCATCATTCATAGTCTTATTCCCATTCTTTGGAAATAAAACTCATTTATAAGACAGAGGAACCTTATATAATATAAAGGTTACTCGTAAAACCAATACAATATAGTGTAGGCTTATTTATACAGTCACTATCCGCTGATTATGGTGATTATGTGAGTGTATGTGTGTATGTGTATGTGTGGTGAGTGTGTGGTGTGTGATGTGTAAATGTATGTATGTGTATATTTATATACAATTAGTTTGCCAAAATGGCTAAACGTACCTTAGGGTACGACGTGCCTGTAGCACGTATGTATGTACGTGTATGTACATAGTAAACGTTGTGTTAGAACGTTAAAATAATATAAGTAAGGTAGGTAGGTAATAGTATATGAACTATAAGATAATACTGGTTTTGTGACCTAGGCTTGGTTTATAGAGTAATCACATTTGCCGCTCTTTTCAGTATTGGAAGTTTTGTGAGTAGGTGTAGTAAATAATACTATATGGAACTGGTTTCGCTTTAGACTGAATATTATGTTTGTAAATAAAATAAATAAAAAGTACATAGCTAACAAGTAGGGTATTAACTACTGTTAGTACCAAGGCATTAAAGTATGTAATAAGTACAATAGCACTGAATACTCGTAGCAATACGTAGGGACTTGAAGTCAATATTCATAATGAATCCGATAAGTTAATGAAGTGAATAAAAGAAAAATATAAAAATGTGGACATTACTCCGTAAAAGGAAATTATATTAAAATTACATTATTTACAACTTAAATACAAGGTTGTTTGTAAGTAGGGAACCTATAATTGTCATAAGTAGGCATTTAAATGTATGGTAAGGTACGGGAATATGAAAGCAATATAACTTTCATAGTACATAATGTATGTATGTATCCTGTTCAAATGTATACGGGTTTTGAAAATCTTGAGTATTCGAGCTATCAAGTAAGGTCGATAACCTTGATTGTAAATTTTGTATAGTTTCTATTGTATGGACCTCAGCATTTCGACATTTTAATTCATAGATCAATTCTGGTTTATTTAAGTGCGATAGTAACACTTTAAAAATATATAAAAAAAATAGCGTTAATCTAACTACGCGCTAATGCGTCACGCATAATAACGCGTCAAAGTTTAGAGTAATTCGGAACTAGGTAGGCCGATAGTAAAATTTGGAATAAAGTACGTATTAATGAAAATGTCTTACTTACATGAATGACTGAAATGCAAATATAAAATACACTTGAGTATAAAAAAACTGTTCTGGGTTTGCCAAATATTTCCAATCCAAATTTAAATCAAGATGGCCTAGTGCCTTTTAGAATTTTGTGGTGCGACTTAAAAATTGAACACTGATTAAAAAGAAAAAAAACACGGATAAATCAGGAAGGATTCAGGATCAGGAGGATTTGTAGGCAGGTAGAGCAGGCTGGGTACGGGGACGTTGAGGGCGCCAGTGTCACGAGGCGGTCCCAGGGTTTGGGCTTGCTCCACCAGCCCAGGGACCAAGCCTCAGTGGACAACATAAAAGGTCAGGAACAATTAGAAGCACAGGAACAGGAGGAGATGATCACAGACTTTTTGTCGACTTTTTTCGACGATACGGATTAAAACCACTTACGTAGGTATTGTAGGTATTCTCATATATATTTAAAAGACTCATATATATTTGTAATAAACTTATGTAGATATTTTATAACATATTATTTTGTAAAATTGCAGTTCTGCTAAAAATCAATATCGGAATGGCCATTTAGAATGACAGGTTATTTGAATATAGAATGAATAATGAACTATCAAAATGAAAAGAAATGGATTATGAAAGAATTAAGATATCAAAAGAGTATTATTATGAAAGAGGTTTGGACCTCGTCACAACTCTTAACTTTTTAAAAGCATAAACGAAAGCCGCTCTTAGTGCATATCATAGCTATGTGTCGTCTGTTCTATCGTATGGTCTTTTATTGTGGGGCAATTTAGTAGATAGCGTTTAGAGTTCAAAAAAAAGGTGTGCGTGCAGTCTGTGGAGCCTGGTTCATGGACAGCTGTAAACCATTAAAAAGTGTAGCATTTCACCGTTGGCTTGTATGATTGTACATTAAATGATTGTCTCTTTGTGCAACAACACCCAGAGTACTTCACTAAACATACAGAAGTAATTAAACAAAATGTCATCCCTAGGAACAAATTTAAACTTTATGTACCGCAATGCAAACTAGTACTGTATAAAATAAATGTTTTTATAAATGCTATTAATGTATACAACAAATTACCCAATGATTTCAAAGATTTACCTTTTCCTACATTCAAAAGGAAATTGACTCGGTGGTTAACTGCAAAAGGTTTTTATGCAGTCAAAGAATTTATGAAATTTCGAACATAGTAATAATTTTAATTTGTTAATTAATGTTTAATTTAATTTAATGCATGAATTTTACTTTTTGACATTATTGAAATTTCATTTGTCATTTTTATTTTTTTGCACTTTTAAACTGTCATTATGTATTATTTTTTTTTGACTTTAATTAGTGTTATAAATCAATTTTATTTAACATACAATTATTTAATCATTCATATTTTGTAACTAGACTATTTTATATTATCATCTTAATTTATATTTGCACAGTGGTAGAATGTACCAGGTTCTATTCTTATTCTTTACCATCATACTTTGTAAAACCTACATTCTAGCAAATAAATAATTTGAATTTGATAACCGCTGGACAGATTTTGATGAAATTTGGAATGGAGATAGTTTATATCCTGTAATAAAACATAAGGTACTTTTTATCCCGGAAAATTGTAAGTTTTCACGGGAAAACTCAAAAAATGTTGATAACTGGCTGTAAGAAACGGTTGCCATGGAAACGAAATAACAAGTATGTCAAAAAACATCAAGAGCATTGGTGCTATACCTACTTTTGCATCGGTTTCTTATCCTAAAAGAACATAGGATGTTTTTTTGGCGATAAACCAGTAGTCCGCGCGGACGAAGTCACGGGCGGGAAACCTAGTATAATATAATGTACAAGGAAGATTTATTGCTGAATAGAATATAATACTACGTCAGTCTGGACGTGCAAGAAAAATTTGGGCGGTGCAGTAAAAATAACCTAAAGTAAAATAGGTACCTAAGTTCCTAGTAATTTTAGTTTTAGCTTTAAACTAAAATTGAGCTGCTTTTTCATTCAGGAATGAGTTTAATCCTTGCTTAATATTATAAAAGTGAAAGTAACTCGAAAGTATCTGTCTGTCGGTTTGTTATCTTTTTACAAGTATACTGCTGAAACGATCTTGATAAAAGGTAGGAGATAGTTTGAACCCTGCGGAAGGACGTAGGATACATTTTATCGCGATAAACTGATATGACTTGATTATTGTATCATCAGTTTAATTTCTTGTGCAATAAAGAGTTATCTATCTATCTATCTACCACGTGGATGAAGTCACGGGGAAAAGCTAGTTAATGATAACTATAAAATAGTTTTTTTTAGTATGTCCATCTAAAGCTTACCTGCAACATGTCGCTCTTAGCTAAAAGGCTACCCAAGGTAATTTTTTAGAAGTGTAATTTGTATCGTAATGTATTTTTACGTGATTTTTATGAGAACGGCGAAGCAAGGGTAGGGTAATTAGTTTAACAGTTTATGTATGTATGTGGGTGGATGTTCCACCATAGATCGTCGATTAACAAGCGAGGTATGAATTTATTTTTGATAGCAATAGTGTCATAGGCAATTTTTTACCCGGGTTTTCATTTTTGAACTAATGTCTTGTTGGTGCAATACAGAGCTTCTATCTATCTCTAGCATATCTAATTAATACTAAGAGAACTTAATCACTATATCAGCTGGCGTCAATTACGTTGTACACTTTTTGCAACATCTTTTCAGGGAACATGCTCTACCAAAATGGATGTTAACACAGTTTGGTCCAGTCTAGTCCAAGGCTTGATCTTCGTCACCATCCTGTTTGCCCTTGCCAAGATTGCTCACAGGTAGAGTTATCAACATACATTCCAGGAGACTAAGTTTATATTTTTAGAAAGAAACATTCTAACATGTGTTGTTTTTATCCTACTAGGCACTAGGGTATGTATATACCCTACTCCTAGTATAATATTTTTCACCTCACAAGCTCGGACAGAAACTGTTTGTCATTCGAAATCTGAGTGCAAAATTGCATTTTACCCGTTAGCGTGAAAAGAGTTTTTAAAATTCGAACCTTTCAATTCAATAATTTTCTATACCGACAATTCACTGAAAATACTTTATTACTAATTTATATTATATTATTATCCGATTCGATTCTACTCTACTTGACTCTATTCGACTCTACTCGACTCTACTCGACTCTACTCGACTCTACTCGACTCTACTCGACTCTACTCGACTCTACTCGACTCTTTTCGTTTCAATTTGACTCTATTTGACTCTTTTCAACCTTATTCGACTCATTTCGAATCTATTCTATTTGACTCTGTTCGACTCTATTCTATTATGTTTACACATCTGCCAGGCATCCCGCGACGGCGCATTTTTTATTATTATTATAAACTCTAATTTAATATATTATTTTAGCTGTTTTTCTTGCACCTAGCATTTTCCTCGCTGTAGTAAGGTGAAAAGTTTTGTGTTGCGCACGGCAGCAAAGTTATTTGGCGTCTCGTACTTTTGAAACCTTCGCTTGCTCAGGATTCAATACAAGTACTCTCGCCAAAAAATCACTTTGCAGCCTTGCATAACAATTAACTATTTTCTGTGACCCTACTCTGTGAAAATTCAAACTATCTATCTTCTATCTCTCCTTAGAATAAAGCAATAGGTACGAAGAAGTCTGTACAAAGAAGATAATTAAAAAAGTGGTCTAGGGTAATCAAAATAAACTACTGAACAAGTTTTTTTTTTTTTTAAATCTTGTCTGTCTGTTTGTATGTATGTTTGTTCACGCATCACGTAAAAACTACTCGACTGATTTCGATGCGGTTGGCACTATTGGATAGCTTAGGATTTGACTTAAAAACTGGGATACTTGGTATTTTAATCCGATGATTAGATGCCAAGCAATTAATAAAAAACTATTTAACGGCTGAACAAATATTGAAGAAATGTAGTATAGGTACCTACTTTTCATCATGGAATAACACGTGTGGGCTACTTTTAAATAAAATGACCACGCGGGCAAAGCCGCGGGCACAGCTAGTGTTTTATAAAGTACTGAGATATCCGTGGTTCTACCACAGTAGGTTCATATTTGTGGTTCTACCTCCAAGGTCTTATTATTTACCAACGTAAGACACACTTTATATATCTCTTTCCATAAAAAAAAACATTCAAGCCTACTAATTTATTTATTTTGATAGAATATGAAAATTTGTGAAATTGTAAGGATGTCACAATTTAGAATCGGCTACATCCCATTTGGGTAACATCCCATTACATCAAGAATTGAAAATACCTTCAGCCCTTTAAAGGTAGAATTCTATTCTACCTACAAGAATAATGAACGGCGCGTAGGCTTAGTAACAGGGCTCTGTCTAGATTTGGACCCTTTGAGTACGGAAACCTAGAAATTAAAATATAATTTAAAAGCGTCTCGCTTCGCGTCGCGTCGCGCTACGCCCTGGTTTCTCCTGCGTACATGATGATGATGAAAAAAAGAATAAAGTTCTACAATGACAAGTTTTACCATCTTTTTTTTTTATTGCTGTCTAGGCAAAACCACACCAAAGGCACACCTGATGGAAAGCAATGATGTGGTCGAAGCTGTAGCACGCTTGCCTAGTAGATACCTATTCATTCTTGACTTGAATACACCAGGGTTATATTTTACAGGAAACACAGACGAGGGCAGGGCATTCTACTCCTTAGAAGTTCTTATAATAAATGAAGAAGCGTAACGCTTCGTTCTTGTGCGAGGTATTTCAACCATAAAAGGATGGCGCTTTGCCAATCGTCTAGTCGTACGGTAATGGAAAGGTGATGGAGGAATCAGATTGTGCAGTTCTTGTGCACACTCTCCATTGTGCAATCTTTAGATTACCGACAGGCTTGCGACCTCACGTCGATGCGCCAGACTTTGAAGCTTACTCTTTACCAGAGTGTCATCTCCAATGAGCCTCATAGTCACACACGTCTCTCAATTGAATCCAAAGCCTCGAGCTGATACTCGGCAGAACCGTCCCAGAGGTGGCAGCAGTACTCCATACAAGACTAGACCTGTGCTTGATAAAGATCCAAAAGCTGTCCCGGCGTGAAGTACCGCCTAATCTTAGACAGAATACCAAGTTTCTTTGCAGCTACCTTGGCTTTGGATTCAATGTAAGACCCAAAATTAAGGTTCGATGTGAGTTCTACACCCACCAGATGGTCGCCTAGTGGTATTGTTACACACGAAAAGACCGAGATCGGTTAAGAGGATTCTTTTCAGCAGATAACAAACACGCCTGCGTTTTAGTGGCATTAAACATAACCAGGTTAGCATCGCCCCAATTGGACACGGCTATCTAAATCCGTTCAGCTGTTTCAGCGCTGAGCGTTAAACCGGGACGTAGCGCGCGGGATGCTTTTACATAATATTTTATTTCCGTACTCGAAAGGGTCAAAATTCAAACGGAGCCATATTTACTAAGCTTACGCGCCATCCAGTATTAGTCTGTCTATCCTACCTTTAAAGGGCTGTAGATATTTTCTATGGTTACCCAAATGGGGTGTAGCCATTCAAGGAGAAGGATTCATTAGTAAGCTATCCCCAGGAAGCGAACAATGATGATCATTGTGCTCTTCCTATCCTGCCTCTGCGGACTGGGCGCAGTCCTTATCCCCCACAACCTGGTCAGCTTCGCCATGTTCTTCGGCCAGCTGTCCAACGAGCTGGTCATCGGAGTTATATACACTTACTTTGTCGACCTCTATCCTACTTCGTATCGGTAAGTGAGACTGTATCAGAGGGTTGCAGGTTGCTGGGAGCATACAGTGGTGGTTTTTGCGACATGGTCTGACATTGTACAAACAATTACTAACTACTAGTTGATAGATTTAGGCATTACTTTGCGGAAATCCATATATAAAATGAACAAAATAAAAATATGTAACTTACTTCCGCCAAAACTGTATGTCAGACAAATGATAAATGTTAAAATTAAATTATAACAAAAGTAAAACCCCACGCTAAACAAACCCTACCCAAATTGAACTATTGCAAAAAATAATGAAATGAAAGCCTGGAGGCCAGAAAAAACACTTATATATTTATAAAACACTTATATACATACTTATATATCTTTATACATACATATAATAAATATATAAATATATATACACAATAAAAAACCCCATGCTAAACTAACCCTACCCAAATACAACTATCGTAAACTTATATATTTATATACATATAATATAAATACACAATAAAAAATCTTCGGGTGATGTTAACTCTTTCAGTGGTGGACAGTACAGCACTATAAAAACGAGTAACGACGAGTACGCAATCAACATCACCCGAAGATGCCTCGTGCAGAGGCGAAACTCGTGTCGTATTGATGTCAGATGTTTGGTATTTGGATCGAGGTATATGTTTTTTATTGTGTATTTATATAATATGTATGTAAATATATAAGTGTTACGATAGTTGTATTTGGGTAGGGTTAGTTTAGCGTGGGGTTTTTTATTGTGTATATATATTTGAATATATTATATCTATATAAATATATAAGTGTTTTTTCTGGCCTCCAGAGCTGGCCTCCAGGCTTAGCTTTCATTTCCTTATATTTTACAATAGTTCAATTTGGGCAGGGTTTGTTTAGCGTGGGGTTTTACTTTTGCTATAATTTAATTTTATCATTTAACATTTGTCTGACTTACAGTTTTGGCGGAAATAAGCTACATATTTTTATTTTGTTCATTTTTTTAATAACTACTACTAAGAATAACTGCTACTACTTAAGTACCTACTATGTAACAAGGGTAATTGTCTGTATTATTGTTATTACAAGCCCTCTTTGTCTCACTAGATCTTTACTCTAGCTAGAGCAAAGGTCTCCCTTCCCAGTTTCTTGGTCTGCTGCTAAATCCTTTGTGATCGTGGGGAAGTCATCGTGTGGTGATTTTTGACCAAAGATAATCCGGCATGCGGCAGACGTGTACATGCCAGATAAAAAAATGCAAATTATTGTTTTCGGAGTAACTTTAATTATAATGATGTATTCCAAAATATATAAGTTTACAGTTTTTGTGTGTCTGTCTGTTAGTAAGCATGTCCAAATTTCACGCAAAAAGTACAGGATGGATTCTAATGCTTTATGTGACAGATTCTGAGAAGTTCTGTGAAGGTTTTATTTTATGAAAATTGGTTAACTAGATGACAGGCATTTTTAAAGTCCACAATATCCTTGGTGTGGTGTTGGTGTGGTGTTGGTGTGGTGTTGGTGTGGTGTTGGTGTGGTGTTGGTGTGGTTTTGGTGTGGTGTTGGTGTTATGATATTTGTTGGTGTGGTATGCTGTTGCAACCGATATATTAAAAGAAACCGGATCAAGTGTGAGTTCAATTCCGACGATGAATCTATTATTACCTCAAAATATTGAGACTTAGAGGTAAGGACTTAGGTTTTTGTGTAATATATATGTCAAGAACTATTTACTGCATTATTCAAAAAAAAGGCTCAGTTTTTCAGAGATAAGGCGTGAGTGGAAATGGTAAATTTTCATCTATTAATTTTTGTCCGTATACTAATTCCTTTCCATCCAAAGGTTGTCTGGAAGAGATCGCTTTTTAGCGATAAGACCGCCTATTGTCCCATGTATTTTGTATAGATGTTTTAGTTATTATTGTATTTTTGTTCTATGTGGTGTACAATAAAGAGTTATATATCTATCTATCTATCTATCTATCTATCTATTTTCTCATATAACTTTAAAACTATTTATTTTAATATTTTATTGAGTCCCTCACAACAAGCCCTTTCATTTGATACCTACATGTTACCTATTAGTTTAACAATTAATAGCATGCCGAATGAATTAGTTTTGATACACGGTACAGTGTACAAACCTATTTTTTTATTTTCTACGTTTCCTCCCAAACGAGACCCCGAAAGTTACGACCTCCAGCTACCGCAGTCAATAACAATCCCTCTAATCTATGTAATTATAATAACACTGTACTGGGTCCAATTCTGTACATTGAAGATATTTTGAATTTTTTTTTTGGACTTTACTCTAGATACGATACTGAAGCCAAAACTGTAATTTTTTCATTTTTGTCTGTCTGTCTGTCTGTCTGTCTGTCTGTCTGTCTGTCTGTATCTTGGCTAGGCATCACGCGGAAACTACTGAATGAATTTAAATGAAACTTGGTATGATTTGAGTTCGTTTTACGAGGTAGGACATAGGCTACTTTTCATCCCGAAAAATGAAAGGGTTCCCGCAGGATTGGGGTTGAAAGTTATTTCAAAAAACCCGTACCACTCTGAAACTACTGGACGGATTTTGATGCAACTTGGCACAGTCATATTTTATATGATGGGTTAAAATTGAGGATACTTTTTATCCCGAAAAAATAAAGAGTTCCTGCGGGATAATGTCCCAAATTCTGTAAATTAAAGATTATTTGTAAATTTTTTTTTGGGGCCGTTCTATATTTAATACTAAAGCCAAAACTGTATTTTTTTAATATTTGTTCTTCTGTCTGTCTGTCCGTCTGTCTGTCTGTACCTTGGAAGTGCATCACGCCGAAAATACTCAATGAATTCAAATGAAATTTGATATGATTTCAGTTCATACTTTGAGGTAGGACATAGGATACTTACATCCCGAAAAATTAAAGGATTCCTGCAGGATAGGCGTTGAAAGTTATTTAAAAGAACACGTATCACGCTGAAACTACTTGAGGGATTTTGTTGAAACTTGGCAGAGTCATCGTTTATATAATGGGTAAAAATTGAGGATACTTTTTATCCCGAAATATAAAGTGTTCCTTCGGGATAATGTCCAAAATTCTGTAAATTGAAGATATTATGTAATTTTTTTGGAGGCCTTTTTATATTGAATACTAAAGCTAACACTGTTTTTTTTTGTCTGTCTGTCCGTGTGTCTGTCTGTACCTTGGAAGTGCATCACGCCGAAAATACTCAATGAATTCAAATGAAATTTGATATGATTTCAGTTCATACTTTGAGGTAGGACATAGGATACTTACATCCCGAAAAATTAAAGGATTCCTGCAGGATAGGCGTTGAAAGTTATTTAAAAGAACACGTATCACGCTGAAACTACTTGAGGGATTTTGTTGAAACTTGGCAGAGTCATCGTTTATATAATGGGTAAAAATTGAGGATACTTTTTATCCCGAAATATAAAGTGTTCCTTCGGGATAATGTCCAAAATTCTGTAAATTGAAGATATTATGTAATTTTTTTTGGAGGCCTTTTTATATTGAATACTAAAGCTAACACTGTTTTTTTTTGTCTGTCTGTCCGTGTGTCTGTATATCTTTCTGTACTTTAGCAGCGCACCACGCCGAAAATACTTAATGAATTCAAATGAAATTTGGTATGATTTGAGATCACACTTTGAGGTAGGACATTGGATATTTTTAATCCTGAAAAAATTAAGTGTTCCTGCAGGATAGGGGTGGAAAATTATTTAAAAGAACACTAAGCACTCTGTAACTATTGTACGGATGTTGATGCAACTTGGCACAGACATAGTTTATAAGATAGGTGAAAATTATGGATACATTTAGTCCCGAAAAAATAAAGGGTTCCTGTGGGATATGGGTCCAAATTCTGTACATTAAAGATATAGTATTTTTTTGATAATTACTCTGTATTCGATTATGAAGCCTCAACTGTTGTTGATGTTTTTACATTTTTGTCTGTATGTCTGTCAGTCTGTATCTTAGCCGCGCATCACGCCGCCGGAACTACTGGATGAATTCAAAAGAAACTTGGTATGATTTGAGTTCGTACTACGAGGTAGGACATAGGATACTTTTCATATCGAAAAATTTATGGGTCATTATTTAGGGGTTGAAACTTATTTAAAAGAACACGTACCACGCTGAAAGTAATGGACTTTTGATGCAACTTGGCACTGTGTTAAGGTACATGATGGGTTAAAATTGAGGACACCTTTTATCCCGAAAAAGTAAAGGGTTTCTGCGGGATATGGGTCAAAAGTTATGTTATTAATTACGTAATAAAAATATTTTTTGGATGGGTCTCTATATTCGATACTGAACCCAAACTGTTTTACTTTTTAATTTTGTCTGTCTGTTTGTCCGTATCTTGACCGCGCATCGCACCCAAACTACTAAATGAATTCAAATGAAAAATTGCTCTTGGGTGCTTAAAAAAGATATTGAACATTTTTTTTGGTTATCTTTTCTTTCATTCCGTTTTTCTGTATGTTTGTTTGATCACGCATCACGTAAAAACTACTGAGCCGATTGCGATGCGGTTTTCATTGTTAGATAGCTTAGGGTTCGATTTAAATCTGGTGTAATTGGTATCTCAATCCGGTGAGTAAGAAGCCGAGCAATTGATAAAGTATTTTTGACGGCTGAAGAAATATTGTTCAAATGTTGGTATATTGGTCTTGGAATAGCACATTATAGTACTTTGAACCTAAAGAAAAGAACACGCATGCGAAGCAGCGGGTACAGCTAGTAGCAAATAATTGTGTGGGTAGAATACAATAAGTATTTAAGTAGTTAGATTTATCAGTCCATCCATACCAATATATAAAAGTGAAACGTTGTCTGTTTGTTTTGGGAGCTTTCACGCAATAACGGCTGGACGGATTCTAATGAAATTTGGAATGGAAATAGCTTATACCCTGGAATAAAACAGAGGACACTTTTTAACCCGGAAAATTGTAAGTTTCCACGGGAAAACTGGAATAACTGGAAAAATTTTGATTACTCGCTGTAAGAAACGGTTGCCATAGAAACGAAATAACAAGTATGTCAAAAAACATCAAGAGGATATATATGGAAGGATGCTTTTTTTCGCGATAAATAGTAGTCCGCGGGGACGAAGTCGCGGGCGGGAAAACTAGTAATTTATTATTCAACAATTCTTTAATGAATATGATTGTTTCGTTGTATTAATTTTTAGATGATGCTACATAATTAACTTTATTACGCGACTACAGCAAAGCAAGGGAAGGGCAATGAGTTTAACAGTCTATGTATGTATGAATCTATGTATGAGGTTATGTGGATGTTCCGCCATAGCGTCGTCCCTATTGGTTTGATTTTGACAATCGAGGTGTCAATCAAATCGTATTCATCGCAAGAGTGTCATAAGCAATTTTTGTGTCATTTTTTTTAGTTTTTGTATAAGTACAAAAACTAAAAAAAATGACACAAAAATTGCTTAAGACACTTATATACAAACTTATTGCTTATTGCTTTGCTTATGATTGCTTATTAACTTAGATATATTGATATAATAACAAGACTAAGGTCTTGTTATTATATCAATATATTTAAGTTTCATCCTGAGAATGAAGTATTATGTTATTAGCACTGGCAACTGTGGGCGGATAATTATGACAGGGAGAGTTGTATTGGGGAATGACACTCCTTTGTAGAACGGTGAGTTAAAAACATGTTTTGAGATAGTTGTGCGTTATTCATCGCCATCGCCAAAACCACCATCATCCTCCTACTTGCACCTATTCAAAATTCATTTGTTTACATTAGACGTCCGCTTCGGAGCAAATTGGGTGTGACAGACGGACAGATAGACACGAGTGATCCTACAACGGATCAGTTTTTTTCATTCGGACGCAAGGAACCCTAATTATGAACTGTTACTTCCTTCCCAGCGGCATGGCGGCTTGCCTTAGCACAATGGTGGCTCGCGCCAGCGCGCTGGGCGGCATCACCTTGTTCGGAGCTTTCGTGATGACACACTGCGTCTACACCTTCTACGTGTGCAGTGCACTCATGGTCTGTGAGTATTCTGATAACGTCAAGAGCTATGTTATAATACTATTCAATATTACGGAAATTGGATTAGGGTTTAGGTTTAGGAAGGTGTAACCGCAGTTGCAGGTTCTGATCGCTCTAAGTTTCCGATTTGTTACAATGTTATTGTGAAACCCAAGACTATATAAGTTCCAGTGTGTTCAGATTTAGTTAAAGCGTGGAGATACGGCACGGTATATAAAGTGAACAAAATCTGGACTAGATAGGTACCATACAGCTACATTTCTACCGTTGATGCACCGTTGTGCTTCAACAACAAAGATAGAGAGACATCATGCAGACTGTAGCGGGAAATGCGGGAATGAGAGTCGCTGCTAACACGTGCTATACAAACGCGACACCGATTGTGATTAAAGCCAAAAGTGTGCGTTGCACCTCATTTATGCGGTCCATGCCTGAGGAGCTGGTACCTAATCTTCACACTTTCAATTAGATGTCTGGTTGCAGTTATTTCCCTTGAATTGAATTAGCGCCCAATACTATTGGATTTTTCGGAAAGCGGCCTTACATATTATTTTACTATGAAGTCTCGCAAAATCTCGGCCTTTGATAAACCTTAATAAACCGATAGAAAACTTCAATTCAAAGAAAACCTGCTCCTACACTAGTATCCTAAAGTGTAGCGTTTCTGAGATATTCAAAGAGTATAATGCTAAAACGCTACCTATCTTTGATGTCTAATAAAATATCTAAGAAAACCGACAATTTAATATACTAGTGTTATACATTTTTACCCGAGTACGGCGAAGCAAGAGAAGGGTAATAAGTTTAACAGTCTATTTATTTATCTATCTATGTATGTATATATGTGGATGTTCCACCTTAGCGTAGCCCCTAATTGGTCCGATTTTGTCAAGAGAGGCATCAATCGATTCGTCTTCATCGCAAGAGTGCTTGCTGCAAGTGTAATCGTGTCGGCTACTCATTCGATGTCGCACTGCGCAGAGTTCCTATTAGGATTGTGAACAGTTCAATAATGCCAGGTATTTCCTTTTTCCAGGTGGAATATTGGTGTCACTGTTGCTACCGCCTGACAAATGACGAAAATAACAATACCTACGTAGTACCACATCTGCACTAATATTATCTGCACTTCTACATCTACACAATAGTAATATTATGAAGAGGATAGATTTTTATTTTTGTTTGTTATGGATAAACTCAAAAAATACTGACTGATTCTAAAATTTATTTTACCTAAGTATAGAAAGCTACATAATCAGCTCTTAACATGGGCACTATGGGCAGTAAATTATTAAAAAAAAATACAGATCTCTTAAGAATATGTCTATGAGATCTCTACTAAAATTACAATACTGTATCAAACCCAGGGTACCAAAAATTTGCAAAATGACGATTATCGCTGTACATTACGTATTATTAGGTATTCTGTGACTTATGGGAACTGAGGTTACGTGGTAACGAAATAATAACAAGTCTGTCAACTACGTGAGTAATAATGCATTTGTCTATGGTCAAAGAACACTACGATTAATACTGCTAAAGATTTTGAATCACGCTTACTGGCGTATTTTTTTTAGAAGTTACGACGTTATATGAATACTAAAATTAAGAAAAATGCCGCGATGTGAGCGCTACCCGTAAGAAGCCAGGGCGAGTCGCTAATCTATACTTATCACAAAACTGTGACGGGTCCAATTCTGTACATTGAAGATAATATGAAATTTTCTCTTGGAGGGTACTCTATATTCGATACTGAAGCCAAAACTGTATTTTTTTTCATTTTTGTCTGTCTGTCTGTCTGTATCTTGGTTCGGCATCACGCCAAAACTACTGAATGAATTTAAATGAAACTTGGTATGATTTGAGTTCATTCTACGACTTGGTAGGACATGGTATACTTATAATCCGAAAAATTAAAGGGTTCCCGCAGGATAGACGTTGAAATTTATTTAAAAGAACACGTATCACGCTGAAACTACTGGACGGCTTTTGTTGCAACTTGGCACAGTTATAGTTTATATAATGGGTAAACATTCAGGATAATTTTAAAAAAATAAACAGTTTCTGCGGGATAATGTCCCAAATTCTGTAAATTGAAGATATTTTGTAATATTTTTTTGGAGGCTGTTATTATTTATTTATTTATTGAATTAAAACGGTTTGCACCAATTACATTAACTATTACGCTATAAAACTAAACTACACTGCTTTTCTATATTCAATAATAAAGCTAAAACTGTATTTTTGTAATTTTTGTCGGTCTGTCTGTCTGTCTGTCCGTCTGTCTGTCTGTACCTTGGCAGTGCATCACGCCGAAAATACTCACTGAATTCAAATAAAATTTGGTATTTTTTCAGTTCATACTTCTTCGAGGATACACTGGATACTTTTCATCCCGAAAAATTAAAAAGTTCAAATTCAAATTATTTATTTGCTATAATGTAGGTATTACAAAGTATGATGGTAATGAATAAGAATATAACCTGGTACACTATACCATAACAAATGGTGTGCAAATATAAATTAAAGGTTTTTTTTAATCCTGTCGCTCTGTCTGTTTGTCTGTATATTTGTTTGTTCACGTACAACTATGGGACCAATTGTAATGCGGTTTTCATTGTTAGATAGCTTAGGGTTTGATTTAAAAACTGGTGTAATTGGTGTCTCAATCTGGTGAATTAGAAGCCGAGCAATTGATAAATGTATTTTTGAAGGCTAAAGAAATATTGATCAAATGTTGGTATATTGGTCTTAATAATAACACATTAAGGTAATTTGAAACTAAATAAAAAAAAAAAACAAAAAAATTAAAGCGACTTCATTATAAAAAAAAGTTGTAAACAACTGAAGAATTTGCAACAACAAAAAAATGAAATTATTACAATTGAGTCAGAACAGTATCGCTTTTTCGAAATTACCAACGTAATAATAATGCAAAAATACAACATATGATAAGAAAGAGTTATTTGAAGGCGGTGCCAAGTCGAGCCATAATTATGAATATGGTTGAGCTTATTCAAAAAGATAATGTCTTAAACGGCTTGACGTGCTGTATAAAATAATAAGCTATTAAAGTAATTGTCTACAAAAACTTTATCATTTACTAGATATTTGCTGCATTCGTGATCATTTGCTGTAATCGTGTCAATCAGTTTTTGAACGTGTGAATGTTAAAATCTGCTCGTGTGAGTCTCTTGTTTTCTCTCTTCTGCGTTTCGTGTTTTGTATGAGGGTGCGTCATAGACAACTGCATATTACTTCGTACGTAGATAGGTATGTATTAATTTTGTAAAGATTTAAATGATCCCTGGGTTTGGCACCGCCTTCAAAAAACTCTTTCTTATCTTATGTTGTATTTTTGCATTATTATTACAATGATAATTTTGAAAAAGTGATACTGTTCTGGATCAAATGTAATTATTTCATTCTTTTTAGGTGGTTGTTTACAACTTCTTTTTTTATTATGATGTCGTTTTTTTGGAAAATGATTTATTTAGGTTCAAATTATCTTAATGTGTTATTCCAAGACCTTCTATTCTATCCCATTAAACAGGACAATATAAAACGCCATTTTTTTTTTCAATTTATTCATGCATAATTTTCTTTTGAAGATTGTCACCTAACATTCCCAAGATCATTAACAGTAATTCCTGAGAGAAAAACCATATCTTCTATACTACTTATAATAAAGTATTAAGTACCAAAAAAGAAATAAAAAGAAGATAAAAAAATTGGTCTAGGGGACTTAAAATAATCTACTAAACAAAAAAATATACATATTTTTATATGGTGTCTGTCTGTTTGTTCACGCATCACGTAAAAAACTACTGGATCGATTGCGATGCAGTTTTAACTGTTGACTAAAAAACTGGATCTTCTCATCGGATTGAGATATCAAGTAATATCTCAATCCGATGAGAAGAAGATCAATCGATAAAAAACTATTTGACTGCTGAACGAAATTTGGTATTTTGTACTTTAGAGGTACTTTTTGTCCTGGTATAACGGGTCCAGCAACGGGTCAAAACTTTCCCTAACACCTATGTTACTTTTGACGTGGGCAAAGCCGCAGTAACAGTAAGTATTATTATAATATTTTTCTAGAAGAAATAACTAGAGTAATAAATATAAATACTGCAAGAAATAATTAAGTTATCAATAAAAGTTAGCTGACATTACCTATACTTATAATAAAGCAATAAGAACTTAAAAGTCTGTACAAAGATAATAAAAAAAATGGTCTAGGGCACTTAAAATACGATCATCGTGTCAGCCTTTAGAAGTCCACTGCTGAACATAGGCCTCCCCCAAAGAGCGCCATGACGAGCGATCTTGTGCCACCTCTATCCACTGACTTCCTGCGATGGCTACAATGTCGTCGGTCCATCGTGTGGGGGGTCTACCCACACTTTGGTTGCTTGTTTTACGTGATGCGCGAACAAACAAACAGAGAGACAGACAAAGACAAATACGGAAACAATTTAAAAAAAAAGTTATATTATTTTTCAGTAGCTTATTTTAAGCATCGATGTAAGAAATTCTACTTCGATGATTTTATGAACATAACCGAGATCGTTTTTTTTATATATCTTTTTTATAGACTCTATAGTACTGACTGCTTTATTATGAGGTATAGATGTATTGCTTACTAGCTGCACCCCGCGGTGCTATCCGCCTGGACAATGATGATGGATGATTGTGGTGAAAAGTATCCGATCCATCTTGAAAATAATCATCATCATCATGCCAGCCTTTAGAAGTCCACTGCTAAACATAGGCCTCCCTCAAAGAGCGCCACGACGAGCGATCTTGTGCCACCTCCATCCACCGACTTCCTGCGATGTCGTCGGTACATCGTGTGGGGGGTCGCTCCACACACTTCACTTGCTTGTTCGTGGTCGCTATTTGAGAACCTTTATTCCCCAGTGGTTGTCGGTTCTGTGAACTATATGGCCTGCCCATTGCCACTTCAACTTGCAAACTCTGAGAGCAATGTCGGTAACCATCGTTTTTCTACGAATTTCCTCATTTCGGATTCTATCACGTAGTGAAACACCAAGCATAGCTCTCTCCATTGCGCGCTGCGCAACTCTGAGCTTGTGTATGAGACCAATAGTTAGCGACCACGTCTCAGTGCCGTATGTCATCACTGGCAAAACGCACTGATTTTAAACCTTCGTCTTGAGGCTCTGCGGTACCTGCGGTACGAGAAGATATGGCGTAATTTCCCGAACGCTGCCCATCCAAGTTGGATCGTCGGTTGACCTCTTTGTCGAAGTTGGATCTACCCAGTTGGATCGTCTGACCCGGGTAGACATAGTGATCAACAGCTTCGATTATATCGTTCCCAACATAAATCGGCATGGGTACGACATGGGCATTTGACATGATGTTCGTCTTGCCCATGTTCATTTTAAGACCAAATTGAAAATCGTTAAAATCGTTAAAAATCGTGTATGTCTGTTTGTCTGTCTGTTTGTCACATAAAAAGTACTGGACCGATTGCGATGCGATTTTTTCTTCTGTATAGCTTAGGATTTTGTTTAAAAAACTGGTTAATTTGGTATCTCAATCCGATCCGAGTTGAGCCGAGCCGAGCAATCGATAGCTGAATTATAATAGATACTGACAGCTGAAGAAATTTCGATCAAATTTAATGTTGGTATATTAGTATCTTAGGTCTTGGAATAGTACATAGAGTACTTTCAAACTAGAGAATGTATATCAAATATATGACCACGCGTGCGTAACCGCGGGTACGGCTAGTACCTTATATATTGAATATTTACCAGAATAAAAAGG
This sequence comes from Alsophila aescularia, assembly GCA_946251855.1. Taxonomy (NCBI): domain Eukaryota; kingdom Metazoa; phylum Arthropoda; class Insecta; order Lepidoptera; family Geometridae; genus Alsophila; species Alsophila aescularia. The sequence goes on from OX276376.1 coordinate 33,130,431, forward strand.
GAAGTGAACTACAATTTTCACTCGTTGAGCTCAAATTATCTATAGAACAAAATTGTAATACAATATTACGATATTCATCGTTGCGCTAACTTAACGAGAGAATAAAATGATAAGTGTATAATAAAAACTAAGTAACATATTTTTTTACTAATTTCTTATTTATCTCTGGATCTACTGAACCGATTTTGTAAATTCTTTTATCAATAGAATGTCACTTTATTTGTGAGCGTCATATATATTTAAAATGACCACGCGTCCGAAGCAGCGGGCATCAGCTACTATAATATTTTATTATTAATATGTACCTAGCAGGTGCACGAACGTAATAAATTAACAGATTGTACATTTGCGTACAGTTTGGCTAAAGCTAAATACCTCCATACATTTTATTGAAAACCTGTTCAAACACACTGCTAAGTTAATATAATATTAATTGCAAATACCTGCTATTGGCGCAACTTACCCGTGGTACTGCCGTTGGTACTACTGGTAGTACCACGGTTTTTTTTTGCCTGTTGTACTACCAACATGGAAGGTAGTACAACAACAACAAACAACAACAACAACGGCTCCAACGGAAGATCAGCGCTGGTTAACAACCAGCATTATACTGAGTTGGGGCCGATTTGTGACTTACTCATGCAATTTTTTATTTTCTTTTGTGTTTTTTGTCACAAATAAAGTTTTTTCTATTTCTATTTTAGTAACCACCGTAAATTATTATTTCCCGTGGTACTACTACCATTTACTTTGTATTAGTAAATATTATGCAAAATAAGTGGTTAACAAAAAAAAAACAATATAAAAAAACAACTTTCATCCCAATACCAACAAAATAATTAACAAACATATTATTAATAAAACCTATATAAAAACCTTATTTAAATACTAGCTTTTGCATGTGACTTCGTCCTTCTATGTCCTTCCCCAGGATTCAAACTACCTATCTCAATACCAAAAATCAAGATCAGTATAAGTGTAAGGTTTTAATATAGATTTAATTCATATGTTTTTTTATTAATATGTTGGTATTGAGATGTAAGTTGCTTTCGTGCTGATCATAAAATTATTTAAGTAATAGTAAACAACTTGTTTTGCATAATATTTACTATTACAAAATATGTGGTAGTAGCACCACGGGAAATAAAAAAATACGGTGGTACTAATAGACAGATTGGTAGTAAGTACCACGGGAAAAATATATTTACCCGTGGTTCTACCAGTAGTACCATTGGTATTACCACGGGTTAGTCGCGGCTATTGGTCTATCTATCTCATACATCTACATCTACTCTATACCACGTAAAACTGAAACCAAAGTAAAATCCGTACATGGAAGATAATTTAGAAAAAACATTTTTACTTGAGTATATGAAAGTAGTAGTTCACAAATATTTTTTTACGTATTTTTGTCTGTCTGTCTGGTTGTGTGTGACTTCATCACGCAAAAACCACTGGATGGATTTTGATGCCATTTGCGGAACTGTATTCTTTGGAGTCTTGCGGGGGGGGAAGGGTGGAAGGGGAGGGAGAATGATGGAGGGGGAGGAAGACGGGAAGGGGAGCAGGGGAGAGAGAGGGGCGAAATTTGCACGAGTGCAAAGCCGCGGGGCGCAGCTAGTTATATACTAGATTAATTATTACTCATTGTATTATTATTTAAATGTGGACATTCGTGCGATATGTTTAATCTTACGCAAGAGTCCACCTAGTTTGGTCTGCTTATAAAAAAACATATCCAGATATTTTTACGTCATCAGTGCATATACATATTGCAGACACTTTTTTAATCTTATCTTTTTATATATATATATATATATATATATATATATATATATATATATATATATCTGTCGGTTTCCTCACTAGACAGAGCCTGTATCGAGGAGACCCCCACACGATGGACCGACGACATTGTAGCCATCGCAGGAAGTCGTTGGATGGAGGTGGCACAAGATCGCTCGCCATGGCGCTCTTTGTGGGAGGCCTATGTTCAGCAGTCGACTTCGAAAGGCTGAAATGATGATGATGATGAAACCTAATGATAATATATTACAACTATATATATTTATATATATATGTTTATTTAATAAGTACATTTAAATCTATACTTATAGTAAAGCTGTAACAGTATTCTATACATTGATAGTATAGTAATTCTGTACATTGAAGATAGTTCGTATATATTTAGCAGGGTACTCTATATTCTATACTGAAGCCAAAACTGTTTTATTTTCTTTGTTTTCTCTCAGTCTGTCTGTTTGTATCTTGACCGCGCATCACACCGAAACTACTGAATGAATTTAACTGAAACTTGGTATCATTTGAGTTCATACTACGAAGTAGGACATTGGATACTTTTCATCCTGAAAAAATTAAGAGTTAATTTAGGGATATTGGTTGGAATTTATTTAAAAGAACACGTATCACGCTGAAACTACTGGACGGATTTTGATGCAACTAAACACAGTCATAGTTTATATAACGGGTTAAAATTGTGAATACTTTTTATCTCGAAAAAATAAAGGATTCCTGAGGGATAGGGGTCCAAAGTTATGTTAATTTTGGAGTAATAAATAATATTTTTTTGGAGTGTACTCTATATTCGATACTGAAACGAAAACAGATTATTTTTATTTTTTATGTATGTCTGTCTGTATCTTGATCGCACATCACACCGAAACTACTGAATGAATTCAACTGAAACTTGGTATGATTTGAGTACATACTACGAGATGTTGATTTTGAAGTAATAAATATCTATACTTATAACAAAGCAATATGTACGAAAAGTCTGTATAAATAAGATAATTAAAAAATAAGGTCAAGATTCTATTATTCAATCATGTTTTTGTTTGTACGTTTGTTTGTTCGCGCATCACTTAAAAACTACTCAAACGATAGTGATGCGGTTTTCACTATTTGATAGCTTAGGGTTCAACTTATGATGTAATTAATATCTCAATCCAATGAGTAAAAGCCAAGCAATCGTTAAAAATCTGTTTGACGGCTGAAGACATTTTGATCAAATGATTGTATTTTGGCATTTTGGGTCTTGGAATAGTACATAGAAATTACCACGCGTGCGAAGCCGTGGGCACAGCTAGTAGTTTTATAATTCAATATATATGTGTATACAATCTAACATATAATATTTAATAATTCTTCTGTTTTATCATATGTTAGTGAAGTAAGTATACACAATGTTTTTTTGCTTGCTTTACACATATTTTTTTGCACAATGTTTTTTTGTTTGGTTTTTTATTGTTTTTAATATCACAGAACCTTACTATTTTGTTATAGACATGTATTCTAATAAAATCACCAAATGCGCAAACCTTGTGTTAACAGATGAAGTGGAGAGCCGGTAAACTCTAGTGGACGGAGGCGATTATTCAATGATTCAAACTCACAAGAGGATAATAACTGATTTATGTACTGAAATCGAGATTTTGAGTATAAAAAGCTGGCGAACATTGAATTACTTCCTATCGTACACACTAGTGTGAACGTTAGAAAATAAATGTCCTAACCTTCACACTGCTATTCGAACAGTGTGAAGGTTAGTAAATTTTCTTCCTAACCATCACACCAGTGTGACAGAGCAGTGTGAAGGTTAGTCGGTCGTGGAACAAACCAGCGTCTTGATAAAGGGTCGCGGTAGGATACCTGTAAGGCTTCAGCCTACAACAAATTATGCCATGATTTTGACATTTTCGGTGACAATATCAATGTAATCAAACAAATAATTCTATTTCAAGAATAACTGTTTGTAAATCTTTAATCTGTACGTTTTGATCTTTTATATCTTAAGAGTGTTAAATCTATTGTAGCATGTTGTATTCTAGAAAGTTGTGCCTCTAGAAGATTGTACACTCTTCGCATTATCTTTATGAATGTTATGACTGTTTGTACGACGAGTGTATAGCCAGTTAGGTACTCCATAAAAAAACCCACAACCTTTAACCATAAGCATTTCGCATTACATTAATGACCTTTCTTATTCTGGCTGAAAGAGCCTCAATATGCAATCGAAACGTAAGGTTCTCGTCGATGAGAATCCAAGATATTTCATCACATTAGTACGTGTTAGTGATTCACAAAAACTTGATTGTGTATTGCTATTGCACAAATCATTATGAATTTAAATAATTATGAAGAACAGAAGCAAAAGTCTTATGAAAAAATAAATACGTGGTCTTCTTAGTGTTTAGTGTAAAAAGATTTTTCTGCAGCCATTTGTTAATTAGAACCATATCTTGCTCGGCTGAGGAACATACTACGGGCCATGTAGGTCCATGAAAAAATAATGCAGTTTCATCAGCATAACACAAAATATGAGCATGTTTAATTGGAACATTGAGAATATCGTTAATGTAGAGAAGATATAGTGTGGGTCCGAGGATACTACCCTGTGGTACTCCAAATCTAATAGATTGTAAGCTACTAGTATTCTTGCCAATCCTAACACACTGTCTCCGTTCCGTTAAGTAACTTGTAAACCAGTCAGTCAGTTAAGTAACTTGTAACCGCTTACCATCAGCCGATTGATCTGATTTACTCGTCACTAATGGAATAAAAAAACACTAAATGGTAAATACTTTTTTTTTATATCACACGAAGGATCAAAGAGTTGAGCATTTATTATTAAGGTATAGAGTTACCAAAAATGTATATAACACCCATCACGATCACATAAACTTACAACTTTAAAAAACGTATCAAAATAGGTCCATTCGTTTGGGAACTACGATCCTCATTCCCCTTCCCCCTATTAGAGCTAAGTACCATCGCAATCACATCAACATTCAAACAGAAAAACCGCTTCAAAACCGATCCATTCGTTTGGGAGCTAAGTACGATGCCACAGACAGACACAATGATATATACATACACACCATAAACATATGAAACCTCTCTCTAAGAGTTTGTGTAATATAATAATACACAGGCAAATGTTATGCTGTTGGCCATCTTCTGAACTCCCTGTGCTGGTCCTCCCAGTACCCACGGGATGAGAAGAGGTATGCGTATAGATTAATGCGGGATATACGGAGCTACACGGCATTTGCCTTTCTTCTTCTTCTTCTTATTTAAGTGCCCAACACTTGCCGGTGGAGCAATTTGCGGCTATCTCTATATTCGGCCAAAGTTTTGACTTCCCTATACGACAAGACGATTGTTTTCTCCTTTATCGCATTTGTAAATGTTCGTTTTCTCTTCCTCTCTTCCCTTCTACCTTCTCTTCGATTATGGTTCATTTAAGTTGTCATGACGTATAAGGTGGCCAAACATCTTTCTTCTTCCCGTTTATATGGTTGGGGTGGCTAGTAATTTCCGTTTTTCTGTGACGAGACGAGGAATATTTTTCGTTTATCTTTTTCTCGGTCCAGGTTTCTAAATGCGCCTCTAACACCACTTTTCAAATGCTTCCATCCTTTCTCGATCATTTTGTGTCATTGTCCACGTCTCCATAGAGAGTAATGCTCTTAAACTAAGTACATAATTTAAATTTGAATAGCGTCCGCAATCCAAAATATTCTTTCAGAAAAATTATAAGTTAAATATCGTATTTTGTAAACAAGCAGATGTCACGACATACCTTTCCTGATAGTTACCCATTGCTGACAACATACAATTAAGTAGGAACCTTGACTGTGAAGTAATAACTTAATCGTAGGACTCGTGCTTCTCTGTTATTTGTCCACTTGCCGCACGACCCGATCATTGATTACTTAATTCGTAATTAAACACTTCTTAAAATTTCATTGATATAGTCAAAACCTGCCGGGCAACTTGTCATGAGGTCATGACACAAAAATGTACATGAAAAGATTTATTTAAAAAAAAAGAAGTCACTGAAGCCGGCCGAATGGACTCCAAGCGAACTTCGGAACACCTAAAAATTGTATGTTAAAACTGTAACTGAAACTACTAAATAAAGGTGTGAATGCGAAACTATAGTAGTAAATTATAATGTTTGTGTGTTTTTTTTTTTTTATCTCATAACTTAAACTTACTGAACGGGTTTCGTTCAGCGTTTGGTAGCTTGGTTATCTACCTAAAAAAATATGTATTAGGTTGGTTGCAGAGTTTTACAAAATGGTTACTAAAAATAACATTTTAATTTCTAACTTTAGCCGTTTGATACATAGCGAAAACTACTCTATTCTGGCAAGGAAAATCACCATGCTTCAACTGTAGTCCACTCGGGCGAAGTCGGAGGCAAAAAGAGTAAAAATAAACAAAAGTATAATAAGAAGTATTTGTAAAATAGAGGTTAAAAGTTCCTACGGACGGTCCATCTTGAACAACGCTGTGATAATAGGTATTTACTATGACAGTTCGTAAGATGAGATGAAAATCAAATAGACGTGCATTAGTTAGATAAACAGGCATGATTACATTGAAGTTATTATTATTTATGCTAGGAACCTATAATTATAATGTGCATCATTCAATTCAATACAATACAATAGAAATACACTTAATTGCACATAAAAACTGCCAAGGATACAAAATTTTAAATTTAAGAGTTTAATTGGTGGTCAAAAAACATTAAAAAAAAAAAAAACATTTAATAACGATCTCTTCCAAACAACCTTAGTATGGAGAGGAGTAGGGATTAAATACATTTCAGTCAGTGGCGCAATAATATGGTACATACATAATTACAATATAATAATACATCCATACCAATATTTAAAAGTGAAACGTTGTCTGTTTGGTTGTATGTTTGTTTGTTTGGGGAGCTTTCACGCAATAACGGCTGCACTGATTTTGATGAAATTTGGAATGGAGATAGCTTATACCCTAGAATAAAACAATTTTTATTCCGGAAAATTGTGATTATCCACGAGAAATATGGAAAAATGTAGCTTTATGAAACGGTTGCCATGGAAACGAAATATGTCAAAAAACATCAAGAACATTGGTGCTATACCTACTTTTGCATTGGTTTTTAATATCCTAGAAGAACATAGGATACTTTTTTGCGCGATAAACACGACAGAAACTACAACACTGTCACCAAATGGATACAAGATGAGGTAGGTTTACAACAACAAGCACAAATTAAAAATTTATATAACCCTCCCCTTACCCCTTTATAGCTAAGAAGCATCTCGATCACATCTGTTTTCAAACATAAAATTCATTCCATCCGTTTAGGAGCTACGATTGTCACCCCTATTCTACCTATTCTACCCCTACTTTTCATCACCCACTATGAGAAAATAACAGGCGCCTCATATTTTATTGTAATATTATTATTTAATAAAACATAGAGTAACAACTAAATTGAAATTAAATAGTATCTAATAAACTAAAAGTTCATTGCCACGACAAGCTCCATTTACTCCGAAAATTAAAGCCACCTGTAATAAAACCGAATGTGAATAAGACGAGTATCTATCGAAGGTTACAATAAAATGCGCATTTTAAAACACTATGGTTATACTTTACTAATCCACCATATACATAGTTATTTACTTTTACGGCAAGAAAGACTTTGTCGGGTTCCTCATTAAGGAAAGTCTCCAGTTTTTGACTCAGAACACTTTAGATTTTTTAGGTTTTAATCCATCAGACATCCTCTTCAGATACGCAATTAATTTAGAATATGTGTCCAGTTTTACGTCGTTATTAGAACTGGACTGTTGATTTTAGCATTGAGTAGGTAATCCAAAGAGTGGAAGGTTGTTTAGTTTTGGCTAAGTACTGGAAGTAGGCTAAAAATACAGATTCTGAAAAATTCTTGGCGCCTCTTGCATTTCTCTATTCAATAAAATTACCATAGGCTTTCATATATTTCTCCCGGGATTTTGCAGGTAATAGATTATCCATCACATTTCTTGCGTCAGTTCTAATCGTCGGGAGTTAATTCCATACTCTCACTGTCACTTGAAGAACTCATTTTTCAAAACAAAACCATGAATTTCTAACAATCCGTGAAAATTGTCGAAAACGCGGGCTGTAGTTCGCGCGTTTTTTATTTAATTTTTTTTTTTATTCAGCCGGGCGGCGCTTGTATGGGCCGTCGTACCAGCCATTCAAACTTTATTCAAACAATATTTGCGTTCGATTTCTTTGGCACTGAACACTAAGATGTTCCAAATTTAAAAAGTGCGCGGCAAAGATAATTGCGGCGCACTTATAAAGAGGATTAAAAACTCATTACTGCCCGCTAGCAGTTTCTTATAGAAACACCACCACCTTTGGGTGCAACTTAAAGGCGAACCAAGTCGTCCTTTTCGAATAGATGGGATGAAAAAGAGATTTGATTAATAGCAATAATACAAAATCATCATCACTGCTAGATGTTGGCCTCTTCTAATGCACGCCACTGAGCTCGGTCTTCAGCTCTCCTCATCCATTTTGTTTTAGCCGCTTTTCGCAGGTCGTCACTCCACCACAGGGCGTGCTACACTACGTTTGCCTAAACGTGGTCTCAACTCGAGAACTCGTCTACCCCAGCGGTTATGGGTACATCGGAAAATTTATCCTTAGAGCTATGTCGGTTACCTTGGTATTCTGTTGGATCGCTACATTACGAATATTGTCCTTCAGAGAAACCCCAAGCATAGCTTTTTCCATAACTCGCTGAGCGACCATAATTTGTGTACTAATCTGACCGTGAGTGTCGACGTTTCGGCTCCATACGTGACTCTTTGGACTTTTGTCTTGAGGCACTGTGGTATTGACAACAGGCGTCATTACACCCATGTCATAACTTCATTTTCAACATCAGCTCAAGGATGACCACTTCTAAAGACAGATCCCCCCATTAGAACCCAGGCACCCAGTGCCGCCCCGCGTCTCTCACCAGGTCTTCACCTGGTTCGTGGTATATTAACTTATTGGTCGATAAACTTAATATTTGTAATGTGATAAATGCCAAAGCACATTGGGTTTTAACTCTCAACGTATAAGGAAAAAGGTGGTTTAATTACACAGCAGTACTACACTTATGTGAAGATTCAGGGAAAGGCCTTCTGGGTCAATCACGACAAAATAATGAGGTACAGTTCCATACCTCACATTTCACAATCATATTTGTTTTTTTTAATTAGAGACTGAACTAACTGTGTACCAGTGTGTTTTCTTTAGCCCTAGTTGCATTGAGTTGTCATGGATTTTTTATTATTAGGTTCAGGTCATGCTAGACTGACTTAAATATTTCTACTTATACAGTACTTACAGCTTGCGGGAAGTATACAATAGTCACGGTTGTGATTATTGTACCGTGATGGTTTGTTAGATTTGTGACGAAGCAGTGGCGACAGAACCGCGTGCTCTACGGAGACGGGAGAATGCGCTTTTTACACTTCGTTTAGTTAAGTAGCTAGGTAACTTGCTACTTAAACAAGTTTAGTTCTTATCATCGTTTGGACAGGGATCAGGGACTTACCAGTTAAGTAATAAGTAAACGATTAAGTACAGTAAATAGAAAGGCGTTTTATTATTTTGGCGAGTCAAGTGCAAGTTCACCCCGCCCCCGCGTCCTTGCGTCTCCCGTACTCCGACAACTAAACTCGCCGCACGTGTGAACCGACGAGTTTAGTACAGTTCATAAGTTGGCAAGTCGAGTGTATGTTTGCACACAACTTATGATTTAACCGAACTAAATTGTTCAAGTTGCAAGTTAAAACAAAACTTGCAACTTGAACGATTTAAAATCAGCCTTAAAGGCAAGTATATAATTTTGTAAAGAGCCAAAATCTGAATATATTGAGCCATCTGTTGACAGGGGCTCTTGGCGAATGAATGATACCTGCTACCAAAAAGGTGATAGTAGTTGTTTTGTTTTTTTTTTATTTACACATAATTACTATAAAACACAAAAATGTACTCCTAAAAACAGTACCATGACTTTCCTCTTGACTTACTGACAACGCACAGTCTAAGCCGGTGGACCTAGAGAATTCTTCGTTTCCAGTGCTAAAAATAAGGTTTGTTTGGAAATTCCATCCCTGAGGAGGTTGCTTGCTTGTTTGTCATGTAGGTAGTGCTAGCTTCTGGTGTCAGAGTTTCTCAGGCTGCCCGAGAGCCTCTGACTTGGCTTAACGACTTCTATTAATCAATAACAGCTGGGACCGCGGCACGGAGTGATGGAAAACCACACATAACTTAGAAAAGTAGTTGCCGCCTAGGACCGAACCTGGTATCGTTGGATTATAAGCGGCAATATTATACCGCTAGGCCACCATCGCATACCTAAGGGAGTGAACGGTATGATTAAGACCTTACAAAGACGAAAAGGCAGCACAGCAGCAAACTTGTTGACATATATACCTGATCCGCTCATCCTCTCGGTAGATAGTACCTATACGACTCGGATCCTTCATTGGCGGCTTTATTTAGTCTTGTCAGCTATAAGCTCTACAGATACTATGCTGTCTGGGCAAAGGCATGTGCAATTGCCGTTGTCTCAATTAGAGACAAGACAATACAAAATTAAATACTGTGCAAGAGCCGCGATGAGACGCTATCTCAGGCCGCGACGCGGTGACAAAAGACAATGACAATTTTCCTAGGGTGGCACAATTCTTTTTTCGCTCAACCATCAATGGAACTTGGAATTATCAGCTCTATACAGTGTAACAAACAATAGTACATTACTGCCGCGGTCTGTAATAACTGCGTTGCTGGCAGCGATGATGATGGTCGAGAACTTAACTAAGCAGAGCTCGAGGCCATCATAGCGTGGCCAGCAGGGCAGTCATGGCGGACCAAGGCTTGTATAGTGCTTTACTCAAACAATGCGAGGAATTTAGATAAAACCAGCTTAGTATAATAAGAATTTACTCAAACAATGCAACAACAACGAAAACAACAGAGACAACGACAAAGACAACGACAAAGACAACGACAAAGACAACAACAACGACCACAACAACAGAAACAGAAACAGTAACAAACACAGAAACAGAAACAGAAACAGAAACAGAAACAGAAACAGAAACAGAAACAGAAACAGAAACAGAAACAGAAACAGAAACAGAAACAGAAACAGAAACAGAAACAGAAACAGAAACAGAAACAGAAACAGAAACAGAAACAGAAACAGAAACAGAAACAGAAACAGAAACAGAAACAGAAACAGAAACAGAAACAGAAACAGAAACAGAAACAGAAACAGAAACAGAAACAGAAACAGAAACAGAAACAGAAACAGAAACAGAAGCAGAAGCAGAAGCAGAAGCAGACGCAGAAGCAGAAGCAGAAGCAGAAGCAGAAGCAGAAGCAGAAGCAGAAGCAGAAGCAGAAGCAGAAACAGAAACAGAAACAGAAACAGAAACAGAAACAGAAACAGAAACAACAACAGAAACAGAAACAGAAACAGAAACAGAAACAACAACAGAAACAGAAACAGAAACAGAAACAGAAACAACAACAATCACGATCACATCAGCTTTCAATCGGTCCATTCGTCTGGGAGCTACAACGCCTCTCTTTTCGCGTTCGGGGTTAAGGAACCCACGGAATAAATAATAGAGCTACGACAAAAGACGACAATAATGAAATTCCATACAACTTTGCTGGCGCCTATTCAAGCAGCGCGGCAAGGTCGACTTTGCCCAAAGAAGGTTGTCGAAATAATGACCACATTACTAGTATTGTTTGAGTATAACATATTACGACAAGTGTACCGAAACTCAGTCCGAATTGAGGTAAAGAGGATTGAATTTAAGATATTTTGTATGGAAATTGGTGTCTATTTTTTTTCCGCGGCCCTCTTTGAAACTTGGAATAATCAATTCTAAACAGTGTAAAAATTTATAATTTCATGTTTTATAGATGGTCGCGCAAAATAGAAATGCGCCACTTGCCCTACAAATATACGTAAGCCTCATTATCTCGGATTGAATTGAGTTTAGAGGTATACTTGGCATAGTATGTTTCCTTTGTTACACTGTAAGGAATTGATAATTCCAAGCAAAGGCAGCACAAAAAAGAACATCTGACCAAAAATGTTTAGAAATATTTTAACTTCAAACCTCTGTATTTCTGTTCGGACTGAGTTTAGAGGTATACGAGTACATGTTCTAGTATGCTTTGTTTGTTACAATGTCTAGAATTGATAATTCCACATAACATTGATGGAAGCGCGAAATAAAAACATGAAAAACGGCGGCAATTTTGGTCATGGTCTTTATGGCGTCCTTGTCCTTATCAAACATCTGTTAAATAAATATAGGGTACTTACCGTTTTATTGAGAAATGTTGTTTGGTTAAATTAGATTAATTTGAATTGAATAAAGTTTAAATTAATTTGCATAAAATTACATTTAAATTTAATAATTAAGTAAATAGTCCTACCACTGAGGGACAGGGTCAGACCTGTTTTCGAGAAGACTCAAGGTTGAAGGAGCTCGAACTGGGTAGGTACCTATATTAGGTACCAATGACATATTCCCACTGCGATTAACTATTATTTAAATCTCATCGATTGTATGCCCTAATCGTATCAGAGAACAAACAATCTACGTGTCATAATATATACTTAGACAATCAACATTTTTAATTATTGTACCTACCAGGAAACGATTCACACTATATTATAGCAATAATCTAGCAATGTATAAGAGAACGCCTATCGTAATAATAACTGAACTTTTTTAAATTCACGACACGGCACTCAATAGTGGTAGACGGTTTTTTTTGTTCGTAATGTAAAATATTCAAATTAATGTTTAAAGTTGTTATTTATGTGATCTACGTGTAAAAAACTTATCAATATAGTGATGTCTACAAATTGATGATATTAAATATCGTGATATTTCCTGTGTGTGTAAGATGCAAAAATGTGCACTGTGTGACTGTGCTAGCTGGAAATGCATCGGGTTTTGTGTCGTTACTGTGTCAATCGGCAGAACGCGAATGCCTGGACTACTACTGCGTATTCTGTGATAAAGAAGCTGTTATAACGCCCGGTACCTGTGAGGTCTGATCGGCACATATCTCTTCGTTTTTAGGATTTATTGTATCAAACAGCACCATGTCCATAGAGTGCGCAGAATGCCACAGCCAGATCCAGGTTAAAGAATTTATGACATGCTCTACTTGCGACTTGAAGCTTGATCGGAATGCTGCGGTATAAATTTAAAACGTTTTAACGCGTTCACTTCGGAGAAGAGAAAGAAATGGAATTGTCCAGTCTGTTCTAGCAAACAACCAAAAACATATAATACTAATACCCCAATCAGATCTTCGACTCTGGCTTCGAACGAGTTAGAGAACGTAATATATCCAAAGCAAGGCCTCGCCGAAAATCATCTAACGATACTCCTGATGAGGTTCTCGACTCTGGCGATAAAGACATTCACACTATTATAAGAGAGGAAATGACTTTGGCATTGAGGACCATGACTGTGGAGCTCCAAAATGTTGGTGATAAGATTTCTTCTTTCGAACAGTCGCTGACGTTTTTCAATACCTGCTTTGAAGAATGAAAGAAAAGCCTAGAAGAGAAATCTACAGCTATCATTCAGCTTCAGAAAAGCAATGATGAACTAAAATCAAAGGTAACAGAGCTTGAAAAGAGATTTAATGGCCGACTGAATCAAATGGAGCAGCATCAGCGTGGAAATAAATGGGGTACCAGAGAACCGTTCTGAAAATGTTCTCAAAACAATGGAACAACTTACTAAGAAGATTGAGTGTCCTATTTCTGATACAGATATTGCTCATGTATCAAGAGTTGCAAAATTAAACAAGGAGAGTGACAGACCATGCGCGATCATCTTGAAGCTGCGAACCCGACTTTTGCATGACAACCTGCTTGCTGCAGTTCAGAGGTTCAATAAAAATAGCCCTCGCGACAAAATGAATTCGCATCACCTCGGGCTTGGAGGAAACTGTATTCCTGTTTTTGTATCTGAACATATAAGCCCCGCTAATAAGTCCTTCCACACATCTGTCAGAAGGAAAGCTAAGGAGCTAGGATACAAGTTCGGCTGGGTCCACGATGGTAGGATTTACACAAGAAAGGACGAAACCAGCCCAGCACTCCAAATACGTACCGGGGACAGTCTGTTTTTTTATGATGAACCGTGTTATTTGATTGTTAACTTTATTATTATAAATGTAACTGCAATGTTTTTGGTGTATAAAAAATTAAAAAATGTCTACTATCTATTATCAAAATGTACGTGGCATGAGAACTAAAACAAACGATATTTTGAAAAATATACTGCTTAGTTCTTAAGATATTTTGTCTTTTACAGAAAGTTGGCTAAATTCAAACGTCAATATTGGTGAATTTACAGATTCTAGATATGTTGTGCATTGTCGAGACCGTGTATGTTCTGGTTCTACTCCTCATGTAAAAAAGGATGGTGGAGGGGTATTAGTGGCAGTTGCGCGTAAATTCAAGTCAACACGTTTACAAGCCTGGGAATCCAGATATTTGGGTAATTGTGGAGATGCATGTAGGCAAAAATATAAAGAAAGTTGTCATTTGTACTGTCTACTTCCCTCCTCCTGTAAAATTGGAAGAACTAAGTGTTTTCTTGGATAATACCGATAATTTTATAAACCAAGCTGATGAGGTTGTGCTGCTTGGTGATATTAATTTACCTTTTAAAATGGACTAAATGTAACAATTTAACCACGCCATCTAACTATAGTAATACATTAGGCAATGCACTAGTTGACTTTATTTCTATGTCCAACATGTACCAATTTAACGATATACGCAATGAAGATGACAGAACATTAGATCTTGCTAGAAGTACAATAAAATACATTTCTTTAACGGCACCACCTGACCACTTGAGTAAACTCAACCGTAAGCATCCCCTCTTATTACTCACACTACTGAACAATGAGCTGAAGTTTCTTCGTCCAAAGTTGTCTACTGAATATAACTTTCATAAAGCAGACTTTAACGGTATCACGTAACATTTAAAAAATACAGACAGGAATGCAGTTTTTAACACTGTGCTTCAGAAACAGAAATGACCACATCCTTTTACTTGTACTATTATTTATTCTGTGCTTTTACACAATAATTGGTAGAGTTATCAATGAATTCGTTCCTAAATGTAAATTTAATAGAAAATTATTTCCTCCCTGGTTTAATAAATCTTTAGTTAAATTGCTGGCAGAAAAGAAGAAGTTAAGAATGAAATATCGTATGTACAAAAACCCTCGCGACCTAATTGAATTTAATATTTTGAGAGAACGTTGTCATAAGTTTTTCGACAATCTGTATTCGAATTACCTCAATAGAACGGAAGACGGTAATGCGAAAAATCCGAAAGATTTTTGGCGCTTTGTAAAAGACATCGAAAATCGCGATCTTTACTCCCTGCAGTAATGCAAATGGGAGAAAAAACTCTAAGACTGGTAATGATATAGATAACCTGTTTGCTAGCAAATTTTTCTAAGGCATTTACGTATAATTCAAACGCTATGTCGAACAGACGTGATATGAGTACACCACATATTATTCACCAGCAAAATTGTATCGGTAAAATTAACTTTCCTGAACGTGAAGTCTTGAAAAGAGTTAAACAAATTGATGTCCTCAAAGGACCAGGCCCCAACGGTGACCCACTTCTCTTGGTCAAGTTGGTCTGCGCAACTTTTCCTTCAAAGAGGGGGTTCCTACATCCCCCCCCCTACTCACTCCACTCCTACGCTCCACCAAAATCGATGATATAGCGACTAAATTCCTGTCATAAAATGGTATATAACATTATGTAATTTATTCTACATACAATTCACAAAAAAAAACTTTACGCGCGTGTCACAAGTGTCCGGTGAACATACGGGTATTCTCCGGGATACATAGAACTATTCTTATGAAAGTATGTTTTAAAAAAAAATACATTTTATTTTCATCTTGAATAAACCCTTGTCCGTTTTGCCCCAGTTTACTCTAGCTGCTAGCCGACGCAAATGACATCACAGGCCATCATCGGCGGTGATTGGTGATCGGCCGCTCACTGTACCTCACTGTAACTGAGAACATATGGTTATCTCATTCTAACGACGCGGTCCTGTATATCTCTGTGATCTTTAAGCCTCTTCAGTGATGCAAATATAGTTACTTAACTTCTATGTAAGTAGCTATAGTACAATTTCGTCGTGTTTTTAGTGGTTTATAATGGGTATGACGTCTCTATTGGTAAAATCTCATTGCCCTAAACCCCTGTGTGTTCGCCGTGGCGGTATCGGCTTAGAATCAGACCCCTTCCAATCCTCCAGTGGATGTCGTAAGAGGCGACTGAGGGATTACACACCGGAAGATGGGCAGCAGCGTCCTCTGACTAATAAAGATTCAAAAGCTGCCCCGGTGTGAAGTACCGCCTAACCTTAGACAAAATAACAAGTTTTTTTGTAAATTCGGTAGCGTGCTCTGACATCTACGTACTTTGTGTAATTTTTTTTTATTGTTGTAATGATCACTGTCTCATGTATACTATAGTTTTAATAATGTATTTATTTTTATATTATTGTTGTATATTTATAAAATAATGTAGGTATGTAAGTGTTCGTGGTTAATTTATTTGCTGGTTATAGTATGCACTGCACTTATTCTCAAATCTTTTTACAAACTAGATGTGTGTTACTGTATCCATAGTTAAGTATTGTACCTACATAGCTTATTTTCCATTTGCTAGCTTCTTTTTTATTTGCTAGCTTTGTTTTTTTTTCTGTTTAACCACTCAGCTAATGGTGAATGTTGTAAACACCTGTATAAGGTATGCATATCAGAATTTTATACCATGACACCTTTTATAGTCTTAAGATGCTATTGATTTATTTGAGATGCTATTTAATTTGTGTACTGTTGGTGTTTCTGAAATAAATAAATTCAAAACAAAAGTAAATTAGGTAGTTTATATATAAACATGCTTTTCATCATACATACTGCAGAGTTCATCATTCTCAACATCCTATATACTAGTCCACCTGGACATAAGGCCACTTGAAAAAAAATTGTTCATCATTCTCAACATCCTATATACTAGTGCACCTGAACACAGGCCACTTGAAAAAAAATTGTTCAGTAGCATAATTTAAGTCCCCTAGACCAATATTTTTTAAATATCTTCATTGTGTCTTCAATATAACATTTATTTAATCGTGTCTGTTTACATGTTTGTTTGTCTGTTCACGCATCTTATAAAAACTGTACCATGGCAAAGGCAAATGTCGCTTAGAAATAAGGGACACTACTGATAAGCTTGCATCCGCCCCGTCATGACTTTCGCGTCCGTAGCATTCGCGCACATCAATCCTTGAACCGCTTCAATACTCAATACTCAATCTTTTATTGCCATAATATGTTACAAAAGATCTTAATAATTAATAGGTAGAATGACATATTACCCTCATAGGGTGTAGCAATGTAAAGTAGGAGCAGACCGAACCATTTAAAAACTAATTCCTGTTATATAATGTATTAGACTAATTTAGTCATTCATAAAATAATTTAAATTATAATAACATGTTTTAATTAAAAGCATTTTTAATTTATTTATAAAAACGTTATCTTTTTCTTCGTCTTTTATTTGGTCGGGTATTTTATTATATATTTTACTGACATAACATTTGGTCCAGAACTGTGCATTTTTAATTTTGGAAGTAGGCAGTACTAATTTATGTCTAAATCTAGTTGCGTACCGCCGTACTTGGTCAGCACGCTTAAAAAAACTGTGGATATTTCCTAACAAAAATACCTACTTCCATGATATAAATTGAAGTCAAGGTCAGAATACTCAAATTAATAAAGTGCGGCTTACAGCTTTCCGGCTCTTTTATATTGGCAAGTATGCGAATGCATCTTTTTGGGAAATAAAAACGTCTTATGCATCTACACTATTCCCCCATAACAGGATACCGTACCGGAGCTAAGCATATGCATAAGCATAATATGCTGATATGGCTGTTTTGAGGTCCGTAACCTTACGTGGTTCTCTAAGTGCATAAGTAAAGCTTGAGAGTTTGGCTTTAATCTTTTGGATATGACTTTTCCAATATATGTTTGCTTCAGATAATCTATGTATCTATACTTATAATAAAGCAACAAGAACGAAAACGTCTGTACAAACTGGATAAGTAATTTAAAAAAAATGGTCTATGGTACTTGAAATGAGCTACTGAACAAGAATATATCGTGTTTGTCTCTTTGTTTGATTGTTTATCTGTATTTTTGTTTGCGCATCACGTAAAAACTACTGGACTGATTGCAATACGGTTTTCACTTTTAGATAGCTCAGGCTTTGACTACGAGTATCAATCTCTAACAGCTTCTTTAAGAACCATCCTCGCAGGCTTTATACCTGGACATCACCTGATGGAAACTACCGTAACCAAATTGACTACATACTGATAAGGTCAAGGTGGAAGACCTCAATCCGAAATGCTCACACACTCCCTGGGGCTGACTGTGGGTCAGATCATCAAATACTAATAGCTAAAATACAGCTTAAACTACGAGCGGCCAGAAAACTCCTTGCGCTCAATCTTCGCGCGCTGGTCTTTCCTATTTTCCTAAATGCTGCGGAGACGTGGACCCTTCGAGAAAGCGAGAAAAAGCAGGTAGATGCTCTCGAAATGTGCTGGAGAAGAATGCTCGGGATATCGTGGACAGAGTTCCGTACCAACCAGTCTATACTCCATGAACTCTGCATCAAGCAGCGTCTATCAGGCACAGTATAATCTCGCATCTTCACGTTATTCGGGCACGTGTCACGGCGTGGAGAACTGTCCATCGAGCGCCTTGTAGTACAGGGCAGGGTCGAAGGCACACGGGCACGAGGGCCGATGCGATGGAGCGACCAAGTTAAGGCAGCACTGGATGGCCCTCTGCACGAATGCAACAGAAGGGCAGCTATTAGAAAAGAGTGGCGTAGAATTGTAAAGCGAGCCACAACCCCCGACGTGACAACCACGACCACTCTGCCAAGAGTGTAGCGACTAAGAATAAGATATAGATAGATAGATTTTGAGACGATACATTTCAACTAGCTGTGCCCTAGGCTTTGCCCGCGTGGTCATTTTTCTGGGATATAAGGATTGGTACTTTGTGTTATAACCGAAGAAAATGTACCAATATCATCAAAATTCGTCCGGTCGTTAAATGTTTTTTTATCGATTGCTTGACTTCTACTCATCGGATTGATATACCAAGTACATCAGTTTTTAAGTCAATCCTATCCAGTTATTTTTACGTGATGCGCGAACAAACGAAGACTAAAGTAGACGTTTTTTTTTTAATCGTATCTTTCTGTCTTTTCGTGCATTTCGTAAAAACTCCTGGGCCGATGGCGATGCGGTTTTTGCGGGAGATGAGCCATGAGGCTTTGACTTAGACGCCAATTTTAATTCCAAAAATAATTTTATCCGGTTACATTAATTATTGAAAGTTACAATAGATTAACTTTGATTAACTATATTAGGTTCTAGTGACTCGCCTCGGCTTTACACGGTAGTGCCCACACCGCGGCATTTATTCTTAATTTTAGTATTTTAGTTTTTTTTTCGTCGTCATTTCTAAAAAAAATATGCCAGTATGCGTTATTTAAAATTGATCGTGGTGCTTTCTGACCATCAACAACTGCACTAACGTACTTGACAGACTTGTTATTATCTCGTTTCCATGGTAATGTGTCGTTATTATTTCGTCTCCATAGCAACAAGTATTTCCGTTCTATTATGTTATCCATTACAAACAAACAAACAATCAAATCATTTTCTATAAAATATTAGTGTAAAAGATGACCATGAAACTATAAACCTAACGATTAGAAAAGGAAATTCAAAACAATATTAATTATGTAATCAAAATTGATCGAGTCACGGCACGATGGAAATGATGAGACAGAATCCAAATCAATTATAACGGTTGTGTGTACCAATTAAATGTAATTATCTGTTGTTGAAGACTTGTTTTTTTCCGGACCAGCGTCTTTTATGGCAATGCAGGAGGCGTGAATGCGTCCTTCCGGGTGCATTTTTTTTTATGTTTAAGAAAGTAGGTATTGGGTCTATTTATAAGTTGGAATACAAAAAACTTTTTTACTAACCTCGACGTTTTGATCAAGTTGAAATTGACCTTGGTAACGAGAAACCAAATGAGCAAGTTTTTTAGTTTATTTTGACCACTATCTCACCTGATAAAAGAAAAGCGTGAATATTTCATTTTAGTCTGTCAAATACGAAAGTTTCATTCAAATCGGTTCGGAATTCGGTTTTGTTTCTATCGTGAGTTACACAGAGCTTCACTCGGGCAACATCTCATCGGCTATCAGTAGTTCGTAGAAGATATATGAGGTGATTTTTGCAAGTTTTGCAAAATTAATTAAAAAAAAACAGAATAAAAAATGTATTATCGCTTTTTTGTATCATTTACCTTCCTCAAATTCAAATTTTGTGTATGGCAAAACTTTGAAAAATTCTATATTAAAAAAATTGACCAATACTCCATAAATGCATTCGTCCACAGGAACTTGTCGGCTATCGGTATCCCGTACGGAATATATGAGCCAAATTTTGCAAAAAAAATAATATGAAAAATTAATTTAAAAAAAAAACATTTTTCTATTTTTTTGGTTCATTTAACTTCCATAAATACAGATTTTGTGTATGGTAAGCCTTTTAATCACTCTTTATTTTTTTTAAATGCCCAAGAACTCCAAAAATGTGCTCGTCCACTTTAACTTGCAATGTTTGTATGTAGTCGTATGGATGTATGTTTGATTAGGTCAAATCTTGCAAACACTTGAATTTGAACCACTTCCTCTTATCCTACGGAGCTGAATTTTTATATACTAGTTCAGTTGCAATGACAATGCATTTTATGGTAAGCATGACCTGAATCGACATCCGGGTTTAAGTTTTACCATGACATGGTTGCTGCATTCAGGGATGGGTCCTTACTAGGGACCTCCTCGACGGTTAACAACACAGACACGAAATATTGTATAAGCATTTAATTGTAATAGCCCGTTTTAAGTTTCACCATGAAATGGCTACTGCATAAAACTTTTTTAAACGTTTTTTATCAACTTATTTTTTAAATTAAAAGATTTTATTTATCTTGCAATGTTTCTTTGTTAGTTTGATTAGGTCAAATTTTGCAAGTTGCATTAGAACCACCTTTTCTTATTCGACAGAGTTCAAATTTTACATGATGGATCAGTTCCGATGACAATGCATTTTTATGGTTAGGAACTCTTCAACGGTGAACAGCTTAGACACGAAATTTTGCGTATGCATTTTATTATGATAACCGGTTTTAAATTTTACCATGACATGGTCTGCACAGACCAAAATGTTGTATACGCATTTAATTGTGTTAGCTACTGCTTAGAAGCTGTTTTAAAAAAATGATTTTTAATTCACTTATTAGCGCCCACTCATCATATGTTTTTGTTTTTCGATCATATATTTTTGTTTTTTCGCCAGATGGATTTTCACCATGACGTAACTATTACTTTTGATTGCTTTTAAAATTTAGGATATCAAATCACTGAAAAGTAAGTAACCGTTTTTAATAACGCTATTTTTCTGGAAAGGCCGCCGGGATGACGAGGAAGACGTTCATCGAATTTTCGTCAAAACTAATCTAATAAAAGCAAATTTTAATTCGCAAATTCTTGAAAATGTCCTAAACATAGGCTGGGCTCTCTCCATATATTATGTCTTTGTATCCTGATAAATGACGCAACCCAAAGATATTTTGAAAACAACGCTTCCGACACTTGGTGTGACGCGTGACGTGCGCACTTATGACGACTGCGTAACTAGAGATCGCAGGTACGAAGGGCACCATGCCTATGTAGGTATACCTATGTCTACGTCTATTGTGATTTGTGGGGTGAGTGTACTATATTTATTTTAGTGCTCGTTAGGTTAGGTCAAATTTGGTCATTCTTTTTTCTAATAGTTTAATTTATTTTTACCTACACTGGGACGCAAAAAAAGACAGTCGGTTGTAAAAAATGCGATAATTTTTAAAACACTTGAGCAATCCTCTTAAAATAAAACTAAATTCGATTTTATTTCATTACTTTATATCATCGTCATCATCATGTAAGCCTTTAGAAGTCCACTGCTAAACATAGGCCTCCCCCAAAGAGCGCCATGACAAGCGCTCTTGTGCCACCTCCATCCACCGACTTCCTGCGATGGCTACAATGTCGTCGGTCCATCGTGTGGGGTGTCCCCACACTTCGCTTGCTTGTTCGTGGTCGCACTTCGAGAACCTTTATTCCCCAACGGTTGTCGGTTCTGCGACTTATATGGCCTGCCCATTACCACCTCAACTTGCAAACTCTGAGAGCTATGGGGCCGTCCATTAATCACGTGAGGTTCGAAAGCGGGGGGAGGGGGTTTGGCAAAAATCAGGAAATATCACAAGGGGGAGGGGGGGGGGGGTGTAGTAAGATAGTAAGATATCACGTGTATTTATTATGGTGCGCTCTGCCCCAGGTCGCCCACGCCTGGAAGAGCAACAACCGCAATTTCTAAAAACTATTGTTGAAATAAAAAATGTTCAACTTATAGTAGAGGTCTTTTAGAGAATACAATTCCATTTGTGTCAAAACATATTTAAGTTTACGCTTAAATGAATAAGGGGATGTGTTATTGATTTTAGCAATATTCTTTCGAAATGAATTGTAATACCTAACACTATTACAGATACAACTCTTGGACTTTTTGGCGAGTCTACATTTAGGCATAGCAATCCTGTCCTTGTTTGAAGTGATATATCCTTGGCAACTGCCAACCATAGGTGTATTTTTAATATTATTTTGGGCGTGTACAACATTGTGGTAAACATTCTGAATGTAAAGTCATTACATGGCATTTCTTAAAATTATTATTATCAGAAATGCCAAATGTTTGGCATACCTTCCACCAGGCTTAGAGCCGATGCTAACGTATAAAAATGGACTATATTTTTTTATTTATGTTTTTTTAATACAACGACCAAAAATAAATAAAAAGGTTTTACTTCTTCCTATATGTATAAAGTAATAAGAGAGCTATGCTCGGTGTTTTACTACGAGTACGCGATAGAATCCGAAATGAGGAAATCCGTAGAAGAACGAAGGTTACCGACATAGGGGCCGTCCATTAATCACGTGATGTTTTTTTAGCATTTTAGCACAGAAGTACAATCCACACCGCTGGCACGTCCTTTCCAAAAGTTGCTTGTGATCCTTCTACAGGCTAGGGCAATACAGGTCATAAAGCAATTTGTTAAAGCCCTCATGCGTTGGGGTAATTCCAAGAGACCGACGCAGAAGAAATGTAGCAAACGTCTTGCCATCATGCTCTTGAGGCTTCGAAATACATAGGCCAGTGGACGACTGCAAAAGAATAGATCAAAGAGAACTCCGCACATGTCCACAGTGAACGCGGTCATCACTTCACCACCTGGTGATGATATTAAGATATTTTAGTTGTATTGTCAAATCAGATAACAACAATAAATGATAAAATAATAATATGTGAGATTTTACTAATGTACCTGAAGCAAATACTGGCTCTCTCGCACATGCTCGCTATACCACTGCGGAGAAGGCAGGTGTGGAATAAAGCTTTCAGCACTGTCATCGGGCTCTAAATACTCTGCTACGACGTCATGACCGTCGATAACCATATTATTCCATACTTCTGCGAGAACCAGCCAGCCAGCCAGCCTTCTGAAAGTTAATTTGTTCAAGATCATGATCTTTTGTTCTCCCTTGTTCATCCAAATCGGTTCCATAAGAATCATGCAAAGTATGAGTCCAGATAATTCCTAGCTTAAAGACTGTATTCTTCTCTCGATGCGGTTGAACGCGCTTCTGCCAGGTGCATTCGTAAAGATCAATATTGCATCTAGATCATGCTTGACAAAGTGGTGTATGGAATGGGAAATAACCTTTGGATATCTCGGGTTTTCGTCGGGTCCTCCATCAGATGAAATTAAAACAACTGGTTTCAGGCATCCTTCTTCATCCCGCATAATTTCCTTGAAATTGTTGAGAGTAGCAAGCTATTAAAGTCCACAGCATGAGTAGAAGCTATCGAAGAGGAATGTTTGCCACTTCTTATTGCCATGTATGTTGGCCTTGAGTACATAATTGCTTCAGCACGGCCCATATCATTTCCTTTTATGATGCATCCAGCATATACACTAATGATCAATTTGTTCTTCGTAGCAATCACCCAATCATGATCAAACAATGAGACACGATATTCGACATGCATCAGGAGAGGAGTTTGTTTATTACCGCTGTCAAGCCTAAAGGTACCCGGGCTTTATCATCTTGCGACAGAAAAAACACTTGGTTTGGCCCGAGAATAGATGCCAGCGTTTCCAAGGATTTTATTGTGGCGACCAAAACTGTTGATCGACGTGAGCCTGATCTCTCTGTGAGGTGATCTGCCTCAGGGCATCTCAATTTAACAGGCACAGAGACTACATGTCTTTTACCCTCCAAGGTGGTATAATTTCTTGAGAGCAACCGAAGGTACGTGCCACTCTTCGAAATTTGAAATCCGTGCTCCTTGAGCTTTTCATGGAGGTCAGTAAGTGTTCGGCAACTGCGAACAATTTCTAAGCGACGACGTTCTTCCGCAGAAGCACCAAACAAAAAAAAATTTTTTTTTTTTAGTATATATTTGTTTACTGTTTGACATATCTAAGTGTGTGTAATGCACCAATACACAAATAAATAAATACAATACATTACAATACAAACCCATTCCAGTAACAAAAGTACCGATAAAATTGCTAAGTACCGTCGCAGCTACCGCACATACATGTTTTCTTCATAAATGTCGTTTTTTTATTAGTTGCCATCTCTAGTGCAGTGGGTGGAGGGGTAAATGTAAACCCGTGCACCCACTAGCGGCTAGAAGAGAATGGATGAGGAGAGCTGAAGACTGACCTCAGTGCCGTACATTACGAGAAGCTGATGATGATGATGATGATGAAAACCATAGTACACATATTGTTCTATATTTACTGTGGTAAAACTAACAAATTTACAAAGGAAAAGTAAGAACAACAAGGTTTTAAATGCACCAACCGGAATACGTGAATAATTAAGTTAAAGTTGTGGCACAAGTTTTACAAAGTTATATTCTTGTTCAGTGGCTTATTTTAAGTCCACTAAACCAGTTTTTAAATTATCTTATTTGTACAGGCTTTTGGTAACGTACTGTTTTAATATAAGTATAGATATACATTACGGTAAAAATTCAAACTATGTATTTTTATTTTAAGAATAAAGTTTTGTCAGGAGCAGATTATAATTTGGTTTGTTGGTTTGGCGGAACCATCCATAATTATTATTCTTATTTAATTTTGCGTAATGGACCAGTAAAGCATAATGTACGAAACTTTTTTCAACGAGTACAATGGATTCATGGACCCAATTTGAGATGTTTGGGTGCTGAGTCGAAGGTAATACAGGTACAAACAACATTATACGGAGTGTTTGGTGCATCATCGTTTGCCAAATCAAAATTGCCGATAGGAGGGTTCGTTGCTATCTCATCAGCCCCCATAAAGCATTATTTTCCCCACAGCTTTTTAAGTCTATCTTTTTAATTTTTATTGATGAATCCTAAAGACAGCTTATAAACTTTTTTTTTTTAAAGTGTAGGTATAGCTTCCAAATTTATTTTGTACTAGCTTTCCCGCCTGCGACTACTGTTTATCGAAAAAAAAACATTCATGTTCTTCTAAGATATTGAAAACCGATGCAAAATTATGTATAGCACCAATGCTCTTGAAGTTTTTTGACAGGCTTGTTATTTCGTTTCCATGGCAACCATTCCTTACAGCGAGTTATCAACATTTTTCAGTTTTCCCGTGAAAACTTACTACTCCGGCATAAAAAGTTTCCTATGTTTTATTCCAGGGTATAAGCTATCTCCATTCCGAATTTCATCAAAATTCGCCCAGCCATTATTGCGTGAAAGCTCCCAAAACAAACAAACATACAAACAAACAAAAAACAAACAGACAACGTTTCACTTTTATTATATTGGTATGGATGGATTTTAATGTGTAATTTTGTTAATTAGTTCAATCAAAATTAATAGTTTCTTGCAACATCTAGATTTTCTTTATAGACTCACAAAGTTTGTAGTAAAAGTTAAACAAAATCTAAAGCTCAACATAGAATTGCAATTAAAAAGCAATGAAATCGGTTAATAAACTGTGCGGAGGGTAATGTGTTTATCAGTATGAATGTATGTATATGGTGCCACAAAGAAGTAATCCTCTGGGGCACCAAACACGTGGACCAATTTTGATCCTTCTTACTTCAATCGATTTGTCAATTATTCTGTTGGCACAGTTAAATAATGGAAATTTCCTTTTCAAACTCAAATCATACTTAGTTTACCTAATATTATTGATTTGATCTATTTTTAATATCCTATGTATTTCTTCTTGTTCATGAGATGTTAATTTTGACTTGTAAAAGTGCTATTATTTTGCCTATTTACAATAAAATACTTTGTCTTTGAATTTGAGTTTGAAAGACATGACATTAATCTAAATTCAATAAGGTACAACCACAGAGTAACACATTTCCTTTATCGCTCTAAGACTAAGACAAAAACATGATTAACAGAATTTCATTCGATACATTTTTTATCAAAAATTCCGTTATTTTCGATAATATTTGCATTTTACTACTCAACGGCTTAAGTTTTATCTCTAAAATAAATCACACAGCAAGAAAATATAGTTTATTATTTAATGCTTAGACAAAATGTACCTAACTAAATTATTAGCCTGCCAATAAAATAAATAACTTTTGAGAGATACATCATTTAGTTCCGAGCTATTTTGTGTGTTCAAACAGCGCTCGCGATATTCAACCTTGCGCATTTACGCAGGCTCTTCAGTGCTTATTGCGGGTAGCGGGTGGCAGACTGTCGGGGAGGTGGCAGGCGAGTGGGGAGTGGGAAATGTAACCTTGGAGCGCGGCCTTAAATACTGATGGTGCAGGTTTACTTCCTACTCTTGTTTAAAACTTGCAGAAACTAGATGTAAGTGTGGGTATTATCATTGAACACCAAGTTCCAACTCCTCGGTATATTATGCTAATGTAAATAAAAAAGAAAACCGACTTAAGAGCAACAAAGCACCAGGGGAGGACGGAATAACGACAGAGCTACTGAAAGTGGGTGGAACACGGTACTTCAAGTCCTTCAAAGGCTGTTTAACTCCGTCATCCTCGAGGGTACTACGCCAGAAGCGTGGCCCAGGAGTGTAGTGGTTTAGTTCTTTAAGAAAAGTGATAAAACCCTCTTAAAGAATTATAGGCCCATTTCGCTGCTGAGCCACGTCCATAAGTTGTTTTCGAGAGTAGTGACAAACCATCTCGCTCGTAGGTTAGACGACTTGCAGGCTCCCAAACAAGCTGGATTCCGGAAAGGCTTCAGCACCGTAAACCACATCCATACGCTCCGGCAGATTATACAGAAGACCGAAGAGTATAATCGGCCACTATTTCTAGTATTTGTGGACTCCGAGAAAGTCTTTGATTCAGTCGAGACCTGGGCAGTGCTACAGTCATTACAGCGGTGCCAGATTGATTACCGGTACATCGAAGTGTTGAAGTGTTTGTACATCAAAGCCACCATAACAGTTCGTCTTCAGGATCAGAGCACGAATTCTATCCAGTTGCAAAAAGAGGTGAGACAAGGAGACGTTATTTTTCCAAAACTGTTCACTTCTGCACTGGAAGATAATTATTCAAGCTTCTGAACTGGAACGGATTTGGTGTTAACATCAATGGCGAATACATCACTCACTTTCGATTTGCTGATGTCATCATGGCTGAAACCCTGGAAAACCTAAGCACAATGCTCAGTGACCTCAATATTGTTTCCCAACAGGTGGGTCTTAAAATTAACATGGGCAAGACGAACATCATGGCAAAAGCCCATGTCGTACCCATGCCGGTTTATGTTGGGAACGATATAATCGAAGCTGTTGATCACTATGTCTACTTGGGTCAGACGATCCAACTGGGAAGATCCAACTTCGACAAAGAGGTCAACTGACGAATCCAACTCGGATGCCCATCCGAGTTGGATTTGTCCGGGAAATAGCACCATATTTTCTCGTCGCGGATACCGCAGAGCCTCAAGACGAAAGTTTATAATCAGTGCGTGTTGCCAGTGATGACATACGGCACTGATACATGTTCGCTAACTATTGGTCTCATACACAAGTTCAGAGTTGCGCAGCGCGCAATGGAGAGAGCTATGCTCGGTGTTTCACTACGTGATAGAATCCGAAGTGAGGAAATCCGTAGAAGAACGAAGGTTACCGACATAGCTCTCAGAGTTTGCAAGTTGAAGTGGCAATGGGCAGGCCATATAGTTCGCAAAACCGACAACCGCTGGGTAATAAAGGTTCTTGAATGGCGACCACAAACAAGCAAGCGAAGTGTGGTGTCGTCGCTCCATCGTGTGGGGGGCCACACGATGGAGCGACGACATTGTAGCAGGATCGCAGGAAGTTGGTGGATGGAGGTGGCACAGGATCGTTTGTCATGGCGTTCTTTGGGGGAGGCCTATGTTCAGCAGTAGACTTATAAAAGCTGACATGATGATGATGATGATGATGAAATAAAAATGTATAATTTATAAAAGCAATTTAAAAAATAAGCTTTTATGCAGTAGGCAACAGCCGTGTAATGTCGCTCATCAAGCCCTTTCATTTGATAGTCATATCATAGGGGTTAGGTACTATGGAAATTATAAATCGCCATTTGGTGACGCCCGCCATATTGGATTTAGAATGTGTCACTTTATTTATTGTGATTCGCTCATCAAGCCCTTTCATTTGATACACATGTTATAGGGGTTAGTATGGAAATTATAAATCGCCATTTTGTGACGCCCTCTATAATGGATTTAGAATAACGTCACTTTACTTATTGTGTTCCACTCATCAAGTCCTTTCATTTGATACCCATATCATAGGGGTTAATATGGAAATGATATATCGCCATTTTGTGACGTCTACCATATTGGATTTAAAATGACGTCACTTTACTTCTTGTGTTTCACTTATAAAACCCTTTCATTTGTTACCCATATCATAGGGGTTTCTGTGGACATGATAAATCGCCATTTTGTTACGCCTGCCATAATGGATTAAAAATGACTGCATTTAAGTAATAGTGCATTGTCACAAGAACCAAACAAGAACCAAAAGAGATAAATTTTGGTTCGGTAAATGTGTGAAAGCTGGTACTAAAATAATTTAAAATTCTAAACAAGATATTAGATATTTGTGAAGGGAATATTATTTTGATAATGACTTGCAAATGAAAACAAAAAAACAGCTTCCATTTTTCTATTTGAGTTTCTTTTTCGTTTGTTAGAAAGAAAAAACTTGCCAGGTACCTTACCTCTGGCAACTCTGATTTGACACTACTGACCACAATGACATTAAACACGGCACAAAAATGCACTAACTCAATAGAATGGAAAATATTAAAAGCTTTGTTCAACTTTAAATCTAGGAAAATATTTTCTCTTTTGTTTAAGAATTGGAGGCTCAATAAAATATAAATTACATATTTATGTAGCCCAGTCATTGCCCAGTATATAAGCTTTTAAATGAGGTATATTATCATAGCTGCTGGAATTTTCACGGATTAAAGTACCAC
Organism: Alsophila aescularia; assembly: GCA_946251855.1. Classification (NCBI taxonomy): domain Eukaryota; kingdom Metazoa; phylum Arthropoda; class Insecta; order Lepidoptera; family Geometridae; genus Alsophila; species Alsophila aescularia. Next base: position 33,160,091 of record OX276376.1, read on the forward strand.
TTCTGAACATGTCCTTTCAGCCCAAATAGCATCAGTGGAAGTGGGTGAAATATTGATTGCAAACTTCCCTCTCTTTTAGTTAGAGCGATGATTGTAGCCTAGTGGTTTACTATAGAGCGAGTTAAAGTCCAACGATGTACTTCTAGTTAGAGCGACGATGGTAGCCTAGCGGTTTTCTATAGAGCGAGTTAAAGTCCAACGATGTACTTTTAGTTAGAGCGATGATGGTAGCCTAGCGGTTGTCTATAGAGCGAAATAGAATCTAACGATATCATATAGTTAGAGCGACGATGGTAGCCTAGCGGTTTACTATAGAGCGAGTTAAAGTCCAACGATATACTTATAGTTAGAGCAATGATGTTACCCTAGCCGTTTACTATAGAGCGAGATAAAGTCCAACGATATACTTTAAGTTAGAGCGATAATGGTAGCTTAGCGGATTACAATAGAGCGAGTTAGAGTCCAACGATATAATTTTAGTTAGAGCGATGATGGTAGCCCAGCGGTTTACTATAGAGCGAGTTTGAATCCAACGATATACTTTTAGTAAGAGCGATGATGGTAGCCTAGCGGTTTACTATAAAGCCAATTAGAATCTAACGATATAGTTTTAGTTTGAGCGATGATGGTCGCCTAGCGGTTTACAATAGAGCGACGTAAAGCCCAACGATATATTTTTAGTTAGAGCGATGATGGTCGCTTAGCGGTTTATAATAGAGCGACTTAAAGTCCAACGATATACTTTTAGTTAGAGCGATGATGGTAGCCTAGCGGTTTACTATAGAGTGAGTTAGAATCCAACTATATACTTTTCTAAGTTATGTGCGGTTTTCCATCGCTCCGTACGTCGAAGGGCACGTTCCACAATTTTTTAAAACAATAGGAATACAATTTATTTACGTGACGATCGTCACTCGTGGAATTGAACAGATTTAAGCGGTCAGTCCAGGCTGTTATTAATTAATAGCAGTTGTAAAGCCATGTCAGAGGCCCTCGGCTGGCCTGAAGAACTCTAAAAGGTCTACCCAACAGGACAAACAAGCAAGGAAGCAAGTTAAAATATTATATTCATAATACATTTTGCGTGACCGTTTAGATATGTGTTATTTATAGTTTGTGCTATAAATAACAAATTTATAATATAACCGGCTTTTTGGTTATAAAGTATTTATGTATGCGGGTGTGCGTAGGTAGGTATACATGCCTAACCGTTATATGTTTTGGCGTTATAACCTGTAATAAGATAACTTATAAGTTTTTTATTGCATGGGTTCGTATGTTACGAGTATACCTACATGTTATAAACTTAGACCAAGTAGTTTGGTAGGTAGGTAGGTACCAACTATACATAATAATTCTGTGCCAAAGTTTAAATTATAATGTTCATTTAAAAAAACGTTCAAATTTTTCAAAAGGCCCAATTCGAATGTATGTGCGAAATGTCCCATGACTTCCAGAACGAACATTTAAGTAATTATCATATCGACCATCGACCAAAATTTGCGTGTAAAATCAGAAGATTGTTCTAAGTGCTTAACTGCGTACAGTTAACACATGGGTCACAAAATTTCCTTTTAAAACGCATGTATGTATAATTATTAGTTATTTTGTAAGTAGGTTTATTGGCTTACTGTGTAAAAAATGCAGGTTTTTTGTCCTTTTTTATTTTAGAACATTACTTTTTGACTTGTAAAAGTGCTATCATTATGTTACCTGTTAGTTATCTATCTTCTATCTATCTATCTATACTTATAATAAAGCAATAAAAACGAAAAAGTATGTACAAAAGAGATAATTAAAAAAAAAAACTAAGGTTCTTATTAGGCTACTGAACAAGAATGTAACATTTTTTTAAATCATGTCTGGCAATTTTATGTCAGCAGTCAAGCATCGATAAAACTTTTTGTCATTAATTTACTTTTGGTCCAAGTAAAGTACAATGACTAAAGAAACAAGTAATTGGTAAAGTATTATATTACTTAAAACCCAGACAAATTACCACGCGGGCAAAGCCGCGGGCTCAGCTAGTTTACAATAATATTGTGAAAATAAAGGGCTGGTTGTAGACTACGAAATAGAATCTAATTAACGGTTTTTGAACGAAGTCCGCATAACGGATAGCGTAGTTTTTATTATTATTACGGTCTATGCCATCGTTTGACCACGATCTCACCTGATGGGAAGCGATGATGTGGTCGAAGGTGTAGCACGCTTGCCTAATAGATACCTGTTCACACTTGACTTGAACACACCTGGGTTATATTTTACTGGGAACACTGACGAGGGCAGAGCATTCCACTCCTTTGCAGTTCTTATAATACTACTATTGGACCAATTGCAATACGGTTTTCATTGTTAGATAGCTTAGGGTTTGATTTCAAAACTGGTGTAATTGGTATCTCAATCTGGTGAGTTAGAAGCCGAGCAGTGGATAAAAGTATTTTTCTCGGCTAAAGAAATGTTGATAAAATGTTGGTATATTGATCCTGGAATAGCACATTAAGGGTACTTTGAATCTAAAGAAAAGACCACGCGTGCGAAGCCGCGGGTACTGCTAGTAATAAATGAAGAAGCGTAACGCTTCATTCTTGTGCGAGGTATTTCAACCATAAAAAGGTGGCTCTTTGCCGATCGTCTAGTTGTAGATGGCTATGATCGAAGACTTAAGAACCGAGTCTTACCTAAAATAAGACTTAGATTATTGCCAAAGAGACAGACATAGAAAAATATCAGTTACTAGTGGAAATAGTACCTGAATACATCCTTGGTCATAAAATCTCTTTTGGCTACCATAATTAAAAAGCGGTAGGTACTAGTGGTAGATAGTGAATCGCGCAGACTCGTAAATTAAACGCTTATAAAAGCTTTTATTATATTCGACGCAAATAAACACTTTGTCATGCTTACATAGGGCACAATACCATCACACTGCACGCAAAACTCAATTAATGGATTAGAAACATATCGAAAGTGAACGTGAAGTAGCCACTATACTTTGATTTTTATAGCATGATCTCCATGATGGCTGTCGGCTGCCTGTTCGCGAGTGGGATAGCCTGTCTGATGAATGAATGCAAAAGAATGTGCGAGATGAATGCAAGGAAATCCAGTGTGAATGTGTAGTTATTTACAATAATATAATTTGACATTGTATACTTATTTTGACATAATATATTTTGTATAACTAGGATAGCATTATCCTAAAAATATAATGTAATGTTTTTATGTTAACATATTAATTAGTTATTATTATTATTATCACACATAACATTAATAATTGTGCAATTTATTGTTTTTGACTTTTATATATTTTTGACGGTATTTGTAACGCGTTGGTTCTTACTGTAATGTTACAAATTATTAATAAATGAATTTGAATTTGAATCGAGATAACGCGCACGAAGTTTCGTATTTTTAATCGACTTCAGAAAAGGAGACGGTTATATATTCGGCTGTATGTATGTTTTTTTTTTGTTTATGTATGTCGGTCGATATTCCCGTTAATTGCGGACCGATCTAAAAAATCCTTTTTTTTTTATACACTCCAGGTGGTCCTATATAAATTGTATCAAAATTAGTTCAGCATTTTTTCGAGAATTAATAGTTTTGTTGAGTAAATCGATTTTGTGTTTATATTGCCTTTATTTTGTGTTTATCTCTATGATTTCTAAACCGATTTCAATGGTTGTTCTTTTATTCAAAAGGATAAACTTTCTGTGTAGTCCCATATAAACTTTATCAAAATTGATTCAGTAGTTTTATTAGAAAATCTATTTCTTTTATACTTTATGTTCTCTAATATCTTGGGATTTCTGAACCGAATTAGATGATTGTTTTTACTTGAGTAAGAAGACCTCTAGCGTGGTACTGTATAAATTTCATCAAAATTAGTTTAGTAGCTTTAAACAAGCTTTAATTTTATTCACTGTGTTATAATGTTAAGGACAGGATTGCAAGTCAATTTTGAACATATTTAGGACGTCCAAAGATGCTGAAGTTTTGCACATGGATGTAGTTCTGTTTACAATTAAAAACTACAGTAGTAGTAGTAGTAGTAGTCAAAGGAACTACACAATCGGATGATAGAATCCCTTCCAGTTTGGGCTCATTTGGTTTATCTTGATGAGATCATGTTTGGTTTTATGTGGTATCCGTGATACCTGATGATGAAGCCGGAAGATAGTCACAGGAACTCAACAACAAAATGATGGAACCCCTTCGAGTTTGGGTTCATTTGGTTTGTCTTAGTGAGTTCTCTGGTTTTATGTGGTATCCAGGGTTTGGCGATAGAGCCGCAATGAAGTCACAGGAAATCAACAACAAAATTATAGAACCCCTTCGAGTTTGGGCTCATTTGGTTTGTCTTGATGAGTTCTCTGGTGTTATGTGGTTTTCAGGGTCTGATGGTGAAGCCGGAAGGTAGTCACAGGAACGCAACAACAAAACGGTGGAAAATGGTCAAAACTAATTCAGTTGTTATAATTATATAAATGGTATGTATTAATTTTGTAAAGATTAAATTAGATTTAAATGATGCCTGGGTTTGGCACTGCCTTCAAAAAACTCTTTCTTATCTTATGTTGTATTTATGCATTATTATTACGTTGGTAATTTTGAAAAGTGATACTGTTCTGGCTCAATTGTAAATATTTTATTCTTTTTAGTGGTTGTTTACAAAATATTTTTTTATTAGGAAGTTGATATAATTTTTTTTGGAAAACTATTTTATTTACAGTCAAAATGAACCAAAAAACAATGTCGTACCTTATTGATGTGACGGAAAGGGATGTTCAATTTTCATTGCGACATCTAAATCACAGACTATAAAACTATTATAATCGATTATGAAAATCGAAATAAAAAAAAAGTTTCCACAAGCTAATTTGAATCTATTGTTGTGGTAAAATGCAAAGATTTTGAATTACGCTTACTGGCGTAAAATAGATTCCGCTCTAATTTAATTTTGTTCTAGCTAAATGTCACGTTTTTTTTTATCTAGATGGTTTATACTCTATATGCACCCAAGTAAAAAAAAAAACATCCGTAGGAAAAAAATATTATCAAGTAGGTACTAGCTTTTGCCAGCGACTTAACTCGAATAAAAATAATAATAAGCCGAAGAACCGACAACCATTGGGGTAAGCGAGTATTATTATAGAGACCACGTTTAGGCGAACGTAGTGAGACAGTTGGCCAGGTGGAGTGACAAGTTGCGAATGGCGAGAAGAGTTGAAGATCAGGCTCAGTGGCATTGACAAGGAGAGGCCTACGTCCAGCAGTGGATGAATATGGGCTGATAATTTTGATGATGAGGATCGTAGATGATGTGTCACCACATCAAAGTAAATATAATACTCGTACATACTTACCTACCATCGTTTATGAATACTCAATAACTAATATCCATACCAATATATAAAAGTGAAACGTTGTCTGTTTGTTTGTTTGGGGAGCTTTCACGCGATAAAAAACATCTAGAGCATTGGTGCTATTACCTACTAGGAGAATAGGATGCTTTTTTTCGCGATAAACAGTAGTCCGCGCTTTTGCAGGCGGGAAAGCTAGTATTATGATATTTATCGATCTATTGTATTACAAAAAGGGTACGACCTTTCATAATGGATGCTTGCCAATTGTATGTTTTCACTTTTATATAATTGGTGTGGATATTTCTAACTAAATAATACAACTATTTCGTCGGATATATAATATTTAATTGACCGAGCGAGCACGAAGCGCGAGCTACTTAGATACTTCATCTCCGTTTCAGCTTGGGCAAAGATGCTTTCGTATGTCCGGATGTCTGTCCGGATTTCTGTTCTCCGCTACAGGTCGCATTTCTCAATCGTTTTTTTATTTATTTGAAAGGTAGTAACTTTAAATAGGTCTCATACAAATTTGGTGATGATCTGATGAGGATCTTCGACGTGATGAGCAGAATAGCTCCTCAAAATGCAGTAAATTGCTCACTTTTAAGTATCTACCAGTGAAATCAGCCTTCCACTCGTACCTACTAGGTGATGGATGATTTTTTGATGGAGCACTTTGGTTATTTCCTTTACTTTTACAATAAGGTAACTAGATGGCATTACTGTGCACCGCTAGATTGTATGCAAAAAAGTTTTTGCTCGCGAGGTCTACAGCTCGCAGAGCCACTAGTATTGGTTGGCGTCACACATGAAATTAGACAAGGTAGCCAAAAAATATATGCTTATTGGTTACAACGATGATGAAGGCTATCGAGTTTGGGTAAAAATACTCTGTAAAAATCTCTACAAAAAAAAAAACAAATCAAGAGATTTTGCCGAGTCTGATGTCGAGGACATTTCATCAAGCGAAGATATTTTATTTAAACTAATAGGTTACACAAACATGATATTATACAAACTGGAATTTTTGAAAAGGAGCACCCTGAACGTTTTGAAAAATTGAATGAATCCAAACTATTTCAATGTGCTAGTCGTGATCCAAACAGGTTAATGATGGCCAACTGCAGAACCGCTTTATGTCATCGGAACTGTCAGGTTATGGCGATCAGGGAACTACCAATTGAACATTTTAAAATTAAACTACACAAGTGGCTAACTGAAAACTGTTTTATGACATTAAGGAATTTTAGGATTTTAAAATGTGTAAGTTTTCAGTGTTAAGTTTCATTTGACATTGTATTGAAAAAAAGTATATATAATTAATCATTTTATTTGAAAAAATTAATCAATTTTTTTTTATATATAATTTTATTTGTAACTTGGTCTTTTTGTCATCATCATCATGTCAGCGTTTAGAAGTCCACTGCTGAACATACGCCTCCCCCAAAAAGCGCCATGACAAGCGACCTTGTGCCACCTCCATCCATCGACTTTCTGCGATGGCCACAATGTCGTCGGTCCATCGTGTGGAGGTTCTCCCTACACTTCGCTTGCTTGTTCGTGGTCGCCATTTGAGAACCTTTATTGCCCAGTGGTTGTCGGTTCTGCGAACTATATGGCCTTCCCATTCCCACTTCAACTTGCAAACTCTGAGAGCTATGTTGATAACCTTGGTTCTTCTACGGATTTCCTCGTTACGGATCATATCAAGTAGTGAAACTCCGAGCATAGCTCTCTCCATTGCACGCTACGCGAATTTGAGTGTATGTTTGAGACCAATAGTTAGCGACCACGTATCAGTGCCGTATGTCATCACTGGCAACACGCACTGGTTATAAACTAAACGTCTTGAGGCTCAGTGGTATCTGCGACGAGAAAATATGGTGCAATTTCCCGGACGCTGCCCATCCGAGTTGGATTCGTCTGTTGACCTCTTTGTCGAAGTTGGACCTTCCCAGTTGGATCTTCTTTCCCAAGTAGACATAGTGATCAACACAGCTTCGATAATATCGTTCCCGACATAAACCGGCATGGGTGCGATATGGGCATTTTACATGATATTCGTCTTACCCATGTTCATTTTAAGACCAACCTGTTGGGAAACAATACTGAGGTCACTGAGCATTGTGCTTAGGTCTTCTAGGGATCCTGCCATGATGCATTCGCCATTGATGTTAATACCATATCCGTTCCAGTTCAGAAGCTTGAATACATCTTCCAGTTGAACAGTTGAACAGTTTCAGAGAAATAACTACTCCCTGTCTCACCCTTTTATGCAAATCGATAGACTTTGTGCTCCGATCTTGGAGATGGACAGTTATGGTGGCCTTGCTGTACAAACACTTCAACGCTTCGATGTACCGGTAGTCAATCTGGGCCCTTTTTAATGACTGTAGCACTGCCCAGGTCTCAACTGAATCAAAGGCTTTCTCCTTGTCCACAAACGCTAGACATAGTGGCCAATTATACTTTTTGGTCTTCTGTATAATCTGCCGGAGCGTATGGATGTGGTCTACGGTGCTAAAGCCTTTCCGGAATCCAGCTTGTTCGGGAGGCTGAAAGTCGTCAAACCTACGAGCCAGACGGTTTGTAACTACTCTCGAGAACAGCTTAAAGACGTGGCTCAGCAGTGAAATGGGCCTATAATTCTTCAAGAGGGTGTTATCACCTTTATTAAAAAATGAACCATAGAACTTCTCGAGCTCACTCAAAATCACTGGCTTCGACGAAACGATGCTGCCACTGTCAGTTTTCAGCTTCGTCAACAAGCTTTGCCCAATAGACATATCTCTAGCGAACACTTTGGAGTCCTTGTACCGCTCTATTGCTTTCTCAATACACGTAGTATTATAGGAACGCAAATCGTGTCGCATCGACTTGGAGATCTGTATATTAAGCAAGCTTTAACTCGAAATATCTACTGAAGACTGCAGCCTCATTTCGCCTCGTTCTGGCATAAGTTTGAGTATATGCTCAGAGAGTTTATGTGTTCTATTTTTGCGGTGGGTCTTAAAGAACTCCGACCCGATCGCGTGAACCATTTCGACCAGCCCGTTGTTTCACTCCCGTTCGTCCACTGTATCGCATTCGGTAAGGATTTGGAAGCGATTTTGGAGCTCCAACTGAAAGCTCTCGGGGTTTTGGATTTGGGCAGGACTTGGGTAGATCTCATCAAACGAGACCTCTCCAGCTTTACGTTGATATTCAATGAGCCGAGCCTCTTACCATGCAGTGATCACTGCTGGTCTTAACCCCGTTGATCACAGAGACATAATTGAATATATGCCGATTGGTCGTCAAAATTAAATCTATCTCGTGCTTATGACCGCCGGGGTGCAGCCACGTCCATTTCCTGGAGGGGCGCTTCTTGAAAAATAAGTTCATTCTATTTTTTATAATTAATTGTCATCGATTTGTGAGCTACCCTGAAAGTTTCAGCTAGATAGCTAATCGGGAAGTACTCGAAATTTGGGTTGCAAGATTTCACCCTGAAAGACAGACAGACAGACAGATAAATAGACAAACAAGAAAGTGACTTCATAAAAACGTGGTGAAAAGTGACATGGGCAAGAAACATTACTAAAATGCTTGCATGCCGTTTGACCAGGGCAATAATTCTTGAATTCAAGGCCATGACTGACACCCGAGGCACAGAATAAATAATAGTTCAAGTACCCGAGGACATGGCCAACCACCGCAACATTATGCAGAGTAATGAAAACTATGTCAGATGTCCACAGATGTGCACAAGAAATGCTAAAAAGTAAGTGCGGAAGTACGCCAGGAGTGAAGAAAAAGAGAAGAGACACAAAACTGGATCTCGACTCACAATAAATACTTTGAAGTTTAAATAACAAATAGTAAATATTGTAGGGTTAGTATATCTAATATTCTCGTTGAAAAAAGTTTCATATTATTAAATTAACCCAGAAGCTAATACAAGTACCTAAACGAAGCATTCAGTAGGTAGGAATTTTCAAGTCCAGGTTACGTTTGAAAATGCGCATGAATCTCAATGATTCATGAAGAGAACGGTGCGCGTTGCGTAAACAAAGGATATTTTATCAACAGCCTGGCTGTAGAGCGACATAACATTCAGGTAAATATGGACAATTATGATTCTATCGTTCGTGATATTAGACCTTTTTACCTGATTACGAGGAAGCAAGGGATGGGTAATGAGTTTAACAGTCTCGTAAGTATGTATGCGGATGTTCCACCATACCGTCGCCTATTTCGATTTTGATGAGCGAGGTATCAATCGATTCGTCTTCATCGCAAGAGTGTCATAGGTTATTTTTACCCAACTGTAGTCGGGTTTTAGTTTTTGAACTTATGCCTTGTTTCAGTCAGCATAATGTCATGTTCCCAATTTATATCTTAGTCCTAGATAGATATGAAAATAATTATTAATCTTCTTGGGTATACCTACCTACATAAAATTATAGCAGATAAAGATGTACAATATAACTAAACCAATAAAAACGTATTGCTTAAAAGCTATAGGTACTTATTTATATGTGCTTGCCGGTTGGCCTAGTGGCCCTGGCTGTAAATTCAACCAATGGTCATGGGTTCAAATCCCGCAAAGGGCAGTCATATGTGTGATGAGCAGAAATGTTTGTTTCCGAGTCATGTATGAGTCATGAATATTCGTACCTATGTATGTTTATCCCTTCTTTTCCTAGTTTCCTAGGGTGTCCTAGTTTGGGACTAGGTAACTGTTGTGAATTGTCCCAAATGTATTAATATATTTGTTTTTCCTTAATGATGATAATGATTTGCTAGTAAAAATATTCGAATGGAAATTGGTGACTAAAGCAAAACTTGAAACCACGATCATGAGATGTTCACGATGTTCATGACTAATATGCAAAAAGTTTTAAAAGTACTTATTTCTAGTCATGAGAGTAACGTTCACATGGTACTAAAATGACGGAAGACGAACAAATGCAGCACACATGGCTTTGGATCTGTATTGGATAGGATGTAATTATTCGTCAAGACGTATTTATACTGGTTAGGATTCCGTAGCCAAGTAAACCAAAACGTCAGTTACAATATGTAGCTATTGGATAATAAGGAAATCAACTGTTTTTTATTGCGATAGTGTAACTGGTTTTGTCATAATTATTTTAAACTAGCTTCGCACGGGTAGTTAAGGGTTTCTTTTTCCAAAATCAATGGGGTCTCTCTAAATATTTCTTAGTACAAAACTTAACTTCACCACCTGCAGCCCGCCCGCGCACTTTTCTTAGCACCACCACAGAATAAACTAAGAGTACGATTTGAGCAAAATTAATTAAAATGCGCTCATCTAAAACTTCGTTAAAACTTTCACACTAAACGTTTAAAGAGTGTTGTGTATAAGGCAACATTAATCTACATGAAATGAGGAAGGCTGCTATTATATATAATTTAATAAGGAATTTCTTGAAAATTGAGTCAACAGTTTATGATTTTTATTATTGAAACTTTAATTTTTGACTGTCTGTATTATGAGTAGGTAGACACATGGCGTCATGGACATCTTTTTAGAACTCTTTAAGAAGAACGTTTTTTTATACATTTTAAAGGATAAAGATACGCAGCGTACGCTAAAAAGCACTACCGGGACGATTGTTTTTTCCGACTTTGTTGAAATAATAATTCACCCTCGATCGACTAAATATATAAAAAACACTTATGAATTTATAACCTTCCATTTGTTTTTTCTAGGTACTTCGTCTAGGATACAAATGGAACCAAATCATTTAAGTATTTTTCGTGATATTTGTGCACAGATAGATAGACAGAAACGTTTGTGGCCTTTCTTAGAAATATGATGTGATTAAAGTAATTCATACTTACACAACATGTTGCTTCTATTTTATTTGCAGACACCAAGATCACCTGGGGCCTGCAAATAAAATCTGGATTAAAAAATATTGGGGATAGGATAATATAGAAAAATAGCAATAATACGTGGGGTTCCTAACAGGATCTTCAATCAAAACAACACTTTTTCTTCTTAACAAATGGACTGTACATTTCTTCTTTCTTCACAATAGGTTTCTTACTTCTAGTTGTTGACTGTTCGCCGTCTAAACTTGTACTGAACTCGATCACATAGCGGTCACATATTTTCGCGGCACAAGGGCACCCAGGGGGAAGGAAACCTCGGCTTGGACGGTCGTCTCGTTTACGGGAACATCGAACTAAACACCCCTCGATCGCTAGTGTTAGTAGTGACCGATGGGGCCCTGATAATAATGGCTAGGAGCCATTGATTGACCTTGATTGACTTCAATACGAATTGACGACCGGTTGGTCTCGTGGTTAGTGATCCTAGGTACGTAATCAAACGGTTGCGGGTTCGAATCCTGCAAGGTGCAATCATTTGTGTGATGAGCAGAAATGTTTGTTTCCGAGTCATGGATGTTATAATATTCGTATATATGTATGTTTATCCGTTATCTAGTACCCATAGTACAGGGTATCCTAGTTTGGGGCTAGATAATTGGTGTGGAATCGTCCCGAATATATTTATATTTAATAACTGACCACCGATTGGTAATACACCTTCGAGAAGAATCGGCAAGAAACTCGAAGGCGAATAATAACTGATTATGAAATACGGGACCTTCGACCTCGCCGGCGAGGTCGGTGTCTGTGTCTAAGTGTGTCTACTCCCCCTGGCAGGTTGCCAGAGGATATAGGATTGGGCGAGGCCGCCGCAGCCAGTACTTTGGCCGCGATGGCGTCGTCCGGATCGTCCAGGATATCGTCTACGGAGGGCAGTCGTGTCTGTCGTGTAGTTAGCGGCTTCGACTACAAGAGGGCTGGGGTGATGGGGCGCCGCATCAAAGTAGCGGCGAGAGGCATCTTTCATAAATTGACGGATCGAGGGAAGCTCGATATCGCGGTGCAGGTCGGTGTTCCTCTGATACCAGGGGGCACCTAATGCATTTCGAAGGAATTTATTCTGTACAATCTGGAGCGGTTCCAGAGTTGACGGGGAAACGTGCGCGAACGCTACCGATGCGTAAGTCATGACGGGGCGGATGCAGGCTTTGTAAAGTGTCACCTTATTTCTAAGGGACATTTTACTCCGCTTGCCTATGAGATGGTAAAGGCGGCCTTGGAAGAAGGCCGCCCTGTCGCGGACGGTTTTGACGTGTTTGTGAAATAGGAGTCGATCATCAAGGGTCACTCCTAGGTTTGATTAGGATTTGATTCGGATCGACTCGGTTTTTGAGGAAGTCTTGCACTACGAGCACAAGACGGTCCGGCACTCTGAACTGGTACAACTTGTATATCAGTCCGGCGTGCCAGACTTTGTCAAAAGCCTTAGCTACGTCCAGGAAGACGGCCATCGTGGTTTGGGGTTTGGGGTACCGGTTGAAACCGACTAGGATGTGCTCCGTGATGCGGTGCACTTGCTGAGGGCAAGAGTGTCTTGCTCTAAAGCCGAACTGCTCATCCGGGATGAGTTTGTTGAGTTTCGCGACGGACCAGAGACGACTCAAAATGAGCCGCTCGTAAATCTTTCCCAGAGAGCTGAGGAGACTGATGGGGCGATAGCTAGAGGGTACGGTAGATTTCTTACCTGGTTTGTGAATGCCGATGATGTCGGCACTCTTCCAGGCGTCGGGGAACGAGGAATTACTCAAAGCGGCATTGAAGATGCTCACTAAGAGATAAACTAGCGGGGTAGGGAGGTGTTTGAGCACCCTGTTGCTGATACCGTCAGCGCCAGGGGCCTTCCGCACCTTGAGACCTTTGATGATCGACAAAATCTACGTTATCATCGGTGGGGGTGCACTGGGCTTCGAGGCTCTCGGCCAAGCACTCGGCCTTATCCTCGTTTTCGAACGCTAGGGGGAAGTCGGCCCTTTCGAGGGGGGCATAACTGATTGGGTATCAGATTTGAACGTTTTCGCCAACTTCCAATACGCCTCGTGAGTCGGCAAAATGTCAGTCATCTTATCGTCCCATTGATTATTGCGCAAATCCTTTATGCTTTTCTTTACCGCGCGATTATAGAATTGCAGAGAGGACTTACGTTTTGGACTGGGTTTCGCGTCGTAGTGCCTGATGGCTGCATTCCTTGCCGTTATCAGCCGCCTCACGTACTCAGGCAGGCTCCAGTGGAGGTGATCCTCCACTGGGACCTGTCTGGAGCATTCACTGACAACGGTGTTGAGGTGGCAGATAAGGGCATCGATCGAGCGGGATACTTCGTCAGTCGTGACAATGTCGTCGGGGATGCGATAGAGATCGGATGAACTGATAGGTTTGAGGGATACCTCCAAACGCTTCCAGTCCACTACCGTCTTGGTCTGCGGAGGGGTCGGCTAGGTCTGGGCCAAGGCGCATGATGACGGGACGGTGGTCCGAGTCTCATTCCTAGAGTACCTGAATCGAGCGAAATTGGAGGGATACGTTCTTTAAGAGAGGTATGTCCAGTATGTCGGGTTGGTGGTCGGGATTGAACGGGTAGTGAGTCGGTTCCAGGGGTGGGATGACGTCAAATTCAAGCGTGTTGACAAGGTCGTAAAGTGTCAAACCGTTTGGGTTGGTGGCTTTGCACCCCCACATAACGTGCTTGGAGTTGAAGTCACCCGCCAGGATGACCGAGTTGCCTAGGGAGAAGAGCGCGAGGTCGCTCCTGAGTAAGTTTTTACTGGGGGAGAGGTAGCAAGAGGCTATAATGACCGATGGATGATCGGTCATTGCTAGTCGGCAAACTGAGGCTTCTAAATTTTCTAAAGGGGGGGGGGGCGTATCTAACGGGATGCAGTGAAGAGACTTCTTATAGTACACTAGAGTACCACCTCTCTCGGCGGTGACTCTGTCGTTTCGAATGACGCGGTAGTTCGCAATCCCGGCGTTGCGTCTACTAAGCTTTAGGAAGGTCTCTTGCACTAGCAAAAAGTCTGTCTGGTAGGTCTTACAAAATTCGTGGACTTGATCGCGTTGGTCAGAGAGGCCGTTAGCATTAAAGTATGCTAACGTAACGGCACGGGGTTTTATAGTTCGCGGTGTACTATCCATTCATATTCTGATTAGAGAGTTTACAGAGGATGGCCATGAGTACTTGGTGCTGTTCGAGGGCCATAACGATTTGAGTTGGGTTCCTACATGACCGAAGTTTCGAAGACTTCGTTAACCTCGGTCATATCTATCGCAGCGTAGGCGAGAACTAGGGACCAGTCGTCCTGTAGTCCTCCCTGTTGGGGACGGCTCGCGGGCCCTGGGGTAGGCGCGCGGGCTTGCGGTGGTCTGTAATAGACGTCTGTCGGCGGTTGTGGTCTAGGGGTGGGTTGGGGCGCGGTCGGCACCTTGGCCCAGGCGTTCGCCTTAGGGGCGGGAGCGGGAGTGAATCGGGATTCTGGCATCGGGGGAGCTAGGCTCACCTTAGGGGTGTACCTTTGGTTACAAAACGAGTTGAGAAGAGGGCGCGTGAGGGGGCGGTAACCGGGCCCTTTCACGCTCCTTGGAGCTACCGGGCATCCGCGGTAATTCGCGGTGTGTCCTACTTGCCTACAAAGAACGCAGCTGGGTGGTTCGGGGGAAACGCGAGTGCGCAGACAATCCGCGGCGCAAACAATCCGCGGACAATCAGCCGCGTTGCGCGCATTTCACGCAACGCGGCTGGCAGTGGCAAGACCGCGCCGCGTGACCGTACAGCTGGCACTTGTGGCATTGCGACACGTGCCCTCTTTTGTCGGGAGTTTCGATCGAGAGTCCCGAGTCTTTTGTCGTGACCGTTTTCACGTTGAAAATGCCCTTACCCTCGGGGCTCTTTTTCGAGAGTACAAGAACAAGGTTCAGTGGAACCTTCATGCGGTTGTGTAGGCGATGGACATGCCTTTACGGGATAGCCTTGTGACTTAAGGTCATCGAGGACGAGGCCGGTTTCGACCTCTTTGGAAATTCCACGAATTACTACACGGAGAAGACGCTCCTCTTCGAGAACATTCGAGATGGACATTAGATGCGAGATGGAGTTCCACTTCTCCTTGTCCTTGATGGAGATCGGGGGCGGCGGTTTTGTTGACATCCAACCGGGAGCCGCCGGAAGGGCAGCTTGGGTCGGGGGTGCGGGCTGGGAGGATAGGCACGCGGCCTTTGCCGGATGGGCCGTGGAGCTGGAGGGTACGTCCTCGCGGGGGCGCTTACAACGCATCGTTTGTTCAACCTTCATTGAGCTGTCGGAGGCTTGTACCGTGGTTTTCGAGGGACTCGCGGGGGGAGTTGTTTTTGGGGTTACATTATTGCAGACTACGGAGCGCGAACGTTCGCGGGAGGGTTTCGACCTCGAGTCGACGGATTTTGCGCGGTTGCTGAGACGGGGGTCGCGAGGGGGGCGGGATTCGCGGGTCTCAGTGACAGGTACGTGGGGGGAAGCAACGCTAGGAGCGGCGGCGGGGGCGCGGGGGGTGCTTGACTCGGCGGCGAGGGCGCGGGAGAGGCTAGGCACGGCGGCGGGGGCGATTGGTGCGGCAGCGGGGGCGATTGGTGCGGCGGCGGGGGCGATCGGTGCGGCGGCGGGAACGCTAGGTGCGTTCGGTATGGCGGTGGGAGCGCGAAGGGGATTTTGCGTGGTTTTTTTGGCCTTAGCAAAAAAAAAACACGCAAAATCTTTGGCTCTTGTAAAGGTGGTTGACCTCATCGGGTAGGAACCCAAGTCGGCGTTCTTTTGGATGAAATCGGGGTCCGATTGCATCACCCGGGAGAGGAAGTCTCCGCAGGCGGTGAAATGGGCGTCGCGGTTACTCATGATGAGTTGCTAGGGGGACTACGACCCGGGGGTAAACCGGGAAGTGCGTGTGGTAAGCCTGGTCCCCTCCGTCGGGATAGACAGAGGGGGTGTCCCTATAGTGTGTCCCTAGTGAGGCCCTCTGCCGATCTTATTGTGCAGAGGCCCGTGTGCTTTCCTATCGAACGAGGAAAGGTGACCGGCAAGCCGGAGGCACCAGCCCAAACAAATCGCTAGGAAGAGGGTAGGAAGGAGGAAGGAGGTAGGGTTAGGGTGGGTGGGAGGTGGGAGATACGTAGGTGCTCTCTAGTGCTCTACACAAGGAGAATGACTTCCCACGCCCAGCCAAGATTCTTGTTTCCTCCCTGGAAGAGGAGTGGAAACAAGCGCTTTGGGTCAGCGCCCAACCGTTCCTCGAGATGGACCACGAAACTGTGGATTCTATTTTCGACTAGAAGAGTCCAAAGAATATAGTAGTTTTGACACTGAAGTGAGCCCTCCGGCTGCCGAGACAAGGCACCTTTCTGAAAAGAACGTTTGCCTCAGCGAACCGTCGAGTACCGTCTGGCTTGACGAGACAAAGAGCGTTCCGTAAGGAGCGAATGTCTCGCTAAACCGTCGGGTAGAATTGCGTCCCACTAGACACGAGTGCCTATGCGGGGGAGCGGGCGCGGACTGGCCCGGCGACAGCTGCGAGTGGAGCGCAGCTTGGAGACCGGAAACAGAAGGCAGGATGCGACCGCACAGCTCGGCGGCGCAGGGCGGGATATTTTCGAACTTTACTTGTCTATATATATCCTACGTACTACCTAACTATTTACATCATAACGAGCGGTCGACTTTGTATGGGCCAATCACAATCAATGTGCGAGTGCGACAACAACATTAGAGCGAAAGGGCAAACAAGTACTTAAATAGACAGAGTCCTCAAAGTAGCGTGCGAGGAGAGAAGGTATACTGGTCATAAGGAGGACTTAGAATTGATTTGACCAATTACTACTAATGTGTACTTTTCATCCGCAACAAATTAGGTGTCGAGTCTGAACTCACATTTTTTTTAATGTTTTTTAGAAAGGATATGTGCTGTTGGTCTATAACTGACCTCTACAGTGTCACCGGATGGTGGGGCGGGTGCGAAAGCGCTCCGCCGCATTGCGTGACGCAGACAGAAGGCGCACGCCAAAGTTAAGTCATCATCGGGTGGCGCTATATCTAACATTGCGCAGTACTGAGCGCATACATGCGCGTGCGCGCGCGGTAAGCAACTGGATAACTGACCACCGATTCGGAATACACCTTCGAGCAGAATCGGCAAGAAACTCGAAGAATCAAATCGACTTTAATTACGGGACCTTCGACTTCGCCGGTCGGTGTCTGTGTCTAATTGGGAACTCATATCATCATCGCTCTCATCATTTGGTGCGTCTGAACTCTTTTTTTTATGAAGGATTTCTGCTGTGGGTCTATATCTGACCTCTACAGCGTCACCGGATCGTGGGGCGTGCACCAAAGTGTGCGTCTTAACACGTTCACGGTCCCAGTACAATAGTTTTTGAATTAACACATATGTCCAACTAACATTTCCTGATAACTTGGCAGAAAGGATATTACATTTTAAGGTTACGTTAATACGAGCGGGAAAATCATGAATTTTCTAGAGTACCTATGTACGAGTATACCGTAAGGAGTCGTAAACGTATGAACTAAACAATTTATAACTTTGTACGGAGTCATGATCTTTCACAAGTAACATTTTGTGAAAATACTGGCCTATTTATTATTAGTTTTGGTTAAATACTCTGCGGTACGGAATGTAAGGAGTCAAAGTGAGTGAAAAAATAGAATAAATTTACTTATTATTATGTGTTCTATAGCCAAAAAAAGCGCTGCAACAAGCTGATGTCAGTGTAGGATTAAAACCCCACCAGTAACGCCAAACGAGAACCATAACTATGGTTCATACATTTGTAAAACGACGTTCGCAGTTAGTTCCTTATTTTTGTACTAGATGGCCGATGTAGTTGAGCGGCCAATTCCTGAATCGCGGTTACGAAATTTATCTTTGATATTGGAATTTAAACTGTGGTTTTATTACATAACCCTACGGATCATCGACCCTTGCGACGACGTGTGTAGCAGGTGTTTGCACATGGTCCTTCGTAGCCGGATATCCGGCAGGAATAAAAATCACCTCGTAGTGATAATTTTTGAGGCGACACAGGAGTCGTCGACCAGTTTAGCGAAATTCGCTTACTGGTCCCCCCCCTGGAATGGGAAATTCCTAGGGAAAGGAGAAGAAGACCACTGGAGTTGGTCGTCTCGCCTCTCATTGGTGTTTGTGTTGCCACTTTGGTGTGGCATTTTGGTGAAAAGGTGAAGTTATCATACAGTAAAGTAAGTGAAGTGATTATCAGCGTGCGTCACCCATCACCCCGGAAAGAGTGAAACTGGACAACTGTGAGTACTTTGAATAATATTGAATCGTGTCAAGAAAAAGTGAACTTTATTTCAATTAACATTTCAACTTGTGTTTATTAGAGTCAAATAGCTAGTTGTAACTTTGAATTGTAAATTTAGTTTAGGACTTAGAATAGTTTGTTAAAAAACGAGGGAACGGGGAACCTACGTTCGATTTGGTGTCAATATTAGGTTCTAAACACTTAGAAAATTTCGCTCAAGTTTATGTAACTTAAAAAATATTTTTCTTTTTTATGTTGTGTTGAACACTTACCTATTCTTTGTGATATATTATGATTATATTTTGATGTTGTTTTGAAAAGGTACTTACTTATACTTTGTGCATGGTGTATCATAATTAGAGTAAAATCCATTTACTATTGGTTTGGTTGGGACTTCGCATTGATCTTTATTGGATAAATTTAAAAAGTTTTTAATTTTTTCAAAATGGAATTGTTGTTAAATTTTCAAGACGATTTGTTTCAAAGAATTTCAAAGGCAAAAACTAATTTTAAAAAGACTCCTAAAGACCGATTAAAAAAGGAATACATCGAAGCGAGGTTGGAGTCACTCGATCAACTTTGGTCAGAATTTCTAGGTGGACATAAAGAATTGATGAGGAATTATACACGGGATAAATTAAAAGCAAAATCGAAGCAGACATATACGATCAATGCGAAGATCTTTACCTTGAGTATAAGGGATACATAAAATCTAAGTTAACAGAAGTGTCAAATGAGAGTAAAGGTGCATCCACACTGAATACTAGTGAGATGAGAGGCTTACGCTCTCAAGTCAAGCTGCCAAAGGTCAACATTCAAACCTTCTCCGGCAAGTATTCGGAGTGGAAAAGCTTTCAAGATCTTTTTAGGTCTCTTGTACATGAAAATTCTGAGTTGGATGATGTAGAAAAGTTGCTCTACCTCAAAGGCTACTTAACTGGAGAGGCAGAGCAACTACTGAGCAATATTCCTATTACTAACGACAACTATGTTAGATGTTGGAAATTACTGGAGGACCGATACAATAACAAACGGTATATCTCAAATCACATATTGAAAAGATTATTCAGTCAAAGGAATCTTGCTCAGGAATCGGCTAGCGGTCTGAAGGATTTGTTGGATACTACTAATGATAGTTTGGCGGCTTTATCAAATATTGGGGTTAAGACAGAAAATTGGGATATTCTTATAATCCACATCATTGCGCTTAAATTAGATCCGGAATCTAAAAGGCAGTGGGAATTCAACGCTACAGACAGTGATATTTCAGATGAATTGCCAACATTTAAACAATTCCAGGAATTCCTGACAAAGCGCTACAGAGCGCTAGAGTTTTTAGATTCTGGGTCCGCAAATAAAACCCAAAGGCCGATTAATAAAATGAAAGCAATGCACGTAGCAAACATACAGTGCCCATTTTGTACGGAAGATCACAAGCTCTATCAATGTCAGGCGTTTAAAAACGATTCAGTAGATTCACGGCGTAACTTTGTTAAGTCGAACAATGTTTGTTTCTGCTGTTTGGGGAGTAATCACACTGCCAAAAACTGTAAAACGAACTTTAAGTGTCGCATATGTAAACACAACACCACGCGCTTTTACACCCGTCAAGCGAGGGCGCGTCTAAGGGTTATGTCACCCGTACTGACACTACATATTCGAATGCGGGTAAGAAGGCTGAACCAAGTTCATCGACAAGTGATGAAAGGTCAAAATCAGCTGAGGTTGTTTCATGTTTTACTCGGAAACTAAATCCGATATTACTAGCAACGGCACTAGTAAAGACTATATCCAAATAGGGTCAGTTTTGTACAATCCGTGCATTATTGGCCCAGGGATCTCAAACGTCCTTCATTACAGAAGCGACGGTCCAACAACTGGGATTAAAAAAGATTCCTGTAAAGATTCAAATTACAGGAGTAGGTGGAGATAAGGCTTTAATCTCCAAGGCAACAGTGAACCTCAAGATATCGTCACGAATTGATCCAAAAGTGATTTTAAATGTAAAAGCACATGTGCTTAAATCTATTACCACATTTTTACCGACGAACGAAATAAAGACTGTGGAATGGAAGGAACTGCAACAGATTGTTTTAGCAGATCCAGGCTATCACACACCAAGCCGCATTGATATGCTGCTGGGTGCAGAGGTGTATGGACAAATATTGCAAGAAGGAGTAAAGAAGGGTCCATACGGTTCTCCTATTGCGCAACGTACTTCTCTTGGCTGGATTTTGTCAGGTGCACTAAAGGAGTCAAGTGGAACATCTGAAATAAAGGTAATGCACGTAGTAGAAGATAATAACCTCCTAAAACAATTTTGGGAACTTCTCTTTAGACATAGGAATATCATATTCCTATGTCTAAAGAGAAGCTACGAACAGAAGACGAGAAACTCTGTGAGGATATATATACAAATACTACTACCAGAGATGAAGATGGTCGATACGTAGTTCGGCTTCCCCTAAAAGGTAAAAATCCAGATGTAACAAACTCCAAGATGATAGCTGAAAAGAGGTTATGTTCATTAGAGATAAGACTGAAGACTGGTGACCTGAAACAAAAATACAAAGAGGTTATTAATGAATATGTTGAATTAAATCATATGGAAATTGTACCTAAAGATGCAATCAACAATCCAAAGGCAGTATACCTACCTCATCACGCTATAGTGCGCGAAGATAAACAAACGTCAAAAATTCGGCCAGTTTTCGATGCGTCTTGTAAGGGAACTAACAATAGATCACTTAATGATCATTTGTTAGTGGGTCCGACTCTGCAGGCAGAGTTGAAACATCTGGTAATGAATTGGAGACTTTCATGCATTTGTTTGACAGCTGATATAATGAAAATGTACCGCCAGGTAAAGGTTCACCAAGACGATATAGATTACCAGCGAATCTTATGGAAAAGCAATACGGATGAAGAAATAAAATGTTATCGAATGTTACGAGTGACATTCGGAGTAGCATCGGCTCCATATCTTGCAGTAAGATCTTTGCTGCAACTGAGCATTGATGAAGGTCATAAGTACCCAATGGCAGCCACAGCAGTAGCCACTCAGTTTTACATGGATGATTTGCTGGCTGGATGCGAAAGCGTACAAGAAGGAATAAATCTATATCAAGAAATGAACAGGCTTATGGAAAAAGGAGGATTTACTCTTCAAAAGTGGACAAGTAACAATGAAGAATTGCTACAGAAAATGAAGAAAATCGAACAAGAATGTGGGGATAAAGAAAGACCAAAAGGAGAAGAAATCAAAGAAGAATTAAAAATAAAGACAGAAAAAGTAGTGAAAATTGTAGGACTTACCTGGGACCGCAGAAATGACTCCTTTCGTTATAAGATAGACCTTCCTGATGTCGAAGAACCTGCAACAAAAAGAAATATTATTTCTAACATTTGTCGCTTGTATGACCCCATAGGGTGGGTCGGGCCAAGTATAATAATTACAAAGATGCTGATCCAGAAATTATGGCTGGCAGGGATTGACTGGGACGAAACTGTCCCACTGAAAATCTTAAATGAATGGAAAACGTATAAAGATGAATTGAAAATGCTTACTAATGTGTCGATTCCTCGTTGGATTGGTACAGGAAGTGGAGACCTCGTAGAATTGCACGGATTTAGCGACGCCTCGAGGGACGCCTATGCTGCTGTGATTTATGCGCGGGTCATCAATCCCCAAAAGGTAATTCGGGTTTCACTCATATCTGCAAAGACTAAAGTGGCTCCTATTAAGCAAGTGTCTATTCCGAGATTGGAATTGTGTGGAGCTGTTTTACTGACGCGGTTAATGATGGAAACAGCAACCGTAATGAAGGTTGACAAGACTAACCTGTATGCTTGGACGGACTCCACCGTAGTGCTCTCTTGGCTTAACAGCCACCCCAGCCGCTGGAAAGTATTTGTGGCAAATCGTGTATCGGAGATTATTACAAGCCTAGATTCACATCATTGGTCGCATATTTCAACAAAATTCAATCCAGCGGACGCCGCATCTAGAGGTCAATCTCCATCAGAACTGGTAAAAAATACGATGTGGTTCCAAGGTCCAGACTTTCTGCACAAAAACCACATCGAATACACAAAGATAAAGGACATTAATTCAAATTTGGAAGAAGCAAAGACAACATCTCACTGCACCACGGTTGATACTTCCATTATGGAAAGATTCTCATCACTTACCAGGATGATACGTGTTAGTGCATCCTGCAGGCGTTTTCTCCATAATCTGAGAAAGGAAAAATCGGAAAGACAAGTAGGGTTTTTAACAACCCAGGAACTAAATAATACATTGCATTGTTGCATTCGACAGTGTCAAGCAGATAAGTTCAGCGAAGAAATAGTTATTGTAAAGAAAGAGGAAAATCTACCGAAACGTAGCAGTTTGAGATCGTTAAATCCATTTTTGGACGAAGAACAAATCTTGCGTGTCGGTGGCAGATTGGAACATTCTTCGTTAAGCACTGAACGAAAACATCCCATTTTGATTCCCAAAGATTCATATTTGGCCAATCTTATTATCATGGACGCTCACAAACAGACACTCCACGGCGGCCCACAACTAATGCTGTGTTACTTACGGGCAAAATATTGGATTCTTGGAGCTGGGCGCCTTGTGAAATCGTGCTTTCGCAATTGTGTTACATGTGTTAAGAACACGGGAAACACGCAAACACAGTTGATGGGGCAGCTACCATCGGTAAGGTCAACTCCAGCCCGATGTTTCAGTTCAAGCGGAGTTGATTACGCAGGTCCCATCCAACTTCGGACGGCTAAAGGTCGTGGTCACAAATCCTATAAGGGATACATCTGTTTGTTTGTGTGTATGGTGACCCGTGCCGTACACTTGGAAGTGGTGAGCGATCTCACAACTGAAGCATTTCTTCAAGCCTTCAAAAGATTTGTAGCTAGGCGAGGTTTTTGCAGGGAAATCTGGAGTGACAATGGATCTAATTTTATTGGAGCGTCCAGTGAATTAAAACGGTTATTTAAAAAGGAAAAGGGTTCCGTGATGCAAGAAATTGCTGAAGATTTAGCCACTAACGGATGTAAATGGCATTTCATACCTTCTCGCTCGCCTAACTTTGGAGGCCTTTGGGAGGCCGGAATTAAATCGGTTAAATACCATTTGAAGCGAGTGATAGGAGTTTCAACCTTAACGTTTGAAGAAATGACAACCGTTCTGGCACAGATCGAAGCGTGTCTGAATTCCAGACCGCTTTCTGTAATAACTGGAAATGACGATAAAGATAATTTTACCATATTGACACCTGGACACTTCATTGTGGATGAAGCTCTGGTGACCCCGCCCGACAATAATTTTGAATCTTCAAACTTAAGTTCACTTCGGCGATGGCAATACACTCAAAAGATGACCCAAACCTTCTGGCGTCAATGGTCACGCCAATATTTAACAAAGTTTTATAACAGGTATCGTTGGCCATCTCAGATGCCACAGCCTCGCATCGGGGATGTAGTGACAGTAAGAGAAGATAATTTACCGGTATGTCGTTGGTTGTATGGCAGGGTGATTGCGACTCATCCAGGACAGGATAATTTAGTTCGAGTAGTAACTTTAAAAGTCAAAAATGGTACAATTAAACGTCCTGTGAGCAAGCTGTGCCTGCTTCCTATTACACAATAAACACAATAAACCCGATTTTACTTGAATTATTCATACACAAAAACAGTTTAATGTTGAAGGCTTTGGATGTAAAGATTGTATAGATGTAATATGTAGTTTTAAAAGTCATTGAATTTGTTAACAGTTGTTAATTAGCTCATGTTATAACCTTAGAAACTAAGTTTTACTGTCTTGTTTTTTTTGGTTATGGACAAAGCTATGTTTGTCCATGGTGGGCGATGTATGTAGGATTAAAACCCCACCAGTAACGCCAAACGAGAACCATAACTATGGTTCATACATTTGTAAAACGACGTTCGCAGTTAGTTCCTTATTTTTGTACTAGATGGCCGATGTAGTTGAGCGGCCAATTCCTGAATCGCGGTTACGAAATTTGCACAGAACATTGTGGTATTTTTTTGGTTAGGAAAATAAATGTGTCTTTGATATTGGAATTTAAACTGTGGTTTTATTACATAACCCTACGGATCATCGACCCTTGCGACGACGTGTGTAGCAGGTGTTTGCACAGTCAGAGAGCAAATCTTCAAAACTTGCACGTACAAAGGCATGCCAAGTAATAAGTGGTTTCCCAAATGTTCAATAGTATTTGTCCGTCAATGTTATAATACTTAACATTAATTATAAGATAAGTTAATAATAATTTGTTATAGTTGAACTTGTTTTTAGTCTACACTAGCTGTGCTCGTGGCTTCACACGAGTGGTCACTTCTCCATGGTAAAAGTACTCTATGTGCTATTCCATGACCTAAAATACCAATATACCAACATTTCTTCAAAATTCGCTCAGCCATAAAACAGTTTTTTATCTTTGGCTTGACACATTTTTCGGGAAAAAGTATCCTCAATTTTTACCCATTATATAAACTATGACTGTGCCAAGTTTCAACAAAATCTGTCAAGTAGTTTCAGCGTGATACGTGTACTTTTAAATAACTTTCAACGCCTATCCTGCAGGAACCCTTTAATTTTTCGGGATGAAAAGTATCCTATGTCCTACCTCAAAGTATGAACTCAAATCATACCAAATTTCATTTGAATTCACTGAGTATTCTCGGCGTGATGCACTTCCAAGGTACAGACAGACAGACAGACGGACAGAAAACAAAAAAAAAACAAAGAAAGACAAAACCAAAAAAAAACAGTTTTGGCTTTAGTATTGAATATAGAACGGCCCCAAAAAAAAATACAAATTATCTTTAATTTACAGAATTTGGGACATTATCCCGCAGGGACTCTTTATTTTTTCGGGATAAAAGTATTCTCAATTTTAACCCATCATATAAACTATGACTGTGCCAAGTTGCATCAAAATCCGTCCAGTAGTTTCAGAGTGGTAAGTGTTTTTTGAAATAACTTTCAACCCCAATCCTATGTCCTCTATCGTAGTATGAACTCAAATCATACCAAGTTTCATTTAAATTCATTCAGTAGTTTTGGCGTGATGCACAGCCAAGACACAAACAGACGTTTTTATCTTGTTTTTTCATACGGGCAGACAGACAGACAAAAATGGTTAAAAAAAACTGTTTTGGCTTTAGTATCGAATAAAGAGTATCCTCCAAAAAAAAAACTTCAATGTACAGAATTGGTCCTTCAATGTACAGTGTTATTATAACCCTGGGGCTACATTATCCCGCGATAATTCGTGTCGCGTTGTCGCGATAAAGAAAACGTGTTCGGTTATCGGCGAAGTTGCAGCGGAATTGCTTGGCCAGACTTGTCGTGACACCGCAAATCTTCGGTGTAGATAGAAAGATAGATGGCAAACTAGCAACATTTTACAGCGGCTGTTTTGAAGTTTATGAGTTCTAGTTTTCTGGTCACACGACCATGATAATGTTTGTTATCTTATCCATACGTTCAATAAAATAAATAACACCGAATTTACCCGATGAATGTGACTCCTTGCGGAGACATGTGTTCAGCGCAATCGTGACTCTTGGTGGATTTACTGGACACGAAGCCTCATCGAGAACTGAACCACAGGCACGCGAGCTAAACTCATACTTGTCAGTTTTTTACTGCAAGTTGCTTGACATAGTGAGAACACGATCCTTGTCTAGTTTCCATTGAGCTATTATTACAAAAAAAAGGATTGTATTCGTATGTCATAGAAATAGTAACATTTTTTATGAGGATTGAGTCATAATCATTATTTGTTTAACATTACAATCATATTATTAATAGAGAGTAATTTATCATAGTGCCGGTGCAAAAATAGATAATCCTGTAAATAAATGCACATTTTTAGTTTCCTTTTCAAAACAATACCCCTAACAATTTTTTATTATAAAGTGTGGAATGATGATCTGCCTACGCTAGATCATGTAGGCCTTTAGATAAGGTATAAGGGTCGACAAAGCACAACGCAATGTCTGCAACATCATAATGTATAATGGCAGGTCATAATGTCGACCTTCGACAGCTCAACATTATGACCTGCCGAAGGTCGTCAGGACTGCTGGATGCCTTCTGTTTGCTGATGATCTGTAGCTGCAGACATTGTGAGCGTCTACTCACAATGTGGTCAATTGGAGTGAATCTCACTCTTTATAACTCAACATATCAAAGTGCAACTATCACATTTAGCCGTTCGTTCGCGTGCGCCCAGTCCAGTATAATTATCATATTTCCGGTGTCCGCTTGGAGCAATGATGTTGTATATAAATCTCATTGGCTTGGAGCGCGTCGCGAAATGACCCTAGATATGAAACTCACCTATAAGAACCATATATAGCAGAAATTTTAACTAAAGCGTTTAAATCCCTAGGTTTCGTTATGAGACAGACACCTAGGTTTAATGACAGAAACGTCATTATAACATTGTACTATGTACTATGCATTTGTGCGTAGTTGCGTAGTAAATTGGAATATGACTGCTATGGATTTTCTGTTCCGTACTTTCATTTATGCTAATTCAAAGCGCCCCGCCGTCAGTGGAACCATGTTAGTCACAGTTTAAATAATAGTACACAAGCCTTAGTTCAAAATTTTTTTTTTCTTTTATTGGAGATGTGCCTTTACAAAACTTTTATTATACTTTTAAATTATCCGGTTACATACTTTTAAGTTACTTTTAAGTTACATGCGGCTAATTTTACGGCCTTACCCAGCTACGTCGCGCGTCGCCGCGTCGCGTCGCTCGATGCGCTCGCGGACAGCTCGGTATGCTCTCACAACCCATACTGTAAGTGCAGTAAGCATTTGAATGGAAATAAATATATAAATAAATAACACCGCGGTGTAATTTAACTGGGTTAAAAGTAATATTGGTATTATTCGAGGGGTAGTTACCATCAGGGATGTACAATATACCCTATACAAAGTATCTGGAATACAAAATACAAGATACTATTAAAATAAGTATTTCAGATACCAAATACAAGACACTTTATGGAATGGTATCTGAAATCCTAGATACAAGATACGTATCTTCTAAATAAGTATTAAAGATAAAATACTTTTTGTAAAAAAACACAATTTTATTATATGAATTATGAAACATTAGTCTGGATCGAGAGACCCGTTGCCATCTATTAAATTGGCCTCAGAATAAATAATTTTATCAAATGTTAATTAGATGGCTCTTTGCATTTGCATAGGCAATTCATAGGTAATTATTATTAAAAGTATTTTAGCAAATATAGTATATACGAAATACAAGATACAAAACGAATGTTATCTAAATACAAGATACAAATTCATTTAAACAAAAGTATTTTAGATATAAGATGGAAATACGTATTTTGTATCTTATATCTGTATTTCAGATATAAGATGCAAAATTGTATCTTATATAAATCACATTTCTCGTACAATGTACTACATTTAATCAAAATTCGGCAGCCCTCAAACCGATTTTCATCGATTGCTCGGCTTCTACTTTTCGGATTGAGGTACAAAGTACACCAAATTTTTACTTATAACATTTTAAATAGTACTAAAAACATTATAACAGACAGATAGATAGACAAGACAGACATACACCATTTTTAAAATGTCATATCCTTATTTAATAGGTTATTTTAAGTATTCTAGACCGTTGTTTTAAAATTATTTTACAGACTTTTTCTTAGTTACTGCTTTATTATAAGTATAGAATTGATAGAAGTTAGATAGAAATAGATAAAAGGTAAAAAACTTACCTATTTACAGTTCAAATTAGAAAACTACTATAGATACTTAAAAATTGCATGTTATCTACTTATAATAAAACTGTAACGGGTCCAATTCTGTACATTGAAGATATTTTTTAATTTTTTTGGAGGTTGCTCTGTTTTCGATACTGAAGCCAAAACTGTTTTTTTTTTCCTTTTTTTTCTGTCTGTCTGTCTGTCTGTCTGTCTGTATCTTGGCTAGGCATCACGCCGAAACTACTGAATGAATTTAAATGAAGCTTGGTTTGATTTGAGTTCATACTCCGATACTTTTCATCCCGAAAAATTAAACGGTTTCCGCAGGATAGAGGTGGAAAATTATTTTAAAGAACACGTAGCACGCTGAAACTATTGAAGGGATGTTGATGCAACTTTTTATTTCTGTCTGTCTGCCTGTCTGTGTTTCTTAGTGTATCTTGGAAGCGCATCACGCCAAAAATAATCAATGAATTCAAATTAACTTGGGTTGATTTGAGTTCATACTCTGATACTTTTCATCCCGAAAAATTAAACGGTTCCCGCAGGATAGAGGTGGAAAATTATTTGAAAGAACACTTGGCACGCTGAAACTACTGAACGGATGTTGTTGCAACTTGGCACAGTCATAGTTTATAAGATGAATGAAAATTAAGGATAATTTTTATCCCAAAAATATAAGGGTTCCTACGAGATATAATGTCCGAATTCTGTACAATAAAGAAATTGTGAAAAAATATTTGGAGTTTTTGTACTCTATATTCGATAATGAAGCCAAAACTATTTCTTTTTCATTTTTGTCTGTCTGTTTGTTTGTCTGTATCTTGACCGCGCATCGCGCCGAAACTACTGAATAAATTCAAATGAAATTTGGTATGATTTGAGTTCATACTACGAGGTAGGACATTGGATACTTTTCATACCGGTAAATTAAAGGGTCCCCGCAGGATAGAGGTATTTTATTTGGAGTTGGTATTCATGTTTTACGGTTTATAGTTACTTCCGTAGTTCACCTCTAAGATACTCAAGGAATATTCCTCCAAATACCTAGGTCCATCGGTTTAGGCTGGGCGTCGTCTGTTAATCAGTCAGTCAGTCAGTAGGTATGTCACGGTACTGTTTTATAGGCATGATTCAAATAATGTAATAAAACACATATTTTTATTATTTTGTCCAAAAGTCAAGGGCATACATATACCTACTATAATAAAGCAGTAAGTACCATAAAATATGTAAAAGGAAGATATTAAAAAAAAAACTAGGGTACTAATAATAAGCTACTGAAAAAAAAAACATTTTTACAATTCGTATCTTTCTGTTTGTCTGTTAGTCTGTTCACGCATAACGTAATAACAACTGGACCGATTGCAATGCGGTTTTTCACTATTGGATAGCTTAAGTTTTGACTTAAAAACTGCTCAATATCTCAATCCGATGAGTAGAAGCCGAGCGATCGATAAAAACTTTTTGATGGCTGAAAGAATTTTGTTTAGATGTTGGTATGTTTGTATTTTAGATATTGGAATAATAATAGAGTTATTTTAACCTAGAGAAATGGCCACGCGTGCGAAGCCGCGGGTACAGCTAGTTTATATATATTTTTGGAGTTTCCGTACGATTTATTCAGCAGTTAACTTAACAGGTTTGTGCTAACATCCAAATATTCTAATAAACGACTCTACATATACAGGAATACATATTTTATTCCGGTTTTATATTATTAGCTATTATGTACTGTTAGAATATGTATGTGTATGTGTTATGTGTTGTTTAAATGATTGCGCGCAGCTCGCAAGAGCTATAGGCAAAAAAAACGGTTTCTCAGGCCGATATAATATCATCATATCGACTTGTTCTTACAATAAAAATTACCAGGCTAGCATATATTGCTAGCAGGTGTCAACGTTTATTCAAGTCAGGACTCATTTGGTGGCGATAAATTATGAGCAAGGAGTATCTTGGACTCGAGGACAACAATAGCATTACCTATTTCTTTATTATTTATTTGAGCCTTTCCTCCGGCTAGCTGGGGCGACAATATTATGATGCCAGCTAGTGGTAATAATAAGACTTGATAATATTGACCATTCGGGAAAACGTAGGAACCTTCGCAATTTTGACCATTCGCAGAAACGACCCTTCGAGGATGTAAGCATTTGATAAATAGATTTCGAGGAATAGACATTCGCAATAATGGCATTCGGAGTTGACTTGTATGAGACCGAATAGTTTAAATTAGCGGTTGTCAAGAACATTCTAATTAGAACAAATGGTAGGTCTACAAACAGATGGTGCCGACGTTACTACATTGAAGCACAAAATAAATAATCGTACAATTAATTGAAGGAGATCTGTTTGCTTGGAGGCAACATCAATATTCGAAGAAAGAAAATTCTAAAATGGTTAGAAATAGAGATTCCTTAATACTGGTGTAAGTAATAGGTATTCAGGGACGTCTATTTTAAGGCAGTTTTTTTTCGCTTTTACGACTAATAAGTACTTAACATATATTAAATACACGATATGATTTTCGAGGTTCATTTACTTTGTTACCTACACTACTACTAAGTTTTTTTTGTTACATAGACACATTGAAGTGCATTCCCACTAATACTCGTATGTATACAAGTGAAACATTGTCTGTTGGTTTGTTTGTTTATTTGGGGAGTTTTCACGCCAAAACGGCTGTGATGAAGTTTTAAATAGTAGTTTTAATAAAAGGTAGGTACTCTTGGTACTGTACGTACAATACAGAGATCAACCTAGAATACCTACATAAATCCCAGAAAACTGAAAGTTCACAAGGGAAATCGAGAAAATTTTAGTAAGTACATTTGTTTTACTCGCTTTCACTCCAAAACATCTGTCATGAAGTTTTAAATATAGTAAGGTAGGCCATATTATCTTCTCGTCGCAGATACCGCAGAGCCTCAAGACGAAAGTTTATAGTTATTGCCAGTGATGACATACGGCACTGAGACGTGGTCGCTAACTATTGGTCTCATACAAAAGCTCAGAGTTGCGCAGCGTGCAATGGAGAGAGCTATGCTCGGTGTTTCACTACGTGATAGAATCCGAAGTGAGGAAATCCGTAGAAGAACGAAGGTTACCGACATAGCTCTCAGAGTTTGCAAGTTGAAGTGGCAATGGGCAGGCCATATAGTTCGCAGAACCGACAACCGCTGGGGAATAAAGGTTCTCGAATGGCGACCACGAACAAGCAAGCAAAGTGTGGAGAGACCCCCCACACGATGGACCGACGACATTGTAGCCATCGCAGGAAGTCGGTGGATGGAGGTGGCACAAGATCGCTCGTCATGGCGCTCTTTGGGGGAGGCCTATGTTCAGCAGTGAACATCTAAAGGCTGACATGATGATGATGAGGTACTCTAGGTACTGTACGTACAATACAGAGATCAACCTAGAATACCTACATAAATCCCAGAAAATTGAAAGTTCACAAGGGAAATCGGGAAAATTTTAGTAAGTACATTTGTTTTACTCGCTTTCACTCCAAAACAATCCGAATAAAATGAAATTTGAATTTTGAATTTATGAATTTGAATTTTCATACACAGTTTAAAAAGTAAAATTATAATAAAAATACAAAAGACCCGACTGCCAACAAAATTATTGAATACTAGCTGTGCCCGCGGCTTTTCCCGCGTGGTCATTTACCTGCGTAAAAAGTAACTTATGTGTTATTTCAGTACCAAAAGTGGTTATAAAGTTTAGGTACTATTGTACCTAAACTTTATAACATACCTAGCTACCTACCTAGCTACCTACTACATATTAATTCATCCTACAAATAGCTTTTTATCGATTTAACCTAGTTTTTAAGCGATGCGCAATCACACACGATTAAAAGAAAACTTGTTCAGTAGCTTATTTTAAGTACCTTAGATCATTTTTTTTATATCTTCTTTGTACAGGCTTTTTGTTACGTACTCCTTTATTATAAGTATTTAAATAGATGCCAATATGATATTAACTATTGAAATAAAAAACCGGTGATTATAAATAATGCCCTTCACCTATTGGCCAGAATAATAAGAAGATGTGTTTTATTAAATTATTTTACTCATGCCTGTTATTAATAGTATTACATATAATACCTACTGACTGACTGACACACAACGCACAGCTTAAACCGGTGAACCTAAATATTTGAATTCGAAGGAAATATTTCTTGAGTAACCTATAGGTGCAATACGGAAGTAAGTTAAAACCGGAAAACTTGAATACCAACTCAAAATAAATACCTTACAAATAAACGTAACTAATCCATATACAAAATTCTAAACTAAGATCCTTAAATTACTTTAGTAGGTAACCTACCTACATATTATTATCTCGACCAGGAAAGAATCAGAAGGAACTATATTAATGCTTACCTACGAACTTCATTAACACAAACAAATAAATCTAAACCAAACCAACCAATGAACTAATTAAAAACCTAAAACACTTTCGATAAATTACCCTCGCCCTGGCCTGTGCTCTGTGCCTTGCCTGCCGGCCACCTGAGACCACATTGCCTGATCATTTTAACTGTTACAATATTATCAAAGGGTAATTATAAACATAGACATAGACATAGACATAGCTTTATTTATGGCAAAAACAAGTACACAAAATAAAAACATTGAAGAAAGAATTTAGTACCTAAGTAGTAAGTTATGTTTTAACTCCCTATGAAAATAGAGGGTTTTTAAGTTTAACGTGTGTATCTGTGTGTGGCATCGTAGCTCCCAAACGAATGGACCGATTTTGATGCCGTTTTTTCTATTTGTCTTTTTTTTTTTTTTAAAGATATTGTGATCGAGACGTCTGTGAAAAACAAAAAAAAATATTAAATGAGTCGTTTTTTTACGTAGGAAATGTTGTCTTCCAAACTTAATAGCGAACGCAACATAGATACTCGTAGTCTACTAGCTTACCTATTTATTGCACTTCATGGATTCACCATGAAGTTTTGAAACAGTAACTAATATCTATATGTATGTCTACATATCTAAGAGTTAAGATATTACCTTTACAGTTATGGATGGATGGGAAAAACATTTAGTCCTAGTCTTATATAGTACTAGTTTTACCGCGCGCGACTTCGTACGCGCAGACTACTGTTTACCGCGCGCGACTTCGTACGCGCAGACTACTGTTTATCGCAAAAAACATTTAGTCCTAGTCTTATATAGTACTAGTTTTACCGCGCGCGACTTCGTACGCGCAGACTACTGTTTATCGCGAAAAACATTTAGTCCTAGTCTTATATAGTACTAGTTTTACCGCGCGCGACT
The DNA here is from genome assembly GCA_946251855.1 of Alsophila aescularia. NCBI lineage: Eukaryota > Metazoa > Arthropoda > Insecta > Lepidoptera > Geometridae > Alsophila > Alsophila aescularia. Next base: position 33,193,755 of record OX276376.1, read on the forward strand.
TCGTACGCGCAGACTACTATTTATCGCAAAAACATTTAGTCCTAGTCTTATATAGTACTAGTTTTACCGCGCGCGACTTCGTACGCGCAGACTACTGTTTATCGCAAAAACATTTAGTCCTAGTCTTATATAGTACTAGTTTTACCGCGCGCGACTTCGTACGCGCAGACTACTGTTTATCGCAAAAAACATTTAGTCCTAGTCTTATATAGTACTAGTTTTACCGCGCGCGACTTCGTACGTGCAGACAACTGTTTATCGCAAAAAACATTTAGTCCTAGTCTTATATAGTACTAGTTTTACCGCGCGCGACTTCGTACGCGCAGACTACTGTTTATCGCAAAAAACATTTAGTCCTAGTCTTATATAGTACTAGTTTTACCGCGCGCGACTTCGTACGCGCAGACTACTGTTTATCGCGAAACACATTTAGTCCTAGTCTTATATAGTACTAGTTTTACCGCGCGCGACTTCGTACGCGCAGACTACTGTTTATCGCGAAACACATTTAGTCCTAGTCTTATATAGTACTAGTTTTACCGCGCGCGACTTCGTACGCGCAGACTACTGTTTATCTCAAAAAACATTTAGTCCTAGTCTTATATAGTACTAGTTTTACCGCGCGCGACTTCGTACGCGCAGACTACTGTTTATCGCAAAAAACATTTAGTCCTAGTCTTATATAGTACTAGTTTTACCGCGCGCGACTTCGTACGCGCAGACTACTGTTTATCGCAAAAAACATTTAGTCCTAGTCTTAAATGGTACTAGTTTTACCGCGCGCGACTTCGTACGCGCAGACTACTGTTTATCGCGAAAAACATTTAGTCCTAGTCTTATATAGTACTAGTTTTACCGCGCGCGACTTCGTACGCGCAGACTACTGTTTATCGCGAAACACATTTAGTCCTAGTCTTATATAGTACTAGTTTTACCGCGCGCGACTTCGTACGCGCAGACTACTGTTTATCGCAAAAAACATTTAGTCCTAGTCTTATATAGTACTAGTTTTACCGCGCGCGACTTCGTACGCGCAGACTACTGTTTATCGCGAAACACATTTAGTCCTAGTCTTATATAGTACTAGTTTTACCGCGCGCGACTTCGTACGCGCAGACTACTGTTTATCGCAAAAAACATTTAGTCCTAGTCTTATATAGTACTAGTTTTACCGCGCGCGACTTCGTACGCGCAGACTACTGTTTATCGCGAAACACATTAAGTCCTAGTCTTATATAGTACTAGTTTTACCGCGCGCGACTTCGTACGCGCAGACTACTGTTTATCGCGAAACACATTTAGTCCTAGTCTTATATAGTACTAGTTTTACCGCGCGCGACTTCGTACGCGCAGACTACTGTTTATCGCATAAAACATTTAGTCCTAGTCTTATATAGTACTAGTTTTACCGCGCGCGACTTCCTACGCGCAGACTACTGTTTATCTCAAAAAACATTTAGTCCTAGTCTTATATAGTACTAGTTTTACCGCGCGCGACTTCGTACGCGCAGACTACTGTTTATCGCAAAAAACATTTAGTCCTAGTCTTATATAGTACTTGTTTTACCGCGCGCGACTTCGTACGCGCAGACTACTGTTTATCGCAAAAAACATTTAGTCCTAGTCTTATATAATACTAGTTTTACCGCGCGCGACTTCGTACGCGCAGACTACTGTTTATCGCAAAAAACATTTAGTCCTAGTCTTATATAGTACTAATTTTACCGCGCGCGACTTCGTACGCGCAGACTACTGTTTATCGCGAAAAACATTTAGTCCTAGTCTTATATAGTACTAGTTTTACCGCGCGCGACTTCGTACGCGCAGACTACTGTTTATCGCAAAAAACATTTAGTCCTAGTCTTATATAGTACTAGTTTTACCGCTCGCGACTTCGTACGCGCAGACTACTGTTTATCGCAAAAAACATTTAGTCCTAGTTTATATAGTACTAGTTTTACCGCGCGCGACTTCGTACGCGCAGACTACTGTTTATCGCAAAAAACATTTAGTCCTAGTCTTATATAGTACTAGTTTTACCGCGCGCGACTTCGTACGCGCAGACTACTGTTTATCGCGAAACAAATTTAGTCCTAGTCTTATATAGTACTAGTTTTACCGCGCGCGACTTCGTACGCGCAGACTACTGTTTATCGCGAAACACATTAAGTCCTAGTCTTATATAGTACTAGTTTTACCGCGCGCGACTTCGTACGCGCAGACTACTGTTTATCGCGAAACACATTTAGTCCTAGTCTTATATAGTACTAGTTTTACCGCGCGCGACTTCGTACGCGCAGACTACTGTTTATCGCATAAAACATTTAGTCCTAGTCTTATATAGTACTAGTTTTACCGCGCGCGACTTCCTACGCGCAGACTACTGTTTATCTCAAAAAACATTTAGTCCTAGTCTTATATAGTACTAGTTTTACCGCGCGCGACTTCGTACGCGCAGACTACTGTTTATCGCAAAAAACATTTAGTCCTAGTCTTATATAGTACTTGTTTTACCGCGCGCGACTTCGTACGCGCAGACTACTGTTTATCGCAAAAAACATTTAGTCCTAGTCTTATATAATACTAGTTTTACCGCGCGCGACTTCGTACGCGCAGACTACTGTTTATCGCAAAAAACATTTAGTCCTAGTCTTATATAGTACTAATTTTACCGCGCGCGACTTCGTACGCGCAGACTACTGTTTATCGCGAAACACATTTAGTCCTAGTCTTATATAGTACTAGTTTTACCGCGCGCGACTTCGTACGCGCAGACTACTGTTTATCGCGAAACACATTTAGTCCTAGTCTTATATAGTACTAGTTTTACCGCTTGCGACTTCGTACGCGCAGACTACTGTTTATCGCAAAAAAACATTTAGTCCTAGTCTTATATAGTACTAGTTTTACCGCGCGCGACTTCGTACGCGCAGACTACTGTTTATCGCGAAACACATTTAGTCCTAGTCTTATATAGTACTAGTTTTACCGCGCGCGACTTCGTACGCGCAGACTACTGTTTATCGCAAAAAACATTTAGTCCTAGTCTTATATAGTACTAGTTTTACCGCGCGCGACTTCGTACGCGCAGACTACTGTTTATCGCGAAACACATTAAGTCCTAGTCTTATATAGTACTAGTTTTACCGCGCGCGACTTCGTACGCGCAGACTACTGTTTATCGCAAAAAACATTTAGTCCTAGTCTTATATAGTACTAGTTTTACCGCGCGCGACTTCATACGCGCAGACTACTGTTTATCGCGAAAAACATTTAGTCGTAGTCTTATATAGTACTAGTTTTACCGCGCGCGACTTCGTACGCGCAGACTACTGTTTATCGCGAAAAACATTTAGTCCTATTCTTATATAGTACTAGTTTTACTGCGCGCGACTTCGTACGCGCAGACTACTGTTTATCGCGAAACACATTTAGTCCTAGTCTTATATAGTACTAGTTTTACCGCGCCCGACTTCGTACGCGCAGACTACTGTTTATCGCGAAACACATTTAGTCCTAGTCTTATATAGTACTAGTTTTACCGCGCGCGACTTCGTACGCGCAGACTACTGTTTATCGCAAAAAACATTTAGTCCTAGTCTTATATAATACTAGTTTTACCGCGCGCGACTTCGAACGCGCAGACTACTGTTTATCGCAAAAAACATTTAGTCCTAGTCTTATATAGTACTAGTTTTACCGCGTGCGACTTCGTACGCGCAGACTACTGTTTATCGCAAAAAACATTTAGTCCTAGTCTTATATAGTACTAGTTTTACCGCGCGCGACTTCGTACGCGCAGACTACTGTTTATCGCGAAAAACATTTAGTCCTAGTCTTATATAGTACTAGTTTTACCGCGCGCGACTTCGTACGCGCAGACTACTGTTTATCGCGAAACACATTTAGTCCTAGGCTTATATAGTACTAGTTTTACCGCGCGCGACTTCGTACGCGCAGACTACTGTTTATCGCAAAAAACATTTAGTCCTAGTCTTATATAGTACTAGTTTTACCGCGCGCGACTTCTTACGCGCAGACTACTGTTTATCGCGAAACACATTTAGTCCTAGTCTTATATAGTACTAGTTTTACCGCGCGTGACTTCGTACGCGCAGACTACTGTTTATCGCAAAAAACATTTAGTCCTCGTCTTATATAGTACTAGTTTTACCGCGCGCGACTTCGTACGCGCAGACTACTGTTCATCGCGAAACACATTTAGTCCTAGTCTTATATAGTACTAGTTTTACCGCGCGCGACTTCGTACGCGCAGACTACTGTTTATCGCGAAAAACATTTAGTCGTAGTCTTATATAGTACTAGTTTTACCGAGCGCGACTTCGTACGCGCAGACTACTGTTTATCGCGAAAAACATTTAGTCCTATTCTTATATAGTACTAGTTTTACTGCGCGCGACTTCGTACGCGCAGACTACTGTTTATCGCGAAACACATTTAGTCCTAGTCTTATATAGTACTAGTTTTACCGCGCCCGACTTCGTACGCGCAGACTACTGTTTATCGCGAAACACATTTAGTCCTAGTCTTATATAGTACTAGTTTTACCGCGCGCGACTTCGTACGCAAAGACTACTGTTTATCGCGAAAAACATTTAGTCCTAGTCTTATATAGTACTAGTTTTACCGCGCGCGACTTCGTACGCGCAGACTACTGTTTATCGCGTAAAACATTTAGTCCTAGTCTTATATAGTACTAGTTTTACCGCGCGCGACTTCGTACGCGCAGACTACTGTTTATCGCGAAAAACATTTAGTCCTAGTCTTTTATAGTACTAGTTTTACCACGCGCGACTTCGTACGCGCAGACTACTGTTTATCGCGAAAAACATTTAGTCCTAGGCTTATATAGTACTAGTTTTACCGCGCGCGACTTCGTACGCGCAGACTACTGTTTATCGCGAAAAACATTTAGTCCTAGTCTTATATAGTACTAGTTTTACCGCGCGCGACTTCGTACGCGCAGACTACTGTTTATCGCGTGAAAGCTCCCCAAACAAACAAACAAACAGACAACGTTTCACTTTTATATATTAGTATGGATTTATATCCTGTTTGAGTTCTAGCAAACCAGGAAATACGTTTCTTATTCTACCCTCCCCCCTAACTTTCAATAAATTATGTTTCTATCTACGTATATTCTACCTTTATATACTTACTAGCTTTTCCGCCCGCGACTTCGTCCGGAAATGGCACGGCGGTAGTCCGCCATGCCAGTAGTGGCATGGCGGACTACTGTTTATCGTGAAAATAGCATCCTATGTTCCTCTAGGATATTAAAAACCAATGCAAAAGTAGGTATAGCACCAATGCTCTTGATTTCTTCTGACAGACTTGTTATTTCGTTTCTATGGCAACCGTTCCTTACAGCGAGTTATCAACATTTTTCAGTTTTCCCGTGAAAACTTACTACTCCGGAATAAAAAGTATCCTATGTTTTATTCCAGGGTATAAGCTATCTCCATTCCAAATTTCATCAAAATCCGTCCAGGAGTTGAAATGAAATGAGTCGTTTATTTTTCATGAGCACGAGTACAGATGAATGGCTTACATATAGTTTCCAGCATGCTCTGCCTTGTGGCGTACAAATATTCAAAATAACAATATAATCAAAATTTAATATTTTCGGACAGTAATTATTGGGCTACTGTTTATTGTGAAAATAGCATATGTTCTTCTAAGATATGAAAAACCAATGCAAAGTAGGTATAGCACCAATGCTCTTGATTTCTTTTGACAGACTTGTTATTTCGTTTCCATGGCAACCGTTCCTTACAGAGAGTTATCAACATTTTTCAGTTTTCCCGTGAAAACTTACTACTCCGGAATAAAAAGTATCCTATGTTTTATTCTAGGGTATAAGCTATCTCCATTCCAAATTTAATCAAAATCTGTCCAGGTGTTTGAAATGAAATGAAATGACTCGTTTATTTTTCATGAGCACGGGTACAGATGAAGGGCTTACATATAGTTTCCAGCATGCTTTGCCTTGCGGCGTACAAATATTCAAAATAACAATATAATCAAAATTTAATATTTTTGGAGAATAATTATTAAATAATCATAGGTTTTATTAGTGTAATAAATTTTGGTAAGTATCAAATTAACGTAAATAACATTAAAAAACAGGAAAAACAGTATATTAAGTAATTAAGAAACGGTCAAATTATAATTGTATATTTAAAAAAATTTACAGACAAATACACAAAAGTCATAATAATAGAGGGGGGGGGGGGGGGGGGCTTCTTGCCTCTTTTTAGGTTTGGTCGCAGTCTGTTTTTTTACAATAAGTTTTCATTATAATCCTATGATTAGTTAAGCATTACGTTCCTTTTTCTAAATTGACAGAAATATTATTCCAATGCATGTTTTTTTTTTGTGAATTGTCATAGATATAGCTCAAAATGTTCACGCACGCTTCGCTCGCATAATTATTCATTTTCATTATCATTTCATCTTATTTTTACTATCACAATACGACACTGGCTTAAAAACTGGTGAAGGTGCTTGATATCTCAATCCGATGACCAACAACAGACGAGCAATCGTTAAAAAACTATTTGGTGACTGAATGTATTTTTGCTCCTGGAATTACGTAAAGGATACTTTTATCCCAGAAAAATGACCACGCGGGCAAAGCCACGGGTACAGCTAGTGTAACATAATGTTAAAAGCGAATACTGACCCTTTGATCTCCATTCGTGGTTATTGAACTAAAACTCATTGTTTTCTTGCACTACCAGGAGATGACTGGCATAAAATGCTGTCATAGCAATAAGTCCTCCTCTATACACTGTGTTGTGCCTAAAGCATAATAAAACCAGATAAATAAAACCCTTTTTATAAGGTGCTTCAAAATTGTAAACACCGCATCCTAAACTGTCCCTTATTAGGTATTTTAAATACGTGCAAACATACCTTCCACTGAAGACTTTTTAAGACTCTCCAGATATCCCAAAGATTTTAACATATTGTATGTTTGTTTAGTTATGTCAACAGAAGACCACCCAACACATAGGTCACTGACTTTACTGTGGTTGGAGGAACGACCTGGATGAGGTCATCACATTGCTGAGAAGAATGGCGCAAGGGAGAGGAGACAAAAAACAAAAGAAGTTGGTGAAGACAAGCTGATGATGTGATAATATTACGATGCGCAGCTCAATCTGCTTTTATCAAACCTATGTCAACTGTTCCAGATCATTAGACTTTAACTGAAGCAAAGTTCTCAATACAGATTAGTCTCAAAACTTTTGTACAAGCTATTCGTAATATTTTACAAATCGGAATGAGCGTCTTCTAGTTATGACGACACTTCAGAGCAAAGCGTTGGGTAAAAGCAAAAAAAAATATTTGTGTCAATATTAACGTACAGTTTTATTAACATGAACCTTATAAATTTAAAATTCAGTTTTATATATATTTTTTGTAAAAAAATAAACTTTATTGTGTCACAATAATACCATTAAAATTATTTTTTCATATCAATCTGTCACAGCATAAATTTTTACTTAAACATTTTACAATTTTGAAAATCCCGCGTAGTTTCCATACCGCCTGGGCAGCATGACTTCCCAGCCCATTCAGCAAGAACAACGTTTAGTATCTTTTTCGATATATCTTTTTGATATGACATCTTTTCCTGTATAATTAACGTATAAACAATTTATGTTAAGCTAAGAGTATTACTAGTCGCGGCTGATCTTTGTGTCTCGAAAGTTGTCTGCAAGTCGCTGCGCAAACTGCTATTTTTCAGGTGCAATCGCAATGTTGAAGGTGAATACAGTATTGTATAACTGCCTCGATCACTCGCTTACGTTTTTCACACATTCTATCTCGCTCTGACTTTATGATGTTTTATCCTTACAGCAGTACCTGCACCTAACCTCAGACCCTCAGAGCCTAACTTCACAACCACAAAGATGCGCTGCGACTACTTTTGTACCTGATCCTTTTCAAATAAAGAAAACTACATAAAATCTTACGCAAGAAGGGGAAACCGCCTCCCCCTTTTGAGGTCTGAAAAATCTTGTGTCTTATGTGTGGGGGGTCAAAAATGAGCAAAATCGTCCTTATGTAATTAATGAATAAAGTCCTTATGTAACTAAGACAATAAAGAGGAAAACGCTGCTGACCAATGCTGCTCCTGAGTTGCTAATATATCGTCACAATTTGTAAGGGACCTTGAAAACATACATCGAATCAAAACACGTATTTGTTCACTTACTTTTGAGATTTTTCAAAGGTTTCTCAAACACAATGATCAGTGAACGAAATGAGCAATGAACGAACAACAAACGAGCTAACCTAGAAATACTCGTTACACACACACACATCCATTACATCACATGTACTCGTACGCGAGAAAACAAACGCCACTGCAGTTCAGATCATCATAGTCTGTGCTGCATCACTTTGATCTTTCTACATCTCAACCCCACTGCAACACAGATCCTCTTTAGTGCATAACCAACAGCCTTCATCGTGTATTTCCTGCAGTAGGGCTTGTAGTACGTTTTTGTGTACAAACGCCACGTCTCCACAGCGCAACCTTTGTCTGTACTAGTGGCATTTTGTTTTTTTCGCGTACCGTACGATGTCGCACTGGCACTGTGCTAACTTTACTACGGGCCAACTGCCATCGGTCGATAGCAAAACTCGTTAATGTTACGCTCCAGTCGGCTGCAAATAATAGCACGCATCTTATAAAACGAAGTTTTATTTTTATTAACCTGGAGTCAAATGTTGATGCGGTTGAGGATGGCATGCTTATTCCAAAATATGATTGGCTCTCATAAACTGCTGCTGGAAAACCCAGACATTCAGACTTTCAGCTTGAGGGTTGAAACTGGCCAAGCGGGCATTAGAACAAGAGTCTTACCAACATTCTCCCTACCCTTATCCCACTATTAGATGGAATCGGTACAACATGTAGTTTTCTCTACGTCCATGTTGTAAAAAGTTTTGGGTGACGTTTTATGACCAGCAACCTGCCAGACTTCAACCCTCTTCAGGAATTTTTGCTGGTGGGATAGCTGCCACGACTCGGTTGAAAAGGGCATGAGATGTTATGCGGCATGCGGCGCATTCGTATGCCCAGTAGATAGCAACATACACCGATTACATTCAGCATTTGCATACTACCACCCACTTTGCAACATATCGCCTTGTACGACATCCATTTTATGATGATGGAGTGGTACTATCCTTAAGCCAGAAATCACCACAGCAAGAGTCTTACCACCACGGTATGCAAAAGTATGTGATGAATCTAGGCAGACAACTCGAGAAGCACCTTACGTAAAGGTATGTACGTAGATTCTTCTCGATTTGTTGTATTCCGATTCCTGTAGTATACAATTACAAACAAAAAGCTTCCAAGAGTTCATCCGTCCATAAACCCTCTTATGAACCATCATAATCATCATCATCAGCCTATGTTCGTCTACTGCTGAATGTAAGCCTCTCCTAGTGAACGCCCGATTTTCGTTCAGTTCCTGCCAGCCGCTTTTAGCAAGTCGTACTCTAACTGGCCGGCGGACGACCTTACACTACATTTGCCTAAATGTGGTCTCCACTCCAGAACTCGTCTACCCCAATGGTTGTCGGTTCTTTGAGAGATGTGACCAGCCTATTGCCACTTCAGCTTGCTTATTATCAGAGCTATGTCGGTTACTTTAGTTCTCTGCCGGATTACCTTATTTCATTTTTTAGGACACAATTGGATTGAAAATATTTGAATGTAGACTCTCGCGCGTCAAGCAATATTTTTTTAATCGTAATCAACATAGTATTTTTCTAGTATAGGTACATTATGAAATTACATGTCAAGTTCATAATATATAGTATTGTAAAGTCAGCCTGCAAGCAGGTGTGCAAATATTGTTGTAAATTAAAATTTCTATTCATTTTAAAAATTAAAAAAAAAGAAACATGAATGAGGAGCTTGATATAAGATTTTTAGTCTTTGCATGCTTCTGCCTCAGAATAATAATAATTGTACTAAATGAACAATACAATTGATCGCAGTAAACAAGACACGCGGCGCGATGAATGATCTTTATCAGCAGACGTCACGCACAAGCATGGTGGGAAGACCGTTTGCCCAAAAAATATAATAAAAAATTAAGATGCGTTAGCAGTGAACCGGTGATGCATTTTAACCGACTTCTCAACGTTTATGAAACAGTTTGTCTATGAACAAAACACTTCTAACGCACTTGCATCTATCTGTACCATTTTTTAAGATTAGATTATTTTGTGTCGCTCACGGCCTAATATATCGAGGCTACTTCAAGACATCAAACAGTTTTTTTACCTACTTTAATATAAATATTGTAAAGGTACTGTAGTAATATTTATAAAGATAGGTATGTGACATTGGTCATCTGAAATTTAGATTTGTTTTTTTTTGTTGGAACCGTACAATGCCGAGACGAAAGTTCAAATATTGTTATGTTGTTGTGTTGTATTTATTTTTTATTTATTGCATACATGTACATGAATTATAAACATCTTAAAACTAGGATCAGTAGGTACATGCACCCTGTAAGGGTATTTGCAAGTGCAATTAACACTTATTACAATTATTATTCTACATTATGATTCATTCTACCTACATTCATTAGTATTATTTACATTTCTAGACAGCTCATTGATACCTATTTAATAAGATTTAATGTTAATTTTTATTACTTATGTCAATCATTAATTTTATTTAGTACTAGTTGTACCCGCGGCTTTGCCCGCGTGGTCATTTTATTTAAAATTAGTCCATACGTGTTATACAAGGACCAAAAGTACCCATAAAGTACAACAAAACTAATTCAAAATTCGTTCAACCGTCAAATAGTTTTTTATTGATAGCTTGTCATCTAATCATCGGATTAAAATTCCAAGTACAGCAATTTTTAAGTTAAAACTTAAGCTATCAAACCGCATTGCAATCGGTTCAGTAGTTTATACGTGATGCGCGATCAAACATACAGACAAACAAACATACAGACACGATTTAAAAAAAGAGATTGGTCTTTTGGATGTCGGTTAGCGACCAAGTATGCGCACCGTATGTTAGGATACTGGGTGGATACAGTAATATTTGGTCTGCGGTTAGGATGGGTGGATGCACATGTCCATTAGCTTCCTCTCTACGAGGTTGGCATTCAAATATAATAGGGGTATTTAGTATGGGTATTACTAATATGTATTATGTGGTATATGCCCTAAGACGAGGTCACTTTAGAATATATCTAATTCTAGTGTAATGCCACAATGCAATATTATAGGTATCTGCTGCTGAACTTTAGCGTTCTTACTTATTATTTCAGGCTATAAGCTATCTCCAATCCAAATTTCATCAAAACCCGTTCAGCCGTTTGAGCGTGAAGGATGATGATGATAATGATGAAAAGTATCTTATGTGCTATTCCAGGGTATAAGCTATCTCCATTCCAAATTTCATCAAAATCCGTCCAGCCCTTATAGCGTGAAAGCTCCCCAAACTAACAAACGAACAAACAGATAACGTTTGACTTTTCTAACGTGGTGTGGATTCCATTGATTTGAAACAATTTATTTTGTTTAATTTTTTTGAGATCTATTGAACAGAAAATTTCGTACACCTAAATTTACTGTTACTTACGTTTTTTTTATTGGTCCATATCAGTCAGTATTAGACGAAATTAACGACATGCATATTAAAAACTCACGAACTAGAAGCCTGCTGATTAAACCGCTCAAATCTCAAGGCTATCCCAAAAGGCACATGACGTCACAAGAACAATGACGTCGTGATAGGGCCCATCCATCCCGCACCAACTCGCACTGTTACGTGTCCTATCTATCTATGTCTTCGGTTATTAATAGCCCACAGATTATCAGAGTGTACACATACATGTGAGCGACGAAGTGAGAAACAGTCTCTGACAAGCAAGGCGGCCGACTGCCGGCCCGCGAGCGCGCGCGTTTTATTATTGTTGCTCTACATAATTATTACGATTCTGTCTCTACCGGCAACAACTGATACTAGGGGTTTGTTGTAGAGTTTTATATTGAAGGTCTTTATTAACTTATACTTCTACAGCTGTCATTGAAGAGTTTATTTTTCATTTCGTGCTGAAAGTGTCAAATTCGCCGGGAGTTGATTGAACTATTTCTGAAAGTAGTAAGTCATTGTATGTAAATATGTATGTATCTGTTTTAGTATTGTTGTATGGAATACAATAAATTATCACGCTATTTGAATGTTTAGGAATTTTACATCATTGCATTGTATTATGTATGAATGACGCAATATTTTTAATTTACCTACTACAAATTTCAAGTCGGCTGTACTTTTTTAGGTAGGTAAATATATTGGTTGTAACCTTGATTATAATATAATATTATAGGTCATGTCTATATGTTCTATTTAGACACAGAATTCTGATTTTGAAAATATGATATTTTTAAGTTGTAGTTTTATTAAATTTACATGGGTCTACTTTTCCAATAAAAATATTCATACATGGTTCAGAAATCAAATGCAATACAAACAGTTAAATTGATAACCCATCCTTTTTGAAGTTGGTTACAAATACATGTAATTATAGGCGAGGAGTTTGTTCGTGGAAAGTGAAGTTTTTTCGAGGAACAGCTGATTCTCAATACCAACGTTGGATTTCCCCGAAACCGTTCAAAATGTAGTCGGAAATTCGACTCTATTCCGCAACTCCCTAGGAAGTTTCAGTAAAGCATCACCACTTTACTGAATCGTGACTATTACATGTAGAGATTTTGACTACTTGAGTGCTGGCTGGGACTCGAAATTTTGAGTATAGTAATAAACACACAAGTTGTTTATTATCTCATTACTTGACACCGGCTAAATACACTATTCGTACGGAGCCAATCAAAATAATAAAAAAATACCTAGTATAAAGTACCTAGAGTAATTATAAAAGCCAAAAACTTAATATTATATTGATACACGTATTATTTATCGTATATCCATACCAATATCATCATAATCATCATCATGTCAGCCTTTAGAAGTCCACTGCTGAACAAAGGCCTCCCCCAAAGGGCGCCATGACGAGCGATCTTGTGCCACCTCCATCCACCGACTTCCTGCGATAGCTACAATGTCGTCGGTCCATCGTGTGGGGGGTCTCCCCACACTTCGCTTGCTTGTTCGTGGTCGCCATTCGAGAACCTTTATTCTCCAGTGGTTGTCGGTTCTGTGAACTATATGGCCTGCCCATTGCCACTTCAACTTGCAAACTCTGAGAGCTATGTCGGTAACCTTCGTTCTTCTACGGATTTCCTCATTTCTGATTCTATCACGTAGTGAAACACCGATCATAGCTCTCTCCATTGCACGCTGCGCAACTCTGAGCTTGTGTATGAGACCAATAGTTAGCGACCACGTCTCAGTGCCGTATGTCATCACTGGCAACACGCACTGATTATAAACTTTCGTCTTGAGGCTCTGCGGTATCTGCGACGAGAAGATATGGCGTAATTTCCCGAACGCTGCCCATCCGAGTTGGATTCGTCGGTTGACCTCTTTGTCGAAGTTGGATCTACCCAGTTGGATCGTCTGACCCAATTAGACATAGTGATCAACAGCTTCGATAATATCTTTCCCAACATAAACCGGCATGGGTTCGACATGGGCATTTGACATAATGTTCGTCTTGCCCATGTTCATTTTAAGACCCACCTGTTGGGAAACAATATTGAGGTCACTGAGCATTGTGCTGTTGTGCATTGGTCTTCCAGGGTTTCAGCCATGATGACTATATCATCAGCAAATCGAAGGTGAGTGATGTATTTGCCATTGATGTTAACACCAAATTCGTTCCAGTTCAGAAGCTTGAATATATCTTCCAGTGCAGAGGGGAACAGTTTCGGAGAAATAACGTCTCCCTGTCTCACCCCTTTTTGCAGCTGGATAGAATTCGTGCTCTGATCCTGAAGACGAACTGTCATGGTGGCCTTGCTGTACAAACACTTCAACACTTCGATGTACCGGTAATCAATCTGGCACCGCTGTAATGACTGTAGCACTGCCCAGGTCTCAACAGAATCAAAGGCTTTCTCGTAGTCTACAAACGCTAGACATAGTGGCCGATTATACTCTTCGGTCTTCTGTATAATCTGCCGGAGCGTATGGATGTGGTCTACGGTGCTAAAGCCTTTCCGGAATTCAGCTTGTTTGGGAAGCTAAAAGTCGTCAAACCTACGAGCGAGACGGTTTGTAACTACTCTTGAAAACAGCTTATAGACGTGGCTCAGCAGCAAAATGGGCCTGTAATTCTTCAAGAGGGTTTAACCAAGAGTTATTATTTATTCTGTGCCCAGAGAAAAGAAAACGCGGGCAAAGCCATGGGCACAGCTATTACCTAAATAAAGGAATCAGATAGCTATGCGTTTAGCTATAAAAAAACGACAGCTGATAACATTGTTATAGCTTTGATTTTCTTGTCGTGAAAGTTAATTTAGGTACCTATCAATATATTTAGTCAACACCTTCGTACAATTTAATTGATTAATTAGAACTGGCTAGCGAGTGATATTTGTAAGTGTAAATAGTACCATAATAACAAAACAGTAAGATACAAAAACTCTGCACAACGAAGATTGGTACATTAGGTACTAGAATAATACATTGGATGAATGCTTATATCCCAGGAAAATATCCACGCGAGTAAAGCCGCTGGGCAAAGTCAGTACCTAAATGAATTTTAAAAAGATTTGGTACCTACTGTGGGACATAAAAAGGGACCCCTTAAAAACGCAAAGAACAGCGGTCGCGTAGGATGAAACCTACCACAAACGCCTTTTGACACTTCAACATGCAATAGGAAGCGCCTCATCTTAACTAGTATTAAGTCACTTATTAGGTAGAAGCTGAGCCCGCGGCTATGCCTCGTGCTCATTTCTGTGGGTTAAAAATAGCCTGTGTTATTCCAGGACCAAAAGTACCTTTACAGTACAAAATACCAAATTTCGTTCAGCCGTCAAATACATTTTTAATGATCTTCATTGTTTTATTATAAGTATATAGAAGTGTAATTGGTACACCTACATTACTTATGTCTCTTTTCTGATTGGAAGCAATTGTTGCACCTGTTTCTAACAAGATCAGCTCAGCCCCCCGATTCAAAACCTTTCGATAACGAACCGATTCGATATTGTGAATGAAAAATGTATTGAATTGAACGATCTCAAACCGAATCCACAGAATAAATAATACCTAATCGATCGACAACTTAGTTATCTAAGGGTTCTGAATTGGGGGGCTGATCACTCTTTATCATAGATCTAAATAACCCCACTTTTATTTAGATTCGGTACCTGGTACCAGCTTCTAGGGCGCGGATCGCACAAATTAAGCGCATCGCAAACAATTTTCCTTCCTTAGACTTAGTTAGAATTGGAGAGTCAGTCACTGCTACACAAACACGTGTTAGCAGTGACTGACTCTTATACGCGATACAGTCTGGTGAATTACTCTCTATCTTTGATGTTGATGCACATGAAGCACGACGGTGGGAGTTTTGCTGTGTGGGTGTATTTGCTTGTAGTTGTATCTAGACCAGTTTTTGTTTATGTGATATTAAAGAGTGCTGTATCTTTCACCTTTTAATTAAATATACTTATTATGGTCTTTGTGTAGGGATTTTGGGTGCTATTACAGCTAGAAACTTATTGTACCAAGAAGGGTTAAAAAAAATATACCATCGATCATAGAACCGTTTCCCTAAGTGCAGTCGATTAAAAAGACGGAGTCTACACCGAAGATATGCTGAAACGCTCTTACGCACAAGCCTCACGCACACACACAATTTTATGCAGATCGGCTGCCACATCGCAGCACGGTCTCGATCTTGTTAGTCGTGTTAACTCTGTCAAGTTCTCACGAAAAAACAAAATCATTGCATTATTTAGTGATGAAATGGTGTATTAACCACAAATTATCCACTTACGCACACAAACGCAGCCGCTTTTAGCTGTGCTTATTCATTGTCATGATCATATGACATTTGTTGACGTGTGGACTCAGTCTATTTAAATCTTTGTGCTTAAAAGTTCAGTTTCGATATCATTCTTCGTATATAAGCATATGAGGGTATCATAATCAGACCCTCATATAAGCTTTGAAGACCTGAGTCGAGGAGATTTGTGGCATCAATAAACTTTGAAATTGAGTTTTGAATGAAAGATGGCTAAATACTGATTGGTCGGGTTCTTTTAAATTTGACCAAAATTACTTGTTATACTAAAATAATTAAAATTTGTTACAGAATTTGTAGCTGCAAAGATGTTGTTGATAAAAAAAGAAGATAAGAGGAAGCGGATGAAGAAAGTTAAATGTAAGCATTTTTTATTGTTTACCTACTCGTAATAATTGATGATAGGCACGCTCGCAATTAAAAAAGGCTGAACTACGAATTTTAACTATTGTTATATGGTATGCGAAGCAAGGGAAGGGTTATGTGTTTAAACTAAAACATTGGTCCGATTTTGACAAGCAAGATATCAATCAACTCGTCTTCATCGCAAGTGTCGGCTATTTTTACCCGATCGTAGTCGGGTTTTATAGTTTTTGAACGTATGTCTTGTTGTTATTGAAATTAGCTTGAGCATGTTTCGCACTTGTAACACTATTCTATATTATTTCTGCTTATTTTATTTTCAGTACAAACTAGATATAAATGTAAAAATAGTAGATTGTATAACAAGAGAGTAAAATAATATTTAGACGGTGAGAGCGCTATTTTATGTAGAACCTTGAATGTAGCGAGGGATTCAATATATGTCGCCTGAGGAAAAATAATTTTGCGTCCGAGTGATACACTCTACTTTTCATCCCCCTCTATGAGAAAAGTAAATAAAAGGCGCTTTAGATACTTTACAACTCATATTATTTATATAAAACGGTATTAAATAACATAAAAATAATTACTTATACTTAACTAAAAATGTATATTCACTTTGTACTTCTTTGATATATTTCCTTCAGACAGTCTCTTCAGATATTGTGTTTTTTCTAAATTTTGTGTAGATCTCGATTTGAATGTCATTATTGGTACTGGCTGCTAACGTGTTAAGGTTGCTTGCATTTGGGTTATTCTTGAAAATAGAAACATATTTCCGAAATACTTCGCTTCTTTTGCATTTTCCCACTCGATAAAATTGTTATAAGCTTTCAAATATTTTTCCCGGAATTGAGTTGGTTATAGATTTTGTATCGCATAACATATTGCGTAGTATCTTCAGGTTTAAGTAGTGTAATACTTTTGCTAGACTTGCATTTTCGTGAAATTATATAATTTTTTCACTGACAATATTCCTTGTCTCCGTGACGATATCGTAAATCACGCGCTTTTAATTTTTCCTCTTCTCCGTACATTCACATGATTCTTTTTTCAAATACAGACAGCGCGTCATACGACCCAATGAACAAAATTCACGTTCCAAATTCAAATCTCATTACTGCCCTCTCATAATTCTTGAACAGAAAAGACCTACTTTGCTCCCACTTATTCAGGAACTAATCAGCGTTTTTCGAATAGATGGGATGAAAATACATTTATTGCTAACCCACTCGTACCAAGTTAAAAGCCGGCTATAACTAGCAAGCTTTGCTGCCCGGGGCGAAACAATAGGACCAGTCCTTCTCACCCTGCGGCTGCTGTGAAGACCAGCTTTGGGAATCCAGAACATGGGCAGCCGCATGCAGCTGTGTTATCACCAGCAAATGCGATCACTAATAATTATTCGCCTGTAAGAGTGGAGATTATGGCGAAACTCAACATAGGACAAAGGGGTACAAAATATATCTTTCCACAGATAAACAGTTTGACATATTTTAGAACTAATCGAACTTTCTATTAATACAACAAATAGGTAGTTACAACAAAGATATACAACTAAAGTATTCCCTTTATTTTATTTTTTCTATTTCCAAGCAATTTCATTTTGAACTATTGTTCCAACTATAAGTAAGGTATTGGAAGTACGAAACCCTGTATGCGTGAGGCACGACATGCACATGTATAAGCAGTTATTAAAACGTAAAAACTGTAACAGCTTTGTTTCTTGTTGAATACAATTTCATTTTACCAGCGAAGAGCATCTAGAAAAAACAAGCGCACAAGTGGACGAGAGCCTTCCCATCATTTTTTTATTTCAAAAACCAACTGCGCCTTTTATTCATTTTCCAAAAATGTATGCTAATTTGTATGGCATTTACGGGTGTTTACATGTTCTAGTAGAGGGCTTTGCTATAATGACTATCTGTATTTTGCAAAATAGCCTTGTTTATATCTATATTATTCAAGTTCACATGCTCACGTGCGTGAAAAACATGCTCACGAGCGTGAGCATGTTTTTTATTGCAATTTTCTAATTAGGTGAAGGCACCTAATAATTAATTGCAAAAAATTGCTTATTGATGAAAAATAATCTATGTTTAGATAATCGCTTTATTCAGTTAATTACACAATGATATCAAAATTATTAAATAAAAAGGAATAAATGCTTCATGTCAAATTATGTTTGTCATCGCCCGATTTAGTATCCGTCTCCAAAATAGAAAAACGTTCAGTTTTCCCCTTTTGTCGCACAGAATGTGTTCATCGTTCTCATAATGTATCGTATGTGCTCTTCATATAATTAAATGTCATGGTTTAGACATATTCATTGGATCGTCGGCATCTATTAAATAAATTATTTAAAAAAAGTTTATCAAAATCTTATTTAGTCATTTTAGAGTATACTTTTAGCAATAAGTAGGTATTAACAGTTTATTTATTTGTTCGCTTCGAGAAGGTCGCTACATACATGTATTATTATTTCTTATTTTTATCTTAATTGTGTTGAAAACAATACTTAATAAGTACAATAAGTCAAAATATGAAATTGATGGGGGCGTTAATGGGGCAGTTGAGAAAATATATTTAGTTCGGCATGACGACGGATGCGGCAACGACGGCGCTGCGAGAATAAACTTTTTTTGCCAACTGCGGTTACGTGTTTGGGCTGTATGTTTGTATGAATGAATTAATGTTTATTAATCAACAAACGTCTCTTAAAAATAACAGAAAAATAGTTATAGTATCGTGCAAATTTTCAAATATATTTGCATTTGCATATATTATTTACTAGCTTTCGCCCCCGACTTCGTCTGCGCAGACTACGCAAAAAAAAGCATCCTATCTTCTTCTAGGATATTAAAAACCAGTGCAAAAGTATAGCACCAACGCTCTAGTTTTTTTTTGACATACATGTTATTATTTCGCTTCCATGGCAACCGTTCTTTTAAACGAGTAATCAACATTTTCTAATTTTCCCGTGGAAACTTGTCATATCTGGGGTAAACGTATCGTTTTATTCCAGGGTATAAGATACCTCCATAATCCGTCCAGCCGTTATCGCATGAAAGCTCCCCAAACAACCAGACAACGTTTCACTTTTATATATTGGTGTGGATAGTACCTGATCCTGTTGGACATTGATACCCACTTGATACCCATACTAGGCTATCTATATCCAACAGGAGCACGGAGCGATGGGAAATTGCTCATAACTTAGAAAAGCCATTGGATCGTTGTATTCTAAGTTGTACTATTGAACCGTTAGGCTACCATCGCTCTTAAGGGAAACTAAAAAGTTTAATCCATTCCAGTATATAAAAGTGCAACGTTGTCTGTTTGTTTGTTTGCTTTCACGCGATAACGGCTGAACGGATTTTGATGAAATTTGGAGTGGAGATAGCTTATACCCTGGAATAAAACATAGGACTTTTTATCCCAGAAAATTATAAGTTTTCACGGCAAACCTTGAAAAATATTGATTACTCGCTGTAATCAACGGTTGCCATGGAAATAAACTAACAATGATGTCAAAAAACATCAAGAACATTGGTGCTATAGGTACCTACTTTTGCATTGGTTTTTAATATCCTAGAAGAACATAGGATATTTTTTTTCGCGATTATCAGTATTCCGCGCGGACGAAGTCGCGGGCGGGAAATCTAGTATATAAATAATTTTGAAAAGTCATTGGTGCGGAGCCTAGGATCGAACGCGGTATCGTTGAATTTTAAGTTGCACTATTGAACCATTAGCCTACAATCGCTCTTAAGGGAAACTAAAAAGTTTGTAATAAAAATACATTATTATATAAAACAAAAAAGCCGTTTTTTATATGAATTTATTTTTATTGTTCTGTGTTGTTATGCTCTCTTCCAGGTCAGATAATAACCAACGCGAGTGTTGGAAGTTTGCTCCTGGTGATACCGATGCTGGCGATCATTCTCGACCCTATCAGCATGGCTATCAGATACGTGAGTACCAATACTTTCGAGATTAGAATCCTATCTCGACATCAGGAGATAGCTATGAGTCAGTAGTATAGCTATTATCGTTTAGCTACATGTTCTTCAGAACTCCCATCATACCACATTTGAATGGATTTAAGTCCTTAACACCGAGCGTCTCGCTTTCTGGTCATATTTTTAAACGTGATAATTCTCACCTATTATGAATAAGAATAAATTTATTAAATAAAACTGAGTAGGTACATTGAGATCTAAAAATAATATACATTTGTTTCTACAGTTTGTCGCTTACGCTATTTTTAATTTAATTTAAGCAATTATTAACAAATTTAACTATTACACTCCTCACACATTACAGGTAAAAACAGAGTAATTACCTAGCCCCAAATTAGAACAACCTGTATTGTGGGTACTAGCTTACGGATAAACATTACATAGATACGAATATTACATCGTTGACTCCAAAACAAACATTTCTCCTCATCACAGAAATGATTCGCCTTGCGGGATTCGAACCCACGACCGTTGGTTGACTTTGCAGTCACCATTGGGTGGCTAACCATTGGGCCAACCGGTTGTCATTTGAAATTTTCTAATGTTCTCTAAAACCCAGAACACATTTATTTATCATCATTAGCCTGTATGTGTCCACTGCTGGGACACAAACAGAGAGGTTTGTCTTCACCACGCTTGTCTTCAGATGTCCTTGAATTTTTAGGTACTTTGTTTCCTGACGATGTTTTCTTTTACAGTTTTTGAGCAAAGGCATCGAAATCTGTTCATAACTTTAAATGAGTTATTAGTACAGGCCAAGGTTTTTAACCGACATTGTTGGATTGTAAAGCGCACGCTCAGCCACCACAGCTCCCTTCAAGAAACCAACGGATGCTGACTACTGCTTCAGAACTGCTACTACTTCTGCTTGAACAACACATATAATTATTAAACTCTTTAATGAACCACGTAATTAGAATAAGTTACCAAAATAGTTATTTGTTATGCAAGGCTGCAAAGTGATTTTTTGGCGAAAGTACTTGTATTGAAACCTGAGCAAACGAAGGATTCTAGGATTGAACCACGAGCAAAGCGAGTGGTTCAAATATAGAATCCTGAGCGTAGCGAGGGTTTCAAAAGTACGAAACGCCAAAAACTTTGCTGCCGTGCGCAACACATCTGGACAGAGTGGGACAGAGTGGGACAGAGTGGGACAGAGTGGGACAGAGTGGGACAGAGTGGGACAGAGCGGGAAAGAGCGGGACAGAGCGGGACAGAGTGGGACAGAGTGGGACAGAGTAGGACAGAGTAGAACAGAGTAGAACAGAGTGGAGTAGAGTCGAGTAGACTCGAGTAGAGTCGCGTAGAGTCAAGTAGAGTCGAATAGAGTCAAGTAGAGTAGAATCGAATCAGATAATAATATAATATAAATTAGTAATAAAGTATTTTCAGTGAATTGGCGGTATAACGAACTTTAAAAACTCTTTCCACGCTAGCGGGTAAAATGCAAATTTTACACTCAGATTTCGAATGACAAACAGAATCTTTCCGAGCTTGGGAGGTGAAAATGTAATTTACAGTGGGAAAATGGCCCAGCATCTCAAGAAAATATATTCATGTAGTGTGAAAATAAAACGTTGAGGTCTAAGAGGGTTTGTAAATATATTTTGTATAATTCCTAACCGTAACACAATTTCCAGGGTACATCTGTAAAGAAAGGCACTTTTCTTTACAACATATTCCAAACTGAGGTCTCAGGCACCCGCCTGTCGCTGTTCGTGTTCAACATCACCAACTCCGAGCGGTTCATCACCGGTGTAGACTCCAAGCTGAAAGTAGAAGAGGTTGGCCCTTTTACCTATGTGTGAGTTGTCTGAATATATGAGTCGTTACATAATAATATACCTAATAAATAAAGTAGGGACTAATGTTTGCAAAGCAATATTTCTTAGTTTTAAAGTCCTGAACGAAACCTGTCAACCCCTCTGTCAAACTACCTTCAGCCACCCCTAGTTTTCCTTTGTTAACAGTTCGGATTAGCAGGAAAAGTTGTTTACATCAGATCAGCACAAGATAACTCAAGAGCAAAGTCAATCTCCTTTTATCGAATGCCAAACTGACAAAACTTCGCATCAGTCTTCGCGCATTTTATTTCATCCTTGTTTTTCTCCAAGAAAATCAACGTAAAGTAAAAATGAACAAAAACAATGTTTACACATAAACACACGCGGAGAGAAGTAGTACCAGATAGCTTTTTAAATTGTTTTCCTCTGCTGAGTTTTTTCTTGTCTTCCGAGCCAGATTCCACGAGACAAAGTTTTGAATGCAGCTTGCAGGGCCTACCATCCTTGTCAAAGAATAATATAAACAGCCTTTTGGAGAGAGCACACCTATACCTACACAAAGAGAGAAATAAACTATAAAAAGTAGACGAAGAGCTTTCACGTTACGAGCACAATATATCACGCAGTTGATAAACTTTATTGTTTCTCATGGCGTTCTATTGGTGTGCAGGTCGGCCAGCTCCCGCTCAATCAAACCATGATCAAGTGGTATGACAAAGTCTGAAGCGCATTAATTTGCACATTCTCAAGTATGCATGATTTCCACGTTGGTTTCAGACGTTAATGTTGATACAATGAAGACCCTTGTATTTTAATGGAAATTCAAATCAATAGATTTTTTTGTAGAATCTACTTTCTAAAATCTTTACTTATAATGAAGCAGTAAGTTACAAAAAGTCTGTACAAAGAAGATAATTGAACGAGTTTTTTTTTAAATCGGTCTTTCTGTCTGTCGGGATATTTGTGCCCGCATCACGTAAAAACTACTAAACTGATTTAAATGTTGGATAGGTAAGGTATTAACTTAAAATCTGGTTTACTTGGTATCTTAATCTGACGAGTAGAAACCGAGCAATAGATAAAATACTATATGATGGCAGAACGAATTTTAGTGTGTAAACTGGTATTTTATTTTTAGATCCAGGATCCTGGAATAACACAGGATATTTTTACTCCGAGAAATTACCATGCGGGCACAACTAGTAGATTCAAGAGATCGAATAATTTATTCATGACCATGATCAGTCAGTCTGTGTGAATTCACTCCACTGTTAGGTATAATGCATAATGTACACTAGTTTAAAGTTGGGTATATATAGGCCTCTTCTCAGTGTTATTAGTTTTTATCTATGGCATTATCTTTTGTGTGAATACAAGACAGATGATGTTTAATAAAGTTGATTTTATCGATCCCTGACTTTAATGACTTTTCAGGGAGACACGGAGAAATGGCGACATAGATATGAACGAGGAAGATGAAGACCTGTGGTTCACTCCCCACATGTCTGTCAAGTTCCTCCCAGAAGAATCAATTGGCAATCCTGAAGAAATCAGAGTCACAGTTCCAAACTTGGCTTTTATGGTGAGTCCACTCAAAATATTACTCCCACTGCAGTGGCTTAACGATCTGAAGCTGATATTGGTTCTCCAGATTCCTGCTTATTCAATTTTCGATCTTTAACCAACAAGTAAATACTGTGCGTTTTTACCCGACCACGGCGTAGCAAGGAAGGGTTATGTGTCCAAATAAAAACTTGGTCCGATTTTGACAGGTGAGGTATTAATCAATAGGCCTTCTTTACTCAAACTGTTCTGACCGAAAGCTTTAGTATCTTGCATTGTACTACTACCTCACTAGGACCACAGAATAAATAATAGGATGTAACGCGATGCCTAGAAGGGTGGGAGGGTCAGCAGTAGGATTGCTTGCTTATCGTATGTGGCCTCTGGTGTCAGAGCATGTCAGGCCGCCCTAGGACCTCTGACATGGCTTAACGACAATATGTGCAAAAAATCGTGCTGCCGTAGATAAGGGTTGTCACAGGGTAACGGGTAACAAACCATTAAATTATTATATTCTAAGGTCGTTGAGCTGACCTACTGTAAGTCGGCCGGCTCGACGAACTAACTACTATCTTATATCTATCTATACATCTATACTTATAACAAGTACCTACCTACATCATCAAAGTAAGAGAAAAAATACGACTGCTGGCAGGCAGTCATGTTTGTTTCATATATTTTTAGAAACGAACTTTTCATATATGTAAGTATTCTAATGATACACCATACATCCAAATCTGTTCAGGCGTTTAAAAGTTATGGCGGAATAAAGAAACTCACATACATACATACATACATACATACATGAACCCTGAAAACATTACTCTCCTTTTTTGGGGAGTCGTGCAATAAAGCAGTAAGTAACAAAAAGTCGGTACAATGAAGATAGTTAAAAAAATATGTTGTAGGGGACTTAAAATAACCTACTAAAAAGTTATTTTTTATTTAGTGTCTCTCTGTTTGTCTGTCAATCTGGATGTCCGTTCGCGCATCACGTAAAAAGTACTGGAACGATTGAAATTAGTTTTTCACTGATGGATAGGTTAGTTTTGGATTTAAAATCTGGAGGGTAGGTACTTTATATCTCAATCGGATAAGGAGTCGAGCTTAGATAAAAACTACACTTGCGAGCAATGAAATCGACTCTTGACCTCATCGTGTTATTTTAATTCTGAAATTAAGTAACAAACACTAAAAGATATTGACACCTGTCTTATTAATAAACATTGACTAAAGCTGGTGAAATGTTACTTCAAGTATTAAGCCCATACCAACCAATTTCGGTATTGATAAACACGGAGTAAGGAAAGGTAAGGAGTAAACTAATCCGACTTTACTCTTGGAGTAAAAGTTGTACAATGACGCTGCCTAGTTTAGCGACTGATTAAGGTAAGAATAGTGTCTATTACTGTTTTCTATGGCGTAAATTATTTCAAGTAGGTATTTTACTTGTTGTGGACTTCCTCCGACAAATTAGTTTTTAATGGTTCATGTTGGTAATTAAACATTTATCTTTAATTAGTGGCGCCCCATGGCTTTGCCAGCGTAGACAGTGTTTTGTTTTGGGCTCTTTTTAGACATGAAACGTCTTTAAAAACACAACGAAATCAGGGCAAAAAAGTGAACCGTAACGAAAAGGTCAATATTGTCTCGCTATTATAACTCTGTAACTATAAGCTCCAGACATCTATTTCTACTGGTATTTTTTAGCTTATGTAGTCAGCTCAAACATGTAAGTTATCAACTAGATACAGGCATAGCCTAGTTTGGGGCCCGTAGCAAACTTAAGATATAATTATTATTAAGATTAATTGGTAATAGCTCAATAAGTATTAATTTTAATTATCTAATGTACCTATTATTGCCTGGAAATTAAATAAATTATTATTATTATTATTATATTATATATAACTTTTGTCAAAAGACAGAGGGGGAGGGAGCAGGATGCCTAGAGCAAAATCAGCAAAATTTGGGCTTTTGCGATCTTTAATTTGGTATTACTCGAGATTTAGATAGGGTAGCGTATTGATTCGAGAGTTGTTGAAAAGATCTCGTTGATTTTTTTCACAAAAACTCTACTTAAGACTGAGAAAGAAAGTAGCTGCAGAACCCAGAAAGTTCGAACTAAAACAAAGATCGGCAAAGATATAAATTCTGGGTATAACAACGGTACCCTAAACTCCAGCGCATAGCGAACAAGAGGGTTCCGGAACAAATTTTACGCGGCGTAGACATTTCACGAAAATCAATATGCCGTGCCCCCACACAGCCCCACACAGTTTTTTGATTTGTAGCAAAATGCAAACTAAAAACATTTTTGCGCGGATAATCGAGTAAAGCGAGACAGCGATCTTGACTTTCTGTCAAACAGCGAGTTGCCAAACTCAATTCATTTTCTA
Organism: Alsophila aescularia; assembly: GCA_946251855.1. Lineage (NCBI taxonomy): Eukaryota > Metazoa > Arthropoda > Insecta > Lepidoptera > Geometridae > Alsophila > Alsophila aescularia. The sequence goes on from OX276376.1 coordinate 33,219,905, forward strand.
TCACTGTCAATATTGTTAGCATAATCAATACTGTCACTGTCAATGAGCGTTATGTTTATCCACAGAAACGATAGAAGCATTCATTTTACTTTTAAATTAAGGGGGTTGCCATAGCTTACGAGTTACTCCAGGCGTAACGTAGACAGATTATACCAATAGAATTGCTATGAGCGTATAGGTAAAGGATAGCATTAGATGGATAGATAGATAGATAGATAGATAGATAGACAGATAACTCTTTATTGCACAAGAAATTAAACTGATGATACAATAATCAAGTTTTAACATAGAACAATCGGTGGCCTTATCAGTTATCTATCTTATCAGCCTTACGAGTATCTTATTAGTTTATGACGTAGCGTAAAAAGTTAATAGGGGAGATATTTTACCCATATTAATGGGTAAAAAAAGAAACCATCACCAACCTTAGTTTGATGACCAATATAACCTGACATAGTAACAAGTACTAACATCGCCATCCTTCAGCTTAGGTAAGTAAATAATATAACTTTAATAATCTTAGTTAGTGATGTGCGTTTAAAAAAATATAATATTGCATATATGGTTTTCGATTCCGAAACTTAAGATCCGACTCCCGTTACTGGACACCTAATTCCGGAACTATCAACTTCATACTGTTTTTTTATTTCTAGGAAAAGAAAGACTTCTACGAATCAAACAACTTGTGATCTATTAGGCTTTTAATCAATATAAGAATGCCACGGACAATGCGTGGATTTTCTTCTTTTCATGAAAACGTACCTTCCGTTTTAATCGAAAAAATACAAGTCAAAACGAAACTAAAGTTTGTAGATAGATTGAACTAGGCCATAATAATATTTTGCCTAGCATGGCATTGTTTTATTTTATCGCAACAAGAAAATGTAACAAAATGGGTGTTTTTTTTTAGTTCAAGTCTTTATATCCATGGTCAATTAAATGTGACGTCACATAGCCTAAAACCAGCGGTCAATAAAGACGCTTCCGACGATACCTCATTTATTCAATTCTGATAAGTAGTTTAGAAATTATGACGGAACAGATGAAAATAATTATACATACATACATACATGCCAGTTTAAATCATAATCCTCCTTTTTCATTCGCCGTAGTCGGGTAAAAATAAAATTATATATGTAAAAAGCTACAACAAGCACTTCAAATTGGTGGTGACGGATATATTTGTAAATAATGTATATATAAATAACTAGCTTAAAAGCTACGACGGCCGGCCCTGCCAAAAAAGAGCTTTTACCAATAAATTATATACTGTTGGAATGTGCTTATGTATGTTTTATCTATGTTTTTTTTTGTAATGTGTGTGTAAAATAAATGTTTTTTCTTCTTTATCTTTTTCTTCTTATTATCAACTTGGAATGGATTCTAACGGATACCCCATACGTCTAAATCTGTTCATGCATTTAATTATTAATTTGCTGTCTTAAAAACGGGTATATATACAAACGTCAAACTTGGTGTGATTAAAGAGAAACCCCTGACTTTAGCCAGCCGTTTGGCCGGTTGTAATTTTCAATTTTCATTGGGCATTATTTAAACATACCAGTTTTTTCAATTCACTCATTTTACTAGTACTAGGTTCCTCAGTCGCGATTGATTTATCTTCTGATGGAGTCGGAAAACTACAAAATAAAAATGGAGGTACAAATTTTATCATATTTTGTTTTATGATTACATACATACATACATAATCGTATTACATGCAATACAATCATATTAATATGCACCTGATTGTACTATTTATGTAATACGTATGTATGGGTTAGATAGACGACGAACATATTTGAGGATATCATTGTCATCGAGTCTTTATTATGAACAACTTGGAACAACTTTTACTATGAGATCAATAAATCACGAAAAATTTAAGCAGTTCCATACATTTCAATAAACGCGAATGGCATTTTTATGGATCAGCTGCGTATGTATATTTATAGTTCGTATGTATTGTCTTGCGAAAGCGAAGGTATTCAAAATGTTTTCATCCATCTACAGATAAATATTTATTTATGGGTAAACTAAACTTCTTGAGCACTGGTATCCCTAACTCGATGGAAACCCAAATAATTTACGGAGACATGTCAAAATATGGCACTTACATGGTAAGCTAGGACTATCTTTTCTAGTCGGGTAATACGGAAAACAAACTGCAAAATTCGCTTATATTTTAGTTAGGGTTAGTGTATATATTCTGTGGTTAAGGTCTGATAATAAAATGTGAAAATAACTAATTACAAATGATACGAACGTTTCCGATCGCAAATACTTCGACAAAACATGCAAATCATGCTCACTTACCGATAAAAGGTTATGGCTTCATTTTACTGCTCAGGTCAGTTTGTACAACATAATAAACAACAACGCTCCCTAATACAGCTAGTATGAATTATCTGTTTCACTGAGAAATATACACAATTATGAAATAAGCGTCACAAATTCAGTTTAACAAATAATTTGCTATCATTTTACCGCAAGCTGACATTAGATTGCTTTTGTTGGGAGCCAGTGATCACTGGTTCCCAATAGAAACAGACAAATACGCGAACGGGATAAAAAATGCATATTCGTCTCGCTCAATCTAACTTTTATGGTATGTATGTCCTTCTCTGATTATTATTGCTATTCAATGACAAGTCTATAGTAGGAACATACATGCGTCTACGAGGCGTAAGGTTGGTATTGGTATTCCAAGGTTACTCCATGTTTATTAATAGCACTGTAGGAACGAAGTTAACATTTGGTTAGTCTGGAATTAACTAGTGCAAGTGTAACTTAGGAACACATTAGGACTAAGCAATTTTATTAATAAGGCAATATTTACCATCTCACCTTTATAATTACATAATTTTCGTGAAAATCAGTTGAGTATTTTTTGAGACACTTAAAAAACATGTACAAATTTTAAAGCAAGCTATGGGAAAACCATTGTAGAAAAAAACATTTACTCAAACAATACTAGTAATGTGGTCATTATTTCGACAACCTTCTTTGGGCAAAGTCGACCTTGCCGCGCTGCTTGAATAGGCGCCAGCAAAGTTGTATGGAATTTCATTATTGTCGTGTTTTGCGGCCAGCAATTTCCTTTGAAAATCCATTATTGTCGTCTTTTGTCGTAGCACTATTATTTATTCCGTGGGTTCGTTAACCCCGAACGCGAAAAGAGAGGCGTTGTAGCTCCCAGACGAATGGACCGATTTTGATGTTTTTTTTCCGTTTGAAAGCTGATGTGATCGTGATTGTTGTTGTTTCTGTTTCTGTTTCTGTTTCTGTTTCAGTTTCAGTTTCAGTTTCAGTTTCAGTTTCAGTTTCAGTTTCAGTTTCAGTTTCAGTTTCAGTTTCAGTTTCAGTTTCAGTTTCAGTTTCAGTTTCAGTTTCCGTTTCCGTTTCCGTTTCCGTTTCCGTTTCCGTTTCCGTTTCCGTTTCCGTTTCCGTTTCCGTTTCCGTTTCCGTTTCCGTTTCCGTTTCCGTTTCCGTTTCCGTTTCCGTTTCCGTTTCCGTTTCCGTTTCCGTTTCCGTTTCCGTTTCCGTTTCCGTTTCCGTTTCCGTTTCCGTTTCCGTTTCCGTTTCCGTTTCCGTTTCCGTTTCCGTTTCCGTTTCCGTTTCCGTTTCCGTTTCCGTTTCAGTTTCCGTTTCCGTTTCCGTTTCCGTTTCCGTTTCCGTTTCCGTTTCCGTTTCCGTTTCCGTTTCCGTTTCCGTTTCCGTTTCCGTTTCCGTTTCCGTTTCCGTTTCCGTTTCAGTTTCAGTTTCAGTTTCAGTTTCAGTTTCAGTTTCAGTTTCAGTTTCAGTTTCAGTTTCAGTTTCAGTTTCAGTTTCAGTTTCAGTTTCAGTTTCAGTTTCAGTTTCAGTTTCAGTTTCAGTTTCAGTTTCAGTTTCAGTTTCAGTTTCAGTTTCAGTTTCAGTTTCAGTTTCAGTTTCAGTTTCAGTTTCAGTTTCAGTTTCAGTTTCAGTTTCAGTTTCAGTTTCAGTTTCAGTTTCAGTTTCAGTTTCAGTTTCAGTTTCAGTTTCAGTTTCAGTTTCAGTTTCAGTTTCAGTTTCAGTTTCAGTTTCAGTTTCAGTTTCAGTTTCAGTTTCAGTTTCAGTTTCAGTTTCAGTTTCAGTTTCAGTTTCAGTTTCAGTTTCAGTTTCAGTTTCAGTTTCAGTTTCAGTTTCAGTTTCAGTGTCAGTGTCAGTGTCAGTGTCAGTGTCAGTGTCAGTGTCAGTGTCAGTGTCAGTGTCAGTTTCAGTTTCAGTTTCAGTTTCAGTTTCAGTTTCAGTTTCAGTTTCAGTTTCAGTTTCAGTTTCAGTTTCTGTTTCTGTTTCTGTTTCTGTTTCTGTTTCTGTTTCTGTTTCTGTTTCTGTTTCTGTTTCTGTTTCTGTTTCTGTTTCTGTTTCTGTTTCTGTTTCTGTTTCTGTTTCTGTTTCTGTTTCTGTTTCTGTTTCTGTTTCTGTTTCTGTTTCTGTTTCTGTTTCTGTTTCTGTTTCTGTTACTGTTACTGTTACTGTTACTGCTACTGCTACTGCTACTGCTACTGCTACTGTTACTGTTTCTGTTTCTGTTTCTGTTTCTGTTTCTGTTACTGTTACTGTTACTGTTACTGTTACTGTTTCTGTTTCTGTTACTGTTACTGTTACTGTTACTGTTTCTGTTTCTGTTTCTGTTGTTGTGGTCGTTGTTGTTTTCGTTGTTGTTGCATTGTTTGAGTAAACTCTTATTATACTAAACTGCCTCGACCTTCTGTCTCGGCCTTCATTCCAGCTTGGCCATCAAGGGCTGCAAAGCTGACCGCGCTGTACCTCTATTATGAGTTCAACCAAACGCTCAAATCTGTACTAGCTATCGAGTATCGTAACATTTTTGTATGAAATCCAGCGCAGCGCAACTAGCGGAACTATTTGTCACTATAAATCTATAGCTCCAGTAAGAGTTCGGCTTACTCAACTTCAATAGAAATAGACAATACGTGAAGAACTGTAGATTTTACGCCATCATGCTGGCGCCTTCTTAGCATTTGTCTTTTTCTAAATATATGTAAAAGACAGAGAAAAAACAGCGGCTAGCAAACGCATTGTCATTTTGGTTCACCCGAATCCAGCTAGATGGCGTTGTAAGAGCATTCATCGAGCAAGCGATTGTGTTTTCCATTTTAGAGTAAACAGATTTGTTTTTTTTGTATTTTTAAATGTTTGTTAAAAACAAAAAATCAAATCTGTTTAAATAAAGTAAAATACGATTATAGTGACAAAAATATAATAGTTTAACTCAAAAAATACTAAACCGATTTTAAACATTCTTTCACCTATATAAAGCTTACATTATCAACTAGTAACATGAGTGTCTATATTTTATTTTACAAAAAATTATCAATCCCTACGAAAATTGAAATAATGTAACCCCGCTCCACTCACTCACGATGATAAATGGCAGTGAGTGACATAACTACTGCAGCAGCGTTAACTGACGATAGCCATTGTAGAAATAGTGACCCATAATACCAAAAACATTTAAACTGAGAATCCGTCTCACGAAATAAGTAGCGGCGATAAGAGGAACTTTTACAAGGAAACTAGCGCCGCGTCTATGAGACTTTTTTCGTAAGTCGGACTCTACCCACTGTATTGTCTTACCGGTCAGTCACGTAGATACTTTTGCTTGAGTTGTAACGTCAAGAGCGTTTACTACTGCCTCGAACTTAACTTAGCTACGCTCTCGACCATCATCATCGCTGCCAGCAACGCAGTCATTACAGACCGCGGCAGTAATGTAAAAACTTGCCGTAACGAGGAGAGCAATACTTTCAAGCGTTCATACTAACTGTACATTTTTTTAGTAAGCAGTGTCAGATATTTTTTGATTATTTTTTCATGAAGACCTAATGATTTCTACTTTAAAATAATCGTTTTTTTTTTAAATTAAATAATAATAGCATAGAAAAAAAACAGCTTTGATTTCGCGCGTAGGAGCTGAGTCGATTTCATTGTCCACAATTGCATTTGACGGCTAAACTAATTTTAATGAAATGTAGTATATTGTACTTTTTGGTCTTAGAATAACACATATAGATAATAAAATAATCCAGAGAAATGACCAGTCGAGCAAATCTAGTACCTATAATAAAGCAACAAAAAGTCTGCGTACAAAGAAGATAATAAGCTACTGACCGAGAATATACTCGTACTATTATTAAAAATGTTTGTCCGTCTGTTCGTGCACCACACCAACTATAAGACCGATTGATATGATATTTTCACTGATGGATAGTTTAGGTGTTTACCTTAAATCTGGTGTAGGTACCTAATTTGTATCTCAATCCGATGATTACAGACTGAGCAATCGATAAAAAAACTATTTGATTGCTGAACAAATTTTGATAAAGTTGAATACTTATATTGTACTTTGTACGTATTTTTGGTCCTGGAATAACACAGAAGTTACTTTTAACCCAGAGAAATTACTACGCAGGAAATGCCGCGGGCACAGCTAGTAATATATATTTTTATGTAAAAAAAACTGGTAAATGTTAATGAGTTTACTTAACATATAACTGGTTGACGCCCCGAGACGAGAAGGTCACTTACTTGATATTCAACTCTACGCCTTTTCATAATAATTGCAGGTGCACTCTTAGGCCAGAACATAACAAGTGCAGACGTACTCTTAGGCCAGAACATAACAAGTGAAGGCGTACTCTTAGGCCAGAACATAACAAGTGCAGGCGTAATCTTATTCCAGAAAATAACAAGGGCAGGCGTACTCTTAGGCCAGAACATAACAAGTGCAGATGTATTCTTAGGCCAGAAAATAACAAGTGCAGGCGTACTCTTAGGCCAGAACATAACAAGTGCAGGCGTACTCTTAGGCCAGAACATAACATATTGCGAAGTTGTTTTATTTATTTATTTATTAAGTTTTCCAACAGACTTAACAAATTAAAATAAATATAAACATGAACAAAAACAAAACATAGTGAAAATCCACTAAAAGGAAAACACATCATGAAAAAATTATTTAATACAAAAACGCCACAAAAGCGACATGTTAAAACAGCAGCTGTATTAAATTTAGTCACGCTATTTTTACCCGGGGCCCAAGTAGGTACAGTCGCAGTTCATTTGTTTAATAAGGTACTGTGGATGCATCAATGGTAAAGGGTTTCATTCATCTTACACGCCTGTGAATTCATGATGCTCTGATAGAAAATTAATCTAGAATAGATATTTGTTTGTTGGAAACCATTCTGCAGTTTGTGTCGTTCCACATTAGACCATAATACGTAATTTCTACTGATATCTCATAAATTCATGTCGTTATACCACACTAATGTCTCTAATTGAACTGTTTCATTCATTTATTCTTATCAAAGGACGTAGGTATATAGTGCAATGCTTTTGGCTTGCATCTGTATGGCGTGCGCTCGATACAAGCCAATCCTTTGAGAAACTATTAATTTTATTGGTGATTTTTATTGAAACTCTTTATTAGTATTGTGGTCTCGAAAGTAGGTTATCCCAGTTATGTCAACCAGTAAGGAGGTTCTGCAACATTTCTAAATAAGATAAAGTAGTTTCTTGTGGAGCGAATTAGAACAAATGTACTGGCTCTTACGTAGTATTTGTATACTCTTTGGTACTGGCTTATATTTTTAAATAAATAATTAGAATAAATTGTCGTGGGACGATGTCCACGATTTCGTTGAGCGGAGTAGCATAACTCCCTAAAACATATGTTTCAAGTTTACCTATCAATAAATCTTATAATATGTAAACTCTACTACGTATACTCATAACTTTTAGTAAAACAATAGGTGACAATAGTCTGCACATTCAAAATAAATATTATGTGAAAAAAAGGTCTAGACGATTAAGTTTAGTTGTTTTTTATGATTTAGTATTAACGTCTGCTTAGCGAGAACATAAATATTAGCGTCCTCGTATACGGATTTAAAAACAGAGAGATAAATTTGGATGATGATGGAGTGGTTACGGTAGCTGAATTGGTTAAATGCATGTTTAATGCGGCATGATGCTGGTTCGAATCCCGTCATATTAGGTATGATTATAATATTTATTGGACTAGACCACAAAGTTTAAAATAATTGTGACATATTACGGACTGATTGAAATTCCACTTTCACTGATAGGTAACTTCTCAACCAGCAAAAACCGCACTTACAACAATCTCTAGACTACTATTTTCAAGCTCTTATTCTTATATCATTATATAAGCCCGGATTCAGGCATCAATTATAAGCGTATTTCATTTAATATATATTTATTTATTTTATTTACAAAACTTACAATTACAACCATAACACCATAACACAACCATAACAGTTTCACCTAATGCGATAGTGAAGCAATAGTTAAAAAATAACCCTCCTCAGTCGGCTAAAAAATAACCTATTATTTAGGCATAACATAGAATTCTTAAAGTTACCTTTGTAAATTCACTCAGAGTACAACCAAATAGTTCTAGTTCAACCGCAATTACATTGAGTATGCGAAGTGCACGTGTGAGATTAATAGACATATGTCGACATCTATATATATATAGATAGAGTTATCTGGGAATCATTAATACTGTAATTACATCACACCTAAGTTTGGTTGTGTTATTCTTAGAATATAAATAAAATTATTGACGCTTAAGTGCTGTTACTTCATTCCCTTTCTTCTATTATAGCAAGTGAAACTAATTCTGAACTTAATAAAATATAAGCAAGTTGATATCTAATAAAAGCTTGAAAATTACTGAGCAGTTTAGTACCTACCTAATGTGTACTAAAAAAGCATATTGTAAGGATTATTCATAGAAACAAGGAAATAGAATTGTTATATTATTTATTGATTCTACCGCCAGATTCGGAATACACCACCATAGAAGAACTGGCAAGAAACTACGGGGCGAATATTTTTTTTTATCACATACTAACAACCTCTATATGATACTAGGTCATAATGACACTTTATTATCGTTTTACAATCACCGTAGTTACACTAGGCACAAAATAAAAGCATTTACCATGAACAAAGTGATCCTAATCATTTCTAACACAATCACATTGATAGTATTGGTTATAATAACCACTATGGAAAAACCATAGAACCGACAATATCTATTTGCAAAATACACAGTTATACACAGTAAATAAGACAAGGAAACAGAGTAGTATTAATTGTACTTAACTTTTGGTGTCTTGTTGATGCAACGACGACAGAAAATGAACCGAGCGCTGCTCAGCCCAGAGGCTGCTTTTTTATAGAGATTCTACCCGCCAAAGTCACGTAGTCTTTACAAGAATGAGCCTGCAGATGGCGCCGAAGTGACGGAAATGTACATATTTTATTACATTGAAACTATTTAATAATTGTTAACTCGGTATTGTTTACACATTGTTAATCATTTAAATAATTAAGACGTTTAAATACATATTTTTCAGAATGTTAACAAATATTGAAAGTCAGAACAGTATTCTTATATTATTCTCATAAATTACAATTTTTAGCGGGAGAGGTTGTCTTTTTACTACAATTATAGGTTTAAATGTACAGAGCTGATTAAGTGATAATACATTAATATTAGTCAGGTAAGTACTTAATTTTAAGCATTTCTATCAATATCGTAAGTTTACATGATTTTAAATCATTCTAATTTGAACGGAAATATAAATACAGATGTTTCAGAGTTATAATACAATGACTCAGTAATTTTACTTAAAATTAAAGGATAACTGCAGTACTAAGCATTTTAAACACCATTATATAAATCTATAGTTATCAATTGTAAGCTATTACTTAATAAGTTGTGGAACAGATTCCAGATCAGTTTTTCTTCATAAACATAATTTGTTATTATCACTGATTACAAACTCGCCATAGATCTAAGAAATTACATAATTATTTACAAAAAGATTCAATCGGTAGTCACTTTTGTCTTGAAGTGCAATATTTTATAAATACATTATAATATCGTCAGTGGTGAGGTGATTCAGTGAGCATATTCATTACATTGTTAAATACGTAAAACGTAAGTTCCAAGTTGTAATATCTCTTCCAGTACCGCAACTGAATATCGTCAGGTCTTACATTGTTATAAAAATGGCTGGTACTAGATAGATTACATATATCAATAAGTTATAACCTGAGAATATTCATTTCATTGTGAAATAGGTAAAATGTAAGTACCAAGTTGTAATGTCTTGTCCAGTACTGCAACTGAACATCGTCAACTCTTACATTGTTATTCTATTGTTGTAAAAATGGTTGTTACTAGACAGATTAAACATATCAATAAGTTATAACCTAACACACGCGTAAAAGGCGCCTCCCGTAGGGGGTTGGTCCGCGCGCGTGGCACTGCCACCAACTTTGGCATCCGTCGCCGCCAAACATATCTATCTGGGACACAAGCATACATATGAACGGATATTCTGTAGCACTTGCTCCAGAATATCCGCATTGTGGACCCTACCTCACAGTACCTTAAAGATATAAGAAACAAGTGTGAGCTCTCTCCTGAAACTTCAGTTCGTTATATCCGACCATGCCTAAAATAAACAAAGTAGGGAACATCAAAGGACAAAAAGGATACACTCCATATTTTTTCAAATACAAGTACCTGTTCATTCCAAGTACCTGTTCATTCTACCTGTTGTTTCCTGTACCAAGTTTTGTTTCATCCTTCTTCGCCACATTATCTCAACGAACGTTTTGATTTCCTTCACATGTCAAATTCTCGTTTTTTAAGGTCATCAGAGAACTTACTGCTAAAAATTCCCATACATAGGACCTCATTCTATGATCATTCCTTTACGGTTGAAGCAGTTAGATTGTGGAATGATTTGCCAGTTAAAATTAAACGTGCACCTTCTATTGATGCTTTTAAAAGTCAAGTAAAAGCCTTTCACACTAGCTACTTTTTTAACACACTGTATATATTTAAAAAATAAAATTAAAATATACATAAACAAGTATATATGATTATGTATGTATAATGGGTATATTTATATATATTATATATATATAATGTATGTATGATGTGTATATTTATATGTATATATCTGTGTGGTTGTTATGTTTTGGTATTTATTTGTCATTTCTATTAAAGTAGATATAGTTATGTTGTTGTTGTAAGAAAAACCACCGTTCGTAATTTATTTATGTTATAATCCTCTCCATGCACGGTTGTCTGGAAGAGATCGCTTTAAGTGATAAGACCGCCAATTGTAACATGTTTTTTGTTAGATTAAGTTTATTAATTGTATATTTCTGTATTGTGGTGTTTCAATAAAGAGTTCATCTATCTATCTATCTATCTATCTACCTAATGAACTTATTTTGTATCATCTCCGTCATCCGAAAGTACTTTGTTTTGTGAGGGGACCAGATGACTCCATTGAATTCTAATTGACTCCTGACCAGAGCGCTAGCTGTTTATAAAGCGGAAATAGTACTAATATTGGTAAACGTGTTAGCCATACGCAGAATAAAACCTAAATTTCTGTAGGCCTTTTTGGAGATTGTAATAATGTTATTCCGAAATATTAGCGCCGTGTCAAGAGTCAACACCAAATCCTTCACGTCATTTACTTTAAGCATCGGAATCCCGTCAATGTTGTAAAAATGCAGTACGGGTGTATGAGAACGAGTGAAAGTTTTTGTCATACACTTGTTAGTGCTAAATTGTATTTATTTTTTGCTCCGTTCCCCTACTCTGTCTATATCACTTTGTAAGTGCTCGCAGTCTTTCGTATTTTTAACCACCAGCGATAACTTGAGGTCATCAGCAAATAACAGGCACTTGGCGTTCTGAACAACCTTCGGTAAATCATTTATCTTTAAAATAAATTCCAACGGTTCCAAATTACTGCCCTGGCTCACTCTGGGCTTAGTAAAATACAGCTGTGATTTTCTTCCTTTGTACTCTACATACTCGTATTGCTGCCTGTCAGTCATGTAATTCGCGAAAAATTTCAAATATGTGGGGTAAACCCAAATCCCGCAAACTTTTTGAGCAATACGTCATTATCGACTAAATCAAAAGCTTTTTTGACGTCAAACTAAGCAGTATCCGCCTGAGCTCCATCATCCACAGTAGGCACTAAATAAGCCATGTGACTAAAAAGATCGGTAGTAGTGCTTCTTGCCAGCCGGAACCCGTGCTGGGCAACTGTGAGCTGCGAACTCACCTGCACTGCTATAACTTTTTGTAATATCGACTCAAAAACTTTTGCTGAAAACAAAGTACTGCGATAGGCCTTTACTCATCTACCTTTGTACGCGATCTCCTCTTAAGCACTGGTACTACCCTAGTTACTCGTACTTATATCGTTCTAATATCAGTCTCATTGAATGTTGTTTACACTTAAAGTAATCTTGCCAATTGAGCCGTATCAGCTAATACCTATCGTGAAAAACTGTCGTGTTTGTTTGTTTGAAAGTTACAACTAATGAAAAAATAAATAAATAAAAAACAGTAAGCATTAAGGTATCTAGGGATTATATGGGATTAATAACGTGCTGTTACCAACAAGTGTTTCGTTCGTCTGAATCGTCAGCCCTGAGGCTGGATTGGGCCTCGAGGTCAAACCTCTTCGCCCAGGCTTCATCTCCTTTGGCGACTGCCAGAGGGTACTTGCATACTCTCCCCGTGCAGGCTTCTTGGTAAAGACCGCTCTGCACGAGGGGGGTGTTAGGAAGTAAATGTTTAGGAAGGGAAGGAAATGAATTTGATTAATTAAATTATTATTAACGAATGATTATGATTCCTCCGAGGAGGCGGACGGTGATGTGTCCGTCATCGTCCAGCAGCTCCCGCGGAAGTGGTCTACACATCGGTTTTACGTCTGGCGGTCTGGTATGGAGGGGGCCTATGCCGTGGAGGTGGGTATGTGGCCCGTTGTCGGCGGCGTCGTACATCCTCCTTGCCAACCGCACAATGAACCTCTCCACTGTCTCCAGGTTTGCATCCTTAGCTATCACATCGTTCCTGACGTATCGTCCGGCTCCCGTGATAATGCGCAGGGCAGTGTTTTGCTGGGTTTGTATTTTGTTTTTGTTGGTGTTCGAACATAGTTGGTACCTAGCTGGGGTGGCGTGTTATCGTGTATATAGCGTTTATAATGCTTTTCGGTATTGGAAAATATGATTTACTATAAAGTAGACCCTATTTTACGCTTCACACTTCATGCGCCTCATCAAATTAGAGTATTTCGTATTCTGGTTTAATTATTTTATTTGTTAATTTGTATTGAATGTGTCGCCATTAGTATTGCATTTATCATGCTCACTGTAAGAATATTGTAAGATCATTTAGTGGTAACTTCTATGTTGGATATAAAAGCGTAGCAATGACGAAAACAGATATGAGACCGCTTATAACTCTTATTAAGTGAGAAATGTGAGACTGTTTCGCTAGTTGTAGGATGTAATATGACTATCTCAATGCGGCGAGTGAGTATAAGCCAAGCAATCGATAAATCTAACTGTGGCTGAACAGACTCTGATGTGGGTTTAAATGCTTTAGGTCATGAAATAAACACTATTGACACCTGTTATCCCAGAAAACTGACTAAAAGCACGTAGCGTGCTTGGAAAATATAATAAGAATTGTCAACATTATTCAATTCCTTCTACATGAACTATAACATGATCGTAGTCAATGTTATGCAAATAAGCAGATGGTAATGAAATTCTACTAGATGCGAAAGTCTTTGTGTAAGTACCTATGCTTATTGCCACTCCGTAATGACAGAATGGATTTTAATAAAACCAGCGGCCAAACCACGTATGTCACGAAAGGCATGAAAGAGGGGTTAGATAAGTTGCGTAATACAAACAAAAGTAACCACACACACCACCGTTCACCCCAATAAAGAATTAGTTTGGATTGAAATTGTGGATTAAAAGTTACGTAATATGGGCACTGGTGTATAAAACTTTAGGTCCTATATATTACCACATATAAATAGGCACAGACATGTGGGTTGGGATGCTAACTAATGTTAAACCATGATTTTGTCTCCATACCTATATCCTTAATTATTGTATTATTCTGTTACAAAATGTGCAGTATTTTACGTACAAGTGCGAATCATAATGTTTGAATATTTAGCTTTAAAATAAATACTGCTACATAGTACATTAATTTAAGTAAACAATATTTTTGCTCATCATCTGTAAGTTTGTCTTTTTTAGTCAAGCATTCAAGAATACTTAAAAATTGTTACATAACATTATTTAGTGATAAAACAATATTGTTTAAGGTTTTTGCGCTTTGCGAGTCATTAGCCATAGTCAAATTTAAAGTATTTTATTGACTGTTGTTTGACTTTAACTATTTATATTTTTACCAACCATGTGTACGTCATAGTTTCATCCGGTCCATCGCAATATAGTTTTCTGAAAACATCAATGTTGACACACCCACTCATAAAAACCAAAGATCTGTGCACGGTACTATTATAGAGAGGTACTATTATCTCGGTATTAGCTAGAGTTATTTATTATTCATTCTGTGGAGCAAGTCTCACCTTCAGTGCAGTTAGGTATCAGTGTAACTGAGTCGCGACGTGAACCAAAATAGAACTACCGATAAATACCTAAAGTTGTAGTCTAGGCTAGAATATAAATAAAATTAATATGTGGGATTTTTTAAGCATTGACAATGCAATGTATTTTTTTTATTTATGTAGTTGTACGACAAATCGAACAGATCGCTCACCTGATGGTAAGCGTCACGCCTGCCCCTAACAATTGCAGTTTCACCCAGAAGATATTGCTACGTAGACCTTCTGATCAGGAGGGGTTCCAAATCTTGCGCGTCACTGCACTGCGCTCGTCACCCTGAGTTTTTTTAAAGTTTCATTGCCCAGTTATTTCCCTGGAAACATTGGCCGTCAAACCGGAACGCGGTAATGTTTGCACACTACTGCTAGGTGGTAGTATATCTGGAAATAAATAAAAGTGTGGTACTTCTTCAGGCGAACTCTTGCACCAGAGTCACACACTATAAAAACAACCACTACCACTAATTTACTATGAGCTTATATATATATTTATATACTCACTAGCTGTGCCCGCGGCTTTGTTCGCGTGGTAATTTCATTTAAAAGTAGTCGATACGTTTTATTCCAGGACCAAGAGTACAGAGTACAATAATACTACATTTCTTCAAAATTTGTTCAGCCGTCAAACAGTTTTTTAGCGATTGCTCGGCATCTTATCATTGGATTAAGATACCAAGTACCCCAGTCACCGTCAAACCCTAAGCTATCCTACACTGAAAACAGCATCGCAATCGGTACAGTAGTTTTGAACAAACATACAGACAAACAGACAGATACGATTTAAAAATATGTTATATTATTCATCAGTAGCTTATTTTAAGTACCCTAGACCATTTTTTTTAACTATTTTCTTCATACATATAGACTTTTTCATACTTATTGCTATATTATAAGTATAGATAGATAGTTAAAAAAAACAAGACATAAACTAAAATCCGTCAACTAATCTTGCGATGATGACGAATCGATTGATACCAAGCTTGTCTAAATTGGACCAAGTTTTTAGTTTTAACACATAACCCTTCCTATTTTAAAAATAAGCCAAAAAGAAGAATACTTTTTTTTAAATAGTATCTGTCTGACAGTAGTATCTGTTCGTGCATCACGTGGAACTACTGGACCTATTGCGATGCGGAAATATGTCCCCAGAAATATGTCCACGTGAGCAAAGTCCCGGGACGCACCAAGTATTTATTACAATTTTATTTTCAACAGAGTGCAACATCCCTCCTCCGGAACTACCCGTCACTCCTCCGCCATGGCTTCAACATCCTGGCGCGGCAGCTGAGGTCCAGGATCATCACCAACCTCGACGCCAACAGCTTCCTCTGGGGCTACCACGACCCTATGATCGGGCTGGCCAATAGGGTCGCACCTGGACTGATATACTTCGATAGACTGGGGATTATTGATAGGGTGAGCAAACTCAGGGTGAGCGTACCCTACATCCATACCAATATATGAAAGTGAAACGTTGTCTGTTTGTTAACTTGTTTGGGGAGTTTCAACGCGATAACGGCTGGACGGATTTTAATGAAATTTGGAATGAGGATAAACTATCCCCTAGATTAAAACATAGGATACTTTTTATCACGTAACATTGTAAGTTTCCATAGGGAAACTGGAAAGTGTTGATTACTCGTTGTTAGGAACGGTTGCCATGGAAACGAAATAACAAGTTTGTCAAAAACTTCAAGAGCAACCTGCTTTATCTACTTTATTAAAAACTAATGCATGGTTTTTAATATCCTAAAAGAACATACGATGCTTTTTGTCGAGATAAACTGTAGTCCACGTGGATGAAGTCGCGAGTGGGAAAGCTAGTATTTGAATAAAGACCAGAGCTGACATCTAAGGACGTGTTTATTGGAGAACATTGTTCTCCTTGCTTGTTTGCTTGTCGTATGAGGTAGTGCTGGCCTCAGGTTCAGAGTTTGTCAAGCCGCCCTAGTACCTCTGACTTGGATTAATGACTGCTTTTAATCAATGACAGCCGGGACCGACAGCTTAACGTACCCTTCGAAGCACGGAGTTGTTCTTCTCTTTACAAAGTACTAGAAAAAAATGATGATTTCCGTGCATTACGAGATTACACAAAACATACATCGGTTTAATTGTATAAACATCAAAGTTCCTTTAAAATCAACCTACTTATATAAAACCGCATCCAAATCCGTTCATTGTTTCATGCGGATTTCACATGTCCCCATTGAGGTATTATTAAATACATCAATGCATGTCCCTAAGTTTCTTTTATCATTGAATTTTAATTTAAACATTCGGGTAACCCTAATTTCAGCTATACGACAATAACACTCTGTACCGGATAAAGATGAGCGTCAAGCACGAGGACAAGTTTAGTGTGAAGCAGCTGAAGAGATACCTCCGAGCCAAGCCGATTGATCAGCAGATACCTTTAGAAAGGTGAGGATACCTACCAATCTTTTAGTACGCACGAAGTTTGGAAACGAAGAAGGAACAACTAAAGGGGAATGCTGAACCATCGTAGCGCATTTACCAAGTGTTAGGTAGATAGGTACATCCTCGACACTTACTGTTTCAAAGGTACAGTCTGGGATATGATATGTTACGTAGAGGGTTACGCAAAAGGAAGACGATTGAAAGTGAATAAGTTAATCAATCTAGATGAAGATGAAGCCCTCCTAGATATGACTACAACATCAAATATCGAAGTGGAACCTGACATTTAATCATTTTTCCCGTTATCTAGTGACATAACATTACGGGTCCACGTTGTCACGATGTTGCCTTTAAACAATCTGGCATTGGTTTCCTAAATTTGCACAATAATGATTCGTTATATAGTATTATCGTAACAATGGACTACCTGCGCCCCGCAGCTTTGCCCGCGTGCAAAAATTGCCACCCCCGCACCTCCTTAGGGATGGAATTTCAAAAATGTCTTCCTTAACCTATTGTGTACCACGACTGACTATCGTCAGGTCTTACATTGTTTGTCTATCGTTATGAAAATGGCCAGTGAATAGATTACTGCACCTCTAGGATCATCATCATCATCATCATGTCAGCCTTTAGAAGTCCACTGCTGAAAATAGGCCTCCCCCAAAGAGCGCCATGACGAGCGATCTTGTGCCACCTCCATCCACCGACTTCCTGCGATGGCTACAATGTCGTCGGTCCATCGTGTGGGGGGTCCCCCACACTTCGCTTGCTTGTTCGTGGTCGCTATTCGAGAACCTTTATTCCCCAGTGGTTGTCGGTTCTGCGAACTATATGGCCTGCCCATTGCCACTTCAACTTGCAAACTCTGAGAGCTATGTCGGTAACATACGTTCTTCTACGGATTTCCTCATTTCTGATTCTATCACGTAGTGAAACACCTAGCATAGCTCTCTCCATTGCACGCTGCGCAACTCTGAGCTTTTGTATGAGACCAATAGCTAGCGACCACGTCTCAGTGCCGTATGTCATCACTGGAAACACGCACTGATTATAAACTTTCGTCTTGAGGCTCTGCGGTATCTGCGACGAGAAGATATGGCGTAATTTCCCGAACGCTGCCCATCCGAGTTGGATTCGTCGGTTGACCTCTTTCTCGAAGTTGGATCTACCCAATTGGATCGTCTGACCCAAGTATACATATTGATCAACAGCTTCGATAATATCGTTCCCAACATAAACCGGCATGGGTACGACATGGGCATTTGACATGATACCTCTCACCTCTAGGATACTCAAGGAATATTTCCACCAAATTTCAAATCTCTAGGTCCACCGGATTAGGGTGTGCGTTGTCGGTCATTCAATAGGTATGGCACATAGATATATTACTTATCCATAATTATAAGGATTATGGCATCAGACCAAAGATTAGAGGAACATCTCCGTCTGATAGCCACACACCAGCAGCATAGCTTTTTAAAGCACTCTATCTATCAGGTCCTATTTACGCGTCACTAGAAAGTCTTGGTTTTCTTTGAGTATTCCAAAACACTCAATATTTTAGAAAGTTCTCTATATAGGCACTTATTAGCAACTAACACAAACTAGTCGCATAACGGCTTTAGAGCCAATCTGACTATGCCCAAAAGTGCAAAGACTAAGTGCTAGAGCGTGCTCTTGAAACCTAATGCAGCAGCTCTAAAGCCATTCTAGGCACAATTTTATGTAGCCCTAAGTTACGTTACAACTGCTCAGTTAGTATAACCTAGTGAACGTGGAAAGCCCTCTAGGTTGGAACGGTCTTCGATGAATCTACCGTTCGTAAGAGGAGTAACGGACAAAATTGGATACCTTTTTAAGGCGGAAGTACTGTATAAAGACGTTTTTCCGTCTTCCGGGTTTGCTGAGACAACATTTACGTTCACCAAAAGATAAAGACCCATTAAACGTGCCCGGTGTATATAAAATACCTTGCTATTGTGGCAAGAGTTATATTGGTGAAACTCGACGCAACATCACAACTACACTGTCCGAGCACATAAGGAGCATTAAGAATCTGGACACAGCTGAGTCGGTCATTGCGGAGTATGCGTGTCTTTACGGTTCGAGTCATTACATAAGGTTTGACAAGGTCTTGGTACTAGCTCGAGAGAAGTTCTTTGTACCTTGAAAAGTGCGTGAGGCGATAGAGATCTTTCGTTTGCCTAATTTCCGTCCTAACGTCCAGCTTGGAAAACCGTGCTTAATGTTTCCTCGACGCAGCAAGTGGTTGGCAGTCTAGTGTGACACGATCAGCATTGTGTGTGGCTGCACGTTTGGTGATGATGCAATGGATAACGATGGAGTTTCATCGTTATCCATTCAATCAGGA
Source organism: Alsophila aescularia (assembly GCA_946251855.1). Classification (NCBI taxonomy): domain Eukaryota; kingdom Metazoa; phylum Arthropoda; class Insecta; order Lepidoptera; family Geometridae; genus Alsophila; species Alsophila aescularia. The sequence continues at coordinate 33,239,261 of OX276376.1, forward strand.
GTTCAATCAGAGCAGTACGAGCACTGAGCGTCCCCGTTCCCAGTCGCCACCGCATCTAACGCGCGTGGGCCGTAGCCCGCAGTGCGCGTTGGGATCTAGCGGGGTGAACTCCTGAGGAAGAGCGTCGGATACGCTCGAAACCTAGGTCGATGTTTTAGACAATATACAAGTGAATCATAGCTGGTAGTGATAGTTCAGGTTCACGAAAACTTTAACTTTAGAACAAGAGTGGTTATTTGAACTCTTGTACAACTGCTTTATATGGCCTACAATTAACTCTTTTATGCAGTTGAGTGGCATATGAAAGTAACAATGAAACCCTCATAACACAAATGCTCTTCGTAACTCTCTATAAAAGGTGGGAGTGGTAAATTTGTTCTAGAATAAACTATTATAAAGACAAGGGTGGTATTTGGCTCCGATACTACCACTTTTGGGATATAGATTTTGTACCTACCTAGTCTTTTGCGTAAGCAATTATGCAACCTAAAACTGCTTTCTAAGATCTAAGGCCGCTATTATACATCTTAAAGTTACAAAAAAATACTATTCTATTTCTGACTATTTATTTCTATTTGTGACCGAAACAGGCAAATGTAAACATTTTAGAGTAAGTTAGAGTCATAATTATGTTTTCATTTCAAATATAATTCGTGTTTGTGTTTTCAATAAATTTAATTGTACCTTGTTTTAATAATTTTAATTATATTTCGACACACTGTAAATTGTTGATGAAACAGAATAAATTAAAAAAAATAGGCTGCAATTTCCACTAGTGTGCTGGTTGCTGATACCGATAAATACTCAGGAATTTATTTCTTTTTCCAGCTACAACTTCACCAACACCTACGAAGGAGCATCATTCCCGCCAGAGCTGACCCGTGAGACCCCTCTAAACGTGTACCGTATAGGGGTCTGCAGGGTTCTCAACCTGGAGTTCCACGAGGAAGTGACCATGGACTACGGCCCCACGGCATGGTCTTATAAGATCAGCAACGAGACCTTTAGCAAAGATTGTGGATTTGGAATCTGTGGGATGCTGGACCTTTCTAATTGTACTTTTGGTAAGTAACATTTACATTATCAACGACCTGGAGAGAGTCGTGGGGAACCACTGAGCCCCAAGTCTGTCCAAGTCTATTGACAACAAGCTTTGCCACTGCGATACCTCTGCGATTGGTAGTCTGCTAAATCTCAAGTACACTATCGTAGTTTATAGCATAAGCAACAGAGTATCACGGCACGGAGTAGTACGGCTTCCAAAAAAGCATCAGGGTCAAAACGTCATTATTGTGGCTTTCCAGTTAAAATCCATCAACAGCAGCTATATCGGCCCGCGATCAAGCCTAAATAGCGAGCCATTAGCGAGCAGACTACGAACACTGTCAAAATCGGCGATTTTCATGCAATTGACTTGCGTTATTGCGGTTCTATAGCTAACAGACCTTGGGCTCTGGATACAAAAGCCTATGTTCAGCAGTGGCCGTCTTTTGGCTGATGATCGTCATCATGAGTTACATTTTTATTACGATTTAAAAAGTGTTTTTTTACCTAAACCCTGTATTTTAATTTGATGATAGCACCTCATAAAGTTAACACACAATTTAAAAGGCTGAAAACAGCTACAAGAGCCCTAAACTTGGCTGTGGGTAGAGTAATAATTATGATGATGATGTTGTCTGTCAAAAAATAGAAAATTATTTCAATAGTGCTAAAATAGTTATAGTTCGCCGTGAACAGAAACAAATGGTGGATCATATTTTCGTCAAGGAGAAGACAGTGGAGGGAGGGCACGACTCTCATCAATGAGAATAACTACGCAAGGAGGAGGATCTTTAGCTTTACCCTAACACTTTCCATCTAGAAAAATGGTGGCCAAGCTGATAATCTTATCATACAAACGCCGGCCACCACAACATTATCTTGAGCACAGAACTGACAATATTAAAATTCGAAAACACTTCAGTTGGGTTCAAAATTAAATTTAAGACACCTTCTCACCATTGATTTATAAAATTTCTAGGTATTCCGATAGCAATATCGAGGACTCACTTCCTGAACTCCGACCCAAAGCTCTACGAGAAAATCGAGGGCATGCGCCCCGATCCTGCAAAACATGACAGCACTTTTATTTTGGAGCCAGTGAGTAAATGCAAAATATATAGATACTAGCTTCGCCCCGCGGATTTACCGCATGGATAATGATGATGATAATGATGATTATGATGATGATGGAAAGTAAGTAGCAAATTTCTTCCACTTTGGTTCAGACGTTTGAGAGTGAAGGAGTAACAAACATACACACACATACAAACCTTTTTAATCTTAGTGTGATTTACCAAGAGTGTATTACGTGTTGCTTGTTTTAGTTCGATTTAGGCTTGATGGGTCTGTAACAGCCACTGTAATGGTACAGGAATAAGAATCTAGTCTGTTAACTTCATAAAGTAGGAAGCACGAATGTCCGCTGAATACATACAAATTAAGCAATTTATAAAATTCAATATTCACCTTATTATGAAAGGATAATTATTGCAACAAGCCTAATTATTTGTTTTAGGTACTGCTAATTCATAATTTGCTTGAGTCTAATATTTGCCCATATTTGATGTACCTATTATGTAAATAATTCAGATGAAAGGCCAAGGCCACATTCTTAAAAAATAAACAGGTGTTGGTATAACTGGAGCGTTAACAGCTTCCATGGTCTGGCAGTTCGGCAGAATATCGGATGTTGCAGGCTCTGTATTCACTTTGGTAAATAATATTGTTTGAGTCAAAGGCTTTTTCTTTTTCCGATTGTTGTAGGGACAAAGTTCTTGTACTTACTGATGCCCTAGATTGATGCCAAAGCATCACTGAATATTGTTTTCTGATCTTGAAGTCTTGACCATTTGTCCTTGAATCCTTTCATTCACAAATACAATCAAGGACTTTCGTAACTTGCCTCAGAAGAGACTGAATGAAAATAATGTTTTTTTATATAATTCCAAACTTTTTTTATATTTGCAAATCTCTATTTCCAGAAAATGGGTCTTGAGCTGGAAACGCGCCTGTCCCTCCAGCTGAACATGGTGCTGGGAGACATAAGCTTTAACAGCGATGGGAAGCAGTTCTCCAACATGACTGTACCCATCGCCTACATACAAGTTGTGAGTATGATTACGTACAGAGCCCAGTAAGTGAGGAATTAAACAACCTCAGCCTAGAACGACGGTTGATAGTGTCCATTCACAGGATCCTGCCATATTAATCTCAATTATTTGACGGGAAATAAATATTATGATGTTCCATTCATTGTCTGTTTGTATATTATCTTATAGAAGCAAAGGAATCGGTGGAATGTCAAACTCGTGGTACGTACGTCATGTTTTCATTTGAGATGCAGTCCCATGGTAAGAGATCGATGGGAAACAAGATAGTATAATTCCATCGACCACTCTCCAAAATGTATCCGAGAACAAAAACTGATTTTATATAAAACTAGTTTTCCCGCCCGCGACTTCGTCCGCGCGGACTACTGTTTATCGCGAAAAAAAAACATCCTACATTCTTCTAGGATATTAAAAACTAATGCAAAAGTAGGTATAGCATCAATGCTCTTGATGTTTTTTGACATACTTGTTATTTCGTTTCCGTGGCAACCGTTCCTTACAGCGAGTTATCAACCTTTTTCAGGTTTCCCGTGAAAACTTACTACTCCGGAATTAAAAGTATCCTATGTTTTATTCTAGGGTATAAGCTATCTCCATTTCAAATTTCATCAAAATCCGTCCAGCCGTTATCGCGTGAAAGTTCCCCAAACAAACAAACAAAAAACAAATGAACAAACAAACCAACAGACAACGTTTCATTTTATTTATTGGTACGAGTATAGACATAATGCTAAACAAATATCCAGCATAACAGTTTATTAACATTATCTAATAACCAAAGCTGATGAAAAACAACATTTTGTAATACCGGACCACTTAACTGGTGTTTAGAACCGTAACCTTCAATTAACAGGTAGCTAATCATATTGTACCTCACCTACCTACGTCATTCAATGGAAAAACCAGTATTTTTAGGGGCCATGCAGATGACGTCTTTTAACGGCGCATTTCTAAAACGCACGTTTGATGCGCGTGAGCAGCGTTTTTGCAGCGCGCTGCATAAAAGGCATGTATGGGAGCGAACAACGATCTCATTGCTCCAAGCCAACCTCACTTTCACGCGGTCATCCTTCTGGATAAAGAACGAGGCTCTGGCGCCCGGCAGATGCTGGTCTAACCATCCCAAAAACAGGATTAGAACAGAGCAGCATCGTCACCGGTACGAGAAGCTACGCCTTGCGATCGCTAACTCACATGCCCAGCGTGGCTATTATGGGCAAAACCTCGAATGAACGGCATAACTATAAAATTATAGAGGAGGACCGAGCTCAGTGCCATGCATTATGATAGGCCTACGTCCAGCAGTGGACAGATATAGGCTGATGATGATGATGATGATGCATAAAAGGCACGAAAGGCCTGAGCCAGATTAGAGCAGTTTTTTTGCGTATGTATCGCGTTACTCGCGTGTGAAACGCTCATTAAAGAAGACGTCATCTGCATAGTCTCTTTGAAGTTAAAACAACATGGCGTATTACTTATTCTGTGATGGTGTTAATTATTTACCTAGAAGAGGTTTATTTTCTATTACCAGGGAATTAACGGAGTATATATCTTCTCTCTTAGGCCTCTTATTAACTTGTGAAGATAATGATGTAGATAGATACAGACAAATATTAGCTAAGCTAAGACTAGCACTTTGCTGATTTTAATTGTAAATTATGTTCTCAACAGTTCAGACAATTACCGGACTTTTTGCGAATGTAAATTGGCAAGTTGAAGACTTATGCAGTTATTGTTTGATGTTTTCAGGTACAACCAGAAGTATTTGACAAGTTCAAGGCTTTGCTAAAGATAGCTTACATCCATGCGCCCACAGCTCTGCTATGCATAGAGATCATACTCTTCATAGCCGGAGCCGCGCTGCTGGCCAGAGCTGCCAAGCTATATTGGGACTACATACACACAGAAGAGTACATTGTGCCGATGAATGAAAAACAAATACCTCTCATGACGTAGTTCTTCTTATAATATGCATAGGTCATGTTTTGTCGGAGAAGCGATAGTGTGGACGAGTATGCGGAGCTACCGCAATAGCCATATCGATTTCGCCGAACGCGACGTGACACGTTTTTTTTTTTTGAAGGCATATAGACAATTTTTTTAATCGTTTTCAAAATGGAGGGTTTCTCAGTTCGACTGTTTTGTATTTGTTAGTAAGCACTCTTATTATTCTCGTTATTACTTAGCCGTAATATGATTATTATTTAAAACCAACTTCAAATTTCGAAAATAATTTTTTTGTTTGCAAGGATATGCTTTCAGATTGGTCCCATAGAAATTTTATCAAAATCGATTCTGTAGATTTTTAACCAGTTCTAATAATAAGAAAAATTTGGTTCGAGCGTTCGCGAAGTACGAGTGTTTGAAGTCGGTTGTTCACGATTTTGTCAAAAAATCGAGATGGTTCTTAGCTATAATGGGAGGGGATGGGGTCAGGATCGTAGCTCCCAAACGAACGGACCAATTTTGATGCAGTGTTTTATGTTTGAAAGCTGATGTGATCGAGATGCTTCTTAGCTATTAGAAGGCATGATTATTTGAAAGGGTAGACACAAATACATAAATATAAAGTATACTAGCTTTCACCAGCGACTTCGTCTTTACGTACTACATTTTATCGCGAAATCAAACATCTTGAAATCAATCAATGTTCTTCCCTAGGGTTCAAACTTTGATATCAAATTGGTAATTCCCATACAAACTTAACAATTATATGTTTTTCGTTTTTTCCCCTAAATCGGAATGAAAGGTAACCTGTGTCCTTTTCTGTACCCCTGACAACGTGTGTGCAAAATTTGATGACGGCGGTTGAGTAGTTAAGGCGTGAAAGCGTAACAAACAAACAAACTCATTTTCGCATTATCGATATTAATAGGATAGTCCAATATAAATATTATGATCTTTTTGTAACAGTAGTCACTAATATCATTGACTCTAATAAAACTACTGCCATATTTCCTAATTCAAAATATATCCGTAGGTCGTGGATTACAAAGGGACTTCTGAAATGTATTAAGCGCAGAGACAAATTACATGCTAAAGCTAGACTGAATCCAAAGGACGATAAGCTTCAAGAAGAGTTCAAAACTTACAGAAATATATGCAATAATACATTACAGAATCTTAAAAACCTTCACGATCAGTCCTCATTAACAAATGCAAAAGGGGATATAAAAAAGACATGGAAAGCTGTGAAGGAAGTATGCAATATTCAGACTAATACGACTTCTAGTGCTGTCCTTCTTGAAACTTTCTCTTCACCAACTCTATCTTTGCTTGAAGCCAACACCTTTTTTACCACTGTCGGAGTCAACTTAGCTAATAATATCATGTCTGATATAAATATGACTGAAAATGAACTTGTTGAATCTTATGTGTCTATATCCCGTTCTCCGAGTCACTCCCTCTTCTTCAATCCTACAGACGAAACAGAAATATCTAAGTTGATCAGCTCATTAAAAATTGGTTCTTCTCCTGGGTACGATGGAATTAATAATGACGTCCTAAAATTTTGTAACCATAGTCTCGCTGCGCCAATTGCTTATCTCTGTAACCTTAGTCTCACAACAGGATCTGTACCTAATTGCCTCAAGGTTGCCAACGTAATACCGATACATAAAGGTGGCAATCCGTTAGACTTTACAAATTATAGACCCATATCCCTGTTAACGTCAATCTCTAAAATCCTTGAGAAAGTAGTTAATAGGCGTTTACTATCTTTCTTGGAAGGTAATTCCTTATTGGCCGAGAACCAGTTCGGCTTCCGTAGGGGTATATCTACGGAGGATGCCGTTGCTTACATGGTAGAGTTTATCTCTGACAAACTTGATTCTGGACAAAAGTGCATCGGTGTCTTCCTGGATCTAGCTAAAGCATTCGATACGGTTTCTCGCCCAATACTACTCAAAAAGTTGTATCATCTTGGAATTCGAGGACTCGCCCTAAATTGGTTTGAATCCTACTTACAAAACCGTAAACAGAGAATATGTGTTGGAGATCATTGCAGTGACTATGCGGACTTATCTTTTGGCGTACCACAGGGTAGCGTGCTCGGACCAACCTTATTTTTGGTTTACATAAATGACTTATGCCAGATTAACTTAAATCATTCCCAAACGTTGGCCTTTGCTGATGACACAGCATTAATATTTCACTCAGATTCTTGGGCCTCTGTTAATGAAATTGCTCAATCAGGATTGCACAGGGTGTGTAAATGGCTCAATAGTAACCTTCTTACTCTTAATACCTTGAAAACAAAATTCTTAACCTTTAGCATATCTGACAGGACTGCACCTGAACTTCCATTAACTTTAAAAATTCACAGTTGCAATAAACCCACTAACTCTTCTTGTAACTGCCAAGCTTTAGACCAAGTTTCGTCTATCAAATACCTCGGTGTGGTCATTGACGACAGACTTTCATGGAAGAAACAAATCGAAGTATTGAATGGGCGGGTTAGAAAATTAAAATATATTTTTAAACGTCTGAGTTCAGCAGCAGATAGCAGCGTGATACGCCTTACATACTCATCTTTATGCCACTCAATATTAACATACTGTATCGTAGTGTGGGGCTCAACATATGCGTCCTACTTACTTAAACTAGAGAGGGCTCAACGAGCCATTTTAAAGATAGCTTTTAGAAAACCATACCGTTATCCGACGGACACCCTGTACAAAGAACTCTTTTTCTTGTCTTTTTGTGCGACAAATATATATATCAGCTATGTTACTACGTTTTCATAAGCTTGCGCTGCCTCTCAAGAAATCATCAGAAAGATCAAGCCGTCCACCACGCTGGGATACCCCTAAAATGAAAACCGGTTTTGCTCAGCGATCTCCTGCATATATGGGTCCGTATCTTTATTCGAAAATTAATAAAGAACTAATTTTTGTAGGTCTTCTCAAGGCATCGTGCAAAAGAATTGTTAGGAAGTGGCTTGTTAACCTTGATTACGCTGATACAGAAAAACTCATGCACAAGATTATTTAAGTGGGACGCATCACACCCACATTACATACCTTATATGTATACCACACCTTAACACTGACAGAGATAATAATAATACACATACAACCTATTTGTTTTACGTTCCAGTGACTTTTAGAGGTAGTCGTACTTCCTCATACTCATGTTGTTAGAAATAAGGTATTATAAAGGAAACGTACTCATGCACACCAGTGTATTTTATTATTATTATTATTATTTTTGTATCCATAGTTCCAAATTAATAAACTATACAACCTATAAGCATAAAAGCGATTGTTAAATAAATTCAATTTTATATCTAAGATAAATACAAGGAATTTAATCATAATATATTATAAAATAAATTAACAATATTGGATTTTAAAAGTGGAACAAGTGATAAAATGTTAAATACTATGGGAAGGAAAATACTATACTTATCACTAACACGATACTATAAAACACTTCAAGATAAACTTTAAATTCAAAATCTCATCAACCTGTGTGCCACTAGCCTAATTCGTACCTTATATGTTCCTACACACACCACATTATTTCTAAAGCTCATGCATATACTTACACCTCATCTACAGTCACTGTACGCACGCACACTACTAAGTAGTAACTACACCATATTTTTAAATTATTTTGTTCCTACCTCCGAATAGGAAAAAATATCTTGTTATTTTTTATTTTTTTATTTTGTTCGTTTTATCTGTTATGTGCACATGGAAGAGACTAGTTCCCACAACACAGGGTACCCTAGTGTGGGAACTAGAAAGCTCAAATATCATAGCAGTAACAATTGTAAAACTAGTATAAGTTCCTAGTTTTAAGTGTAATTTAGCTGCTAATATATCTTGTTTTTTTTTGGGAATAAATATTATTATTATTATTATTATTATTATTATCAAAATGTGCTTAGTAATTTTGTAATAACTCCTTTTGACAACTAACGCAACCACTCGCACAGCCGACCACGTCGAGGGGACCGTACGCGCGCTTTCCCTTCGTTCCACTTCTCTGCGCCCGCCCCTGATTTAATTGTGAAGCTTCTTCAATATTCCGTTATGAAGCTTTAGCTGCTGCAAAAACGCAACGTGTTGTGGTTGTGCTATTAGCGCCTCTGAACATACCTCTACTGCCAGCACCGTACACGTCATATTTCAGTCGTTGATGTTCTTGTTCGACGACTCGTGTAAATGCGCGTTTAGTTAGACTAATGACATGACAGACATATGAACTGACTTTACCTTTAAATGGTCCACCTTCGTCCCAGTGTTACAGAATAAGTAATATAACTACACAGTACTATGACATAGACCAAATACATTAAAAAAAGAGTGAGCCTTATAGTAGTGGCATATGATGTGTAACATCATGTAACATGTATGTATACATGTATGTAACATCTCACTTAATTAACATACCCTAGCACTTCGCGCGCTCATTGGTCAACAGTGAATCAGCAACTACTTCATCTGATCTTCCTTTTCGCTAGAAAACCATATGTCTGGATAGCTCAGCTTGCAAACGCTCGGCTACTAATCTGAAGTACCGGAGTTATATTCCCGACTGAAGTGTTTACAGTTTACACTATAAACATTTTATGTGATGACTTCTAGCTTGAAGCACCGCGCGCGCTCATTGCTCAAATAAAATAGCGCTCGCTTCCCCGGCTTTCAGTTCACTTCCGGTTACACATTGCTTACGCTTTTCACGAAATCACTCCTATATATTGCAGTAAAGCGAACGGAAAGATGTTACACATCAAAAATGCCTATCTTTTACTACTTACAGAGTTATGATAGGGTCTGGTATTAATAGGTAAATGCCGACGTGTGGTCAAACCATAATTCCGTATTCTATAGTTATAATTATGTAGTTCATTTACTTATAATTAAAATGTTTATATGATTTTTAGCATTAAGACCAGGCTCTGCTTTTTAAGGGTTTTTTCCATAAATATGCTGGGTCAACCACAAACCTGATAAATGTGAAACTCAACATACATGTTTTTGAGATCTGTATCTCTCTAAGACTGAGACAAAAACATGATTAACAGAATTTCATTCGATACATTTTTTTATCAAAAATTACGTTATTTTCAGTAATGTTTACATTTTTCTACTCAACGGCTTAAGTTTTATCTCTAAAATAAATCTCACAGCAAGAAAATATAGTTTATCACCTAAGGTTAAGACAAAATTTACCTAACTAAATTATTAGCCTGCCAATAAAATAAATAACTTTTGAGACATACGTCATTTAGTTCCAAGCTAAATTGTGTGTTCAAACAGCGCTCGCGATATTCAAACTTGTTACGCAGGCACTTCAGTGCTTATTGCGGGTAGCGGGTGGCAGAGTTTAGGGTAGGTGGCAGGGGAGTGGGGAGTGGTAAAATGTAACCTTGGAGCCTGGCCTTAACGCTTGCTTAGCGAGAACATATGAAACATTTTTCTAAATTTTAATCATGACGGGGTTCGAACCCGCATTATTTCATGCCTCTGCGCGGCACATGCCTTTACCGAGTTCGGCTACCGTGACAGGTATTCCATGCTTCAAATTTTTCACTTCGTTTGTTAGCCCATCTTACGGGGACGGTAACGCCATCTATTGGCAGTATAAATCGAACACGGCTAACATTGCAATTAACTACGTGATGCGGGTTCGAACCCCGTCCGTGATTCAAATTTACGTTTCGAAAATTATTACTTATAGAGAGAGATCGGAGTGATGTGATGACAGAGTGGCTAAGCTTGTTTTTAAGATAAATATAATTATATTTAATTTGATTATTTAATTATATTTAATATACAAAATTACGCTTTCTTCCTGTTACCCATTCGTTACGATCCAGCAGATTGCCAATAGTCGCATCGCATGCATGTGTGTACAATCTACAGCCTACAACAAGACATAAGTACAAAAACTCAAAAACTAAAACCCGACTATGGTCGGGTACAAAATAGCCTATGAAACTTTTGCAATGTAAGTGAATCGATTGATTGCTTGTCAAAATCGATAGCTTGTCAAAATAGTTTTTTTTTGTTTGAACGCATAACCCTTCCTTTGCTTCACCGTAGTCGGGTAAAAAATAACCTATGGCACTCTATATACCTGAAGACGAATCGATTGACACCTCGCTTGTCAAAATTGAACATATAGGGACGACGCTATGGTGGAACATCCACATACCCACATACATAGATACATAAATACATACTGTATGTACATACTTATACTGTTAATACAAAATACAAATACAAAATTATTTATTTCACAATGAAAAGTAGGTACTACATAAAAATACATAAAAACACTTTGTGATGGTAGAAATAGGTTATATTTACCACCACAATGTGTTTTTTATGCAAACTCCCGATAACGTCCCTCACTAATCTCATTACCCTTCCATTTCTTTGCTGTAGTCGGGTAAAAAAGCCTAAATTCCGGCTAAAAATACTACTTCTATCCCATTAAAACCTAACTAGATCCACATCTGTCAAACAAAGCGATCAGTGTTCAATGTGAATGTTCCAACGGTATAATAATCCACTTCTATACAAATAGTATTTAATATTATGACAATGATGCTATGTTATTTTTTTTGCCAAGATGAGACAAAATAGAAATGTACATACTTAGTGATAAATAGTAAGTAATATAATATATAATATAGCTTAATTTTTACGTGTTTAACACTTTTGCAGAAACTGTATAAAATAAATGTAAATACAATGTTTTCGAATAGCCTAATATATATTGGAATTGACACAACATACAACTTAGTAGATTTCAAATATTGGGTAAGTAGGTTTAAAATATTAATGATACTATGTGTAAATTGTACAAAATATATATTGACTGATTTTGTTGTGGCATTTTACATTACTATATAATACCGCATCCTTGAAACGGGAGACAGATAAGTTATCTAATAAAATAAAAGACATGTAAATACTAAGAAACACTTGTTTTATTTATTAAAAAAATATGTGATTAGTATTAAATAAATAGCATGCATTTAATAATTTTTAATTATTTGCTAGCACGTTTGGATCGCTGCCAACTGTTATATTGCTCTAGAATATTAAAAGGCTATTAGAACACTTGGGCTAACTTTATAATGACGAGATGATCGACATATAAATTAATGTTTACATATTTAAAAAAAAAAGTGGAAATTGAAGGAATGGGGAGTCTCGGGAGCTAAATAACTTCTTACCGCTCCAAGTTAACTTCACCTGCACGCAGTAATCCTGCTGGATAACGAACGAGGCTCTGGCGACCGACAGATGGCAGTATAACCATCCCAAAACCAGCGTAGCCAAATGACACAGGCCGGTGACGGGCAGCAGAGTCACCGATACGAGAAGCTACGCCCTGCGATTGCCAACCCGCACGCCTAGCGTGGTGATTATGGGCAAAACCCTCATATGAAAGGCACAACCAAAAAATGGGCCCCAGTTCCCGGTCGCCCTGCTAGTTCTAACCACGGTGGAGGTCACGGAAATGGCAGGGCAGTGGGTGCCAAGAATCCCCGGGCTACCGTAGGCCACTCAAAATCAGAACAAATGACCCTGGCTACGTACAACGGATGAAAGATTAGGCTTGACGAGCATATGGCGCAACTCGAGACGGAACTTACGAAGACTAGGTGGCACATTCTAGGGTTAAGTGAGATCCAAAGAGAGGGGGAGGATACAGTTACCCTGCAATCGGCCCACATGTTCTATTTCTGAGAAGGCGATGCTGACACACTGGATACTTCTACAATATTAACACTAGGTCTTTATGATGAGGAACCCCACGCCACCCTGAGACTGCTGAGTCTCAGTGTGTCGTTGGGTTCCTCATCAATAAAGTCCTAGTGTTAATATTGAGCAGTCTCGTGGGGTTCCTCATCATAAAGTTCTAGTGTTAATATTGTAGAAGTATCCAGTGTGTCGAACAGGGTACTTAAGCTGCCCGAAAAGCACCGACCTCGGCACGCTGAGATGATGAGATAGAAGATAAGTTTGATGACATATCTTTGGCCCTACATAACACCACAGGGCCCACTACAATGTTATCATGCGAGACTTTAACGCCAAAGTGGGAGTACAGACTTGCAGTGAATCAAAAATAGTCCACCCGGCTATGGAAACAGGAATCAATGAGGGCAAATGTTGGTTAACTTTTTTGAAAAAGAGGGGTTATTTTTTTATGAGGCAATACCTCGACATTGTGCCTAAAAATGAAATCATCTTCATCGGACAATAAGCATATATTCTGTGATGTCTCAGTGATCAGCAGGTTTATACCGGTAGTGATCACCGACTTGTCCGAGGCTCCTTAAATATTGACCACAAGCTTAAAAGCTGCTGTCTGGTGAATTCTACGCTTCGACCCAACCTGCTCCAAGCCAGTGTTCGGTCAGAACAGTTTCAACTCAAGTTGTAAAATCGATTCGCTGCCTTAGAAACCACAAACTGCGTGGATGGGGAACTCTAAAAAGTTGTGGTAATCCTTAGGGAAGAAGGCACTAAATTCAGCTAAGTCAGCTGCAGCGTACGGGTACGAAGTCCAAAATCTCGGATGAGGCTCTTCGGCTTATGGCTTACGGCTGTATTTATTATTATTAAATAATAATAATAATAAATTTATTCAGAAACATGTGCAAACATACAAAGTTAAAATAAAAATCTACAAAGTGAAAGTTACAGTCAATTCAGAAGTACTACTATATAAGTAGGAACCTTTTATAAGTCTATAAGTTTGATTATGTAATTGTATGTAATTTACATGGTGCCTTAGACCCCGGACAAGATAGTCTGTATCCCGGGTACTAACTTCTTCCTGCGACTAAGTTGTGTAATAAAATAAACATGCAAAAATAATTAAAATAATAAAAAAAACAAAAAACATTAGAAGTAGGTAGAACTACAAAAAAAAACCGGGAACAACCGCAAGCCACACCGTCAGAAAAAAGGGATCTTAATAAAAACATCAGTAAGCAGATGCGTCGTGACCTCCGATGCTCAAATACTCGCCGGATAGAAAAGGCAATTGAGCAAAATCAGGGTTCAAAAGTTTTTGCCCAGAAATCCCATCTGACGAAGCTCAAGACTAATAATGGCACAACCATCGCCTCTAAGCGGATATCCTTTCTGAGATCGAAGACTTCTATGGTCGATTGTATGACTAAAGACTCAAACCCAGCACAGAGGATTCCCGCGCAATACTGACTGACGTCAGCCTAGACGAGATTGAGATGGCACTCAAACAACTTACGAATAGAAAGGCTCCCGGAGAGAACGGAATAACTTCTGAGCTCTTGAAACCAGGGGAAAGCCCGTACTTCGAAAGCTTCATGGGTTATTTAGCACCGTTCTTAACAGTGGGAGAACTTCAGAGACTTGGAGCAGGAATTTGGTAGTACTCTTCTTTAAAAAAAGGGGATTAAACCCTATTAAAAAACTACTGACCTATTTCACTCTTGAGTCACGTCTATAAGTTGTTTTTGAGGGTCATCTCAAATCGTCTAGCAAGAAGACTTGACGAATTCCAGGCTCCTGAAACTGAACGACAAGATTCGTAATGAAGATATCCGACAGAGAAAAAAGGTAACCGACATAGCTCAAGGAATATGCAAGCTAAATTGGCAGTGGGCCGGTCACATTTCCCGAAGAACTGATATCCGTTGGGGTATACTAGTTCTCGAGTGGAGACCTCGTTTAAAAGGCGTCCAAACGTAGTGTAGGACGCCCTGTGGCCAAGTAGAGTGACGACCTGCGAAAAGCGGCTGGAAGAAAGAGGATATCCTCACACAGAAAAATATATTTAATAATGGTGTGATTGGTGGCCTGCTTTGACATTAAGTACATTATTTTGGTTTATATGCGTTTTTTTTTGTTTGTGTGCTGAATACCAAGTGGTTTGTACGTTAATTAAAATTTATATAAAAACAATCAAACATTATTATACTTAAAATAAAACATTCTATTCGTAATGTTGAATACAGAAGTAATGTAGGTAAATGTAATCCAGCTAGGTAGGTAAATTATTTTCGGAGAAGCTGTCTCAGTCAGTTTTAACTACGAAATATACCGTGTAAAATTATTATACGTAATCACTTGCAAAATTACACAAACAAAACGATTTCATGGTCACTCAAATACCTACAACCTTCGCCGTGCTTTGACATGCATAAAATCGTCGTAATAGTTCACGGAACTGTCCATATCAGTTCCGGAGTCACTGTCCATATCAGTTCCGGAATCACTGTCCATATCGCTGTAGTCCGTCTCACTGGCGTCAAACGACCTGTGGTTCTTCCTGTTTCCATTTCTTATTATCTTCTTGATCTTGTGCAGAGGAGGGTGGTTATGCTCGATGGGTACGTAGTACGTTCTGGCTGGCATTATTAATTGTGGCTGAGGTTGGAACGGCAGCTGAAACGGCACTAAATTATTTGGTCCAAATGTACATGGGGTAATGCAGGTTTCACCGAAACAGCAAGTGATATTTTGACTCCCCGTAGTATTAGACTTTTGAGTGTTCGGAAACCCGTTTGATAGACCGCTCGGCAATCCTATTCGTAGTGGGGCCGGGACTTCGTTCTGTAGTCCGTTCAGTAGTCCTTTCTGTAGACCGTTCAGTAGACCGTTTTGTAATCCATTTGGTAAAACAAATGAAAACTCGCCGATGAACAAAGCCTGAAGAAACGACAGGAGTGAAACCTTCATGGTTAGATTCTGCGAGATGTGTTGGGATTTAAAAGCATATGGTTACGCAAACTTGAGCAAAACTGATTGTTCGGTCTTTATTGAATGGGAATAGTGCCATTGTTGAAATGTGAATTTTGATTGCGTAAACATTTGTTATGTATAGGTATTGAAAAGAGTGTTTCTGGTGAGGCTTACTATAAAATCACATATAGGCACGGGTAACTTAATTCCGCACTCAGATATGTCAACTAACACACGCATCGCTTAACTGTCTCATACATTACCTACCTCATAAACTGTTTGTCAACATCATCAGCCCGAATACGTCCACTTACAATCATGGGCCCATAATTTTGGCATACCTAATCACCCCGCTTGGAAGGCGGCGGTCGCAGTAGTTAGTAATAATACACAGAAAAATGGTGCTGACTACGTTCACAGTACCCACGGGATGAGAAAGGGTCCTATCATTACGCCGGACCCACAAGGCTTTTTGTAGTAGGGTGTCCACTAGAAATGTTTTGAAGGAGCTTCATCTGCGAGTCATTTTTGACCAATTTAGCATTATTATTTTCAATTATGGAAACCGAACGTGCTAGCAATTGCCTCAATGTTACCATCTCTTGCCTCACCTCAGGGTACGGATCTCTTCTGCGTAGACTTCACTATCCTTGGTCGTTTGCAGTTCATCTAAAGCATTTGCTGATGGTTTTTTTTCGAATCGTCACGTTAGCGTCACGGCATTTTTTTGAGAAGCTTACTGGTGTCAGGTTGTTATCCCTTCCCTTTTTCACAATAATAAATAATAGTGCCCATAGCTCAGTAGCTTGTTTAGGAAGAGGCCTTAGGTAAAGTCACAGAATAAATAATAGTGCCCATAGCTCAGTAGCTTGTTTAGGGAGAGGCCTTAGGTAAAGTCACAGAATAAATAATAGTGCCAATAGCTCAGTAGCTTGTTTAGCAGGAGGCCTAGGTAAAGTCACAGAATAAATAATAGTGCCAATAGCTCAGTAGCTTGTTTAGGCAGAGGCCTTAGATAAAGTCACAGAATAAATAATAGTGCCCCTAGCGCAGTAGCTTGTTTAGGGAGAGGCCTAGGTAAAATCACATAATTAAATAATAATGCCCATAGCTCAGTAGCTTGTTCAATTCCAAAATAATATTTATATCGCGTATTTATGTGCGAAATTTGTGTATTAATTGATTAGCAATAGTGTATTAGTGTTTTTCGCGATCAAAGCTGTTGACCATTGAATTTGAGATAGTTCGGTCGGGCGGCGTCCCACTCACTGACAACGCTCTGAATTCAAAGCCAGACTGCATCCTGCACCTGTTTTTCTACAATAAACCAAGGAAGTATTTATTTAGTACTAGGTATTTACTATTTTGAAACACAAAGTTAAAACTAAAACCCTAAATTAATAGCATCAAACTGAGCCCAACTAGGTGAGAATTTCATTAAAACAAGTGACTACATACTCTTTGACTGTTTTTGGTTTTATACCAATATGTACTAGAATCATAACTTTAGGTCTTAGAAGCTAACGGGTTCTATATACTACATTCTTTATAATACACTAGAATCATATCTGTTTTAGTTAGGTACATAACTGGTTCCATGTACTATATTCTGTATACTATACTGGAATCAGCTTTGGGTCAGTATTATATATACCTAGTACATATTGTGTAGTAGTGCAGTTTTTCTTCTTTTTTTTTAATGTTTAAGTTTGGCCAAATTGTGACTATTTTCACTGTTTTATTTTAAGATGTTTTTCCAATTAGTAGACCCTAGCATCATAGTTTTATGTCGTAGGTAGTAACAGTCGGTTTATTTACCAACAACGCTTCTTTACAAGAAGTTTTGTAACATATAATTTCTTCAATAGTATCCTTTAAAGTGACCTAAAGTGGAAAACGGTATTGATATTCGACCAATCCAATTAAGATTTGTTATTAGACATATAAAAATGAACTAATACTTATACCTGAATAACAATACAAGTAGTATTTTTCTTGTGTTTTTAAATTGTGTATTTAGTAAAATATTACCCACATCATCATTGAAGTAGGTCACTAATAGGTAGTCAAATCTATCCAAGCTTGAATTTAAGGTGCTTTACTGTTTTTTTTCAGGCCCTGCTACCCAACTACAATGTTGACTCGCAAAGCATGTGACCACAAAGCCAAGCTGCAGACGGCGTTGGTGGAGCTCAAAGCCTCCAAAGAGTACAACAATAAACCAATTGTCTGAGTTAGACTTTGCGTACGAAGATATAAGAGATCAGCGTGATCGTTTACAGCGCATCTTTGATTCCTGTAATCAAATAATCTGTAATCCTGTAAATCAAGACACATATGAGGCGGCCATCAGGCATATAAGGGATTTAGAGAGAAATTAGATTTTTCATCCTAAAAAAATAATTAGTTTGGAGATTGAAAATAATACCATTAATTTTTTATTCGGAGTTAATTAAAACTGACTCAAAAAAACAATAGAATGTAATAATATGTCAATAGTGGACCTGACTACAGATATGTTTGTAAAATAATACAATTCTAACATTAACAGCATTAGAGGATTTAAGATTAAAATGAACAAGGGCAAGACGAATATCATGTCAAATGCCCATGTCGTACCCAAGCCGGTTTATGTAGGGAACGATATTATCGAAGCTGTTGATCACTATGTCTACTTGGGTCAGACGATTCAACTGGGTAGATCCAACTTCAACAAAGAGGTCAACCGACGAATCCAACTCGGATGGGCAGTGTTCGGGAAATTACGCCATATCTTCTCGTCGCAGATACCGCAGAGCCTCAAGACGAAAGTCTATAATCAGTGCGTGTTGCCAGTGATGACATACGGCACTGAGACGTGGTCGCTAACTATTGGTCTCATACAAAAGCTCAGAGTTGCGCAGCGTGCAATGGAGAGAGCTATGCTCGGTGTTTCACTACGTGATAGAATCAGAAATGAGGAAATCCGTAGAAGAACGAAGGTTACCGACATAGTTCTCATAGTTTGCAAGTTGAAGTGGCAATGGGCAGGCCATATAGTTCGCAGAACCGACAACCGCTGGGGAATAAAGGTTCTCGAATGGCGACCACGAACCAGCAAGCGAAGTGTGGGGAGACCCCCCACACGATGGACCGACGACATTGTAGCCATCGCAGGAAGTCGGTGGATGGAGGTGGCACAAGATTGCTCGTCATGGCGCTCTTTGGGGGAGGCCTATGTTGAGCAGTGGACTTCTAAAGGCTGACATGATGATGATGATGATGACAATATTAAAATATATGTAAAGATTAATAAATTTTTGAAACGAACTACAGTCATGTTGAAAATATATATATAAAAAAAAAACTCAATTATATACAAAGAAAAATTAAATTTGATTATACAGCTTGACGAATGTTATAGTTTATTAGGCCGCAATAATAGGGAAATAGATTACATGAATAGTAAAATTACTTGCTTAAAAATTGTGTAACTTAAACGGCAAATATGTGGCATCAAATAAGCAAATCAAAGGTCATATTGCAGCCATGGCTTGCTTGGTGGCTCAAAGCCCTAGCAGCTCTGATAAATGCACCTCCAATGTTCAGGTCAAAGAAAACTCCAGGACAGTTGGCTTAACACACTCGGAGTATAGAATAGCCCCGATGATTTTCCTGAGCACAAGTCAAGTGCAGGATCCTCTCGCTAACTGGATAAGCTCAGATTGTTTATCGAAGCTATCTGAGTGCGCTAGAAAAACTTTGGTATTCAGTGATCAAATAAGTGCAGGCATGGGCAGCATGCTTCAAAATTGCTTAACTCAAACAGCTTCTCATGTTTGCCACTAAAAGGTTTTCAGTCAAAAATAAAAAAACTGTACATATGACCAAAATACCGCAATTGTATTACAATTAGGTAGCTATAAAAAAACTGATATTATTAGTCTTGTTGAGGCCCTCGTAGATATAGGAAATATAAGAGTGGGTAGGATTATTGCCTGCTCATTTCCGTACTCTAATAAAATGACCCAAATGCAAAAAGATCATGCCTATGATCTGAATTTGACATTATATAATCTGACTTGTCATCAAAGTGACGTTTTGTATTTTGAAACTAACAATTTTGTTACAAAATTTATACTTTTTATCTTAGCAAAAATGACAAGATGACCATCGCTAAATTGTTAGCATTTAAATATATATGATCCAGTTGTCTAAGGTATAATTGGATCACTTGGACGGTGCCACAGTTAATAGCAGTATTAGACGTGGTACAGTGGAGGCAAATTTATCAGTTAATTTAAACTGATTGGTAAGGCAATGGAAAGGCGTGGTAACTTACACATTTTTCATAACAATATACAGGGTCTTTCCAGCAAAACATTTGAGTTAGAACTATTTTATACGCTTTATATTAGCTTCACTTGTATGTTTGTTTGTTTGTTTGTATGTTTGTAACCGACTCCTTTGGACGCTATTTTGACCCACTTTAAACGGTCAGATTTCATTCAAATTTTGCACACCTGTCAAAGACCAATGACAATGCAATAATTCGAAAAAAAAAAGTAGAAAATAAATAATAGTTTAAATAAACTAAAAAACACGCTTTATATAGAAAACCAAACTAAAAAAACAGAAAAAAATAATAATAGTGTAAATAAGAAAAGAGTTGGATTCGTCGGTTACCTCTTTGTCGAAGTTGGATCTACCCAGTATAGTACCCAGTAAGTTGGATCTACTAAGTAGACAGTGATCAACAGCTTCGATAATATCGTTCCCAACATAAACCGGCATGGGTGCTACATGGGCACTTGGATGATGAGACGACCGGCTAGTGATCCTAGGTACGTGATCAAACGGTCGCAGGTTCGAATCCTGCAAGGTGCAATCATTTGTGTGATGAGCAGAAATGTTTGTTTCCGAGTCATGGATGTAATATTCTTATCTATGTATGTTTATCCGTTATCTAGTACCCATAGTACAGGGTATCCTAGTTTGGGGCTAGATAATTGGTGTGGAAATGTCCCGAATATATTATATTATTATTATTATTATTATCCATTAGAAACAATGTGATTCGTTAAATAGGAAAAAGGCTAAGTCTCATGGTGGGTCTTTAATTTATTTAGTGAATACATGTAAAGGACATTGCCAGGTTTTGCCTAGAACGTACTTTGACTGCAGGTAATTATTAATATTCACAAAAAAAATATGAAATTACGGCATGTGTTATGTATGTCTAAAACTCCAGGCTTTAAAGGGCTGCTATTAAAAGTAATTAAATTGTTCTATCTGAAAATCAACGACATTTTGAATGTCTTACTTTCCGTTCAACAAAATGTATGTACGATGATAAATAAACTTATAAATGAAAAATGAATTAATAATTAAAGTGAATGCACATAATGTTTATTAAAAATAATTTTGTAAATTGCAACATTTTTTGACTTGATTATTTGTTTGTTATTTCATTCGATTTGATTTTGCTTTTCACTTAGCAAAATCGGACTACGAGAAATATCAGACATATGTCACATCACACTATGTCATGTAACTTGTGAATACTTTTTTGCATTTTGTAGTTATCAAAGAGAATATAATCACTACGTTTTAGTAGTTATCACAAGTAGTTATTCATTGACTCCGTTGAGCTTGCATTCTTGTGTATGGTACACCATATAATTCTGATCTTGTTAGTGCATTATAAAACCGACAACCTTCGCTTTTCTCCCAGACTGATTTCTTCTACAAATATATCTTTACCATCGTTCGTTACTACGGACTAATTTTTGCTCACGTTTTGGATAAATATTTATGCGACTGATTTGATTGAGGTGTATCTACTGCAGCATAGCCACATGATAGCCACGCAACGTTTGCGAAGGTATAATGTATCCTCACTATCAACGCATTTACTTACGAAGCTCACACGATGGCTATCAATTGAGGTAAGTATGTAAAAATGAATTTTGAGTGGGCTATGTAAAGATTATATCTAAAAATAGTAATTATTCAATGAAACACTCTATAATTCAAAAGATTTTCTCAAAACAAATTCAAATGGAGTGCCTGAGAGCCTCTATAGCTATTTCTAAGTGTTTCAACTTGTAAAAAAGTATCTTGTCATTATCTTTAAAACTAGAAGTTCTTGAGAGATGTTGCTTATTTGCAATTAGTAATAGGGTAATCTTCAATACAAGTAACATTAAATTATTGATGAACATGAACTTTTAATAACTAGGCGGAAAGCGCTAGCAAAACGGGCCGTGTCCTTTAAGGAGAGGAAAGACATTGTGGCTTTGTCTGTTGAACGGACTATTGAGTTATCATGTGTAGAGCTGGAGCATCTTATAATTGTATGTGTATACAGACCCTCACTGGCTGATTTCAAAGTATTTGAGTCTGTTATGGCAGATGCTCTGAGGAAATTTTCAAAATTTTCAGAATATTTCTTCAGATCATCTTCCATACAAATGCGATGATTTTAATGTAGATATACTTTTGAAATGTCCATTAAGCGATAAATTTCTAAATTTATTTTTGTGCTCTAGCTTATAAAAAAAAAACAGCTAACCAGAATCACTAGCACATCTGCGACCTGTTTAGACAATGTTTTTTGCAACTGTGAACCTCGTAGCAAGGCTATAAGTGATAAGCTTAGCTCTGATCATAGTGGGAAAAGCGTTGTGTTTCCATGTAAATCAGGTAAAAACTCTAAGGAGTTCACTTACAGGCCTATTACCGGCAAGCGTTTGGAACGGTTTGCAGATAACATTGATAATCAACTTAGTCACTTGCCGTTTGATAGGAATTCTGATTACCTTTGCGATTCCTTGTTTAATATAATGAATAAAGAGTTTAACGTAATATTTAAATTAAAAAAAATGTAAGGGTGGGTTTTGATGACTGGGCTACTATCTCAAAAAAATATGAATGCTAATGACGTGAAATTTGTTGAATATTTAAAACAATATTCTAAGACATTTAAATCCGTGTGTGATACCGCGAAATCTCTTCATTTGAGTAGGAAAATTAAACAATCGGAAGATAAAATCAAAACAACAGGGAAAATTATAAATACCGAAACCGGAAAAATTGAACCTCGAGACCGAAATTTTATCTTAAACATCGGCAATAAATTAATTTCCAAAGATCACGAAGTTGCCAATGCATTTGAAGATTTCCTTACAAAACTCTTCTTATACCAATTGTAACTACCCAGTCCTTAAAATCATTCTCAGTTGAGGCTTCTTGTATGCTCACAAGCAACGTTGAGAAGTGTGATGTTATGTATACATTTATTTTATTTATTTATTTAAATTGCACAATGTACAAACATTCGTAGCTATACTTATGAATAAGACAAACTATTTGTTAGTACAAACACCCTGCCAGGGTGTCGCAAATATATAGAGAAGGAACAATTCTTATTACATATGTACTTGGTAAGTACTTAATTATTTAAAGGTAGGTACTAATAATTTAACTAGGTACCTAGTTATTACTAGCATAGGTAATTTCTCGTTATCTCAGTAGGTATCATAGCTGTTATTTTAAATAAATTATCTATCTTAATTTAATAAACTTTTCAAATAGCAATAATAATATGGATTTAAATACTCTAGTTTACCAATAATTATATTTTCCATATGTCTTCCATAAATTCGTTGATATTATAATAGGCCTTTTTTATGATGATAGATTTCAGGGTTTTTTGGAATATACTATACTTATGTATACTTTTTAGGTTGTCTGATAGATTATTATAGATTTGGATACAACGATATTGAAGACTATTTCTAAAAACTTCTAATCTAGGTGTAGGTAGAACTAATTTGGTATTGCAGCGTTTATTTGTATCGAATTTGAATAAAAGTATGTGTTTTCTAAGATGTATATGGAAGGTAAGGTGAGGACTTTTTCTTTGATAAAATGAGGTGATAAAACACATTAATGTTAATTCGATTGTTAAGACATTTAAATTGCTTAACATAAAAAATACAGAGGATCTCTGGGGAATATCTACTACAATTTTAAGTTCTATTATTAGTATAATTGCTACATATTTAGTAATTATTTATAATTATTGTGCTGATGAAGGAGTTTTTCCCGACATAATGAAAAATAGTAAACGTATTCCCTTATTTAAGTCTGGCAGTAAAAATGATCCAACTAACTACAGACCCATTGCTATACTTCCCGATCTTTTTTTTTTTTGAGGAAGTAACTATATACTAGTTATTAACACACTAAACTTTAATCTCTATGGTCTGTTTCCTAGTGAACAATGTGGCTTCACTAAAGGCCGTTCAACTACAGAAGCAGGCACAGGGCTCTTAAAGCATATATTCAATGCTTGGGAGAAGTCTTGGCGCAATTGGCGTTTTCTGTGATTTATCCAAAGCGTTTGCCACGAATCATTAATTTTTAAATTGAAACATTACGGAGTTCACGGGAAAGCTCTCGATCTTTTATCGTCGTATCTTAGCAATAGAATCCAAAAAAGGATGTAAATCACCATTTACACCACTACCCGGATCTCTCATTACAATGGGATTCCCACTGGGTTCAATAATGGGGCCATTCTTGTTCTTGGTTAATCGATGTTCCCTTTTTTATAGAGAACTTATGTGATACTGTTTTGTTTGCAGATGACACTTCTCTATTTTTATACGCTTTGTATTAGCTTCACTTGTATGTTTGTTTGTTTGTAACCGACTCCTTCGGACGCTATTTTGACCCACTTTAAACGGTCAGATTTCATTCAAATTTTGCACACCTGTCAAAGACCGATGACAATGCAATAATTCGAAAAAAAACGCTCTTATAAATAAACCAAACTAAAAAGTAGAAAATAAATAAGAGTTTAAAAAAACTAAAATACACGCTTTATATAGAAAACCAAACTAAAAAATAGAAAATAAATTTTAATAGTGTAAATAAGAAAAAAATGATTTATTTAAAAAAAGCGTAGGGTGATTTTTAAGATATTTTCGAAATGATAATCCTTCTTCTCATATCTGTCAATAAAATATTTATAACTATATCGACTACTTTTTTCCATGGACCCCACGAAAAAAAGTTTTTTTTTTTGAAATAAAACTTTTTTTCTTATTTACACTATTAAAATTTATTTTCTATTTTTTAGTTTGGTTTTCTATATAAAGCGTGTTTTTTAGTTTTTTAAACTATTATTTATTTATGATTGACAGAACCTTGAACAATTTTGACGATGTTAAGAACTATCGTGATTGCAGGGCAATCTTACAACTAGTATTTTAATATTAAATCCTAAGAAAACTAAATGTATTAAATTCTCTCACCCAATGTCAGAGGGGTTCCTACAAATTCAAGTATTTAAATAAATAGTGAGCCTGTAGACCTTGTGCAGTCAACCACATTTTTGGGTATTACTGTATATTCAAAATTACAGTGCGGTCCTCACATATCGTTGATAGCTGGTAGATTGAGCTCTGCAGCCTATGCAGTACTTAAAATTAGACAGTTTACCGATATATCCACTGCAAGATTAGTATATTTTAGTTACTTTCACATTATTATGTCATATGGCATTTTGTTGTGGGGTAAGGTTGCGGAAATTCAATCAATATTTATGCTGCAGAAGAGAGCAATTCGTTCCATTTACAAAATGAAATCCCGCGATTCTCTTAGGGAACGTTTTAAAGAGATCAATTTTCTTACAGTGGCTTGTCAATATATTTATGAAAATATAATGTATGTTCAGAAGAATATCAATACCTTTGTTCAAAATAGGGATGTTTATAATTTTAATACTAGAAATAAAAAGTAACTGAAAGTGTCTGGATTTCGATTAAAGAAAGTTAGTGGTTCATATATGGGGAATTGTATACGCTTTTTTAAGAAGTTACCTGACGGCATTGATCAATTCAGAAGACAGATTTTTGAAGATCAGGCTCATGCATAGATTTAAAACTTTTGTTAAAGTAAATCTCATAATGAAAGCGTATTACAATGTAAATGATTATATTAATAAAAGAAATACATAGCCTTATGTCTTCAAGCTCCATAATAATCATAAGTGATAACTTCCATGTTTATGTTAAGTTTATGTGAAGTGCTACACACGCTTTGTGGAACATATTATAAGGTCAAGTCGAACAGGTCAAACCTCACATTTCAGAGATAAAAACTTCCCACAAGCTGCGCACTTAGCTATAACTGGTACAAATAAAGTTAGTAGTCAGCTGCAGATCAAAGTACTGTAATAATACGGCTAGATGGCGCTAATACCAATCAATGTAAATGAGTAAAGACGGTGAAAATAATAAATTCAC
This sequence comes from Alsophila aescularia, assembly GCA_946251855.1. NCBI lineage: Eukaryota > Metazoa > Arthropoda > Insecta > Lepidoptera > Geometridae > Alsophila > Alsophila aescularia. The sequence goes on from OX276376.1 coordinate 33,265,415, forward strand.
CCATATCTACCTCATAATTATCATCATCATGACAGCCTCTACAAGTTCACTGCTGAACATAGGCCTCCCCCAAAGCGCCTTGACGAGCGATCTTGTGCCACCTGTATCCACAGACTTCCTGCGATGGCTACAATGTCATCGGTCCATCGTGTAGCCTCGACGACATTGTAGCCCTACACTTCGCTTGCTTGTTAATCTGATCGGATTAGTTTGATATAAAAAGTTCTGCATCTTACTGATCCGAGAGAGCTACCTTACGCGAACACCCACCATATTAACTACTAGACACAGTGTAACGAAACGTTACTGGTATATTTATTGTAAGCAAATAGTATAATAATATTAAAGAAAACCTAGATATTAAATTATATATATATATATATATTGATTTAAAAGTTCATTTTAAAAGGTATAGTTCTTTGTATGTACTAAACACTTTCATTGTTTTGCCTTTCAGCCCGAACGCATTGTGTGGCTGTGTAATTGGCACGCACACAGCCACTCAGCCAGGCCAGTCGCACTCCGCAACAAGTACAAATATTATACCTACACTTTGCGGCCGCAATATTCTGGTTAATTAAACGTTATACAGACACTCAGCCTGCGGGACATGACTCAAGGAAAACGGGAGGCAAACGAAGCAAGCTGGCGTACGCGCATCGCACGCACTCTCAGCGTACTTAGCTCGAGTGAGGTTAGCGATTGTCGGCGATTGACAAGCGCGATCATATGTCATGATTTCCAATTTTATGTTTAAATTGAAGGGTTTTTGCAGTAGTTTTCGAATTCAATTTGACTAATACTTCAGGAATATTTAAAAAGTATAACTACCGGAACGTCAGATGAAGGTGGCGCCACCTGGCAATCGTTTGCCTTACCATGATTCTACCGGAAACATAGTCTCACGACGATGGTGCCATTTTTTTCTTGCAGGGGAAAAGATTGTGAGGAGGTAGTTTATTCAATTCTTGTTGAGCATCGGAACGGAGAAGTCATCTGTAAAGTATAATATAAGTGACCATTGAAAATACATGTGTATTATGTCTGAAGAAGTTATTTACTACAAATGTAAAGTAGAATATAAGCGACCAGTGGAAAATACAAGCATTGACGAATTTCATTACATCTCAGAAGAGGCGATACACCCAAAAGGTAATATTTTATACTTTTTAACGTTTCGTTTTCCTTTTCACTCGGTTATACGCCCACTAATGATGAAATTATCAGGTGTTACGTAAGTTGTAACACCTATTTTTATGCGCTTTAGTTGAGAGTATGGGTGCTGACGATCAAATGTCTTGACTTGTGCTTATTTTTCATGATTATGGATATTCATAACTCTTTTTCAAATAGTTTCTCATTACCGTGATAAATTTGCGTGAGTGATAAATTTGCGTTGAGTTAGTTAGGGGCAACTCCCTGATAGGGTTATGCGTAAATTATTTGTGTTTATGGAACAGTGTGTACAAACGCGTGTTTCGTACACCTTGGTTGTGCCTATTTGGAGTGAGAAAAGAGAGAAAAATGTTTATTGGCACAAAACACATTTAACGAACAAAACAATAATTAGATATCTGCGTAATTTACTTGTCTATAACGCAAATGTTTTTTGATGATTTAAGTATAGTGATGGTGTAGCAGAGCACTGTTAAAGGAAACTGTCACAAATGTAAATTTCAGGTTCGAATTAAAAATCCATACCAATATATAAAAGTGAAATGTTGTTTGTTTCTTTGTTTGTTGGTTTGTTTGGGGAGCTTTCACGCAATAACGGCTGGACGGATTTTGATGAAAATTTGAATGAAGATAGCTTATACCATCGAATAAAATATGGATTTTTTTATTCCGGAAAATTTAAAGTTTCCTTCGGAATACTAAGAAATGTATAATAAGGATTTTGAGCAAGTTTAGTTTGAAATTTAAAGAACAAAACAGCAAGAGGTTCTATATAATAATCCTTTTTTTCTGTACAATGTTAAGTCATAATGTGTGATCAATGAAAATGTTAATAGGTTGTTCTTGTCCAATATATATTTCCTGGTAATGGTTAACGTTCCTACTTCAACCATAACGTTGGTTGTGCTTAATTAACATGATTTATCTTCTTTTTTTTAATGCAGTTTAATGGTTTTCTTTTGTCATGGTTTTTATGTACCACAATAATAAATGTAGGAATAAAGTATGAATATTTTATTTGGTATCTGATAATGTTTAAATGTTAGCCCTTGGATGATTAAATCGTTGGTTAACAATTACTTTGATATCTGATAATGTTATAAAGTTACCCGGTATTATTCTTATCTAACGTATATAATATATCAAAGTAACTTTGGTTAATTGTTATTTAGTTTCATTGATAACTGATAACATATTTAATTGAATGTTACCCCTCTATAATGAATAATCTAATGATAATTGTTAATGATAAATTATAAATATGGTAAATGATTATGATAGATGATAAAGATAAATGATATGTTAAATAATACAGATAAAATAAATTCATAATGCAAATTATAATGGAAATATACATATAATGATATTGATACATTAAAAAAGATAAAATTAATAATAATAAAAATGGTAAGGACAAATGAAAATTAATGATTATTTATAATGATAACAGATTATATATGAAAAAAAATAGAGAAGATTTTAAATGCTAAAGTTTAATTGGTAAAGTTTAAATGATAAGATGATAAAGTTTTACTGATGAAATGATATAATTTAAATGATAAAGGTAAATGATAGAGATTATAATGATAGAGGACACTATAATGATAAAGCTCAAATGATAACTCTTAAATGATAAAGCTTAAATGATAAATCTGAAATGATTAAGTTTAAATGATAAAGTTAAGTTTAAATGATAAAATGATACAGTTTTACTGATGAAATGATATAATTTAAATTATAAAGGTTAAATGATAGAGATCATAATGTTAGAGTATAATATAATGATAAAGCTTAAATAATAAATGTTAAATGATAAAGCTTATATGATAAATATGAAATGATCAAGTTTATATAATAAAGTTAAAATGATACCGTTTTTAAATGATAACGTTTCATCCAATGATAAATGATAAAGATTTAATAATGAAATGTTATAGTTTAAATGATAAAGGTTATATTATGATAGAAGTTATAATGATAGATTTTACTATATGATAAAGCTTATATGATAATCTTAAGTGATAAAGATAAAATGATAAAGTTAATAAGATTAAGTAAAAAAAAACAAAGTTATGATAGTGTTCAAATGATTAAAGCTTATGTGAAAAATCTTAAATGATCAAGTTTAAATAATAAAGTTAAAATGATAACGTTTCAATGATAAAGTTAAAATTATGCAATGACTAACATTATAATGATAAATTTTAAATAATAAAATTAAATCTATATAAATAGCAAAAATGATTTAAAAAAAATACAGAAATTATGCATTCGTATTCGCCTTACCACTAAATGATAAAGTTTTTGATGGCATTAAAGTACTCTTTCGATTTAATATGGTTTGATGGCCGCCACTTTTCGGTATTTTCTTTTGTAACTAAGCTAAAAATGTTAAATATGGTCTTGTAAAAAAATAAAAATAAGATAGTTTAAATGATATTTTAAATGAGAGTTACCTATGGTACAGTTGACAAATGATACATATACATAAACTGAAAGTTAAATGATAGTTTAATTAATAGTTTAAATGACAGAGTTTAAGTCATAGTTTAAATAACAGAGTTTAAATCACAGTTTAAATCACAAAGTTTCAATCGTATTTTAAGAGGTGATGGAGTTTGTTTATTTAAATGGTCAAGTTTATTCATAGTCAAACTTATATGATAAATTTTAAATCGTTAACTTTAAATAGTAAACTTCAAATGGTTTTATTTAAACAGTAATATTTTAATGGTGAATTATAAATGGTAAATTTATGTGATAAATTTTGTATGGTACAATTTAAATAATAAAATTTTAAGTGGTATTATTTTAATTTTAATATTTAAATGATAAATGTATTAATGGTAAATTTTACATGGGTAATATTCAATGGTAAATTTTAAAGGGTAGGTACATTTTAACGGTAAATTTAAATGACTAATTTCAAATATTAAATTTGAAATGGTTACACATCAAATATGATAAACTTTAAATGATAAACTTTAGAGGATAAACTTTTAACTTTAAATGACAAACTTTAAGTGATAAATTTCAAATGATAAATATCAAAGATTTTAAATTTAAAAGGATAAACTTTAACGGATTAACTTTAAAGGATTTAATTTAATTACTAAACTTTGAATGATAAACTCCGAGAGATAAACTTCAAATGATAAACTAAATGTTAATTGATAAACTTTAAATGATAAATTATAATGATAAGGAATGTTGTTGTAGCCCCTAGATAAATATTGTGAGAACTATTTTTATAGGATGTAATGTTTCCATGTTACCTCCTGGATTAGTGAACTATGTTTGTTCATAGGTGCTCACAGGATTATTGCGTGAATATGAATTCCAAGGTTGTTGCGTGAGCTCATAGGTATTAAGCTCACAGGATTTTTGCGTGAATTGGTTTCCTCAGGTTGTTGTGTGAGCTAGTAGGTGTTAAGCTCACAGGATTGTTGCGTGGATATGTTTTCCACAGGAAGTTGCGTGAGCTCGTGGCTCGCAGGACTATATATATGATGTTGCGCGAGCTACTAGGTGTTAAGCTCAGAGAATATGTAACGTCTCACTTCATCTCACGTTGTTTTTATTCTGTTTAGTCGAGTTTCCACTTAGTATCAACAAAATAAGTCCACTCTCACAATAAAATAAACAGTCGATAATAAACAAAGAAATACGAATAAAAAACCTACCTACCTTAAAATGTCTATGTGTTGTCAGGATTTTAAGCATTTCTTGTCTTTGAATTAGTATGACCATTGTACACGTTATGTAATCTACAATTGTATCTAACTAAGCCAATACGGCTTGTTGCAAAGTTTCACCGCAATATCTCCTCCAACGCACCGTATTGAATGACCGTAATACAGGTTCTGATTGAAACAGAATAGGTGGTTGCTACGCTAAAATTACGAACGCGACCTTAACAGAACGCACCAATAGAAAGGATAGATAACTATCTTAAGGTGACGAATGGTTCTTTTTTAGCCTCGTAATTTTTTATGCTGGCTGAAAATATTTCTATTTATTTTATAAGTAATTGTGGACAAACCTTTGTCTTTAAATTCCTGTTTAACTAGTGAAAAAACCCCAATATTGGGTAAGTGTTTCATAAATCGTGTGACCTCTAAACTGCTTCTTGCTCTAAACTACGGGCTATCAGGACGTAAGATTTTGGTTAAAAAATTGTATTAACGCTTGTGAATCCACGAACTGATTGTTTTACATTTATCTGTAATCTTAAGTATAACTTTACTGTGCATCTTACGTGCCAGACTTTTGATATTGCAGACCTGGATTGCAATATCGTCCGGTACAAATTTTAAATTTAGTAACGGAAAATTTTACTGATTTTGTTCATATTTTTTTTACTATCCTTTTAGTTTATTTTGTTAGCAAGTCATTGCGAAAGTTAATACGGTCAAACTATGCTTGTTGGCCGCATTTAGTCATACCAGCAAACGCTTTCGCAATGACTTGACTTTTTAGTATGTACCGGTTTTATACCGCTTTTGTATTCCCTGTATTTCGTGATAATTTACTCCCAACCGGTGAAATTATTTTAAAACTATGCTTCTTATGTGCTGTATTTCTATAATTATAAACTTATGTCCGACCCTTCTAGTCTTTCACACTTGTACTTTACTTTTAACTTTTCATTTATTACTTTAATGTCAACCTTATGTACAATACTGGCTGCCACATCTACTTTCTTGGGGCTTAACTGGAAGAGGCCTCGTCCGGCATGGTGGACCCCAAGGAACGAAGACCTAGTGATGTACGGCAGCCAGACCTAATTAAACTGGACTAAGGCGTCTAATTCTGCCATTCCAGGGTTTTTTACTTCCTTCTTCCTGGTACCTAGAAGTACAATCGCCGATCAGCACGCTGCCACGGGTTTTTGGACACCTGCCCCCCTCCCTCCCTTTGCTTATAATTTTAGGAATAGAGGATCATTTAAAATCCTAGATAAAAATAAAATTTGTTACATTATTGTTAAAATGTTGACTAAACTATGTTTGCTTACTGGATTGAGTGAGCTTTATTTGCCTACTGTTTTATGTTTTATTTTATGTTAATCTTTAAATAGTCATAACTACATAAAAATTTACTATGACTAATCCTACTCTCATTCTGCTTAATGATTATTGAAATGTTGAATGATCTCCTAGTAGTCGGTTTGTTGAGTAATTAATGTTTACTAAACGCATTGAGCTGACTTGATAGTTAACGTTATTTGTTATGTTATATTAAACGATTAAAAGAATAATAATTTCTGAACTCTGCTATTTAGCATTTGTTTATTTACCAAAATAACATTATTATAAAATGGTTGACATTAATTATAGAAGGGTAACATTGAGATTTCAAGTTAGAATAAAACCTTATAATTTGTTATGAATGGATTATGGCGCAGAAAATGTTTGTTTCAGAGAGGTGAAGCAATGCCGTCAGATGACAAAGCTGGTACACTGCTGAATATGAATTCAAAGCGATGACGGCAGACCAAGAAATGTAACGAGAAGAAGAGAAAAGGTTCGTTGTTTGTCCAGGTGCAATGATGTAGCTGCACTTCGGAAGACTCGTCGAGCTTTTCCACTACAAGTTGCTTTTCTTCAGTTCGGACTGAAGCATTTCTTTTGTAACCAAGTCAGCAGGATTATTACTGGATTCAAGATGATAGCAATGGTTTATTCGGAACATTTCTTTAGGTTACTTTATGTTTTTCGTTCATGCGTACGGCGTAGCGATGATAGCTGAAGGTATTTATTTGTGTTGACAGTAATTATAAATCAGTATGTAATTATCATAACTAGTTATAAATTACGAGATGTGCATGCACTACTTAAAGTAATATACCTATAAAAAATATATCATGTTATTAATGATCAAATTGTAGGAGTTGATGAAATATATTAATGTGTAAGCAATATTGCAAAGTAATAAATATTTTAATATAAAGTCATGTATACTATTGATATAAAACAAAAGTTCATTAATGCAAATATCATGATTGTAAAATAGATGTGTTGTCTAAGGCATTTGAAAATAATATATTGTACTATTAATTTTGTCAGTATTTACGATAAATGATTATGAATGACATTAGAGTTCAGCAGATTTTGGTTAAGATTTTTAAAATATTACAGAATAATAAAATTTGTGTAAAGTATTCAAGTTGGTAAGTTACCTATGTATATTTCGGGAGTAATATTTAACCTATTGAGCATTATTTCTATATAATGTCATGATTTAGGTTAAGCACTTACATTATATCTATATGTTTTAATCAGCAGATTTTAGTTAAGATTTTTAAAATATTACAGAATAATAAAATTTGTGTAAAGTATTCAAGTTGGTAACTTACCTATGTATATTTCGGGAGTAATATTTAACCTATTGAGCATTATTTCTATATAATGTCATGATTTAGGTTAAGCACTTACATTATATCTATATGTTTTAATTAATTGTGATATGATGTGTTGCCGGGAGGCAACACGTTTCCGGATGGCCGAATGTCATGATTTCCAATTTTATGTTTAAATTGAAGGGTTTTTGCAGTAGTTTTCGAAATCATTTTGACTAATACTTCAGGAATATTTAAAAAGTATGGCTACCGGAACGTCAGATGAAAGTGGCGCCACCTGGCAATCGTTTGCCTTACCATGATTCTACCGGAAACATAGTCTCACGACGATGGCGCCATTTTTTTCTTGCAGGGGAAAAGATTGTGAGGAGGTAGTTTATTGAATTCTTGTTGAGCATCGGAACGGAGAAGTCAACTGTAAAGTAGAATATAAGTGACCATTGAAAATACACATGTATTATGTCTGAAGAAGTTATTTACTACAAATGTAAAGTAGAATATAAGCGACCAGTGGAAAATACAAGCATTTTATACCTGATGGACGAATTTCATTACACATATTTATACATTTTTAATATCAGCGGTTTAGCTAGATTACGACAATTAACGTCGACCTAAACTCCGTGTGAGTAGTGAGTGTTTTCCCGATAAGGGTGCACTGCTAAAACTGCACCACTCGGAATATACTGCAATACACGGATTTCCCTAATACACGGGAATTCCGTGTACCGCCCTCGTTGTGCGACTTACCACCGAGGACAGCCATCGCCGTTGCTGATCCTGGCTGCCTACTGCTCCGCACTGCTCCGTGAAGCTGAGGCCTACCTACCATATTCGGCCGGACTTCCGTTAAAAGGGGAGTACTGCGCTACGGAAGTGGAAACATTTGAAACCACGACCTCATAAATTTATGTGCCCTCCTTCTGAGTATTAGTATTTTTAACTTAACCATAAATTTAATCTAGCTTCACATTTTTTTTCGAGCGCACTGCCTGCTTACCTTCCGTGACGCCACTCACACGTCATTAAATAAATATATCATTAATTTATAAATAAATATATATTTAATAATACTATAGCACAAAAAGTGTACATCATCATCATCATCATCAGCCTATATATGTCCACAGCTGGACGTAGGCCTCTCCAAATGCACATGAAAAAGTGTACATGGAGGACTTAATACTATGAAGCATTTTCCACCAGTCATCCTGGTCTTGCAAGAAAAATAGTAGGGTGTCCAGCTTTATTGTGAAAAAGCTCTAGATTTGATAATAAAATAAAATATAAAATATATACAATCAACTTACGAGTACATATCATATAGATATACTTACCAAATAGCTACATAAAATGTAATGTACTTACTAATATATATATAAGCGATGGTGGCCTAACGGTTCTATAGTGCAATTTAGAATCCAACGATACCGGGTTCAAAACCTAGGCTCCGCACCAATGACTTTTCTAAGTTATGTGCGGTTTTCCATCGCTCCGTGCTTCGGAGGGCACGTTAATCTGTCGGTCCTGGCTGTTATTGATTAATAGCAGTCGTTAAGCGATGTCAGAGGCCCTCGGGCGGCTTGACAAACTCTGACATCAGAGGCCAGCACAACCTCATACGACAAACAACAACAACAACAACAACTAATGTATATAATGTTTACGCGGGGTAAAATTAAAGCTAAATAATGCAAAGGTGATCTTGTTGATGCGAAATAAAATGGAGGGCGATAGAACTGCGAGGAGTTTGTAAGACTAGAAGCAGTTCTACGTAGAAAGACGGAGCACAATACCTTAACAACTCGATGGTGATGTGTAGCAATCTTTTGAGGAGATGTTTAGTCGTTTTCATCACAGATCACACGCGATTTTTCAGTGTTTTTAAGCGAGCAGCGCGAAAACGGACTCAACAGCCACCATGTCAAATTCAAACACACCAGCCCACTCAAGTTAGAGGGCGACACTCGCGAGTGTGTGTCGCAGCCTCTCTCACACATATGCAAGAATGGTATGTGGGATGGGAAAATAGGGAATAATTGCAAAAACCAACGTTCTAGTTCATAAAAAAATTAACATTGAACCAGCGCAACCATTCCCCGGACTTGAAGCAACGGCTTCAAACTACAAGTTATGCTAAGTTTTGCCCATCTACGATGTTATTGTATGATGCTATTCAATAATGCTATTCTACGATGCGATTCGATAATGCTATTAGAGAAGCTATTCTAACTAACGAAACGCTATGCTAAATTCCTAACCTAAACGCGAAAGTTATCTAAAATATTGATTAGATAAGGGGCAAAGACGCACAACCAGACGCAAGTATGATCCAGTTGCTGTCTTAGCACGCTCAATTCTTGTAACTCCGTTTGAACCTGGAAATACTTCCTCCACGACACCCAAAGGCCAGTGAAGGGGAAGACAGTTTTCCGTTAGAAGGATAACAACAGTCTCGACCGTGATCGGGTCGACTGGTGTGTTCCATTTACGACGCGATTGTAAAGTATGGAGGTAATTGATTCTCCAACGCTTCCGAAAATATTGAACTAATTTATCGAGCAGATCATGACGCGAAAGAGTATGCATTTTTTCATCGATTTCTCTAGCAGATAAATATTTTAATGGTGTGAGGTTCAGGAAATGGGTGGCAGTTAAAGCAAGAGGTGTCGAATGGGCCCAACAAAGTGCAACAGTCGAATCAGAAAATGCGAAAACGTTTCCGATATTGAAACGGTTTTGGCAAGCGTCGATTATGTTCGTCATCGGTTGAGAAAGAACGAGTATGGCGCAAAGTTCAAGTCGTGCAAGAGACACGACTTTTCGAGGGGAAACTTTTGACTTAGCACTTATAAGGCTTAAGGTGTTTCCATCACTATTTCGAACGTGGAAGAAAACCATTCCCCCGTACCCCTTGAGACTGGCGTCGGCAAATCCCAGGACGGTTACGACACTATCAGCGATGATTCCCACGTAGCGTGGAATCTTTATTTCAGAGAGCAAAGGGAGTTCTTCCCTAAACCGAGACCACTGATGGACGATATCGTCAGGAGATGTATCATCCCAATCACAATCGCACAACCAAAGTTGTTTGATTATCAGTTTTGCGTACAGAACGGCAGGTGCAACAAATCCCATTACATCCCATATTTTTGCGACACATGAGAGTATGGAGCGTTTTGTGCAAGTTCGAGCGGATATACTATTTTTAGACTGAACATGTCAGTTTCGGGTGACCAACATAAGCCGAGTATCTTATGCTGTTCAGATTCATCGAATTCTTTCACTGCTGAAAGGCGACGCGATGGTGGTATCGAGTCTACCACCGTTTGTGAATTACTCGTCCATTTTACGAGTTCAAACTGGCCAAACTTCATAACACCTATCATTTCAGAGGCCGTAGATATGCCTTTAGCCTCATCTTGAACGTAATAGACAAAATCGTCCATGTAAAGGCCAGTATTAATGATATCCCTAACCTTCGGGCTTAAGTCACCATCGTCAGCCGCAAGCTGTTTGATGGTGAGTAGCGCATGGTAGGCTTGACTTGAGCCCAAAAGTGACTCGATTGAATTCGTAAACTTGTAATGGTTGTTGCGAGGAGAATCGATATAATATGCGTTGAAATCGGTGGTTGCATTCGCGAATACCGATGCTGAGAAACATTTGACGAATATCAGCGGAAAAAGCGATCGAAAACAATCGAATATTAACGATTATATTAAACAAATTTCCTTGGAAATTTTGACCATTATAGAGAAGGTCATTAAGCGATACGTTTGTACTTGTCCTTGCACTTCCATCCAGTACAAGACGTAATTTAGAAGTGATCTTGTCCTCTCTTATTACTCCAAAATGCGGAATTATGTACGATTGGGATTCCGATGTATGCGTGTCTGCAGGTGCAGGTGAAATATAATCCTTCTCTAAATATTCACTGACAACACTATCATAGGCTGCTTTCAACTTCGGGGAAGCTTGCATTTTTCTCTCTAAACAAAAAAATCTTCTTTCGCTTGCTTGTCGAGAATCGCCAAGAGAATTCACACTTTCCTTGAAGGGCAGTGCTACTACGTAGCGGCCATCAGGATTGCGAGACGTCGTGCGAGTATATATTTCTTCACATATTTTATCATCTGGGCTGAGTATAGCTGGAACGTTCACCTCCTCTGGGCTGGAGCCTCACCAACGATCACAAAGCCAAGCACCGTTTTTAAAGCGAGAAATGATTGATACGAAGGTTGTGCTTGAATCTTGTTAGGCAAGAGAAGGTGCAGGAAAATCGATGCTCCGACTAATACTCGTATCGGACCAGGCACGTATCGTCCGCCTACGGTAGGTTTTAAGATTCGACAATTGGGAAACATCGACCGAAACAGTTGGCAAGTGTTCAGTAATTTTATCTACTACCAGCGATTCCATATCGTAACTAATATTACGATCAAAGCGAGAGAAAAACTTAATATTAACTGACCCTTGAATATTTTTTGTCGAGCCCCCTATTCCCTTTACTACGGAAGACAGGAAACAGGATTACGAAAACAGGGCTACGGAAGCAGGGTTACGATTTACATTCAAACCTAAGCGTTGGCAACAATCACGCGTGATAAAATTGCTTGGAGAAGCGCTATCCAATAATGCGCGTACGATACGTTCCTTACCACGAGAATCTACAATAATAATACGCGCAGTAGCAAGGAATACCGTGGTAGGAATTCGAGAGACGAATTTGTTTACTTTGTCTGATAACGTGCAGAGTGTGACGTCATCAGTTCGAGCTGAACGGGCAAGCGCGGCAGACGCTTCGTCGGAGCCCGCTGTTGGCGGGGCAGGCGGAGTGGCCCGCGCTCGTGATACGAGCGATTTACTAGCTACGGATGCATCCCGGAAACATAATAAAGTATGATGTTTGGAATAGTATTTTTTGCACAAGGAATGTAACCTACAAGCAGATACACGATGTCCTCCACTTAAGCAATTAATACACAGATTATTTGCCTTAACGAATTTAAAACGATCATTTATACACAGATTATTTGCCTTATCGAATTTAAAACGTTCATTTGGTTTATAGTTGTTAAACACGGAACATTTATACAAACGCTCATGTACACTATTGCACAAGGAGCACGAAAATTGCTGAGAACTGGACGCGGCATTTACATAGGCTTGCGTAGTTGATGAGTACTTATATGACGTATCCATTTTACGATCAACGTATTTCTTCGTAGCTTCATGTTTTGTGGCCGAGGTGCGTTGCAATATTTTTATTTGATCGCGGGCAAATGATGTTAAATCCTCAAAAGAGCATTTCACTAGTACGATTAAATGATTCAAATGAGTGCGTGGTTTTCGGGTCCAATTTCTTGAGAGCGAAATACAAGAATATAAAATCTGAAAGGTCATTGACCTTCAGGTTTTTCAAAGCGGCAACCGAGGAAGCGAATATATCTAGAAACTGTTCTAGATTACTAGGAGTTGCGGACGAAATAGTTTTGAGTTCGAATATTTGATTTAAATACGTAGTGGCAACTAGCCCTTTGTCTTCGTATTTATTTTTAAGCAAATCGAAAATCAATGAGTAGTTTTCGGCACACGGCGTTATACCGGCGCAAACAGAATGAGCTTTGCCTGACAATTTTCCTATCAAATAGTACAATTTTTCCGATTCTGTTAGTGTGTATGTACAACATTTTTGAAACTAGCAATAAATAACGGCCAGTATTTTATATCGCCGTTGAAATCGGGAATCGCGATCGCGGAAGTTTAGGCGGTCTATGCGGGCTTGTTGGCTTGACGTCGCAGTCATTTTGTCATTAATCTTATGTTGACACGACTTAGCGGCCCGTTTGGCGCAACCTAATAAATCCTCGAATGATGAAAGCGATTGATAATTGACAACAAAGTCGGGATCTATTTTTAACTCTAATTTGGTTATTTTGTCCAACAAAGTTTCGAAATCCTCACGCAATGACTCCACGGTTTCCATTTCACACAAAAATGTTACCCTTGAAGACTCCGAGTCAAGATATTTAACGCGATTGCAAATACTTTGCATGCGAGAGAAAATTCTATCTCTTTTGGCATATAATACCTTCAACTGTAAAACCAAGTCTGCAGTGGCATCTTGATATGTCGTATCAGTTAGATGCCTCGATATATTTATGTAAATAAAACGTAGATAACTACCTAGGCGGTGGAGAGTCGAATACTCCCGTACCTACGTAGATAGGTGTAGACGATTTTAATAGTAGGATTAGTAGGTAATAACTATTCAGTGCAGTACGAAAGCAACTGGATATACCTACCTACGCCGTACCCTACTATACACCACTATTTTTTTACTTTAGTACCAAAAAAAAAGCTGTATCTACTGCTGGTACTCAGTACATCCTTGGTGAAAAAATAATAAAAGACGGTATCTAAAAATTATCCTACAAAAACACAATAATTGGTCAAACGTCTACATTAATTCGCACAAAAAATGAATTCTCGTATGTTCATTCAATAAAACTAGGCGCCCGATATGTGATCATTCATAAACACTTAAAGGCTCAAGGCAAGGCCACGAACCACCGCCCCGCACGCGCCACTGCCCGCGTCGTCTTTCTATTCCTTTCTTCCAAAAGTAAACAATTATGTAATGTATTAAGCTAATAAGTCGCATTGCACGCGCCTTTTGCATCGGGTCATGGTCACGGGTATTGATGTTTATGTTAATCACGGGTGTTTCATTACTTACGATACGTACCGACGCCGCAAGAAAGTTATTTAATCTTTCTCCGGACGATGGTGTCGTCCACACTATCACAGAATATCAGGAATAAATACATAAACAACCAATTCGGAAACCGTTGGATTGGTCGTGGTCGTGGTTGACCATTACCACGCTCTGGACTTCTCTCTATGGAAAGAACACGAACTAAAGCGGTGTGTTTATGTGAGTAACCGGACACTGCGAGTGTTAAAAGTTAAAACAGTGCATCATAGACGCTTTTGACGAGGTGTAAAGTCTAGTCATTTTTATGACATCACGCAATAATGAAAATAATTCTGACTTTTTAAATACCTACGCCAAAATAATAAGTTACATTTCGATTTAACCTTGTAAGAATGTGATACCTAAGTATTGTAATTTAAATCCGAATAATACCTACATACCTAGTAAATAAATTGATTTTGCCGGTCCTAAGCCCGTAAAAGAATGACGTAAAAGTTAGAATTAATCAAATAAAGTATTTTTATACTACATTTCCTATTTGATTTCGTATGTAGTTACTTCCTAACTTACCCGTACCTACTGACAGTCCTTCACCACAGAATAAATAATAGTACAAGTACCTCTTGATAGTCTCTCTACGACCTTTGCGTATCTTGTTTACAACTTTTCACTGATAAAATGGTCACGTGATAGAAGAGGTAATAATTGAACGTGCAGAAATGAGAGAAAGAGCAGGAAAGATATGTTTTCACTACTCACGCGCATTATGCGATTTCATTCAACATTATTTGCATAGTATTTTTTGTTTGTGTCCATAATTTATGGAAGGATTTCCGAAAACTTCAGCTTTTAATAAATTCTACATTGTTATGTATTCAAAAGTTTTGACTGCATATTTAGATTGCATTGCCACTGCTGCATTGCCCAATATTTTTTTATTAACAGTAGTTAATAAAATTAAAAGTAATAAAAAAAAAGAAAGAGAATAACTCTATTTTTCGTGATTGGTCCCTCTGGGCCGTGACTGAAAATCAGCGTCAAGTGTCGAAGACGCTTGGCATTATGCTGAGGCATGACCCTTTCAACACTTAGATTTATTTGTTTAATTTATATGTTAATTTAATACTTTTTTTTATAAGTGATGAATAAACTATTTTTCTTTCTTTGTTTTCTTTTGTTTAAATAATGCCTACTTAGTACGTACCGTACGTACTAAGTTATTGTATGTAAATCGAAAGCGTAAATTACGAATGAGCGGGATGTGCGAAGTGCTTACGAATAAACAAGTAAAGTAGGTAGGATGCGAAGCGATAATTATTACGAGTTTGACGACGAGATTAAGTACCTAAGTTCTTTACCTACCTGATGCGGGATGAACGAAATAACTATAAGTAATAGTTAGGTAGGTAAATAAACTAGTTAATCTATATAAAGCGAATGAATTACGATTCCAAAGCTATGGAATATGCGAAAATAAAATGTAGGTAGTTTAGCCGTACCAACCGCGATTTGTTCGACGAATTATATAATTTGTAATGATATAGTATTTGGGTTATAGCTAGCACTGATACAATGTATACGGTTCGGAAGGACCATTAAATGTTTACGCGGGGTAAAATTAAAGCTAAATAATGCAAAAGTGATCTGATCGATGCGAAATAAAATGGAGGGCGATAGAACTGCGAGGAGTTTGTAAGACTAGAAGCAGTTCTACGTAGAAAGAAGGAGCACAATACCTTAACAACTCGATGGTGATGTGTAGCAAACCTTTGAGGACATGCTTAGTCCTTTTCATCACAGATCACATTTAATTTTTGGTGTTTTTAAGCAAGCAGCGCGAAGATGGACTCGACAGCCGCCATGTCAAATTCCAACACACCAGCCCACTCAAATTAGACGGCGACACTCGCGAGTGTGTGTCGCAGTTTCTCTCACACATATGCAAGAAGGGTATGTGCAGGAGTGGCATGGGAAAATAGGGAATAATTGCAAAAACTAACGTTCTAGTTCACGAAGAAATTAACATTGAATCAGCGCAACCATATAACATAATAATTAATTATTAATAAATAAAAGTGGATAATAAGGTGAGAAAATATTAAAATGTATTATAGAGAAAAACAAAAAAATATAGGAAAATCGATTATTTATAGAGAACCTTATTAACACAAACACACCATCCACTGTTTGTAAATCTAAAAGATTGGTAAAGTTTTTTATTGAATTAATCAAATTATGTAGGTACAAAAACACAACTGTGTACAAAACAACATCTATAAGTAACTTACTTTTTAAATTTCAGACTACTTAGCTAGTCTAAATGATACTGAAAAATTTGTTAACTTTTTGTTTTTAGGCGGTCTAAAAACGATATACTTTTTTCTATTTCCCAAAATATGTGCTGATCTTCGCTTTTTCAGTTCAGTCTGGAGATAGTCGCTAGTTATAAACTTAGACATGTCATGGTTTGTTTGTCCGCTTTCGCAATTCTGTCCAGACGTAATATGAAGATTTTCGTCTCTATCCTCGGTCATCAATATAGACCCTTCAATTTTACGTGGTTTTGCTTTCACGTCACCATGTTTCGAAATGTATGAAATTACGGGTTTAATAAGTGCACTGTTACCAGCATCACTATGATACTCTGTATTCTCACTCATCTCTCTTCTCTTTCTGTACTCTTGATTCCTTCTATATTGTCTTTCCATTTTACTGTTACCAGCATCACTATAATTATCAGTTTTCCTTCTTTCCTTTTGTTTTTGATTTTTTTGCTCTTGATTCCTTCTATATTCTCGTTCCATTTTACTGTTGCCAGCTTCTCTATGGAACTCTTTATTTCCGCTCTTCTTTTGTCTCTTACTGTACTCTTGATTTCTTCTATATTCTCGTTCCATTTTTCTGTTGCCAGCTTCACTATGAAACTCTTTATTTCCTCTTTTCTTTTGTCTCTTTCTGTGCGCTTGACTCCTCCTGTATTTTCGTTCCATTTTAGTTTTTTTATCTTTACGTACTGGTATTTTTTTAATGTGTCCCACATTTTTTCTGCCGCTATGTGATTTGGGAGAACTTTCATCGTCAGAATACGTGCTCAAATCTGAACTGGAGTTGTCCGAGCCATCCGAGCAGTCAGATCCGTCCGAGCTGGAATGTGTAGAGTGCCGACCATGCTTAGAGCCACCAGATTTATCGTTTGAAGAAAGGTCACGCGGTGGTCTACGATGAAATGGTATTGGTGGTGGAAAAGGCACTATTAAGACAGAAGGTGGTCTGATAATTGGATAAGGTATGATTGGGTATACTGGAGGCAGGATACGTGGAGGTGGTAAACAACTCAGACACTCAAGACAATTTTTTGGACGTGGATGAGACTTGACGCCTTGGATTGGTGGGGGTGGTCCTGGAGAACAAAGCATTGGAGGAGGTAGAGAGGGATACGCGGGCACAGGCACCGGGTAAGGCGCTGGTACTGCTACATAAAACGTTTCTTTCGATTGATCAGTTTTTGCCGCAAGTGTTGTTGTTTTTATTGTTGTGGTTGTAGGATCTGTAACTTTAAATGGTACAGGAACTAGGAACGGTACAGCTACAGGCGGCGGTGGAGGAAAAGCATATATTTGAGGCACCATTGGATATACTGGTATCTGAAGATTCGCTGTTGGTGTCATTATGAGATAAATCACCAGAAATAATTTTCTTTGGCTGTTCTGTAACATAAGCACAGATTCAAGGTTAATTTAAATTTTCTATATTATTATTGTGAAATTGTAATAAATATTCATTTTGTTCTTTTTAGGAATAAGTAAAAAAAAACAATTTCCTTACTAAAATCATGATGTTTTATGTGTGAACTTTATTATTCCTCTGTTGCATTTCACTTGTTTTGTTAACGGGCTTCATTATAGAGTTGAGTTTATATGAAAGCCATAAAAGTTTCATGACATTTTGTAGAAATAGCATGAACCTACCACATTTATGATGCCGATAAATAAGCGTAAACTAGAGGTTGGAGTAGACTTACATAATTCTGCCTTCAAATAGTAGTGTGAAAGCTGTGTTTTTTTTCTGTTTCTGCACCACGAATGTTATTTTTGCACGAGTATAATTTTTATCGTATACCGTATATTTCTTACTCTAAATTAATTACAAATATAGTGATTTCGCACAATCATTTTGAAGTAAGTGTAAATACTATGAACCACAAAACATATAAACATAAAAATTGAAAATCTGTAAGGCTTTGTCATTCTTCTGAATCCTTGATAGCTACATCTGGCTCTGTTAATATTAATTCTGTTCCATCAATTCCACTAATCTATCAATGCCGCTTTTCTAAATTCAAACCAATGGCGAAAGAAATGTCTAATATTAAAACCAAAATTTTTTAGACGTTTGACGGATGGGCCGGAGTGATTTCAAAACTAACTCTTAATTTTTCGATAATACGATTCTTTCCTGACGTGTTTAGTTTTTTTTCTTTTTTCTCTTACTCCACACGGCCCTTTTGAGGTTGTTGGGGTTTCATAGTCATCAATCCATTCTCGTACCTGGTGTACAGGAACTACGATTCCATGTGGTATGTTTATCGGTAAAGACATGGGAAATGCTGGACCTAGAACCGGCGATGGAGGTTCATGCGGTAAAGGTATTGGCACATTATCTCTATTTCGACATCTACATCTTTGATGACATGGCGAACAATATGAGAAGAACGCTGGTGTGCAAGGAAAGCACAAGCAAGGAGGACAGACAGGGCAATTGGACGAACGTGGATTTTTCATGCAAAACGCAGGAGGGGGGTAAGCTGGCACGGCGAATTGCACTGGTCTTGGTAGCACCATGGGAACAGCAACACCCATGGCAATCTCATAAGAGTTTTTGTCTCTTCCAATCTTCATTCGACTTTGTACAGCTGTATACATGGGAGACGGTGGAAAATACCCCATCGGAACTGGCGGCGGAGGAAAGGCGAACATTTGAGGCATTATCACTTGCAATGCCATTTGAAGTCTCACTATTAACATCAATAAAATTAGCAAGACGAGCCATTGTCTTTCATCGATCTGCAACAAATGATGTTTCATTAATATATTATTTTCAAAAGACGATGTTAGATTTTCAAAAAATAAACTGAGAACTCGCCGAAATCATTGTTCCCTTCACAAATCACTGCAATACAGTGTTGTTGATTTTTTAAACGTTCATTTTATATAGCATGGCATTGTGTTACACAACAAAAGGACAACTTCTCATTAATTGGTGTTGAAGCCGATTAATGTTCTACAGCAAAACAAAATGGAAGCATTTATTTTCTAGAGTTGGCAAGAATTTCTACTATAGGTAGGTACATATTTAACACAGATTAGAACTCAGACGGTAGGTAGCCTGTGCCTATTAACTTTTACCTTTTACCTACCGCTGTCATCTCGGCCAAGTACCAGCTTGGAGATTACGTTACGGATCTTATTAAGTGCTCTAGGTAGAATAACTTATTTATATGTACAGGACACTAGTGTCGAGTACGAGTGTGTAAGAACTGCACGACCTCCCTTTGTAAAAACATGAGTTTGTCGGTTATCCTATGCGGCTTCGAATTTTGAATATTCTACAATTTACTTGCGGGCCACCAAAGTTGCCAGAATACCGATATGCAAAACAATAAAAAAATACGATTTGAGATTTGTCGATCAATTTATATGTTATGATAATTGAATAAAAATATGTATTTGTTTGATTTACGTAATAGATCGATGGCTGGATCATATTCCCGTAGATATAAAAAATTTGAGAGTGGCCTACATCCGTATGATGATTAAGTACCTACTTCTATAAGAACAAGTTACAATCCATACCAATATATAAAAGTGAAAAATTGTCTGTTTGTTTGTTTGTTTGTTTGTTTGTTTGGGGAGCTTTAACGCGATAACGGCTAGACAGATTTTGATAAAATTAAGAATAGAGATAGCCTATACCCTGGAATAAAACACAGGATGCTTATTATCCCGGAAAATTGTAAGTTTCCACGGGAAAACTGGAAAATGTTGATTGCTCACTGCAAGAAACAGTTGCCATCACAGAATGGTCTGTGGTTGCCATGGAAACGAAATAACAATTCAAAAAACATCAAGAGCATTGGCGCTATACCTACATACTTTTCCATTGGTTTTTAATACCCTAGAATAAAATTGGATACTTTTTTCGCGATAAACAGTAGTCTGCGCGTACAGTGAGCAATCAACATTTTCCATATTTTCCGTGGAAACTTACAATTTTCCGGGATAATAAGTATCCTATGTTTTATTCCAGGATATAAGCTATCTCTATTCTAAATTTCATCAAAATCCGTCTAGCCGTTATCGCGTGAAAGCTCCCCAAACAAACAAACAAACAAACAGACAACGTTTCACTTTTATATATTGGTATGGATTGTAACTTGTTTTTATAGAAGTAGGTACTTAATCATCATACGGATGTAGGTCACTCTCAAAATTTTTACATGTACGGGGATATAATCAAGCCATCGATCTAATAGTAAATCAAACAAATACATACTGTTATTCTATTATCTATACTTATAATAAAACTGTAACGACTCCAATTCTGTACATTGAAGATATTTTGAAGCGAAAACATTTTTTTCATTTTTGTATTTCTGTCTGTCTGTATGTCTGTCTGTATCTTGGCTAGGTATCACGCCGAAAATACTGAATGAATTTAAATGAAACTTGGCATGATTTGAGTTCATACTATGAGGTAGGACATAGGATACTTTTAATCCCGAAAAATTAAAGGGTTCCCGCAGGATAGACGTTGAAAGTTATTTAAAAGAACACGTATCACGCTAAATCTACTGGACGGATTTTGTTGCAACTTGGCACATCATAGTTTATATAATGGGTAAAAATTTAGGATACTTTTTATCCCGAAAATTTAAAGATTTCCTGCAGGATAATGTCCCAAATTCTGTAAATTGAAGATATTTTGTAATTTTTATTGGAGGTCGTACTATATTCAATACTAAAACCAAAACGGTATTTTTTTATCTTTTGTGTGTCTGTTTGTCTGTCCGTCTGTCTGTCTGTACCTTGGCAGCACATCACGCCGATAATACTACACTACGTACTACACTACATACTACAGTACATACTACAGCTAGTCATAACATATAAATTGATCGACAAATAGTCATTTGAATGAAATCTGACTGTTTAAAGTGGGTCAAAATAGCGTCCAAAGGAGTCGGTTACAAACATACAAGTGAAGCTAATATAAAACGTATAAAAACTACGCTTTTCACATGAAAGGAGGGGTACCAGAGGGCAGCATCGTTCCCCCCCCCCCCCCCCCCTCCTGCAAATTGCGGTTTGTTTCACTCACACTAAAATCTGATTTAAAAACTACGCTACGGAGATGCGTTTATTTTTTTAAAGTACTGATGTGCAGCTCGCCCCCCCCCCCCCCCCCCCGTTTCTATAGCCAACCCAATTAAAATGTAATTCTCGTCATCAAACCCATTTTCAAAGGTCAGTAACAACATTTATGATGTACAAAACGACATCACTTTTAAACAAGTACGATTAATTAATTTTACTAAGAAAATAAATTAAATATTACACTAGTTAAACCTAATAAACATACAAAATTAGGTTATTTGAAATGACACTGATAAATTACTGATTCTCTTATCATTATGGGGTTTGAAGACTATCTCTTTCTTTCCTTCTCTTAGGAATCGTTGTGTTGATTGGGGTTTTGATGGTGCTCTTCTTGATGGTATCACTGTGCTAGTTTCTCTGACATCATTTTTATAATCATAATCATTCTCAATTTTGGTTATAACTTTGAGTGTCTGTTTTGTTTCCGTATCTTCATCCGTTATAACATGCACCTTCTGGATAACTTTATTATTATGCTCGTCCATCAACTCTTCTGCTTCGTCTATGCTCAATGGCTTTTCTAACTTCACAACTCCATCATTAGAAATGTATGACAAGACAGGTTTAGCAAAATCATCATCACTCATATCATAGTCAATACCAACCTTTCGATAAGAGGATTTCTTTTCGGAACTTCCAGCCTTCTTTTTTCTTTTTTGTCTTGCAGCAGTAGTCCATTCTGCGGTACCCGAGTTTGAATCTGAGCTATCAAAGCTGTCGTCCGTCCAGTCTCTACGATGACGCTGTGACTCCACTATATGTATATTATTGAAGGGGGACGTTTCCATTCTTCGTGTTCTTTCAGATTTACTATATTTAGTTGGCTTTGACTGTCGTTTGTCACTACATCGACATTTTTTATGGCATGGTGAACAGTTAGAGTAATACGTAGGTGTGCAAGGAGAGCATGAACATGGTGGACAGATCGGACAATTGCTGGGACGTTGTGTCTTCAGGCACTCTGGGGAGATGGCGTACACGGCTGGCAGGGCAGCGGGTGCGGGGTACGAGGGCATGGCGAACTGAACTGGCCCTGGAAATGCCAGAGGAATAGCAAAACCAACGGTTTTCTCAACATTTTTGTAGTCTGTCCCTCCAATGATTGCATTGTTTTTTCCATTTCCATTATTCCCATTTTTTAGAATTGTTCCTGTTGTGTTTTTACGTGTTTTAAATTGCACAATTTGAAATGCTATGGGGGGTGATGGAGGGAAAGCCATCCCGACTGCCAGCGGTGGTAGAAGAGGAGGAGGATACGCATACATTGGAGGTGGCATTGGAGCCATTGGATACATCATTTGGAGATTCACTGCTGGCATTGACAAGAGTATCGTGACCAGCCATTGTCTTCTGTAGTTCTGCAACAAAAATAAATGTCATAAAATATTTCGTTAAAATTATTTTCTCAAAGTGATGCTAATTTATTTTCTAAACTCACCAATTTCATCCTGTTCCTATAACAACACCACTGCAATACTAAAGTGTAATCGACTTTTATACATCTTACCTTTTTCATTCACGTAACACAGCATTGTAGTGCGAAACAAAAAGACAACTTCACATCAATTCATGTTGTAGCAGGTATATAAAGCTCTACCTTGAAATGTACCTATAGCATGCCGTGCCTACTTACATAAAACTCAAATCATTTCACGTACAAACACAAATTAAAAATTGATATAACCCCTGAACTCCCCACCCCCCATTATAGCTAAGAAACACGTCGATCACATCAGCTTTCAAACATAAAAAGCTGCATAAAAATCGGTCCATACATTTGGGAGCTACCCTTTGTTTCAGGGGTTTCTTATATTTTCCATGTTATTATAGCAAACATTTTTCTGAATGAAAAATTTGAATTACGGACGGTACAAAAAGTACTAGAATTTTACTAGCTGAAAACCTCATAGACATGGGCACAGAATTAATTAATATGACATGGGCGCCGTGTTCAGGAGGAAAAATACACAATTTCAATATATATGACATATTATTACTCCTGCTTAGGCGACCATTTTTTTAACTGGCATAATTAAACTGTTAGAAATTGTTAATTTAATTTGTAGTTGCTTCACCTATATTTTACCACCTCCTTTGGCGTGTCCTACAGCCTAAACGGCTTGATGGATTTTGATAAATAAAGTATCATTGGATTTGTCTTAATCACGACAGAGACACAGGATACATCGTGTATCCTATGTCACTCTCGTGATTGAAGGGCCAAGAAAATTAATATGTTATTGTTACAGCTGCCATATTGTATTTCCGACGTAACAAAAATCTATCGAATGAGTTATCAAAGCGAAGGTATTTCAATATATAGATAGACCTTCATTTTGATAACTCATTCAATATAGCAAAATTTTCAATTATCCATGTTATAAACTAATAAAGTAAAAAAACCATTAAATATATATTTTTTGGCGGTCAGCTCGCATTGCGACCGTTGCGTTGCTGAAAAGCAAATACCCGAGCTTATGTTTGCGACGACCTCACGACGACAACTCTTTGCATTAATTCGTTTGCGGCGAAACTAAAAATATTAAAATAAAAAAAACTCGCATAAAAAACGATTGCGAACAAAACTAAACACAGGCAAACGTGCTTTAGTTTCTTTATTCTACAATATAAGATACAGTAGAAGGCATTATGATTCATGATATCTGATCCCGTCAAAGGAGAAATAATTTGCATGATGCCTTCGACTGCATCTTATATTTCAAAATCAAGAATCTAATGCTTGTTTGCCTGTTGTTAGTTTTGTTTTGTTTTTTTTTTTTGTTTTTTATTATAATTAATTTGTTTTGTTTTTTATTATTATTGTAGTTGTTTTTCAGGAGATATGTACATTACAATATTTGCGCTCTCTACGAATACCCCAACGTTCACTAAAAAAAACAGATTTCTCTTGTTTATAATCCTATATTTTGTATCATCTACATTTCTTACTTATACTGCTTGAAGATATACGATTATGTTCAGACAGACAAGTCAAGTCTTAGGGCCTATTTCACGACCTTCAAGTAATGTTTCAAGTAAGCTGATCGCCAGTTAAACTCACCAGTGACTGTACGTATGAATTTCACCACGCTTGAGTAATACTAACCAAGAATTAAGGTAAGAGATCTCTTTACTTTTACTTGCCGAGCAACGTTATTTAGCAAGTAAGTGATCAACGCTTTACTTGTAGGTCGTAAAGTAGGCCCTTTGGGCCTCTTTCACAAAAGAGAGCAAAAGTAACGAGTAAATGTACAGACAAAATTGTTGGAACTATTTAAAATGAACCAAACAGTTTTAGTTCTCCATAGATACTTTTGAACTCTTTGATAGGCCGTACTACTCTTTTGTTTTTTACTTCTAGTTGTCACTTTGTATTTTATTCATCCAAACAAATTCACACAATTATAATCTTATTTATTTTGGAGTTATTGGTGTATTCCATACGTTAAACGTACTGCGTAACTTTTAAAATCACTCTTGTTACAGTTTATACAATTAATATGTAATAGATAATGTGAAAAAAAAGAGGAATAAAAGCCCTACTGAAAAACTAACGCCCCATCTCACTCCTGAGCCAAGTCTATACGCTGTTTTCGAGGGTCATCACCAATCTCTAAGAAGACTCTACGAGTTGCATTCTCTGGAGCAGTCTGGGTTTCGCGGAGGATTTGGTACCAAAGACCACAAACACATAATGAGGCAGATTATACAGAAGTCCGAAGAGTATAATCAGCCCCTTTTTCTTGCTTTTGTGGACTACAAAAGACTTTTAATTCTGTTGATTTTGAGACCTGGGCTTTTTAACTGTTAGTCACTGCTGCGATGCCAAGTAGACTGGAGGTATATCGAAGTGCTGAGATGTCTTTATTACGCTGCGACTATGAGTGTTCAAGTACAGAACCAGCAGTGTAAGCAGTTGCCCAGGGGAGTGAGACAGGGGGATGTTATATTGCCGAAACTGTTCACGAAAGCATTAGAAGATAATGTTTAAGATAGGCATTGCACTGGAAAGAGTAAGGCATCAATATAAACGGCGAATACATCTCACACTCAAGATTTATCGATTACATAGTCCTTACGGCGGAATTGCTGGAGGAACTCGAGCGAATGCTGAACGGACTGGCTGATGTTTCTTGACAAATCGGTCTCGGCATGAACTTACACAATACCAAGATCTTGTATAACGATCTTATTATACCGAGACCTGTAGTTCAATGTAATCAATGGTGAACCAACCCTAGATTTTTTTAAGGAATAATATATTTACCTCTTGCAGACTTTGCAATGTAGAAACAACTTCTATAAGGAAGCCGACAGAAGAATTCAGTTGGGCTAGGCAGCAATCGGAAAACTTCATCAGGTCTTCTCGTCATCCATTCCACAGTGCCTGAAGATGAAAGTCTTTAATGCGTGTGATATATTTAGGAACATAAGTTGATATATATATAAATATATATATATATATATATATATATATATATATATATATATATATATATATGATCCCAATATAACATATATATATATATATATATATATAAGTTATCTTGGGATCATTATTACTGTACATAAATCAAACCTAGGTTTGGTTATGTTATCCTGTTAGGATCACAAACTACAAAGAAGATAAGGGTATGTTAGGATAGGCTAAACCTTTTTTAGCATATTAGGTGCTTTTCAACTTTACAACTTTTCACAAATGACTTGGTAATTTTACTTAGAATAATGAATAACTCTATTAAGCATTTTAAACATCATTAATATCATAACACATATCAATAATAATATCATATTAATACCAAATAATAATAATAATATCATATTATCATATTAATATCATATCATCATTAACTCCATAATCATAAATTCGAAGCTTTTGCATAATAAGTTGTTTTTATAGATTCAAACATAATCAGTTTCGTTTAGAAACTTATTTTTTATTACCACAGATTACAAACTCACCATAGATCTAAGAAAATACATATTTACGTAGACACGAGTAATATATATATTTACAAATAGAATCAATCGGTTGTCACTTTTGGCTTGACAAGCAATATGATAAGATACCGTAAGCTTGTACTTATTACTTTATAATTTGTGACCGTAAGTGGTAAGGTTATTTAGTGAGAATATTAATTACATTGTTAAATATTATGTTATTACCTAACACGTGCGTCCTACTAGTGATGACATACGGAGCCGAGACGTGGACACTCACAGTGGGACTTTTAGTTGCTTGGTGAGCTATGGAGAGAGCTATGCTCGGGGATTCTCTGAAGGATAAAATCTGAAACGAGATTATTCAGCAGAGAACCAAAGTCACCGACATAGTTCAAAGAATTATAATAATATAATATAATAATAATATATTCGGGACATTTCCACACCAATTATCTAGCCCCAAACTAGGATACCCTGTGCTATGGGTACTAGAAAACGGATAAACATACATAGATAAGAATATTAACATCCATGACTCGGAAACAAACATTTCTGCTCATCACACAAATGATTGCACCTTGCAGGATTCGAACCCGCGACCGTTCGATTTCGTACCTAGGATCTCTAGCCACGAGACCAACCGGTCGTCAATTAGCAAGCTTAAGCGGCAATGAGCTGGCCACATTTCTCGAAGGACGGCCAACCACTGGGGTAGACTTGTCCACGAGTGGAGACCTCGTCTTGGCAAACGTGCCCACCGGCCAGGTGGAGAGATGACCTTCGCAAAGCGGCTGGCAGAAATTGGTTGAGAAGAGCCGAAAATGGGCTCTGTGGCGTTCATTGGGTGTTTTTTTTTTACCTATGTTTAGAAGTGAACGAACACAGGAAGTACTCCCTCTACGGACCAACATGTATCGGTTGTCGTCTGTTATTGGTCTCCGTTCCAGAATAAATAAAATATGTGTGTGACGCCAGTAAGTGTAATTCAATTGGTGTAGCGTGGACAGACTAAAAAGTCTTGAATAGGAAGATTCAAAAAGGAACTGAGTCCAATTTGTAATAATTTGTTTCAAACAAATGTAAGTTTTTAAAAAACTAGTACATTGGCATATTTTTTTGTAATAATTAGATAGATAAACTGGTTAACTTCCTTAAATAATCTTAAAATTATTGTAATTCTGAATTCAAACTGCAGTCATACGGTTCATACATGCGCAATGAAGCTAATGAAAAGGTCTAAGGTTCTTTTTTAATGTTGATAGAAACCAATAGTAATAATAATCTCTATCGAACTCAAAAAACTATTGAGGTGCTGTTTTTTACCCGACTGAGCGGAGGGTATTATATATGTATGTCTGTTCCTTTGTGGCACTATATATATATACATTTAGACCAAACGCGTGGACCGATTTTGATAATTCTTAGGTGATTCGATTTGTCTCAAAATCAAAATTCAATATGACAACAAGACAAGATGCCATACAGTGAAAAAACAAAGTTTTTATTTCGGATGACCATTTTGGATCTATAATGATTTAAAGTTTGTTAGCAACTATTGTCAGTCGGGTTTTTATGTGTGTGTAAATTTTCTTGTTATTAATCAGTACCTACCTAGTATTTTATAAACCAAATGGTTATAAATAAAGTAATGTCTTTGATTTATTTTGCCAAGCAAGTTTCAATAGTAACATTATTTTCACTTTATGTGCCTATTTATGTGTACAAGTCTTATTAACATAGATGTTAATTTGCATTTTTTCCAAAAAATAAATATTGAGTCACTATCGTACATAAATCATTTATATTCTAATATGTGAGAGAATAACTCTACAGGTTAAGATGAAAACACAAATTAAGCTAAAAAAAGATAAATTTATTATATATTTTTTTCTTGTCTATATTTGCCTATGTACCTACGAACAAATGATTATTATCTATTATAGAATGAGTAACTTTTCTAATTAAGAGTATTTGGCTTCAAGTGATGAACGTGTTTTTTTTGTACATTTGTCTTTTCAGTCGATTTTTCTCTTTTGGTTTCAAAAGTCGTTACCGTTTCTTCTTTGCTTTTATATTCTTTGACATCTTCTTTTTCACTATCTTCATTATGACTTCTTTCACTGCTTTCTTCGTTACCCTGTTTGATTCTAAGCCAATCTTTCGCTTCATTTTTTGAAATCTCTTTTTCGAAAATAACGTACCCGTCTTTGGTAACGTATTGAAGAACTGGTGTTAACAAATCTTTATGCTTGGCTTGTTTTCTTTTCGATTTATGGACATGGTTTCTGATGGACCTTCTGCCGCTCTTTCTTCCCCTTTTATTTTTATTCCACCATCCTCCGTCACCTGACGTGAAACCACCATCCGCAGAGGTATCAGAAGATGTGTCCGAAGAAGAATCGTCCGTATCAGTGTCAGTATCATCAGTGTCGGTTTCGGTACCAGAGTGATGAAGTTGGGGTCGTCGGGAGTGCCGAGGTTTTCGCGGTCGCTGCCTCTGCTTTTTGCTAAATTCCTTTGAAGGACCTTGAGACTTTTGAGAATTCTTGAAGGCGGGATCGGGAGAGTAAAATGGCATCACAATTACTGGTAGCTTATGCGCTGGTTGAGG
Source organism: Alsophila aescularia (assembly GCA_946251855.1). Taxonomy (NCBI): domain Eukaryota; kingdom Metazoa; phylum Arthropoda; class Insecta; order Lepidoptera; family Geometridae; genus Alsophila; species Alsophila aescularia. The sequence goes on from OX276376.1 coordinate 33,294,664, forward strand.
CATTGGCATCACGGGCATGGGGATAGCAAAATGTCCACCTGGAGGACCTCCTGGTGGAAGACCTCCTGGATAAGTAAAACCGGGAGCACCGGCCATTGAATTTTGTTGGTTATCCTTGTCTTGGTATGAAGGCAGTTGCAGACCCGAAGGCACACTTAAGGGCAAGCCTTTTAAGTCAGCTCTTCGAGGCATCCGACAGTGCATAGGGAGTTCTTGTGGAAGGTAATCTATGTTGGTAGGGCATAGGGGTAGTTTTATATCCTCCTCTGCTAAAATAGATCCGAGGCACGCTATACACATGAGGCGCAGTTTCAGGTCCATTGTTTTCTGAAACAAAATGTTTTTAATTCATATTTTTATCACCGAGTTGCCAAATACGATAATATTTACGATACGAGTAATTATTTTTTGTCTTCGGATAAAACAGGGATAGGAATTCATTAAAAAAACAGAAATGGTAATAATAGAAAAAAACTGATATATATTGATCATGCTTCCTTACCATTACTAAGACCCAACGCAAGCCTCAAGCATCTACCAAGCCTCAAGCATTCCAATGCGACGAGTGGGGAAAACGGATCCTTTTGTTAACTTTTCAGGCAAAAATAAAGAAAAAAGATGGTGGTGCCAGTCGTCATGCTTTACAATGGCTTTATGTAATCTTAAATGGTTTTTGTTCCTGGTGCCATGTGTATTGTTACGTAGTGCCAAGACTCGGTGACGTAGTGGAATATTTAGCCACGGAGCGAAGAGTTACAGCATCTTTTTCTGGAATCTGACAAGTTTTTATCAAAAGCTCAATATTCAGATAAAATTACTGGCCCCTAAAAGGCCACACTAGAAAGAATCAACTCTATAACCGACTGTATTCGGAATAAAACTACTCCCTATTCTTATCTCACTTTTACTTTTGGTCGGTACAACATCTAGGTACTTTTCTTCCATATCTTCCTATTTATTTATTTAATTAATTAGCACAGCCACGTCATACATATTAAAACACTTACTATATCTTAATCTTAACCTATACTACAACTAGTGGCTCTGTGACCTGTAGACCTCGCACGTACAATCTTTTTTGCAAACAATCTAGTGGTGCACAGTAGCGCCATCTAGTTACGTTATTGTAAAACTAACATTAATAATCAAGGCACTCCATCAATCCCTACCTAGTGGGTAATGGGCTGATTCCACTGGAAGAAACCTAAAAGTGAGAAATTTACTGCATTTTGAGCTATTCTGCTCATCATGCCGAAGATTCTCATCAGATCTGCACCAAATTTTTATGAGATCAATTTAAAGGTATTACTGAGTATTACTGAGTATTACCTTTCGAATAAAAAAAGAGCCATTGAAATCGGATCTATTAAGGCGGACATATTCAGTAGCCCCCTTAGTGTTCCTTTTTGGTGGTGCTAAGCGTCTAACAGGCCTAAGTTATGGTCACTTGTAGGAGAGCTTCTTTGTTTCGACTGCTTCTGCGAAAGGGAACTGATGAAATGCACACTAATTTTTGGACGTATGGTCTTTTATACTTTTCGCAAAACAAGCGAAGCTCTCCTATTGGGTGATTCAAACTAATTTAAACACACTATAGAGACCGTCCTATTGTTCTCTGGATTTACTTTCTCATGCTCAGAAATAGGCACAAAAAATTGTCCTAAAAGTCCTCTACGGTTTATCGTCGAATCCTGACCACAAAGAAAGCCTAATTTTTATTGCTTTGCTATGAGTAAGAGGAGAACTTCAGAGTTTACGACCTGCTGTAACCCGTACGAGGACGGTTCTCTGAGTTTAGGTATGTTAAAAAGTTTGTTCACTTTTAAACATTCCTAAGTATGAATTATAAATAAAACGGGCGTGGCGAGGGTGGCCCAGTGTGTGGCGACAACGAGCGCAATGTGCCAACAATCAAAGTTAACGGAAGTGAGTAACTGTGATGACTCCTCGACAGACAACGAAGTGACTGTGCAGGCCGAACAAAGCCGAACGCCGCAGTCGCCGCCCACTGGGCCGCCCGCGCTATGCACGCATCGTCAGTTGCGTGCTGACGTTAGTAGCACTCGTCACAGCTTGTCGGCATAACACTCCCAGATGAAGGAATTTATAGCCGTTTTATTGATATATAATATGAATTTCACTCGCTTTAGTTGTCAAAATCAAATTCCTAAGTATGATTCATCATTTGTCATCACGCTTTGCCGATTTTAGAAGCGTGCCTACCTGTAAGATTTCTCTCTCGTTTCGTCACATATATAATACATCAACTAAATATCACTGAAAATGTAAATTTCAGTGATATTTAGTTTATCGGTCGGCTCAGATGGTGTGTGCTTAGGTAATTTAGTACATAGCGTTAACGCTGGGCTGGCCTGTACCATTATCACAGACATTTTCTATCCTGTGTGTTTATGCTAATACTCTTATTTCCTACTTCTAGCGAGGTACGAGGTCATCACGTATGCTTGGACGCCATACCATATCGTAGATTCTATTCAGGGTGCCTAACGGAGTGGTGTAAATAAGTATTAGGCTGCTTTACATTCTTACTCGTACTTACTAGGCCCTATACAAAATTCAATCATTAATTCGATTACGTTCTAGAAATACAAAGCGTTATGTTTACCTACGCCTACCTACCTATGTACTTATGTTTTAATTGTTGCGCTCGTTTACAATGATGATGGTGAAGTATGATGATGATGAATAGTATCCTATGTATTATTCCAGGGTATAAGTTATCTCCATTCTAAATTTCATCAAAATCCGTTCAGCATTTTGAGAGTAAAATATGATGATGATGATGATGTTGATGATTATAAGAGGATATAAGCTATCTTCATTCCAAATTTTATTACAATCCGTTCAGCCGTTTGAGAGTGTGAACTGTGATGATGATGATGATGAAAGTATCCTATGTATTATTTATCTCCATTCCAAATTTCACCAAAATCTGTTCAGCCTTTTGAGAGTGAAGTATGATGATGATGATGATGATGACGACGACGACGAAAGTATCCCATGTGTTATTCCAGGGTGCTATATCAATTCCAAATTTAATTAAAGATCCTTTCCCCCTACCCCCCCCCCCCCCCATTATAGCTTAGAAGCTTCTCGATTACATCAGCTTTCAAACCGAAAAAAACGCATCAAAATCGGTTCATTCGTTTGGGAGCTACGATCCTCACCCTCCCCTTTTCTCAACCCCCTCCTCATATAGCTAAGAACCATCTCGTACACATCCGTTTTCAAACATAAAAAAGGGCGTCAAAATCAGCCCGTTCGTTTGGAAGCTACAACTAGCCTCAACTTTGAAACATAAAAAACCGCAGCTAAATTGGTCCATTCATTCAATTTAGCTGCGGTTTTTGGAAAATACGATTCTCATCCCTTTTTCTCAACTCTAAGAAACCACAGTACATACATATATAGTCTTTACAATATGTACTGTGGCTAAACTGTGCGTGGAAATAGAAATGAAATTAGACATGATGACAATCAAAATTAGGTAAGTAGATATTAAAAACAATTGGAAATTATGATAAATGACTTATTGAAAGAAATTGCATTACGAGAAAGACATATCAATATTGATATCACCATGTCGTCTTTGCTCGTCCACTAAATATTTTGTATATAGTCTATGGGAAAAAACGCGTATGAGAAATGCAAGATATTTAGTAAAAGAGCGTTGTAAGCTCTCAATGCGTTGTGCGTGGTTAGGGTACTGGGGATTCCAAACGACAGATCCATATTCTAGATGGCTATACCGGAGCGTTGTACAATATTAGTTTTGTATGAATTTTAAATCCTATAGTATTACAACATTTGTGCTCTTTTTGTGACCAATTTTTCGATGTGCGTTCTTCCGGCTGAATTTAATATAAAAAACATTTGTTTGCGCTCAGAGTCATTAGTTCAGAATTATCGTGCACCAATTTTGGATAGAGTTAAGATTATTTTGTATTAGACTGGAATCGGTCGAGCTATTCATTAAACTGTACAATGTCTTCAGTAAATAAATATATTTTGCAATGATTTATGTGCTTGTATATATCATGAATAATTATTAAATATAGGGCCTAAATGTGATCCTTGAGGGACTCTTGATACGGCATGATGATGTCCTCCTTGATGTATCCGTCAACGGTGAACCTTGTTATCTCTTGTGTGAGCGAATATGACTGGCAGCGCCAAATTTAGTCTTAAAGGTCCTATTGCAAGGCGCACAGTGAAACTGACCTGAAGAATGCTAGGTGTAGGTGTAGGAAGGCTTGGGAAAGTTATTTTTGTGAAGGCGTTTCGCATCGAGATCTTTAAGTCGATGCTCTGCGAAAGTTGTAACAGCCATATTAACAGAGTTGCGCCATTGTTGTCTCTGTTGCGCAAGCACTTCCCAACCGTCACAGGGTATGTCACATGCCGTTAGATGGCGCTTAAGGACATCTCTGTAACGCAGGAGTTAACCACCAGATTTACGCTTTCCCTCCTTCAGCTGTGAGTAGAAAACAGCTTTAGGCAACCTGGTGTCATTCAAACGTACGAGGTGCCCGCACCATCTCAGCTGGCCTTTTATGAGCATGGACTCTATGCCATTAAGCTTCGTTCTTCGTAGTACATCAGAGTTTGGTACTCGGTCCTGCCGCTTAACACGAAGAATAGAGCATAAACACTTCATATGGAAGGTGTCTAGGCGCTTAATATCACCTCTGTAGAGACACCATGTCTCGGTTGCATAAAGCAGAATAGGTAGTACGACAGCTTTATAGACAGCAATTTTTGTGTGTTACTTAAGATCATGCGATTCAAAAACTCTTCTACGAAGCTTACCAAAGGATGCCGCTACTTTTGCAATCCCTGAAGAGATTTCGGTTTCTAGATGATTATCGTCACGGATAATGCTGCCAAGATACCGAAAGGATGAAACTTTCTCATCTCTCATGAATCTGGTGTAGTTGTGCGTGTAGGTTGTTTCAACAACTGGGTCTTAGATACACTTATAATGAGACCAAACCTTCGGCACGATTTGTGTAGTTGGTTTAAGTAAGATTACAAGCTGTCAGTAGCTTGTAATCTTACTTAAACCAACTAGACGAATCATAAGCCATCAAACAGACATCATCAGCATAAAGAGCATCCACGATAGAGAGCTCCTGTACCAATCGCTTAGCTCTAAATCGAGATAATTCGAAAACGCTCCTGTCACTTCTGATGCTTAGGCATATTTGACCAGTACAGTCATAGTAAGAGTTCCTCAGTACGTAGGCGAAGTAAACGGCAAAGAGAGTAGGGGCCATAACGCACCCTTGCTTGACGCCGCTGGTGAGAGAAAATTGGTCTGTGAAGTTGTTTTCGTGTTGTACTCTGGCCATCATACCATCATAAAATTGGCGCACTAGAGTAACAAACTTCTCAGGACATCTAGCTTTTGCGAGTACGATCCAATGAGCAGACCTAGGCACCCGATCGAAAGCTTTCTCCAAGTCAACAAAATACATATTTAGTGGGCGATGTTGTTCTTAGCACTTTTCCTGTAGCTGTTTGACGACGAAGATCGCATCAATCGTACCCCTGTTTGGACGTAAGCTACACTGGCTTCAGGTAGAATCTGTTCAGCTTATACTCCTAACCGACGGTTTAAAATATGGGCCAGTACCTTGCCCGCTGCACTGAGTAGAGCAATACCTCTGTATGACCCACAGTTAGAAGTACCTCCCTTTCCTCTATATAACTTGCAGATTGTGGCATCTTTCCAATCTTGAGGTATCACCTCAGACTCCCAGATACGAATCAATAGCTCATATAGTCTATTTTGAACATGAGGTCCACCATATTTGTATAGTTCAGCTGGTAGACTATCTGAGCCCGCAGTCTTACCATTTTTAAGCCTATTTACAGCACGAAGGAACTTATCAAATGTAGGAGGTTCATCAAGCTCTGGAGATGTTGGTAGAGCTTGAAGGTCTTTAATATAAGTGAGATCCACACCGTGACTGGCTGGGTTTAAGATGTCACTAAAATGTTCAGCCCATCGACCCAGCACCTCACCGTGATCAGTTAGTCGTGTTGATTTATCGCGTGAGTATATGAGGGAAGATTTTTTTATGTCGAGGACCAAAGATTGTTCTAAGGCATTCAAAAAACATATCACTTTGCTTTATATCGGCCAGATGTTGTAACTCTATCGCTTTCATCATCCACCAACGATCTTTCAGTTCTCGCACTTTTGATTTGAGTTCACTCTGTATGATTTTTCGTTGCGTAACACTTGTAGAATGTTTCAGCAGGCGTCTAGACTAACCAACAAGCTTCATGATCTCAGCATCGGAGTCGTCAAACCAATCTTAGTTTTTCTTCTCCGGTTTTCCGACTACTTGTTGTGCTACATCGTGAAGTGATTGCGCTAGAGAGCGCCAATGTTCATCGATTGAAGCTACTAAGTTTTTCTGTGTTTGTGTTGAATTTATTAGTTTTGTGAAGGCCAGTCGTGTTGGAATTTTATGTTTTGCCCGGCGAGGAGGTTTATAGCAGAGGCAGACTTTCGACCTAATCAACCGGTGATCAGTCCAACCTTCTGCACCCCGCATTGCTTTGGTAATAAGCACATCCTACAAATTAAATAAATAAGGGTGGCTTTACACTACACTGGGACAATACGTATTCGATAAAAAACTATGTTCAAAAACTCGACAAGGCCTACAGCAGAATACTTTGCAGTCACGTACCTTGGACTGCTGCAAGCACTCGATGAGCTTCCACCTTCAGATTATGATTCAGTTGTTCCACAGGGATGTAAAATGGTTCTGCACACGCGTGGTACGGAAAAGGTTTTAGTGTCCCGTAGGACTGATAGTTGATATTTCACGTAGTATAAATTTTCTTCACATAACAGCTCCAAACTTTTATTATCACGCGATGCATGGGCTGTCAGAATGCGACTACCTTCCGCTGCAGTCTACCGAGAACTTGACATCAATAGGGTATGCAAAAAAATACATAAGTATAGCTACATGATAACGGAACATCCAGTGCTTAGAGCGTGGGTGCATCCAGGATGTCTTAAACTTGTTGGCCATACGGAAGAAGGTATTTGTAACGTAAAGGTTAAATTCTGCACACAGGGATAGAAGCAGTTCTCCGTTAGAGTTACATTTCCCAACACCGTGCCGACCAAGAACCTCTTTCCAGATGTGATGGTCAGTGCCAACTCGGGCATTAAAATCACCTAAGAAGACAATTTTATCGCTGGATGGAAGGCCTTGCAAAACATTTCTAAGATCGTCATAAAATTGAAGTTTGTCCTCATCACTATATTTCATCGTAGGAGCATAGACACTTATTAGATGAAGGTATTTATTAGTATGTATACGGAATCGAAGTGTCATGAGCCTATAGATAGATAGATAGATAGATAACTCTTTATTGTACACCACATAGAACAAAAATACAATAATAACTAAAACATTTATACAAAATATATGGGACAATGGTCCCTATCGTTATTACCTTTAGGTGTTTCTACGAGTGATCGGGCAATGTTGGTATTAATAGCGAAACCAACTCCGCTGCTGGCTCTCTCATTAGAAGGTTTCCCTATCCAGTAGTAAGTGTACCCACCCAGGCGTTCGCAGAGTTCTCCACTATCGGCTAGGCGAGTCTCACTTAGGACTGCTATGTCTATGTTGTACCTAGACAGTTCCTTTGCTACGAGAGCAGTTTTTCGCTCCGGACATGAGGTTGTGGGGTTGTCCGAAAGTGTTCGAACATTCCATGTCGCGAAATTAAAGGAATGTGTACGTGAAATTTTCATTTTATTATATATTTTTCGACCGCGTTTAAGTTGGTGCCCAATGACCGCGGTTTGCCATCCGGGTTGAGGGTGAGTCGGACGAGGCCGGCCGTGGCCGGGTTTAGGCCACGTTTTCTAGGCCCCTATGAAGGAGAAAGCAGAGCGATCCTAAATAGGGCTGCTTAGTCGTCAGATGTGCTGCCGAACCCGTCCTCCCGCCTCAATCGAATCCAGGAGCGACCACTCTCATCTGACCGCCTATGCGCAGAGAAACAGCTAAGAACCGGATACACCGTGACCCGAATTCCCACCACCATCGCTCCATCGCCATAGGACTTTCGCTCATAGTCCAGAGTCTAGCCAAGGTTCATCTGCGCGTGAATTGTTTTAAGTGAGTAAGCGGTTGCACTGGTGTAGACTCACTCTCTTGTCCCATGCTACCAGTGCCCAATGGACCGGTTACCCGGTACGACAACCGGTGGTAGGCAGGATGCAGTGGATTGGCCGCCAGTCATACAAGATCTTGGCTGGCGCCCTTAAAGGCACATCACATCACCTTGCTACATCGCCGCGGTCGCCGGAAGCAATTGCCTATCGACAGTGCTCGCCTTCTGCGCCAAAGTAGACTTTGTGTACATTTCACTTAAAAGGTTTGTCACCGCTGCTTGAACCACCGAAAAACCAATGCACTTTATTGCCAATCTTTCTGGCGCAGACTATAGTTATATACTTAAACGGAACTTAATCGCGCTGAATTATTTTTATTTTTATTTACCTCGAATATAAGATAGATTGCAGCTATATAATATATATAGATAGATAGATAAATAAATAGATAGATAAATAGATAGATAACTCTTTATTGTACACCACATAGAACAAAAATAACTAAAACATTTATACAAAATATATGTTACAATGGGCGGTCTTATAGCTATATATAGCTGCAATAGTTCCTATATTGGACATACCAAGCGTACTATAGCCAATGTCGAAGGAAATGTCTAAGGTCAAAGAACACATTGCAGCTGTAAAGAACCACAAGATAAATAAATCTGCAGTCGCTAAGCATTTGCTTGAATCGGGCCATAGTCATTGGACTGGATTAAACTCCACGACCCGAAGATCTCTCCACGGAACGTCACTACTACTCCAGGATTGTACGTGAAGTGAGTGAAATTAAAAAGTATCCTAATTTCAACCGGGAGGATGGTTTCAAGTTGGCTGCGTCCTGGAATCTCGTGATAAGCAAGTGTTCCCGTCGCGGTTTATGTCAGAAGATATCTTCAGATGTCGTTAGTGTTGTGTGCCGCGACAATTCTGAATTTTTACAAAACCAATTGCGGGTAGTTAGAGACAACGCTCGCTCTTCTCGACACTGACATCAGCTATTGCAGTCTTCTCGTGACACGATCTAAACGTCGAGGTAAATAAAACTAAGTAAGTAAGTTTTTCAGCGTGATTAAGTCCCGTTTAAATATATGCACAATTCGAACTCATATATAACTATGAGTTCGAATTGCGAAAGTTTAAACCATTTAGAGCTTTTGGGTTTCGAACTCACGTCAAACCTGAATTTTGGATCTTATATTGAATCCAAAGCTAAGGTAGCTGCAAAAAAACTTGGTATTTTGTCTAAGGTTAGGCGGTACTTCACACCGGGACAGCTTTTGAATCTATATCAAGCACAGGTCCAATCTTGTATGGAGTACTGCTGCCACCTCTGGGACGGTTCTGCCAAGTATCAGCTCGAGTCTTTGGATTCAATTGAGAGACGTGCTATCAGGCTCATTGGGGATGACACTCTGGTAAAGAGTAAGCTTCAAAGTCTGGCGCATCGACGTGAGGTAGCAAGCCTGGCGGTATTTTACAGATTGCACTATGGAGAGTGTGCACAAGAACTGCACAACCTGATTCCCCCATCACCTTTCCATCACCGTACGACTAGACGATCAGCAAAGCGCCACCCTTTCATGGTTGAAATACCTCGCACAGGAACGAAGCGTTACGCTTCTTCATTTATTATAAGAACTGCAAAGGAGTGGAATGCCCTGCCCTCGTCAGTGTTTCCGGTAAATTATAACCCCGGTGTGTTCAAGTCAGGAGTGAATAGGTATCTACTAGGCAAGCGTGCTACACCTTCGACCACATCATCGCTTTCCATCAGGTGAGATCGTGGTCAAACGATTGCCTAGTCCGTAACAAAAAAAAAAAAAAAACTAGATCTAGCATTCTGTAATCATTATTATTGATACAGTTAAATTGATACATATTATTCATTGCGATAAAGTCAATGAGTGAGTTACCTTGTTTAGTGTTATAACTACTGGGGATCATATGAGAGTTATTGCCACTGTATACGAGTAAATCCAAGATTAAAATCACCCATTATTAAAAGTCCTGAGTTTGATTAAGAACAATGTCATCAGAGTCTAAAAAACTATTAAGTGATTCCAATTTGGTTGGTGATGGTAGATAAACCGCACAAAGTACAATTGTTTGGGCTATGCCATTTATATACAAACGCAAAAGTACCCATTGGTTTTCACCATCAGTTTCCTATGTTGCTTTAAGGGAAGAGGAAATATCGTGCGAGATTGCTATCAAAGGAATCCAAAACGGACGATGGTGGAGACCATCGTCCGTTTTGGATTCCTTAGAACAAAGCCTATCTATACGATATACAACATAGCAAGAATCTATAATTTCATTCTCAGTTATGATAAAGTCTGACCAGCTTTCAGTGAAAACAACAATTTGATAATCAGTTTGCAAAATATTGGATAACAAATCATTAGTTTTAGTACGCAGTCCTTTCAAGTTTTTATAATAAATATTGAACATAATATTCCTATATTTATTATACTTAAAACACAACAAAAATTTAATCAAATGCACAGGCAAAAAATAACTATTCCTATCCTATTACTTTATTTGGTTAACTCCTTCTAGGTTTTTTATCAACAAAGCTTGACTGTATTCGTCCTTGCGAATATTAATGTTCCTATCAGCCGTTATCTCAGTATCACTCCCTTCTTACACAATGTCACCTCTCACACAATCCATCCACTTTTTTTTTTGGTCTTCCTCTTTGATTTATTTAGAACCCTCACTTTTCTTTGACTTGAAGCATTAATCCTAAACAGGCACCCGGTACCTTTTCCGTTATTCCGCGATTTTATGTAAAAATATATGTAAGTTTTGAAGTTTGGAAAGAGATTATGTAAAGCTCATTGAAAGTCATATAACATTGTTTAGAGCGCATTGTAGTACCTTACTTAGTTAGGCGTATGGTTGCAGTTTTATGGGAGTATTTATTGAGTGAGAGTGTGCGTTTCCACACAATTGAAACAAAACTCAGCTCGTAAACTAACGTCGTGCGTCGGCAGGATGTGATGTGATCCAGTTATTATTATTCTAAAGAATAATCAACCACAAAAGTAAGATTATTTATTCCATGAGAGTTGTTTCACTACCTTTTCAGTTTTCGGGATAAAAGTATTCAATATTTTAACACATTATATAAACTTTGACTGTGCCAAGATCCCCGCCATGTTTCGTTTACCGCTAGACTTACGTGCCGCTAGGTATATCTAAACTGTGTCTCTGATACCTTAAAATTCATTAAAAATATGTCGTTAACAGAGCCATTAAATTCGTATTATCATAATAATACAAATTTGATAAGCCCCTGTTAACACCTTTATCATCTATAGAGCAGCATTTACACTTCGGGTTAAACTCTTTAGACACTTACTTATTCATTTTTTTTATCAGTACAAAATGAGAAGTCTTATTAATAAACAGATCTTTTTTGAGTTTAACAATTTATTTTTACGTACAGATGCGTTTATCGTCAGCTGTTCAAGCTACCATCGTCCTGCAACTATTCTCTACAGCACTATGTCAGTTTCCTATGCAATTTCCATACCCACAGATGGGTTCAGGGATGGTACCAGGCATGGGACCACCGATGGGTCCTATGGCTAACATGGCTCCTATGCCACCTCTGTCACCCCAGTTCAACCCACCGATGCCTATGAACTTTCAAATGCCTCAAAAGATGGCATCTGTTGTTATGCCCTTCTTTTCCAAATCTGCAGCAAAGAAGAAGCTCAAAGGCAAAAAAAGAAAATCAAAATCAAGAAGATATTTACAACCATGGGACTCTCGAACTGATACCTCAGGATCCAGCTCTGATGAAAATGTTGACTTCAGGAGGAGTAGATCCAAAAAAAGACTACAAGTCTTAACTCCTGTTGTTTCGTACGTAACCAAGGATGGCTACGTGGTGTATCAGAAGAAGATAAAGAAGGATAAGGCTAAGGACTGGCTGGAGATGACGAAGAAACTGAAAGATTCTGAGGAGTTTTCTAGTGCCGAAGAGAGGAAATTCCAACAAATGTTGAGATATAAGAAAAAGAAGAGAGATAAAAATCAGCGTCATTGACTTATTTAACATTAATATTGTTGATGAATATATTGTGGTATTTTTATATTAAAATAAAAACAATAAGAATTTTATTAGATTTTTAATACTGCTAATCAATTTCGAAGAAATCTATTACTGCGATTTTGAGCATTATCTCCTGCTTATCGAAAACATAATCTATTCTTTTTTTGTGAAGTCCGTAAGAATTTATTTTATTTTTTCCCATACTATTAGATTATACCTTTCATAGTAGGTAACTACGAGTAGGTATAGGTATGTCTGATACCGAATTGCCTCACTTTAGTGATGAAAACAAGCACACATTAAAATTTATATAAGTAACACTCGAAAAGACTTTCTAATTCGGGGGGTTAAAAATAAAGCACAAGGCGGACAAGACTCTTGGATAGATTTAATGTTTTTTATTATTATATTTTTTTGTCTCCGCATGACTAGTGCATTCAGACAGTGTCAAGTAAAGATATATTACAAATTGTTTGTTTTTTTCAACAAATAATCAAGATGTCGAGTCCCAGTCAGGTAGGTAGTCAAAAGTCGAGTCAAGTCACGATTCAGTAAAGTGTGGAGCTTTACTGAAACTTCCTAGAGAGTACCGGAGAGAACAAGAAATGGCACCTTGATTTCATGTACTGTGTACATGTAGTAATTGAATAAAAATTTAAGTTCAAAAACTAAAACCCGACTACGGTCTTAGTCGGGATTCGATTTTTGAACTTATATTTTTAAATAATTTATTCAATGTGATGTGTGATTAATTAAGCCCTTTCATTTGATAACAAACAAGGCACCACAGTTTTATTTTTAACTAGCTGTACCCGCGGCTTCGCACGCGTGTTCTTTTCTTTAGGTTCAAAATAGGTACCATAATGTGCTATTCGAGGACCAATATACCAACATTTGAACAAAATTTCTTCAGCCGTCAAAATACGTTCAATTCAAAAATAATTAATCAATTTTAATCAATTGCTCGCCCTCTAACTCACCGGATTGAGATACTAATTACTCCAGATTTAAATAAAACTCTAAGCTATCTTACAATGAACCGCATCGCAATCGGTTCAGTAGTTTTTACGTGATGCGTGAACAAACAAACATAAAGACAAAGAGAAAGAAAGAAAAGATTAACAAAAAAAATGTTCAATACCTTTTTTAAGCACCCAAGAACATTATTTTCATTTGAATTCATTTAGTAGTTTGGGTGCGATGCGCGGTCGAGATACGGACAAACAGACAGACAAAATTAAATAGTAAAACAGTTTGGCTTCAGTATGAATATAGAGAACCATCCAAAAAAATATTTTTTTACTTAATTATTAACATAACTTTGGACCCATATCCCGCAGAAACCCTTTACTTTTTCGGGATAAAACGTGTCCTCAATTTTAACCCATCATATAACTTAAGACAGTGCCAAGTTGCATGAAAACCCATCCATTACGTTCAGCGTGGTACGTGTTCTTTTAAATAAGTTTCAACGCCTAAATAATAACCCATAAATTTTTCGATATGTAAAGTATCCTATGTCCTACCTCGTAGTATGAACTCAAATCATACCAAGTTTCTTTTGAATTCATCCAGTAGTTCCGGCGGCGTGATGCGCGGCTAAGATACAGACTGACAGACATACAGTCAAAACATACAGTTAAAACATACAGTTTAGGGTTCATAATCGAATGTAGAGTAATTTCCAAAAAAAAACACTATATCTTTAATATACAGAATTTGGACCCATATCCCACACATCCCTTTATTTTTCGGGACAAAATGTGTCCATAATTTTCACCTATCTTATAAACTATGTCTGTGCCAAGTTGCATCAACATCCGTCCAATAGTTTCAGCGTGCTAGTGTTCTTTTAAATAATTTTCCACCCCTATCCTGCAGGAACACTTAATTTTTTCGGGATGAAAAGTATCCAATGTCCTATCTCGAAGTGTGAACTCAAATCATACCAAATTTCATTTGAATTCATTGAGTATTTTCGGCGTGATGCACTTCCAAGGTACAGACAGACAGACGGACAGACAGACACAGGAACAAAAATTTTAAAAATACAGTTTTGGTTTTAGTACTGAATATAGAACGGCCCCCCAAAAAAAAATTACAAAATATCTTTAATTTACAGAATTTGGGACATTATCCCGCAGGAACTCTTTATTTTTTCGGGATAAAAAGTATTTTCAATTTTAACCCATCATATAAACTATGACTGTGCCAAGTTGCATCAAAATCCATCCAGTAGTTTCAGAATGGCAAGTGTTTTTTGAAATAACTTTAAACCCCAATCCTGCGCGTTTCATTTTTCGGGATGAAAAGTAGCCTATGTCCTACCTCGTAGTATGAACTCAATTCATACCAAGTTTCATTTAAATTTTTTCAGTAGTTTCGGCGTGATGCCTAGCCAAGATACAGACAGACAGACAGACAGACAGACAGACAAAAATGGAAAAAAAAACAGTTTTGGCTTCAGTATCGAATCTAGAGTAAGGTCCAAAAAAATAGTTCAAAATATCTTCAATGTCCAGAATTGGGCCCGTTACAATTTTATTATAAGTATATATATATATATATAAATTTGTCTTCTATATTTCCTGTAGACGGCGCCATATTCAATTTAATGTGACGTCACATAGCCTATAACCACCGGAGGATGAAGACGTTTCTAACGATACCTCATTTAACAAATTATGATGAGTGGTTAGAAGAACAGCTGAACATACATACATACATACCCACATACATACATAATAATATACATACTTACATACATACATACATACATACATACCGGTTAAAAAAAAAATACTCCGTTTTGCTTCGCCGTAGTCTGGTAAAAAATAGGTTTTTTGGCAGATAAGTAAAAATACATAATTTTAAAAACTAAAACCAACTACGGTCGGGTAAAAACTAGCCAGTAACACTCTTGCGATGAAGATGAATCGATTGATACCTCGCTTGTCAAAATCGGACCAATAGGGGCGATGTTATGATGGAACATCCACATACCCACTTACATACATAAACTGTTAAACTCATTACCCTTTCCTTGCTTCGCCGAACTCGGGTAAACATAGTTTTTAGCCCATAAAACCTCCGTGGTATAAATATTAAATATCTGGTGTATGTACATACCCTTACAGTCGATTACTCAACCAAAGTGCCTGGCATTGTTTTATGGACAATTGTCCAACCTACGTACTACTTCAGATTGAGATCACAATGAACTAGGCGCTAGGTGCCCAACAACTAATGCCCTATAATATTCGTATCTGTGTATGTTTATCCGTTATCTAGTACCCATAGTACAGGGTATCCTAGTTTGGGGCTAGGTAATTGGTGTAGAATTGTCCCGAATATATTTATTTATTTATTTTAACTGCCTCTATAAGTAGGAACATACGCTTTTATTTTCAAAGCTCTACAAATCAGTCTGGCTGATAGACGCTGACGTAAGTTGCTCTACATTTTCTATGAAATTGTAAGTGTTTTCAAAATTTGATCTAATATTGATTTACTTTTTGTTACATACTTACATTCTTATTTATATAGCTGATGCGCGCTGCGGTTTTGCTCGTATGCTAATCTGCTGCCCCCGTTCAGTATGTAATTTCAAAAAAACCCCTCGTTAGTGCTGGCACTCAAGCAAATCTCTACATCCACCGGTTTAGGCTTTGCGTTGTCTGTGAGTCAGTCAGTAGTTATGTCACGGTACTATTATATAGGTATAGAGTAACTGCTCACTGCGGTGTTTCCTGGGCATTTTTCTGGGATAAAAGTACCTATAAAGTACAATATACCAAATTTCATCAATATAATATGCATAATAATAATAGTGGATTTAAATATGAAACTGCCATTTTACCGCACTGGCCACCAAAGAGTATACAAACTGGCTACTTTGAATTAATATAATAACACGTAATAAGTTATTATTGAAATAAGCTCCAGTTACAAAACATATCAATCATTGCTCCCCAAACTAGGTTAACCTGTATCTTGGGGACCTCCTTCCTATATGACACAATATTAAACCTGCGTGGTGTCAGATTTCATAGTGAAACTTTTCACACACAAAATCTAAAACATTCTAAATTTAAAAAGAACATGGAATTTGAATGTTCGACTTTCAATTATACATTCAGCTTTTAACGTGAAGACAGTCGGCGCAACCACAAATAAATTCTCAAATTTGGCTCATATGTATGGAATTTGGCAGAACAGATCATTTGTTTTTCAGATCCCAATGAACGAACCAAAACGAACGAAATAAAGAGTCCAATCATGATAATATTACTATACTCTTTGTTCCAATCTCTTTGTGGTACTGGCATCCCACTAGCACAGCATGCTTTCTCTTTCTCGCATGTGGATTCTGAAGATATATTCTTTGTTTGAAATTTGACAAGAAAAATTTGAAATTTAGGTTAGTGTTCTGCGAATTTTAAATTTTATTGATATTATTGTTAATAACGTGCTGTTTTGTGTTTTCTTTGAAGAATCATATAATTATAGTGATAAACCAGTTTATATGATAATTTTAAAATGCCACCAACTTTAGAAAGCTACACCTGATGCGTTTTATGTGGAGTTCACGCCAATCGCGAAAACCAGAACAAAAAGGAAATTTATGACATGATTTCCTATTGATTAGCCCCGGTAAGCATTAATTATGATATTGCTTTGTGCCACCTCCCATCAACTTGACCATAAATGATAATTTACATGATTTTCATGTTGTATTTTCATATTGTTTTAACACTAGGGATGCGCAAGGTCAAAAAACTAACTATCGCTATAGGTATCGTAGGCTAGGTCAGGCTGCTTATAACTTATTTCCTTATCATTAATCAACATGTTTTTTTTCCAGATGCAGAAAATAAGGATCTAGCATACATTCCTATAGAGACCAGTCGTAACATATACTTATGAGTGTGAATGCGTGAGATAAAGGTAGAGTACGTACATCGCAAGGTCTCAATTCAGAGTGAAGCACTAGTAGGTAAGCTTATCTATGTCTGCAAAATCAATTTTCGTATTTACATTGTAAAAAAAGTATTATAAATAAAATGTACCGTTGTTCAAAAGTGTTTTATATCTAACTTTTTTATTACATGGCTCCACAGTTACCTGTTGCAGTGGGTATCCAATAAGCCCAACGTTGTTGCATTGTAAGAAAACAAACGTTGGGCTTATTGGAACCGTCTTTCATTATTATAAAACCTTGACGAGGGCATGCATGAAACCAAGAATACGTGCAAGCAAGCACTACTCTATCCGTCAGGTTGGTAGCATTGTCAATATAGGCTAACATCTGACCCATCTAGGTCTATGGTCTGACCTTTAATGTTAGTAATGTTGCGTGCATTGATGCCAATCAATTTCTGCCAAAGTGCTTTCATTGGCTAGTAGGGAGGTCCCGCCTCTTAAAACGTAGTGATTATATTCTCTTTGCGTGAAGATAGATACACCGAAAATCACAGTAATTTTCGAATACGAGTTCTAACGTCGGACTAACGCAGTAGAAACTGTTCGTAATATCAATGCTGTGTATGGAGAGGACACGGCTAATGGAAACACCGTGCGTTTTTGGATTAATCGTTTTCGTAGTGGAAACTCCGACTTGAGCAACGAACCACAAGAAAGACCAGCCACTAAGGTAAATAACAATGAATTGAAGGTGATGGTGGAAGCTGATCCATATCAAACGACCAAAGAATAGCGTTACGTTAGCATACCCACAATATTGACCCATTTGCAGCAACACGGTAAAATTAAAAAACTTGAAAAATTGATGCCTCATTATTTGACTGTTCTGCAGAGAGCAGCGCGCGTTGAAGCTTTTGCCTTCCGGTACAGAAATGAAGGGATTTTGGACCGAATTATGACGTGTGACGAAAAGTGGATTCGATAGATTTTTAACCTTAATCGCAAGCGAAGAACGCAAGATTTGGACAATTTTTTGCATGGAAAAAAAAACTTTCTGTGATGCAGTACAAAAGGTCATATAGTTTGTGGAGTCCAGCTCCCCAGAGTTCTATCGCAATGGTTTAAATTATCTTCCGATTAGATGGTAGAAATGTATAGACAACGAGGGTAAACACTTTGATAAATATGTTTAATCCCACAAAAAAAAGGTTTTAATTTTTCAGTATGTATCGGCAATTTCATACTCAAACCACAATATTAATAACATAGATTGTCCGGCAGATTTTAACTCACTTCGAGTGAAATCCGCATTTCGATCGGTCCAGTAGTTTGACGTGGTGCGACACGTGTCACGTGGTGCGAGAGCAAACAGACAGACAGACAGGTCCGCAGTTCTACACTCCACCTGGCTGTAGCCACCTACACTACGTTTGTCTAGACATGGTCTCTACTCACGTGAACTCGTCTACGCCAACGGTTATCGGTTCTTCGGGAACTGTGACTAGCCCACAGGCACTTTAGCTTGCTTATCTATAGAGCTATGTCGGTTAACTATTGTTGTTATTGGTAATCTCTTTCTTCAGCATTATAGTTATTTATGTTATACATTAACAGAAATAAAACCTTACAGATGTTCCTCATCCCCCTTTTACTAGTCCTGATATTAACGTATGCAGCAGCTCAGCCCCAGCAGCAGCTGCTCGCGGACTGTGCAAGCAGCGGATGCGACGTCACTGCAGCCCGACACGCCCGGCTGCAGCACTACTGGCCCTGGCAACCTGGATTTGTATACGACCAACCCAACCGTGTATGGCCGCTATATTTCAGCGGGCGACGGTAACATCTGTTCGATTGGATTAAGAGCTGTGACATGAGTGTACCTGCCTGTGTAGGTAGCTATATATTTTTTGTATAACTTACAACCTATTTACTGTGAATAAAATTTATAAATAAACCACGAAGTTTACCTACTGACGTATTATTAGGTAGGTACCTATATTATTTTTCATACCACCTGCCCGCCAATATCCAATTACATATTATCACGTAATCTCACCGTAAAGCAAGTCATTACATATCCCTTGTTAAATTAAACTCCCAAGGGATATAATGTGATTTGAATTTAGAACGTTAAAATTAGTAAGACTCTTAGCATAGATAAGGGCATTGTAAAGAGAGTTTATTCGAAAATCGAACTGGCCACCATAGGCAGAATACAAAAAAAAAGACGCGAATGCAAAGAATTTGAAACAATAGTTATTTTAACAGTTCCGTATTTTATCTTTTTAAGTAGATACAAAAATGTCGTCAAGAATAGTGATTAGCTTTAGGGATTATTCATAATCTACTTCCGGAAAAATCACAAGAATAAAAGCCTAGAGAACAACAAAAGGAATCAAGGCTGTATCCGAATCCGTCCTTTTTGTTTATTTCCAACACTTAGCATCAACTCGAAAGCCAAGCAGATTATGGTGCATTTATTGTTTTTATTCACCTCGGGAATGAAGCCTGTCTTTTGTCACGGGCGGCATATTGGACCCCTTGCTTCACTCGGGTTTCCAAATAACTCTAAACCTCGCTACGCTCGGAAGTTAACTCTGTGTCCCTCGTTACGCTCAGGGTCCAATATGCCGCCCGTGAAGTAAGACACTGCTTTATCCCCTTGTTGCATAATCTACTATTTGTATATATGTATGTAATGTATAATGTACGACTAGAGGATCAGCAAAGCGCCACCCTTTTATGGTTGAAATACCTCGCACAAGAACGAAGCGTTACGCTTCTTCATTTATTATAAGAACTGCAAAGGAGTGGAATGCCCTGCCCTCGTCAGTGTTTCCGGTAAATTATAGCCCAGGTGTGTTTAAGTCATGAGTGAATAGGTATCTACTAGGCAAGCGTGCTACACCTTCGACCACATCATCGCTTTCCATCAGGTGAGATCGTGGTCAAACGATTGCCTAGACAGTAATAAAAAATAATAAGAAAGTTGATTTATTGTTCAACGATTAGGTATACTCGTAATAGAACGGGTGTGCCCGGCCTTTAAATAGTTAGTCAAAGAAGGTGCGTTATTTTATTATTGACTATGACTCTTCTGGGATTCACACAGGTAGCTAAAGGTTTCTCTTTATTTGTACATGATTCTACCCGTGTTTTTAGTGACAAGTTTTAACAAAAAACTGTTATTGTGACTTTACTATAATAGTTAGACATAATTATAGCCCCGCGGACTTTTCTTGTGGTTAATGATGAGTACTATAAACATGTACCTAATAGGTATGTTATTTTATGTATTGTATTTAAAATATTAAAAACCAATGTAAAAGTTTACCAGCAACACGCCAGTAAGCGTAATTCAAAATCTTTGGAAGCAGCGCTCGTGGTGCCTTTTGACAGACTTTTTTTGACAAATTTTTAATACTTTGGGTTACATTATTGCAATTTTCGTAGGGAACTCTAATATTTTAAAAATAAATTTCAGCCCATATTTGATAAATTAACTAGGTATCTCGAGAACCAAGGCGCTTTAATTTTTTACAAAATGAAAACCGCATCTTTTGGTTTTTCCTTATTTATTTTTAAGTATACGGCGTATTTTCTTCAAAAGAGTGTCATTTGAAAGCTAGAAAGTCTATCTAATTGAGAAAAAAAACAATATAGAACAAAAACTTCGTAACAAAAATAAAAACTGTATCTTTTTAACTGAAACTTGGTATGATTTGACTAGGTCATTGAGGTAGGCTTTTTTGCAGGTTTTATTAAATTTCATGATCTAATCTACAAACTCTTCAAAATAAATATGGGGCTATCTCTTTTTGTTGTTCTGATTCACCATTTAAATTAGGTACCTACTCTCATGGAAGTACAAAAACCAACAGGAATCTTAATTGATTACTACTTACTTTTACATATGTGGGGGACCTCAACCACCACATTGAAATCAGCGCCACCTAGTCCAGTATTGGGCGAATAACACAGACCGCTCATAGATGGCGCAAACATCAAGTCCGTACTAATCCTGCATCGCGCAAGTGATATTCTCGCCGCGAATTAGAGGTATAGAATTTCCAACGAAGAACGGTCCGCCAGCTGTCCCCGGGCCAACAACACCTGACTCGGTCGGAAGTACTTCCCGTAATGATGGAGGAACTTCAACAAGTGGATACCTAACCTGTACCTATCTATCCACTCCTACACCTTTACCTCCACACATACATTATGAAATAAAACAAAAGAATTAATTAGTATATTGGTCAAATTAATTTATTGAATTTTCAAATTTTCCACCATTCCCCTCACTGCAAGCCAATGCACGTAAAGCCACACTGCGCGTTGTTTATTTGACGTACTTTGGCGGTGAATATCATATTAACGAAAAGAGATAGACCAATAGTTGTTCTAGAGAGTTTGTAGATTAAACTATGAAATTTAATAAAACCTGCAAAACAGTCTTAATAGCCTAGTTTTAAAATTACAGATCAAAAATAAAAATTTTTTTTTTTTTTTTTACTAATATGTAACAAAAAAAAATACGATGTGTCTGTTCGGCATTTTTATTATTGTTTTATTTTCTCAGCTAGGTAGACTTAAAATGCCACTACATTGAAGAAAATATGTCATATAATTAAAAAGAGGATAGATTATTTTCTAAGATGAGGTTTTCATTTAGTAAAAAATTATAGCGCCTCTGTTCTCGATATAGCTAATTTATCAAACTTTTTTTTCGTAGTTTTATCGAACATTTTTTGACAAATTCCAAAGTTATGTTAATATTGAAGTAATAAATAATATTATTTGGAGGGTTCTCTACTTTCGATACTGAAGCAAAAAATAAAACTAACGCAATGCACCGAAACTACTGAATGAATTCAAATGAAACTTGGTGTGATTTGAGTTCATACTACGAGGTAGGACATTGGATACATCTCATTCCGAAAAATTAAAGGGTTTCTGTAAGATAGGGTTTGAAAGTTATTAAAAAGAACACGTATCACGCTGGTTTCAGGAATTTGAATCAAAAAATTTTTTTGATGCAAATTGACACAGTCGTAAATATATCTATACTTATAATAAAGCAATAGGTACGAAAAAGGCTGTACAAAGAAAATAAATAAAAAAATGCTCTTGGGTGCTTAAAAAAGCTATTGAATAAGAATATAACAAGTTTTTGAATCGTGTCTTTCTGCCTGTTTGTCTGTAAGTTTGTTTGTTCACGCATCACGTAAAAACTACTGGACCTAAACACTTACGCGAATCTTAGATGAATGTAGGTACCTACATCTAGGTATATTAGCATTCGAACAAGATTTGATACATTATTTGCACATTGATAGAGAATTTATAAAGGTACCTACATGTACCTACACTTTACATCTACACTAATATTAGGTATGTACTAGCTGTGCCCGTGGCTTAGCACTCGTGGTAATTTTTCTACAGGTTAAAAGTACTCTGTATGCTATTCCAAGAACTAAACATATCATAAGTCAAATTAATATAAATAATGAAATTGTAAATGACCCTACCAAAATATCCAATATATTTAATCACCATTTTATTGATAAAATTAAATGAATTAATTATGATGTTAATTCTTTGTTAATAGCAGTAATTCAATGGTTCTCGTTCCTAACATACCATATAACATCTACAAATAGTAAATTCATTAAAAAGTACAAATAGTGTCGGCTATGATGGTATTTCGACTAAAGTTATTAAACAAGTAGCTGAATACATATGTAGTCATTTATGTCATATAATTAATGTGTGCAGGTACGTATCCTGAATCACTCAAAGTTTCGATTATTAAGCCAGTATTTAAAAATAATAACAGAAAATGTGTGGATAACTACAGGCCAATCTCACTTATCCCAATATTTTCTATTTTTTTTGAAAAGTATTAAATTCGCAAATTTTTTGCTATTTAGAAGAAAAAGGCATGCTTTGTAACGAACAGAAAGGATTTAGAGAAAAAATAACAATTAATATGGCAATTTTTGTTTTTTTTTGCGTATTGACAAGTGTAGATAAAACTACACCAGTTTGTGCCATATTCTGTGACATGAGACAAGCGTTTGACTACGTGCAAAACATAGTATTACTAAAAAAAATGAAGCATATGGTATAAGAGTCAATGTTCTCGAACTTATTCAATCTTACTTAACCAATAGGAAACACTTTACGGAAGTGTCTAGAATCAATATGGTCAAAAAACAAGAAGAAATATTTCGGTCAGAAGAACATTCTCCGACATATCGGGTGCCACAAGGCAGCGTGCTTGGCCCACTCTTGTTTATATTGTACATAAATTACCAACCTAAAGCTATAAATCATGCGACAACTCTCTTTGCAGACGACAACACAATAACAATTAAATGCAAAAATAAGGACATATATGAATTTGACATTAATAATACTTTAAAATTAATAACATTACATGGTTAAATAATAACAACTTAAAAATAAATCTCGATTAAACGAATATAATAAATTGTAGTCAGCGTGCCATTACTAGTGATATAAATGTACATTTCAACGACATAATTGTGCATGAAGTAGACACAACAAAATTTCTGGGTTTGACAATTGATAAAAAATTAAACTAGAAAGCTCATATAGAGACTTTAACTAAAAGAATATTCATCTGCTTAAGCATTATATAAACTATCTTTTATAATTAACAAAGATGCACTGATTACATCTTACCATGGACTAGTAGCATCTGTCCTACGCTATGGCATAGTCTTTTGGAGAAACTCCACCGATAAAGACGTCGCTTTTAAAGCCCAAAAGAGGTGCATCAGAGCGATGTTCCACTTACACCAGACAGATAGTTGCAAGCCATATTTTTGAGAACACAAAATTTTAACTTTACCAGCACTTTACATTCTAGAGATTGCCACATTTGTCAAAACAAATCCGGACCTATTTCTCCGCCTGTCCGATGTAGTTGTGTGGCCGGAGCCCCCCCGAGGGTGTCTACCAGCTCAAAGGGACTCCTTGCTCACAATAATTTAATTGTACTTAGTAGTGCGAGCCTTCATTTTTCAATGGACAGCGGAGGCTTCGTAGCTGCTAGTCTTCATACGTACAAGATTCCTTCAGCTATATTCAGCAAACTTAGGTTTTGAAATGAAATATATTTAGGTAGGTATATATTACGTGTGTATTCTATCTTTTTAAAAGTTAGGTCAAAAACACAGACTTGAGCGAATCAATGACAATTTAAGAATGACAGGTTATTTAAATTTTGAATTAAAAATGACAAACTATCAATTGGAATGAAATTAATTTTGAAAGAATTAAGAGATCAAATGAGTATTATTATGAAAGAGGTTTTGACCTCGTCACAATACCACGCCTCCCCGGAGTTTTTTATTTTTTTTATTTTAGTAAACAAAAAATATTTTTTTTGTAGTATGGTATGTAAAATTTTTGTTGTTATTGGTATCCTAAAACATAAGGTTTATTTAAAAAAAAAAAGAGAAAAAAAATGCTAAAGACAAAAGAAAAAAAAATAGTAGAAGTTAATAAATAAAATATATATATAATAAGGGTAATAAAGTTAAAATAGTAAAATAATTAATTAAAATAATGGAAATGCTGCGAAGCCTTTTTAATTTTTAGGTGAACATGTTTATTAACAATGTCAATATACAATTGATTGGATTCCTAGATGCATTCAAATTCATAAATCACACATTCATTCATCATCATTCATAGTCTTATTCCCATTCCTTGGAAATAAAACTCATAAGAAAGAGGAACCTTATATATCAATAAGGTCACTTGTGGAACCAATACAGTGTAGTGTAGGCTTATTTATACAGTCACTATCCGCTGATCAGGGTGATTATGTGAGTGTATGTGTATGTATATGTGTGGTGAATGTGTGGTGTGTGATGTGTAAATGTATGTATGTGTATATTTATATACAATTAGTTTGCCAAAATGGCTAAACGTACCTTAGGGTACGACGTGCCTGTAGCACGTGTATGTATATAACAAACGTTGTGTTAGAACGTTAAAATAATATGAGTAAGGTAGGTAGGTAATAGCATCTTAACTATAAAATAATACAGGTTTTGTGACCTAGGCTTGGTTTATAGAGTAATCACATTTGCCGCTCTTTTCAGTGTTGGAAGTTTTGTGTGTAGGTGTAGTAAATAATAATATATAGAACTTGTTTTCGCTTTGAAACAAAACATTATGTTTGTAAAATATAAAAAAATACATAGCTAACAAGTAGGGTATTAGCTACTATTAGTACCAAATAATTAAAGTATGTAGTAAGTAAAATAGCACTGAAAACCAATACGTAGGGACTTGAAGTCAATATTCATAATGAATCCGAAAAGTTAATGAAGTGAATAAAAAAAATAGGCTAAAAATGTGGACATTACTCCGTAAAGGGAAATTATATTAAAATTACATTATTTACAACTTATATACAAGGTTATTTGTAAGTACCTACAATGGTCATAAGTAGGTATTTAAATATATGGTAAGGTACAGGAATATGAAAGCAATGTAACTTTCATAGTACATAATTATAATAAAGTATGTAAGTAGACAAGTGATGGTTAAGGTTAATACGTACGTGGTATAGGTTTAATGTCTTTGACATGCCAACGGCCTAAGGGATTACCAGATAAATCACTGAGGTCGTAAATTAGTGGTGAAATTTTAGCTGCTATGATGCATTTTACAAATTTAGGAGCTAATTTAGCTGAAAAATACTTGCCTGCTGAACTTATGGGATAATTACGTTTCCATTTAATGTCACCTTGGTTAAATTCAAGATAGATAGATAGATAGATAGATAACTCTTTATTGTACACCACATAGAACAAAAAAAACAATAATAACTAAAACATTTATTCAAAATAAATGGGACAATGGGCGGTCTTATCGCTAAAAAGCGATCTCTTCCAGACAACCTTTGGATGGAAAGGAAAGGTGTTGATGATGTTTATTATAATATTTTGCGTAAGTTTCATGAGCGCGGAATAAACGTGCTTGAACTTCAGCAAATAAAGGGCTTAACTGACCTATGTTTTCAGCGTACTCATCGCGTGGAGCAAAAATCAATTCTTCAGTTAGATCCGAAGCATTATATACAGAACCACACGTTACAAGTTCGCGACCAAATACTAAGAAAGCTGGTATGAATTTAGTAGTTTAATTAACAGCTGAATTTATAGCAAATTGGATTTGATTTAAATATAAATCCCAAGTACGATGGTCATTATCAACAAAAGAAGCAACTGCTGTTATAATTGTTTTGTTGTAACGTTCAACAGTATTGACTTGCGGACAGTAACGGGGGGTGTAATGAATTTTTGGTATGTTGTAAAATTGAAATAAGTCCTGGAGTTCATGACTAATTAGTTGAGGGCCATTATCTAGGATTATAGTCTCTGGAATACCATAAACCACAAAAACTAAGTTCTCAAGTATATGTTTGATTACAGCTCACTTCATGGGGAATATAAGACAATATTTGGAAAAACAACATGTGACTACAAAAATAAATCTATTAAGGTTACGTGTCATTTGAAGTGGACCAACAATATCAATAGATATGCATTTGAAAGGACGAGAACAGTTCTTAGGTTTACCCATCAAACCAATGGTATTTTGATTCTGATGCTTGTAAGCGAGGCATGTTTCACATTTGGAAATATGGCTGGTAATGTCTTTGTACATTCCTGGCCAGAAGTATTTTTCTTTAATACGATGGTATGTTTTGAAAGTGCTAAAATGAGCTGCTATTGGTAACGAATGGTTTTCGTCGATAATAGCTGTACGAAATTCAGATGGGATTACTTCTTTCCAACTCAATTCTGAGCCTCACGAGGGTATTACAACGGGTGTACCTGTAGAGTTTATTGTGTCGTATCATATAATCAGGAGTTGATGTGGGATTTGTGCTACACTTGAAGTATACAGAAGTGTACCACGAATTAGAAGTATGTATTGGATCATAATTAATCACATTAATTGGTTTAATACGAGATAATGTATCTGGGACCAAATGTTCCTTGCCACGTTTATATTTAATGTCAAAATTAAACATTGATAAGCGTATGCTCCAACGGGAAAAAAGCGTATGCTGTAGGATTATCTAAGTGTAAGAACCATTGGAGTGCAGAATGATCGGTATAGATAGTAAACTTTTGACCATTGTCTAGATAGCAACGCCAATACTCTAATGCTGTTATAACGCTTAAGAGTTCACGTTCAGTGATAGAATAGTTTCTTTGGGGACCTGTAAGTAATTTGCTCATGTAAGCTATAGGTTTTTCAACTCCATCGAAGTCTTGGGTAAGCATTGCTCCAAGTCCAAAAGCGGATGCGTCGCAATTAACAGCAAAGGGTTTAGACAAGTCAGGGCAAGTTAGAATAGGAGTTGATATTAAAGCTTGTTTGATTTTATTAAAAGCTTTATCAGCTTCAGAAGTCCACTTGAAAGCGGGAGCTTTCTTACTGGTAGACGTAAGTTTAGTGAGGGGAGCAGCTAATGTGCTAAGATTGGGTACGAAGCGTCTATACCAACTAGCTGTACCGAGAAACTTTTTCACTTCGCGAGCAGACCTGGGTGCTGGTATTTCTAAGATTGCTTTGACTTTGTCAGGTTCTGTGTGGAGACCTTGATCATCAATTACGTAGCCTAGGTATTTAAGTTCATTTCGGAAAAATGCACATTTTGTAAAATTTACTGTTATACTTGCTTTTAAAAGTTTTGCGTGTAATTTGTTAAGTAAACGTACGTGTTCCTCGTACGTTTTTGTGGCTATTATTATATCATCCAAATAATAAAAAAGAGAGTCGTTATTAGACTCATTACAAAGAAGATTATCAATGAATCTTTGTTGCGTAGCTGGTGCGTTAGTAAGACCAAAAGGCATAACCTTAAATTGAAAAGATCCACGACCTGGAACGTGAAAAGCAGTCTTAGGTCTGTCTTCTAAACGTAAAGGCACTTCTCAAAAAGCTTTAGCAATGTCAATTGAACTCAAATATTTAGAATCTTTAAGGTTATCTATAATGTCTGATATGAATGGTAATTTATAAGCATCTTTTCTAGTTATGTCGTTAAGCTTACGACTGTCGACGCAAAATCTCCAAGTACCATCTTTCTTAGGGGTAATAATTACAGGATTTAGCCATGGGCTTTCACAAGGCTCTATAACATCAAGTTCTAGCATTTTATCAACTTCTGCTCGAAGAGCTTTCTGTTTTTCAGGGGATAATCGATAGCAACGTTGACGAATAGGTGAGATAGGGTGGTCACCTGTATCAACACAGTGTTCAATAAGGTGTGTTCTTCCTAAAGGAAGTACGTCGGTAGAAATATTACGAAATTGTTCTACGACTGCATTAGCAAGAATAAATTGTGTATCTGTAAGTCTGTCATAAGACTGTAAGTATCATTATTATTGATGATAAACATGGGAGTATCTGAACTCTTGAGCATACTGACCGTATTAAGTATGTCTGGAGCCAGCTTAAAAGTTTTTCAGAAGTCGATACCTAATATGAAAGGTTGAGTAACAGCGGGTATTACATGGGCAGTAATTATAGCAAAATTATTTTTAAATAAAATTGGAAGCTTAATAGTACCAATTGAATTGATTGTTTGACCATTAGCAACAGAACCTTTGATAATTTGGTCACGTTGTAGTTCCAAACCATGTTCAAGTAATAATTTATGTGAGTTATTACCTAAAATTGTAATGGCACTGCCACTATCCAGCAAACCGTTAAGGGTTAAATCTCCAACATTTACTCTAAGGTATGGACGTTCAGAGTCCGATGTATTATCAAAGAGGAGCGTAGAAACGTTGTATGTTTTGAAAAATATTGAAATAGTTTTAAGCCAATTGTTCCAATCATTTTGATCAAAGTTATTGTTAGTATTACAGTGTTGTGTTTTGTGTTTTTTGTGTTTTCAATTTTGTGTTTTGTGTTTTGTGTTGTGTGTTGTAATTTTTTGTACATACAGGGCAATTGGTAAAAATTACGTCTTTTTTACCGCAACGAAAACAAACTTTATGTCTGTAGGGACATTGACATAAAGCATGACTGTCGTTTCGACAGCGAGGGCAAAATATAGGTAGTGCAGGTTTCTTAGAATCTGCAGCAATTGAATGTACAGGGTAAGGTTGAGGATAAGGGTGTGTTTGAACAAGTGGTTGTTGCAAGGTATTGTACGGATAATGTGGTATGTTAGGTGTAGCAGTGACTTTGTGTTGTGTATTAGAAGTCGAAGGCTTCGCTAAGTCTTGTAATGTAGAAGGAGTATCAGAGTTGGACATTTCAATGCAACTTTCGTACCATTTGCACGATTTCAATAATGTTGCGACCGAGTCGATATCGTCTGGTGATAACCTTTGACCGAATTCGGGTCGCAAGTTATGCCTAAGAATATCAATCTTGGCTTTTTCTGAAATAGGCTCACGTAATTTTGCAAATAATGATTCTAATTCGGTAAAATAACAAATCACACGCTCATTTGTTTTTGTTTGCGAGCATCTATGATTTTACGCAGTTTATAGTCGTAGTCTGTAATTTCAAATTCATTTTGTAATGTAATTTTGAAAGATTCCCAATCCGAGATTGTTTGTTTGTGAGCTCGAAACCAATCCAAAGGAGTTCCTTTAAGAATGTCGTATATGTGGTTGTATAGTTCAGTATGTGAAATATTTCGAGCAACTGCGAATTCCTCTACTTTTTCAATAAAATCTTTTGGGCTATTATCCCCCTTGTAAATAAACCGTTTAATTTCGTGACTTGATCTGTTGATCGAAATATTTTGTAGCTTTTGTGTCAGTAGGTCAAAATATGGTAATTGAGTTTGTTGTTCTGGAAAATGATCGTGTGTATTTTCTGTAGAAGAGCAGCTAGAATTTTCTAATGATTCGAAACGTTTTTGTAAATCGAAGAAACTTTCTGAAACATTTTTAAATGTTTCTAGTTGTACTGGGTCAGAGTGTACCCTTAGGGGCTCTATGGGAAAAAGACTTAGAATAATTTTAACGAAAAAACACTTAGCTCAATTTTAACGATAAAACACGATAGCTTCGTTTTGGATGACAGCTGTCAAATTTAAAAGGGCTATAACTCGAAAACTATAGATTCTAGACTAGTAGTTTCTGTACAGAAGTGATAGATCTCATCAAGATCTTCATTTCACATGACAGCTGTCAAACTTAAAATGGCTACAACTCTGAAACTATTGACCGTAGACTAGTAGTTTCTTTACAGAAGTGATAGATCTCACCGAGATCTTCATTTTACATGACAGCTGTCAAACTTAAAATGGCTATAACTCTGAAACTATTGATCTAGTAGACTAGTAGTTTCTTTACAGAAGTGATAGACCTCATTGAGACCTTCATTTTACATGACAGCAGTCAAACTTAAAATGGCTATAACTCTGAAACTATTGATCCTAGACTAGTAGTTTCTTTACAGAAATGATAGATCTCATCAAGACCTTCATTTCACGTGACAGCTGTCAAACTTAAAATGGCTATAACTCTGAAACTATTGACCGTAGACTAGTAGACTAGGACCACGAACCATCGAGAAAATTCTGTCTCCGCCCCTTTGGCTACACCTGATGCCTGGTTCATTATAAGCCCTTATCTCATCACTGAGGGGTCCAAGGTAAATGTTGTCTTCACGAACGCTCTTGGTCTGGATGCGTACTACACGATGGCATTAAAAAAACCATACCCTAATATGGGACCACGAACCATCGAGAAAATTCTGTCTCCGCCCCTTTGGCTACACCTGATGCCTGGTTCATTATAAGCCCTTATCTCATCACTGAGGGGTCCAAGGAAGATGTTGTCTTCACAAACGCTCTTGGTCTGGATGCGTACTACACGATGGCATCAAAAAAACGATACCTTAATTTGGTACCACGACCCATCACGAAAAGTTAAAGTCCCTGCCGTTGTCCCCTTCGTAGGCCACTGACCGTGTCGTGGGGGCGCAATTTTTGTGTTTTTTCGTTCAAATTTTTCTAAGTCTTATTTCCATAGCGCCCCTAAGGGTACACCCCAACCAAATCTTGTGTATTCGAGCTGTCAAGTAAGGTCGATAACCTTGAACGTAAATTTTCTGCAGTATCTGTTGTATGAACTTCAGCATTTCTACATTTTAATTCATAGATCAATTCTGGTTTATTTAGATGCGCAGGGTCCATTTTTATTTAATATGAGACCAGCAAATAAAACTAAGTGTTTACTTTGTAGGTAACGTTACGTTAAGTGCGATAGCAACGCTTTAAAAATATATAAAAAAATAGCGTTAATGTAACTACGCGTTAACGCGTCACGCATAATTACGCGTCAAAGTTTAGAGTAATTTGGAACTAGGTAGGCCGATAGTAAAATTCGGAACAAAGTACGTATTAATGGAAATGTCTTACTTACATGAATGACTGGAATGCAAATTTTAAATACACTTGAGTATTAAAAACTGTTCTGGGTTTGCCAAATAATCCAATCCAAATTTAAATCAAGATGGCCTAGTGCCTTTTAGAATTTTGTGGGACGACTTAAAAATTGAACACTGATTAACAAATTAAAACACATGTAGGTATTTTGAAGACTCGGAGGAATCAGGAACTTGTAGGCAGGTTGAGCAGGGCTGGGTACGGGATGTTGAGGGCGCCAGTGTCACGAGGCGGTCCCAGGGTTTGGGTTGCTCCCACTAGCCCAGGACCCAAACCTCAGTGACACAGAATTACAGGAACCATAATAATTAGGAGCACAAGAACTCACAGACTTTTATACTTTGACGATACGGATTAAAACCACTTATGTAGGTATTGTAGGTATTCTGATATAAATTTAAAAGTCTTATATATATTTTCAATAAACTTATTTATGTATTCTATAGTATTATTTCGGTTTTTTTCCAAAAATCAATATATCAATCACAGGTTATTTATAATTAGAATTAATAGTGACAAACTATCAAAAGGAATGAAATGGATTATGAAAGAATTAAGAGATCAAATGAGTATTATTATGAAAGAGGTTTTGACCTCGTCACAGTTTTACGTAATAGACGTGATAATACCAGACTGTGCCTACATAGTCTACTAAAACGATCCTTATGCATAAGAGTGTATTCTGCATGGCTTCGGCTGTTTACAACAAAGTTCCTAAAACTTTAAAAGATTTAAATGTTGCATTATTTAAAAATATATTAAAAAGTTTGTTATTGGATAAATGTTATTATGACATTACTGAATTTTTGACTGACAAGTTTTGACATTCCAATTAATTTATTTACTTTATGTACATAACTACTATTGTTTTGTAAAGTTGTTTTTTGTAATTATGTATACTTATGAACGTTTGTCATGTACCTACTTGCTTGTGTTATTTTATAATATTGTTAATTTTATATATTTTTTGCATGCTGTATTCAATAATGTCGCACACCCCTAGATGGGGTAGATTGTAC
Organism: Alsophila aescularia; assembly: GCA_946251855.1. NCBI lineage: Eukaryota > Metazoa > Arthropoda > Insecta > Lepidoptera > Geometridae > Alsophila > Alsophila aescularia. Next base: position 33,327,324 of record OX276376.1, read on the forward strand.
GGGTCCTAAATTGTACCGAACAACTGTATTAACAACCTACATCTGTGACAGTAAAATGATTTGATTTGATTTGATTTAAAATAACAATATACCAACATTACATCAAAATTTCTTAAGCCGTCAAAAAGCTATTGCTAGTCTTCTAGTCATTGGATTGAGATACCAATTATACCTATTTTTGAATTAATCCTAAGCTATCCAACAGTGTAAACCACATCGCAATCAGTCCAGTACTTTTTACGTGATGTGCGAACAAACAAACATACAGACAGACATGTTTTAAGTAAATGTTATATACTTGTTCAGTACTCTAGATCACTTTTGTTACCTTCTTTGTACAGTTTTTTTTTTACTTATTGCTTTATTATAAGGAAATATATTTATTACTTCAAAATTAAAATAACTTTGAACCACTATCCCGCAGGAACTCTTTATTTTTTTGGGATTTACAGTATCCCTAATTTTAAACCATTATACAAACTATGACTGTGTAAAGTAGCATCAAAACTCGTCCAGTAGTTTCAGCGTGATACATGTTATTTTAAATAACTTTCAACCAATATCCTGTAAGAACCTTTTAATATTTCGGGATGAATGGTATCCAATATCCTACCTAGTAGTATTATCTCAAATCATACCAAGTTTATGTTAAATTCATTCAGTAGTTTCTGCGTGATGCACGTTCAAGATACAGATAGACAAACAAACAGAAAATAAGAAGAAAAAAACAGTTTTGGCTTTAGTATCAAATATACAATGTATTGTCGAAACTTGATCAAAACCCTTTACTTTTTCGGGATAAAACGTATCCTCAATTTTAACACATCATTTAACTTAAGACGATGCCAAGTTGCATCAAAACCCGTCAATTAGTTTCTGCGTGGTACGTGTTCTTTTAAATAAGTTTCAACTCCTAAATAATAACCCATAAAATCATGAGGAAGATGAAACTTACCCCAATAATGACGCAAGTGTTGACAGGTCGCGGTGGATTCTCGGCGTACTTGAACCGCTTCAAGTGCAAAGACAGTCCGTCATGTATCTGCGAAGAAGAAAAAGATGAGACAATACTACATTTGCTGCTGGAGTGCCCGAAGTACGATGCTATCAGGTACGACCTGGAATCATTAACTAACATGAAGTTGACGTCGGTAAAATTATATGCAATGTTGGCTGGAAAGAATTCCAGACCGTACCTGGAACTATACTGCACAAAAGTAGCCAAAGATGCTATAAAGCGAAATAAGACAAGGTGACTCTGAGAGTCACTTTGTAAAATTCCATATAAAAAGTTACGTATATATACGTATTACGTATATTCCTAATAACATTACTAACAATAACATATATAGATGTATTATCTATACTTCTATACTTATAATAAAACTGTAACAGGTCCAATTCTGTACATTGAAGTTGTTAGATTATTTTGGAGGATACTCTGTCTTCGATACTGAAGCCAAAACAGTATTTTTTCTCTGTCTGTCTGTCTGTATCTTGGCCGGGCATCATTATTTTTTTATTATTATTCGGATCACTTAACTGGCTATACACTCGTCGTACAAACAGTCATAACATTCATAAAGATAATGCGAAGAGTGTACAACCTTCTAGAGGCGAACACAACAAGCTACAATAGATTTAAAACTCTTAAGATATAAAAGATCAAAACGTACAAATTAAAGATTTACTAACAGTTATTCTTGAAATAGAATTATTTGTTTGATTACATTGATATTGTCACCGAAAATGTCAAAATCATGGCATAACACATTGTAGGCTGAACACATCCGGTGCAACGGAGAGTGCGAGGCATAATTGCCGAGAGTACTCAATGAATTCAAATGATATTTGGTAGGATTTGAGTTCATACTAGTACTACGAGCTTACTTACTAGTATACTTTTCATACCGAAAAATGAAAGGGTTCCCGCAGGATAGGGGTTGTAAGTTATTTATAAGAACACGTACCACGCTGAAACTAATGGACGGATTTTGATGCAACTTGGCACAGTCATAGTTTATAAATATGATGGGTTAAACTTGAGGATACTTTTTATCCAGAAAAAATAAAGGGTTCGTCAAGGATATTTATGTTAATTTTGAAGTAATAAATAATATATTTTGGAGGGTATTCTACGTTCTATACTGAAGCCAAAACTGATTTTTATTTTTTCATTTTTGTCCGTCTGTCTGTCTGTCTGTCTGTCTATATCTTGACCGCGCAACACGCCAAAACTACTAAATTAATTCAACTGAAACTTGAAATGAATTGAGTTCATGCTACGAAGTAGGACATTGGATACTTTTCATCCCAAAGGTTAAAGGATTCGCGTAGGATATTGGTTGAAAGTTATTTATAAGAACACGTTTCACGCTGAAACTACTGGACGGATTTTGATGCAACTTATCGCGTGAAAGCTCCCCAAACAAACAAACAAACAAACAACCAGACAACGTTTCACATTTATATGTTGGTATGGATACAATGATGAAAAAAAATCGTATATATCCATCAATATAAGAAAGAAATGGTATATAAAAAGAAATGAGCAATCAAAATTAATCAAAGTGCAATATCAGCTATAATTATGCTCATACAAATGGATCTCCTGTACAATTGCATAATAACGGATACGAATTATCATGAATTACCTACGTTATCTTGGATGCTTCACTTTCGATTCGGAGGTATGGTCTCCGTCCTTTTTTAAACCTCCTTAGTCTAAAGTTGAAAAACTCAAAAATAATGAAATCAGTGTAGATCGTTAGAGCGGCAACGTCGCCCGCATGCACTGCATGGACTTCACGAGCTGGCAACGTTACATGAGAAGTCTCGCACTCGCACTGGTTCACGAAAAAACTTTAAAAAGACATTTTAACGGTTTTTATTCTATAATTTATATTGCATAATGTATATCATGCAAAAAAAAAAACATGTAGTTTTGCTTTGAGTCCTCATAATTATTCGTATAAGTCAATAAATCTATTTTCAATATTATTGCATTAATTTTTGTATTACATATGTATAATGGCGCCATCTAGCAATTTTATTTTGTTTTGCCACGAATCTACCTAAATGCTAAGGTTCAAAAAGCCATCAAATAAAATGTAATTAGGCGATTTGATACACTTAGCGACATCTGACGTCCTAGAAGATAATTACCTACCGGTGTACGATTCTTTGTACGGCGGTTGCTAGTCTTCTTGTATATATTGGTCTATGGTAATGTATATTTTCGAAATATTATGCAACGACGTTGGCTTTCCTTTAGTTAGTGCATCAGACAGTTCTGTTAGAACAACATGTAAAACATTAAGGATTCTGGCACAGAGTACTATGTATATACGGAAATAGAGTCCTATCTTCGCGCCCAATAGGGGTAAAGCTCAGTGGCGCCTCTGTATTTAGCTAATGGAACTATTGCTGCATGAAAAGTTTTTGTTGATTGCAAAAGTTTTTGAGGCTTTTCGGATACGAACCTGGGGATGACGGCACGTCAGTTGGGTACTGACACCACTGTGCCACAAAGGATCTTAAACACTGGCCGAAAATTTAGTGTCCGCTTCTGTCTTTTCACTTTGTTTGTAAACAATAAAAAGTGCGAAAAAGTCTTTAAGGCTACTCGGATTTGAACCTGGATTTGACGGCACGTAAGTCGGGTTCTAACACCATTGCGCCAGGATCTTAGACAAAGGTCGAAAATTGGGTGTCCACTTCTGTCTTTACACTTTGTTTGTAAACCATAATAATTAAAAAACTACCATCTGCAATATTACGTAACAAAACTAACCACGACGGTTTACTTCAGGAAATTACATAAGCCTTAAAAAAATCAAAGAAAATATAAAAAAACGCACAAAATGTGTAAATGCTTATAAATATTGAGGCAAAACATTCAATAGCAGCGCGTGGATTCGATCCATGTTCCTCTGGGTTGCGGGCCAGACACCGCTTCCACTGTGCCACTCTGACTTGTGGCATAGGTGCCGAATTTACGGTACCGTTTTATAAACGGATATGCAATTATTATTCCTTTCAAATTAACAGAACTTTAGACTCATATCCCGCAGGAATCCCGTATGTTTTCGTGATTAAAAGTATCATTTATTTTAACACATACTATAAACTTTGACTGTGCCAAGTTACTTCAAAATCCGTCCGGTAGTTTCAGCGTGATATGTGTTTTTTTTTTAAATAACTTTCAACCCCTGTCCTGTGGGAACCATTGTTTTATTCGGGATAAAAAGTATTCTAAATGTTAATCCATAACATAAGCTATGACTGTGCCAAGTTGCATCAAAATCCGTCGGGTAGTTTCAGCGTGATGCGTGTTCAAAGAGACAGACAGACAAACAGACAAAAAATAAAAAAAAACCCTTTTTGCACTCCATATCGATTTTGAAGTTCATCTCAATTAAAATTTTCAAAAAATATTTAATTTACAGATTTAGCCCAGTTACAGTTTTACTATAGTATAGATAGATAGATAGATAGATAGATAGACAGATAAAAGAAGATAGATAACATAGTTTTCATCAATGGTCGCTGCCATTTTTGTCAGGTCAGATTTGGCCATCCTTCTTTGGCGTGCAGGCAGCTTATTCCCTGAATTAGCACATTAATGTGCCCCGACCACAGAACTTGGTTTCAATCAGATTGTGATTTTTTTCATAGCAATTTCGACTCTATCGCAAAGTATTAATCACAGATTTATCAGAATTGTGATACTTAATCTGTGGTATTAACCACCAGAATAGACCTCATCATTTGATTATATCATAATAGGCTTTTTATGATATAATCAAATAATGAGAATAAAAGGTGCCTTTGATGAATAAAAGGTGCCATTCATAAATGAATGAAAAAATAAATGGCTACCTATGTAATAAAATGTCGGATTGTAGGTATTTTACGAGACTTGTCAGACCTAATGCTATGCCTAAGTACCTTTTAGGTTTCTTCTTGGTACTCATAATTCAGAAAATAATAAAAATTGCCAAAAACTTTACGTAGTACCTACTGTACTTCACACGGCGCGCGACTCATCGAGCGCACGCCTGACATCCTACTGATATAACCCCAATATTGCGGCTTCGAAGTGTATGTATAATATTTGTACTTATTGTGGAATGCGACCGGCCTCCTTCGGCTCTATCCTGTTCAAGTTATCTCCCGCGCCGTATTTGAACCACTTCAGTTCATTCCCGACTCGTAGAAAAAAAGATTCAAAACAAAGTAATAATAGTCATTTGTTATGCAAGGCTGCAAAGTGATTTTTTGGCGAGAGTACTTGTATTGAAACCAGAGCAAGCAAAGGATTTTAGGATTGAAATATAGAATATCAAATATAGAATCCTGAGCGTAGCGAGGGTTTCAAAAGTACGAGAGGCCAAATAACTTTGCTGCCGTGCGCAACACAAAACTTTTCACCTCACTACAGCGAGGAAAATGATAGGTGCAAGAAAAACAGCTAAAATAATATATTAAATTAGCCGGTATTAATTATAAAATGGGCCGTCGCGAGTTGCCTGGCAGATGTTTAAACATAATAGAATAGAGTCGAACAGAATCTAATAGAAGAGAATCGAAAAGAGTCGAATAGGGTTGAAAAGTGTCAAATAGAGTCAAATTGAAACGAAAAGAGGCGATTAGAGTCGAGAAAAGTCGAGTAGAGTCGAGTAAAGTTGAATAGAGTCAAGTAGAGTCAAGTAGAGTCAAGTAGAGTCGAGTAGAGTCGAGTAGAGTAGAAAAGAGTAGAAAAGAGTAGAAAAGAGTAGAAAAGAGTAGAAAAGAGTAGAAAAGAGTAGAAAAGAGTAGAAAAGAGTAGAAAAGAGTAGAAAAGAGTAGAAAAGAGTAGAAAAGAGTAGAAAAGAGTAGAAAAGAGTAGAAAAGAGTAGAAAAGAGTAGAAAAGAGTAGAAAAGAGTAGAAAAGAGTAGAAAAGAGTAGAAAAGAGTAGGAAAGAGTAGAAAAGAGTAGAAAAGAGTAGAAAAGAGTAGAAAAGAGTAGAAAAGAGTAGGAAAGAGTAGAAAAGAGTAGGAAAGAGTAGAAAAGAGTAGAAAAGAGTATAACGGAGTAGAACGGAGTAGAGCGGAGTAGAGCGGAGTAGAGCGGAGTAGAGCGGAGTAGAGCGGAGTAGAGCGGAGTAGAGCGGAGTAGAGCGGAGTAGAGCGGAGTAGAGCGGAGTAGAGCGGAGTAGAGCGGAGTAGAGCGGAGTAGAGCGGAGTAGAGCGGAGTAGAGCGGAGTAGAGCGGAGTAGAGCGGAGTAGAGCGGAGTAGAGCGGAGTAGAGCGGAGTAGACCGGAGTAGAGCGGAGTAGAACGGAGTAGAGCGGAGTAGAGCGGAGTAGAACGGAGTAGAACGGAGTAGAACGGAGTAGAACGGAGTAGAACGGAGTAGAACGGAGTAGAACGGAGTAGAACGGAGTAGAACGGAGTAGAACGGAGAAGAGCAGAGCAGAGCAGAGCAGAACAGAGCAGAACAGAGCAGAACAGAGTAGAACAGAGTAATACCCAGTAGATCACAGTAGAACACAGTAGAACACAGTAGAATAGAGTAGAATAGAGTAGAATAGAGTAGAATAGAGTAGAATAGAGTAGAATAGAGTAGAATAGAGTAGAATAGAGTAGAATAGAGTAGAATAGAGTAGAATAGAGTAGAATAGAGTAGAATAGAGTAGAATAGAGTAGAATAGAGTAGAATAGAGTAGAATAGAGTAGAATAGAGTAGAATAGAGTAGAATAGAGTAGAATAGAGTAGAATAGAGTAGAATAGAGTAGAATAGAGTAGAATAGAGTAGAATAGAGTAGAATAGAGTAGAATAGAGTAGAATAGAGTAGAATAGAGTAGAATAGAGTAGAATAGAGTAGAATAGAGTAGAATAGAGTAGAATAGAGTAGAATAGAGTAGAATAGAGTAGAATAGAGTAGAATAGAGTAGAATAGAGTAGAATAGAGTAGAATAGAGTAGAATAGAGTAGAATAGAGTAGAAAAGAGTAGAAAAGAGTAGAAAAGAGTAGAAAAGAGAAGAATAGAGTAGAAAATAATTGAAAATGAAAAGAGACGGATAGAGTCGAGCAGAGTGGAGTAGAGTCAAAAAGAGGCGAATAGAGACGAATAAAGTGAAGTGGAGTAGAATCGAATCTGTTAATAATATAGTATACATTAGTAATAAAGTATTTTCAGTTGATTGGCGCTATAGAAAATTATTGAATAGAAAGGTTCGAATTTTAAAAACTCTTTCCACGCTAGCGGGTAAAATGCACTTTTGCACTCAGATTTCGAATGACAAACAGAATCATTCCGAGCTTGTGAGGTGAAAAGAAAATTCTATTTGACGCACATGATACTTAATCTGTAATTTGACGTATTTTGACTATGACATTCGACTACCACTGCGCAATTTCTGTCAGTTAGAGTTGTCAAACACTCTATAGTCCGACCAACTTATCTGTAAAATGGCGAAAAAAACCGCCACGAATGAGGTTCACATTTTCTGTATTTTAACCACATTTCTATTAATTCACTTTCTTGTTTGTCGTTCCGGGTGGAATTTAACAACTCAAATTTCGAGCACTTCCTGATTAGATATCCGGCTGACACTTTCAGGTTAGCACACAACTGAATGCCAATGCAATTTAAAATAAATACTCACTATAAAAATAAGAGTGGTATTTAGATTAGTTTTTTAATCTACATTTGTTGCTTGTTTTGTTTTTTAAGTGGTCTACTTATCGATTGACTGGAACACTCACGCCACCATTCAGTTCACAGATAAGTTGGTGGCACTGTAGCACAAGTTCAAGGTCAAGAGCGATATATATTTTTACCAGCTGATTACTAGGCAGTACTATTATTATTATTATTTATTTTGTGCAGTGTTTTTTGCGTAAACATTAAAACGTCTTAAAACTCGTAAAACGCCCACTACACTACTCGCAAAGTTGATCGAAGTTAAGCGAACACGAGAGTGTAGATGGGCACTTCGGTTCGCTTCGTTCTACCTTGGCTCGCCTCGGGCGACTTCCGATTGTTGTCGGTTTTTGCGCCCGAGCCAAAGGACTCGAAGCGTCCCGAAGTTCTATAACGAAGCGTCTCACTACACTACTCGGCTTACTTCATATGATAGTGATAAAAAAATATTTAAGGTAATGTTAAAATTTATTGTGCCTTGTTTATTCTAATAACATAGTTCTGTTCCGGTGCATTGCAATCATCCACCATTATTAAATATTTTTTTCTTGTGGTATATACGCACGTAGATATAATAGCAACTTCGCGAGCAGTGTAGTGCAGGTTTTAAACTAAAGGTAATTCGTCATCCCAAGCCACATAGTCTCCACCACGGTATCTAATAGCACAGACCAGTATATACAAGTATATATACTTGTATATATTAGTCTATGCTAATAGGTAATTATGTTACAGATTGTATATGTCAAAATTTATATCCATTGGTATGTAAATTTTGACTTTGGTATATCCAAAATTTCCGCGCTTGCTCCGCTCGCACTTCTTTTAGTAGTTTCATAAATCTTTGTTTGATTTGTTTTTTTTTTTTACTACATTGTCAAATATAACTTAATATTCTCACAATCTCTACTCTCGTAAGTTTAAATAATGTCAATGTAATTTTTAACATGTTTTGGAATGATATTTTAATTTAATATTGTATTAAAACTAATAATACAAAAAAAATACGCTCGCTCCGCTCGCGCTTTTGATTTTACACTAAATAACTGCATACTTTGTACGTCTCGGAGTTTCGTTCTAATACCCACAATTACAGACATTACTCAAACTTTTCCCGCTCACTGCTCATGCGCTTATTTTGTCCTGAAATGTTTTGATATAATTATCTCTATTAATAAATGGATCTGCCTTTGGGCATAGGCTACGCGAGTGAAACCGTAGGTAACATCTTGTATAATTTTCTCCATCTAGGCTGATCTAAGTGTGTGACCCCCCCCCCCCCCCCCCCCCCTGACTCAAAGGCTGGATCCGCCCTTGGTAATAGGGACACTGTAGTGCTATTAGCTATATCTTGGTTTAAATCAGATTTTCATTATCACTATCACTAATGCGTTGCGATAGAGTCGAAATTGCTTGACAATCTGATTGTAACCAAGTTCAGCGGTCGGGGCGCTATAGTTCTATTATCTATCTTAGTTTCAATCCAATTTTCAATATCACTATCACTAATGCGTTGAAATAGAATCGAAATTGCTATGAAGAAAGTGTCAATCTGATTGAAACCAAGGTCTATAATAGGGCCACTGTAGTGCTATTAACTATCTTGGTTAAGATCAGATTTTAATTATCACTATCACTAATGCTGTGCGATAGAGTAGAAATTGCTATGAATTGTTGCTTCTTGCCTAATGAAACAAGATAGGTATTTTTTTTAGAAAGGATATGTGCTGTTGGTCTATAACTGACCTATACAGCGTCACCGGACGGTGGGGCGGGCGCAAAAGCGCTCCGCCGCAATGCGTGACGCAGAAGGCGCACGCCAAAGTTAAGTTTTTGGCCACTTGCTCAAGGGCACCCAGGGGGTACGAACCTCGGCTTGGACAGTTGCTATTGATTACTTGGGGAGTATCGAACTAAACACCCCTCGATCTCTACTGTTGGGTAGTGATCGAGGGGGCCCTCATGAAATGGCTGGAGCCCTTTAAATGAATTGGATAACTGACCACCGATTCGGAATACACCTTCGAGAAGAATCGGCAAGAAACTCGAAGGCGAATAAAGTCGACATTAATTACGGGACCTTCGACCTCGCATCCGGCGCTATCAAAGTGTCGTACAATTTTGTTTTAAGAAACGCTGGTTTGGCGTATTCGACTGACATTTGTAGGTTTATTAGGATTAGTCGCTTTATGAAATAGGTCCCTGCAGTGCTATTACGCAATATTGATCATATCGGTTTTAAGCCGTCAAATTCATTAATGCTTTGCGATAGAGTCGATTTTGCTATGAAAAAAGTGTCAATTTGGTTGAAGCCAAGTTCTGTGGTCTGGGGTGCGTTTAAGTAAGTCGGCGAAATTTTCACCGGATAAAAATTAACTAGCGAGGGTTCGCTGAACGGAGTCATAGGTTTATCTTGGGTTTATCTGTCAAATTCAACTGTCGACTTGTCAAATTTATGTTCAGTAGCCTATTTTATGCCCCCTAAATCATTTTTATATTATATTCGTTGCACAGAATTTATGTTACTGCATTATAAATATCTGTGTAATACTGTTTATAAATATATAAAGTATTTACGAATAAAACAATCAAACAATTGAATCTAACCACGAATCGAATGACACACAGCTGTCATTCTGACAGCAGACTAAAATTTAGCGACCTCAAAAGCTCGCTAAAATTTATCCTAGCCAGGCGAAAACTTATACCAGCGGGCGCCCGTGAACGGGGCAGATTAAATTTTTGTCGGGTTAATTTTTCGCCTCGCGGTGTGCTTGAACGGGGTGTTTGACGTTTAATCAGTTTAAATTTTATACTGGATAATTGACTTAAACGCACCCCGGGGCCCTGCAGTGCTATTACGTAATGTTGTTCATATCGGTTTCAAGCCATCAAATTTATTAGTGCTTTGCGATAGAGTCGATTTTGCTATGAAAAAAGTGTCAATTTGATTGAAACCATTTGGAACCATTTGGTTCAAACTTCTAAACTAATGCCTTGCGATAGAGTAGATATTGCTATGAAAAAAGTGATAATCCAATTGTAACCAAGTTCTGTAATAGGGCCACTGGTCTGTCAGTCAGTGTGACAGTTGTTTGACATGTGATGATGTGACAGTCTTTCTCCTTTCGTGTAGCGGATGGACGTGGATGTTTGTCTCGAAGAAGTTCTTGTAAAATTAATACCTACTTAGGGAATTTCTCGTTGAATTCCTTATTATAAATAATGTACTGTACGATAAAATGTTTCTCGAGACTATTCCTTGAAAACAGTGTGAGGTAATTTTCGGTTCGGATGTGATGTGAATGAATAACAAGCTATAGTGCCGCGGGAAATTTTGCGTGTTGTTTTTTGGAAAAATGGATGTCGAAATGGACAACGACTGGAAGAAGAAAGTGGGGTTTCCCATCAACTACGATTCCGGGCAGAGCTCTGACGACGATTTGTAAGTGTAATTACCTAGCATTTTATTTTGTAACCTTTAAGTCTGCGGTCCGGCTGTTTGTGACCTATGATAATGGCGTTTAACAACATCCTAAATTCACCCCAGTTGCATAGACGACAGAGTTGAAAATCCTGTGTAGTTGGCAAATGGTAAACAAACAAATATGCACATAACATAGGTACTGCCGTGCAATCCATAAAACGCAATACTTACCATCTTCAAATTATTTCTGGCAAAAGCAGCGGAAAAAACACAGTTTACTAATTAAATAATGTTATGTACAGCGACCAAACATCTGATTATTAATAAACTTAAAAATGAAATATCTTTTAAACTAAGTGTCTCCGCGGGGGGGGTAGCCTTTCACCACTGCCACCCAACTCTTGCCCCTCGATTCAACCCTATCTCATAAACTAAGCGTCTCCTGGCAAGGGGGGGGGGGGTCATGCGAGACTTCCCCTCTTACCCCTCCCTCACCGGGATTGATCTAGAATCGAGGGGCAGGAGTTGCGGGGAGGGGTTTGAGGGGGGGGGCGGGGGGCTAAAATTTAAATTTCGGACACAGCTTAAGTATTTTGATACAAAATACTTAAGCTGTGTCCGATTTCTTTATCTACTACCTTGCTCACGTGTGAAAAAGATATGCGCACTACCATGCACATACTGCGTGTGCGCATGCGTAGCAAGCAACTGGTTATAGCCATTCGACAGTCTTCAAAAATCAACACATTTTTCTTGGTGTTTAACTTTATAAAGGCACATGTAAACCCTTGATTATTAATAATGAGATTAACAATTCTAGTTGTTAGACTGATGAGTCTATTATTTGTAATAACCACAAACTGTTATCACCAAACTAAAAATTGGATCAATATGAGATTTTCATAAATAATATTTTAACAAAAGTATATAACATATATAATCTATACATTCTTGATACAATAAAAGAAACCGTTTTAGGTTGCAAGGGCCATGAGTCAGGTGAATTTTCTTTACAATAGACAATGCAGGAACCACGATACACAGATTAGCATTACAGATTAGCTGTACCACGGCTTCACACGCATGGCCTTTTCATCTGATCAAAATTTCTTCAGCTATCAAAAATACATTTAAATCAAACCCTAAGCTCTCTTACAATGAAAACCGCATTGCAATTGGTCCTGCAGTTTTTACGTGATGCGTGAACAAACAAACATACAGAAAAACAGACAGAAAGACATCATTCAAAAAATATTTATATTCTTAACTGGTCAGAGTATTTCCGATCTTCTTTTTCGTGAGTTTTTAGCCGTTTTATTTATATTAATTTATATTCTTGTTCAATACCTTTTTTAAGCACCCAAGAACATTTTTTTATTTATCTTCTTTGTACAGCCTTTTTCGTACCTATTGCTTTAATTATAAATATAGATATATGACTTTGTCAATTTGCATAAAAAAGACCGTCCCGTAGTTTCAGCGTGATGTGTTCTTTTTAATAACTTTCAACTCCTATCTTGCGGAAACCCTTTAATTTTTCGGGATGAAAAGTATCCAATGTCCAACCTTGTAGTATGAACTCAAATCATACCAAGTTTCACTTGAATTCATTCAGGAGTTTCAGTGCGATGCGCTGTCAAGGTATGGACAAACAGACAGACAAAAATAAAAAGTAAAACAGTTTTGGCTTCAGTATCGTTTTTAACAGGCGTCCCTGGAATCTGTGATAACCACTTTAAAAATAGGATGATTTAATCTTCGGAATCCATCTAGGTAGAAGTTTATTTTTTTTAACAGGGTTCCCTGGAAGCTGTGATAACTGCTTTAAAGATAGGATGATGTGATCCTAGAACTCTGTCTAGGCAGAGGTTTTTCATTTTTATCAGGGGTCCCTGGAAGCTAAGATTACCGCTTTAAAGATAGGATGTTGTGATCTTACGAATCCATCTACTTAACCTGTCGGCTATCGGTATCCCGTACGGGATATTTGAGGTTATTTTTCCAAATTTTGCAAAAAATTGAAAAAGTAAAATAAGTTAAAAAAATATTTTTTTGTTTCATTTACCTTCCTCAAATATAGATTTTGTGTATGGCAAATCTTTTAAACATTCTTTATTTAAAAAATAGCCCAAGAAACACACTTGTCCACAGGTTTTTAGCTTTTATCTGGGGTCCCTGGAAGCTGTGATAACCATTTCAAAAAAGGATGATGCAATCTTAGAAATCCATCTGGGCAGAGGTTTTTAGTTTTTATCAGGGGTCCCTGGAAGCTGTCATAACCGCTTTAAACATAGAATGATGTGATCTTAGAAATCCATCTAGAAAGAGGATTTAAAAAAAAAAACAAAATCGGTATTTTTTTTTTCCGTTTAATTGGATTCTGCTGCTTAGAATGAACAACAAGATTTTTTTACCCAACTGCACGGAGGGTTATGTTTAGAGTTGCCGCGAATACTCGCTATTATGCGGTATTCGGCATTACTCGACAGTTTTTTGATATTCGTCGAATACTGAATAATAGCTAGTATTATTCGGCATTCGGCGAATAGTCTAAAATAAACTTTTAACAAACAAAAAAACGAATGAAATAAAAATAATCAATTTTTATTATTTTCCTTAATAAAACAATACACAGTATCAATTATTATCTGTAATAATATGTGCCTGTGCCTATCATATTAATGAAATTAAATTAGTTAGGCTTTTTAATTAATATTTAAAATCCAACAGAGGCAGATTGTGGTGCAAAAAAACTATATTTTCTGCACGTTCGGAAGCAAGTCGGTTTCGCTTTTCCTCATAAACTAAACCTGCCTCGGAAAATAGTCTTTCTGAATAAACAGAGCTTGCTGGTGTGATTAAGTATTGTTTAGCAAGCTTACTTAAAGTAGGAAATCTATTCTTATTGGTACTCAAAGCCCACCATTCATATGGGTTTATTTTTCTGTCAGCCTTTGCTAATGCGATGTAGTGGTTGATTTCTTCAGCAGTGGCATTCTTGGGTTGCTCTTCAGTAGGCTGCTCTATAGATGATTCTTCAAAACATGCCCAAAATAGTTTATGAGTTTCTGAATTGACATGCTCACTTTCATTGTCTAAACGAGACCTTTTGGATGCCGGCTCTGGATCCGAATCATCATTTTCGTCATCTAAAAAAGCCACCTTCTCTGAGCGCAGCTCTACGGATCCGTTCAGCTTGGGTAGCGTCAAAGTAAAAGTCCTTGTAGCGGGGGTCTAAAAATTTCGACAAGTAATATGTCTTCCTGAAGCATAGATCGTCCAAGTTAAAACGGGCTTGCATATTTTCTATTAACGCCTTTCTAAAATCATCAACGTGTGTAGTTTGTTGAATCAGCGCATCTTTCATTAGGTATCTGGTTAATGAAATAGTGCTAGGTATCACATCAGGGCCCCAACTCTACTAAAACTATTGTCAACAATTTTCACAAAATTTTCGGTTTTACCTCTTAAAAGTGGTAGAAAAGAGAATTTTTGGAAAATTTTCTTTTCTACCACTTTTAAGAGGTAAAACCGAAAATTTTGTGAAAATTGTTGACAATAGTTTTAGTAGAATTGGAGCCCTGATATAGGTGACGACTGGTGGTCTCGTGGCTAGAGATCCTAGGTACGAAATCGTACGGTCGCGGGTTCGAATCCTGCAAGGTGCAATCATTTGTGTGATGAGCAGAAATGTTTGTTTCCGAGTCATGGATGTAATATTCTTATCTTAGTATGTTTATCCGTTATCTAGTGCCCATAGCACAGGGTATCCTAGTTTGGGGCTAGATGATTGGTGTGGAAATGTCCCGAATATATTATATATTATTATTATATAGGTGCATATGTGGAACTCGTGATTTTTGTTACCTCTTCGAAAGGTTTTAAGAGCTTTAACAGATGTTCTATAACCTCCCACTGATCACTGGTCAAATTTTCAAAATTCACGCTCCTTGATTCTGAAATATACACCGAAATTGCTCCTTTTTGCATAAATAGACGATATGTTGAGTTCCAGCGAGTTTGAATATCTTGAATCAGTTTATGCTTAGGAAGTCCGAGCTCAGATTGAATACTTTCAAGTTTTGTATATCCTGAATGATTAAAATGTGTCACTATGCGGTGGGCACTAGTAAGAATTTATTTTATTGGAAAACTGTTATCTAATGCATTATTTATCACCAGCTGGAGAGTATGTATGAAGCAACGCTCTGAAGGAAGTAGTTTCCTTACCTCCTTTAACCATATTCGCCCCATTATCGCTTGAATTTGAGAGATGGGTATGCCCATTTCGTTACACACTGTAACAGTTCTCTTTTGATATTTTCTGATGTGTGTGATTCAGGAAAATGAGCCATGTTTAGAACGGCATGATTCAGTTTAAAGTTTTCTGATATCCAGTGTCCTGTTAAACTCAGAAATGCAGCATTATTTACAGAAGAAGTCCAAAGATCGGTAGTGAATGCTATAGCTTCAGCCCTTTCTAACTCGTTTTTTAGTTTGCTAACCACTCTCTCATACATGTCTGGAATTATTTTCTCGGTGAAATAATATGTCCTGACAGGAATAGTGTAGTATTTCGGCAAAGCAGTATTAATTAGACGTTTAAAGCCCACATGATGATCGGCGATGGAAAGTGGCTCGTTGTCAATAGCGATCATTTCATCAATCAAGTGGTGATATTTTTTTACTCGGCTATTGGCTCGGCAACTCTAGTTATGTTTTTGGGTTGTATGTATGTTTCTTAAGCGCGCTAAATGGCTTGATGGATTTTGATAAATGAAGTATCATTGGATTCGTCTCGATCACGAGAGTGCTAGTTATATGATATACAAGGGTGGATTGAAAAGTAGTCAGGCTAACCAAGAAAATAAACACATACTAAATCAGTTATATTTTTATTTTTGTACATAATCACCATAAAGTTCAATGCAATTTTGCCACCTTCCCTTCCAAGCATTTAGAATGTTGAAAATAAAAATATTCATCCTTAGAGCCAAAATATGCGTCTACTGCTGTTTTGACTTCGTCGTTTGTCGAAAATCTTTGACCTGCCAAGTGCTTTTTTAGGTTAGGGAACAGAAAGAAGTCTGATGGTGCCAGATCAGGTGAATAATGCGGATGCGGTAACAGTTCAAAGCCACAGTTGTGGATTTCAGCCATTGACTGCACGGACGTGTGAACACGGGCGTTATCTTGATGAAACAGGACTTTTCTTCTGAGCATTCCTCGACGTTTTTCTTTTATTTCTTCTCGTAAACGACGTAGTAAGGTGCAGTAGTAATCAGAGTTTATAGTCTGACTCCTTTCAAGATAATCAATCATAATCACACTTTTCCAGTCCCAGAATACTGAAGCCATCACCTTATTTGCCCACATAATCGACTTAGCCTTTTTAGGGGGTAGTGAACCAGGTCTTCTCCACTGTTTTGATTGTTGTTTTGTTTCCGGTTTACAGTAATGAACCATGTTTCGTACAAAGTAACAAAACGATTCAAAAAATCATCTGCATCAGCTTCAAATAACTCCAAACAGTCGCGTAAAATAGTGAATCGCGGTTTTTTTTGTTCAACTGAAAGCAATCGCGGAACCCACCTCGCAGACACCTTGTGGAAACCCAACTCGTTAACTATGATGTTTTGAGTTCGTTCATAAGAGATGCCTATAATCTCTCATTTTTTTAGAATCTGTGGTCTCCCATTATTAAATTAAGTACTTTTTTAATATTTTCGTCAGTAGTGGACGTCAAAGGTCTTCCAGAGCGGGGTTCATCTTTCACACTCTCTCTACCACGCTAAAATTCTGCTATTCATTTTTTGACATATGAATATGACAGAGAAGAATTCCCTAATGTACTGACCATATCATCATGGATGGCTTTTGATGATAGCCCCCTTCTTATGGAGGTACTTAATGACGGCACGCTGCTCGATTTGCTGCATTCGCGAAAATTATGTCCGATCACAACCAATGCTTTCTCATATATTACCTATTATGTTATCTTAATATTCAAAGCGCCTCTACATGCCCGGACAATGAGAACTTCCCCGTCCTCACTTATCAATGTTTCCGCTATTCCCGAAAAGAAGTAGTAAAGAAGATGTTTCTGTAGTTCACGATGATTATGTTCTCAGCTCTCCATAACCGCCATAATGACAATTTCACGGCAATCACAGTATCGCCCCATTACCGCAAAGTACCTAATATGCAAACATGCGCCTGTAATCCGGCGATAGCGCTATCGTGCCGCCAATCACCCGTATCAGCACCGGGACTGTGAATCACTACGCTAATGTAGTGCCTCGCGTTGATATTGTTATTTGATTTGAATGTCAATGTTGGGACAGTACTACGAAATCCACTACAGGCTTCGGCTATCTCGTTTATCTTCGATATATTATTCAAATATCGGGCCATGGTGCGTGATATTGTTTTTCAAGGTTTTGTTTGGAATCAAACAGCTGTACCTGTAGTTAATAAAATAATGAAGTATTTATTTTATATTATTTTCACTTATCCTTGTTGCTAATTTCAATGGCTTTCAAGAACAGTACCTAACTCAAAACATTCTAATCGTAAGCATTCAGGAATTAGAGCCGTAGAGGATGGGGCCCCGATCCAGCCCGGCCGGCTGCAGGTTACCGCAACACGTGGAATTCAAAGGTTTTTACACCTTAGCGGCGTGGAACGGGAAGGGGGTCTATAATCAAAATGCTAGATTTTAAATGACATCTCAGTAGAGTAAACTACGGGGAATGTCATTTACTGTAGAAGGATGTCGCAATCAGTCCAGTGATGTGCCAGCGACCTAAAGCCGTACTCCGTTACTCAGGTGGCTTGGGTAGAGGCTGGCAAGGGGAAATGCACAATACACCCCAAGCGGGACGTCAGTGCAGGCATTACCGCCCCCATCTCGAGGATGTCGCAGAGTAGTATCTTGATGCTTTCTTGGCGTAGTTTTTACAAGTACGTAGAGAAGGAAAGTATTTATTTTTCCTGTGCGAGATTCAACTCTCTACTTAAGAAATAGATTAAAAGTGTTCCACAGAACGGCCCCCGACACTAATAACAATTTTATTTATATACTAGCTGTGCCCGCGGCTTTGCCCGCGTGGTCATTTCATTTAAAAGTAGCCCACACGTTTTATTCCAGGACCAAAAGCCAAACCACCACCAGACCAGTTGTAGGTTTGGTCCAGAGGACCAGGAGGACCAGGACCAAACCTACAAAGTACAATATTATACTACATTTCTTAAAAATTCGTTCAGCCGTCAAATAGTTTTTTATCGATTACTCGGCATCTAATCATCGGAATAAGGCACTGCCTTGCCTTTTTATAACGCATATTCTGTGAAGTACGGCACTCCGTACGTACAACACACTTGCACTTCCATGACACTTCATAGAAGTGCACGTATTGCAATGAAATGAACGCATATAATATAATATGAAATAAACGCATGTAATACAATGTGAAATAAACGCTAGAATAAACGCACCGCG
Source organism: Alsophila aescularia (assembly GCA_946251855.1). Taxonomy (NCBI): domain Eukaryota; kingdom Metazoa; phylum Arthropoda; class Insecta; order Lepidoptera; family Geometridae; genus Alsophila; species Alsophila aescularia. The sequence goes on from OX276376.1 coordinate 33,345,945, forward strand.
TTCCACTGCAAGGCAGTGCGTGCAAGGCCTAAGATACCAAGTACCCCAGTTTTCAAATCAGTCGCAAGGGCTTGAGTTGAGAGCAGGGCCTGGATTCTGTATGACCACTCACGCCAATTCCACGCCACCTGCGTGGAATTAGGGAAGGTGGGTATTTACGCAACCAGGTTTTGGCTTGTAAGTACGCCGCCCTGGTGCGGACCCGCAATACTTGCAAGACTTTGAAAGTATTTTACTCACCAACTCGCTCTTTCGCCACGTCCGCACCTACATACTCGGTGGCGGGTTCGGCTGAGTTCGGCCGCACTCGGCCAGCCGGGTCACAACAACCTAGGTGGCTGATAGGTCGCTCAAAAAACTTGCAAAGCTTCGAAGTTTTTTTAAGCAAACGCAATTGTGCTCTTTATTTACATAAGCGCACGGGTCAATTTCCTATGCAGTATTTTTTACTTTCAATTCCACGCTTCCAAGTACTTTTTTCGCAAACACGATTGTGCTCCTTATTTATATGTACACGAAGATCAATTTCCTATGCAAGTATTTTCTAATTTCAAGGCTTCGGTTTACAAACCACTTGAAAGTATTTTGAACCCTGGTTTTTATAATGAAAGATTCATGACATGAATGAGTTAAATTTATTTTTTTAATTAATAAATTACTTTTTAACTGTAAATAATTCGCTTAATTTCGCTGCGCGTTTTACAACTGAAGTCGACTTATTCTATCAAAAAAAAAACCATCTAAATACGTTTTAAGAGCCTTTAGGGACCATAATGTAAAAAAAAGAAGAAAACGTGTTGTTTGAGTTCATTTAACGTTCAAACCACTTCGTAACAAACCGCTTGCGTGTTTTAAGGGTAGACAACGCCATCTAGTTTAAATGAAGTAACTTGTTATCATGAACGTCTTGTTATTGAGTAGAGAAAATTATCTCCGAAGGTAAGGTGGCACAGATTAGAGAGTAATTAAGGTGGTGAGGTAAATTGGATGGGGCATCAAGGGATTCAAGGGTCGGTCATTATTATGAGGTCCATACGAACAAATTTTAATGCAACGAAACATTGTGTTCCTAGTACAAATTATTTTTTATGATGTTTCACAGAACGACGTACTTACTGGCACTTTAACTGGCTCTTAATAATTACCTACCCTACCTACCTACTTTTTGAGCTTTTTCAACACGATATGAGGAATGATTTAAAAAAAAAAAGTTTTCTATACTTTCTCTGTGAAGAGCAACACATGTACCTACCTCTGTATGTACACATTTCAATACCAACAACTAACCATTTTGCCAGTAAGACATTATGAAGAAACCTCCGATATAACTATATAATTATGTAGGTACGCAGGTAGTACATTATAATATCTCAATGGAAGAAACAATCGATTTTGAAGTTCAACTCAATTAAAATTTTCAAAAAACATGCACGTACAGATTTAGCCCAGTTACAGTTGTAATGGTTGCAGGAATGAAATGATTGCGTGTTTTAAGGTCAATCAGCGCCATTTAGTTAAATCGGAGGGAGAAATTTTGATGCCTTTGGTTTATTCGCTTGAGTTGTTGATGCCATTGTGCTATCTATACTCGTACCAAACTCGTACTATACCATCTCGATTACCTCAGCTAGCAAACATAAAAACCGCACCTAAGTCGGACCATTCGTTTGGATAGTTCCCATTATATATATTGTTTTCAAACAAAACTTGACGGTTTACTTCAGGAAATTAAATAAGCCTTAAAAAAATCAAAGAAAATGTAAAAAAAGGCACAAAATATGTAAATGCTTATAAGTATTGAGGCAAAACATTCATAGCAGCGCGTGGATTCGATCCATGTGCCTCTGGGTTGCGAGCCAGACACCGCTTCTACTGTGCCACTCTGACTTGTGGTATAGGTGCCGAATTTACGGTACCGTATTATAAACGGATGTGCAATTATTATTCCTTTCAAATTAACATAGCTTTAGACTCATATCCTGCAGGAATCCCGTATTTATTCGTGATTAAAAGTATCATTCATTTTAACACATACTATAAACTTTGACTGTGCCAAGTTACTTCAAAATCCGTACGATAGTTTCAGCGTGATATGTGTTTTTTTTAAATAACTTTCAACCCCTATCCTGCGGGAACCATTGTTTTTTTCGGGATAAAAAGTATTCTAAATGTTAATCCATAACATAATCTATGATTGTGCCAAGTTGCATCAAAATCGGTCGGGTAGTTTCTGCGTGATGCGTGTTCAAAGAAACAGACAGACAGACAGACAGACAGACAGACAGACCGACAGACCGACAGACAGACAGACAAAAAATAAAAATAAAACCTTTTTGCACTCCATATCGATTTTGAAGTTCATATCAATTAAAATTTTCAAAAAATATTTAATGTACAGATTTAGCCCAGTTACAGTTTTATTATAGTATAGACTAGTTGATGGGTTGACTTAAAAACTGGTGTACTTGGTATTTTAATCCGACGAGTAGAAGCCGAGCAATCGATAAAAAAATTTGACGGCTGAAGTAATTTTGATCAAATATTGGTATTTTAGGTGTTGGAATAGTACATAAAGTACTTTTAACCTAGAGAAATGACCACGCGGGCGAAGCCGCGGTTACAGCTACTCATAAGTATATATATTTTTTGACTTTCTAGTTTGTTTTGGTTAGGGCAGACGTGTTTATTTATTGATTATTATTTATTTTTATTTCGTACTTTTGAGTGACAAGTTTTGGGTTATGCCAATAAATGATATATTGTTGTAATATCACCCATCAAGGCCATCAATTTGATACTCATATTGTAAAATACAATGTTTTTTTTTTTTTTCGGTTTTTAAAATGGAAACCATTTTGAACCATTTTCTGCCGCCAAATTGAATTTAAAATAAAATATAATACACTTAGTCTAATATATAATTATCTATGTTACTCAGGATGATACATCCAAATCTGTTTAGGCATTTTAAAGTTATGGTGGAATAAATAAACTCATACACATATACATACATGAATCCTAAAAACGTTACACTCCTTTTTTTGGGCAAATATGATCCTTTGGAATATACCCGCTGGATCTCACTGCTCTAGTGGGGTGAGTAGCGGTGGTCCGTGGTCCTGTTGTAAAACCGGAACATCACGGCTGAAGGAGTCAGACAATTAAGACATCCAGCTAGTGTGGGTAATATCTTCACATAACAATATATTATGTAAAACATTACATGTTCTATAGATGTGAAATCCTTGTCTTTTGAGGATGAGAATTAGCGATTCATTCATGATTTGCGTGTTCAATTCAAGCAAGTCACACCATTAACATAACATCAGGTTTACAAGTTCACAAAAGCCGTAATTTAAGCAGTTCGGTAGTTGACAAAACTGGCCTTGAACCTCTGTAATTTTGACTTGTAATTCTGAGTTTAATGAGTTGTTTACTTACCTACGTGTTTCTCGGCAACGGGATTGCCAAGCGCGATGTCTACGATTTAACCTGTGGTATTGCCAACACCACAGGTTTAATGGTAGACATAGTAATTATTACGATACCGGAGTGGAGTGTAGCATATTACCGAACACCGATATTTAAAAGCTTTTGCAATGTGTGTATGTATGTATGTATGTTTGTTTAGGTCAAATCTTGCAAGCTGAATTAGAACCAATTCCTCTTATCCTACGAAAATTTTTACACGTTGATTCCGATGACAATGCATTTTTATGGTAAGCATGACCTGAATCGACATCCAGGATTAGCTCCAGATAAATGAATTTTTCAACGGCCAACAGCATAGACACAAAATTTTGTGTGTACGCATTTTGTTATCATAGCCGGTTTGAAGTTTTACTATGACATAGTTGCTGCATTCAGGGTTAGATCCTGACCTGACTAGGGATCTCTTCAACGATTAACAGCACAGCCACGAAATGTTGTATACGCATTTAATTGTGATAGCCTGTTCTATGTTTCACATTGTCTTAATTTAATTAAATTATTTTTTAATTAAATTATTTTGGATCATTCACTGGCGTACTCGTATCACCGGTAGTAACCGATATTGGGGCTGTTGAGATATCGGATCTCAAGGTATAACAACAGCTCTCTGGAGATATTTGTATTTTTTAACCTACTCCTAAAAGGAGGAGGTTCTCAAATCGTCATATGTTTATTTTTTATGTTTGTTACCTCATATCTCTAAAACTACTGAACCGATTTGTGTTTTTTTTTAAGTATATAATACTAAATTCAAAGATTTTTGTTTGAGCCGAACATTTCGAACTGGCCAAATGAGCAAAATAAAACAACCTATTATTGTTATGTTACTGATTGAAAGAGTCAATCAAAAGCTTTGAGAATATAGTTCTAGTTCTCAAATATCCAAAGGATTAATTGTTGCCAAATTACCTAGTAGGTATCTTAAATTAAAACTTCCTATCTTCAGTATTTGTAAAGCGCCTTCCATGCAGCACAGCCGTGTAAGTAATAACACGTAAGAACGAATGTTTTGGTAATTTTAATTTTGAGTTAAGTTATAAATAAGCCAACATGTGAAAAAAAAACGGTGCATCTCGTCGCGAGGTTTTGTAGGGACCACTAGGATAGGTAGTAGGTTAAGTAATATCTAGTGATTATTTTAAAGTAGTATCAATCTATCCATACCAAACCAATATGTAAATGTGAAATGTTGTATGTTTGTTCGTTTGGGGCGCTTTCACGCGTTCATCAAAATCCGTTCAGCGGATTTTGATGAAATTTGCAATGGAGATAGCTTATACCTTAGAATAAACCATAGGATACTTTTTATCCCGGAAAATTGTAAGCTTCCACGGGAAATCTGAAAAATGTTGATTACTCGCTGTAAGGAACGGTTGCCATGGAAACGAAATAACAAGCCTGTCAAAGACTTGAGGTTTTACTTCAAGGGTATTTGGCCTATACCTACTTTTGCATTGGTTTTCAATATCCTAGAAGAACTTAGGATGTTTTTTTTTCCGCGATAAACAGTAGTCCGCGCGGACGAAGTTTCGGGCGGGAAAGCTAGTACTTATTATACAGCAGTAAGTATCAAAAAGTTTTACAAAGAAGATAATAAAAAAAAAAGTCTGGGTGACTAATCTACTGAACAAGAATATTTAAAAAATCGTATCTGCTGTTTGTTCGCGCATCGCGTAAAAACTACTGGACAGATTGCAATGCTGATGGATAGCTCAGGGTTTAACATAAAAAATGGTGTACTTGGTATCTCAATCCGATGAGAAGAAGCCGAGCAATCGATAAAAAAAACTATTCGAAATTTGGTGTTTTGTACATTATTTACGTTGGTCCTGGAATAACACATAGGTAACTTTAAGACCAGAGAAATTACCACGCGGGCAAAGCTGCGGGTACAGCTTGTATAAAATAAATTACAAAGACTATTCATAAATGACAGACGCGTAAGTATGTTTATTATAATCATGGTCAGGATGGAGAGCCCTGACATTGGTTGCCCTGACAACCAATTCAAGACATATTTAAATGAAAACTAGTTAGGTATTATATCCAAATTGTTTAATATCGGTTATATCACAGTAAAAACAGTAGGTAATACAAGTTGTCAGCCCATTCCTTCGGTGAATCCTCTATCAATAACAAGTTGTGATTAATGCTGCTACAAACCAATTTCCTTTAAAATATACTGCTAATGACATAATTTGTTTGTTTATGCAATTTACATTTGAGTTGCAAACTCTTGTGACCCTCACATCGCGGATCCAGATACCATTGTGTTATCATTGTAATGGTTCTACAATGGAATTTCAATGTGTCCATTACCGATGCGTCGTCGCTTAGCCGAGTTATTCAAATTGAAAATATAAAAGCTGAAACAGATATGCATAACTATTGTTGCATAATATCGTGGTACTTAGCTACTGTACCTTACCAACCTATAAAACCCCCCAACGACGACTCACCTCCTAGATTTAATGAACTAACCCTGCTCTAATAGTAAGTAGGCTCACATAACTATACCGCTGGGAGAAAATATAGTTACCTTGAATGGAATTAAAACAGTCTACTACAGATTTGTCTTGTAGCTATTAACTGACTTATAATTCCAAAACTATTATAATATCAGGGTACCTTATCGGTACTGTACCAATCTATAAAACCCCTACGACTAAAAGCATTGACTCTATTAAAGTCCTATGAGTTTATAAGTTAAAAGATGTATTGTTTACTGCAATATGGATGGGCAGATTCCATGGATGGAAACAGTCGAAGTTTCCTAATCAACTATTCGGCTCGAAAACAAGACGAAGCCTCACAAATGGCTTCCAGTAGTCTGGTTATGCGTCAATGAACTTAGCAACAGGTATGTGTGCCTACAGACTTCCTAAGACGCACCTACCACGAGCGTCTAGATCGACTTTCCCCGGACCTGACCTACTTACCACCAGCCGCTACCAACGGTGCTTCAAATGTCTTCCGATTAAACTTTGATCACAATGTTTTTGTTGTGGTTGTAGATAGGTAATATCACAACATTATGACGACTTTGCGGTCTCCACGATCATGACGTAATGTACCTATGTATTTCATTTTATTAGTAAAGTTCTAGTTATGAATCATCACAGTATACAATATATAGAGATTTAAATCTCGTCACCAGCGAGGGAAGAGGTCGAGAGCTGGCTTTGGGTATATCATAACTCAAAATAATATTTTGTTATTATTTACATCGATGAGATAAGTATCTATCTATACTTATAATAAAGCAGTGTGCCAAAAAAGGGCCAAAAAAACAATACAAAGAAAAAATAAAGTTATGATGCGGTTTTCACTGTTGGATAGCTTAGGGTTTTGCTTAAATACTGGATTACTTGGTATCTTAATACGATGATTACTTGCAGAGCAATCGATAAAACTATTTGACGGCTGAACATATATATATATATCTTCAATTTTCGTTCGTTTCGTTCTAAATATAAACATAGATCATTGTAATATTCATTATTATTATTCATGAACTCATTGTTTAGATCTCTAACTTCATTCATATTATTTATTTCTTCATTGTATTTATATTGTTCATCAATTCTATCCTTATTTCATGCAACTGTTCCAGAAGCGGAAGCATTTCATAGCGCAATCCTCGACCTTACTTTACTAACGACAATTCGATGTAAATCGATGTTAGAAACTTGCAATCAATTATGACGGCCGGTTGGTCAAGTGGTTAGTGACCCTGACTGCGAAGTCAACCAACAGTCGCGGGATCAGATCCCGCAAAGTGCATTCATTTGTGTGATGAGCAGTAATGTTTGTTTCCGAGTCATGGATGTAATATTCGTATCTATGTATGTTTATTCGTTGTCTAGTACAGGCTGTTTTAGTTTGTGGCTAGGTAATTGGTGTGAATTGTCGTGAATATATTTATTTTACTCAAACAATACTAGTAATGTGGTCATTATTTCGACAACCTTCTTTAGGCAAAGTCGACCTTGCCGCGCTGCTTGAATAGGCGCCAGCAAAGTTGTATGGAATTTCATTATTGTCGTGTTTTGCGGCCAGCAATTTCCTTTGAAAATCTATTATTGTCGTCTTTTGTCGTAGCACTATTATTTATTCCGTGGGTTCGTTAACCCCGATCGCGAAAAGAGAGGCGTTGTAGCTCCCAGACGAATGGACCGATTTTGATGTTTTTTTTCTGTTTGAAAGCTGATGTGATCGTGATTGTTGTTGTTGTTTCTGTTTCTGTTGTTGTGGTCGTTGTTGTTGTCTTTGTCGTTGTCGTTGCATTGTTTGAGTAAATTCTTATTATACTAAGCTAGTTTTATTTAAATACCTCGCATTGTTTGAGTAAAGCACTATACAAGTCTTGGTCCGCAATGACTGCCCTGCTAGCCACGCTATGATGGCCTCGAGCTTTGCTTAGTTAAGTTCTCGGCCTTCAAGCTTGACCATCATTGCATCCCTTGCTGTCCGCGCTATAAAGGCCTCGACCTTCGGTCTCTGCCTTTATTCCAGCTTGGCCATCAAGGGCTGCAATGCTGACCGCGCTGTGATGGCCTCGAACTTAACTTAGCTACGCTCTCGACCATCATCATCGCTGCCAGTAACGCAGTCGTTACAGACCGCGGCAGTAATGTACTATTATTTTTATTAGATAGGTTAGACCCGACTTAGTATCCTTCGTCTTATTGGACGACGTCTCAATATAAAAGCAGTAAAATAGTCGGAATTGAGTCGAATAAACTTTCCCAGTTTGGATAATCGGTTTCGCGTCCAGAGTCTTGCACTATTAATTATTCTGTGTTCTGAGAATTCAAAATCGAGCTCGGTGGAACAAACACTTCAACTGTGACATTATTACAAGACATAAGTACAAAAACTAAAACCCGACTACGATCGGGTAAAAAAATATTACACTGTTGCGATGAAAACGAATGGATTGACACCTCGCTTGTCAAAATCGGACCCGTAGGGGCGATGCTGTGGTGACACATCCACATACTCACATACATATATTGCATACATACATACATAGACTGTTAAACTCATTACCCTTGCATGCTTCGCCCTTGCTTCGCCGTAGTCGGATAATAAGAAGACAATGCTGCTATTTCTGTTAGCACGAAACATTTTAGTTTAGTCCTCTGAAACTTTTTGTTGTCACTTTCAGACCTTATGTAAATGAAAGGCATAGCGTTACTTTAGAACTGTACATTTTATAAATGAAAGGCATAGCGTTACTTTAGAATTGTACATTTTATTGTTTGGTTTGTTTCAATTCAATAGAATGGGCACCATTACCTTCAGCCCAACTACCCACTGCTGGTGCTGGACATAGATGCCCATTGTACCTTTCATTTCATGAGTTTATCCTATATATTACCTTCTTCTTGGTGTGCAATAAAGTGTTGTTGTATTGTATTGTATTGTATTGATCTCGTTTAAATTGAATTCAAATTCAAAAACATTCTCAATTCGCAAGTATTTTGTTATTACTTAAGGGAAGGCTAATGAGTTTAACAGTCGTGTATGTTTGTATGTTCGTGCATGGATGTTCCACCAAAAGTGTCACCCCTATTGGTCAGATTTTAAGGAGAGGTATCAATTGATCCTTCTTCAGTTGTAGACTGTCATAGGCTATTATTTTACCCGAATACGGCAAAACAAAGGGAGGGTTACGTGTCCATACTAAAAACTTGGTCCGATTTTGACAAGCGAGATATCAATTCATTTGTCTTCATTGCAAGAGTGTCATAGGCTTTTTTTTTACACGACCATACGTAGTCGGGTTTTAGTTTTGAACTTGAATGTATTGTTAGACAACTTATTGATAGTACGAGTGTCGTTTTCCTAATGTTTGTTTGTTTGTCGTATGAGGTAGTGCTGGCCTCTGGTGACAGAGTTTGTCAGCCCGCCCGAGGGCCTATGACATGGCTCAACGACTGCTATTAATCAATAACGCCGGGACCGATAGTTTAACGTGCTCTCCGAAGCACGGAGCGATGGAAAACCGCACATAACTTTGAAAAGAAATTGGTGCTGAGCCTAGGACCGAACCCGGTATTGTTGGATTCTAAGTTGCACTGTTGAATCGTTAGGCTACCATCGCTCAGTTTTCCGCCAGCGCCAACCTGCCCATCATGATAGTTGCAGTGCCATGCGCCACCCAGAAATTTAGAATGCAACATTTCTCACAGCTGCACTGCACTCGTTCTCTGAGAAGTTGTATCACTGCTTAGACTTCTGTTGTATCCAGAACAACAGTCTCACTTGGCTCTGGTGTTCCAGCGACACCAAAGACGTGGTGATGCGGAACCCGCGCGCCTCTTCGCGGTTCCTCCTGGCTGACGGCGGGGACGGCTCCGAGGCCGACCTGCTGGGCACCACGCCGCCCAGGTCCAGGATCAGGGATAAAGAGAAGCGCAGGTGGGTCCCACGTGAAGATGTCGAATTACATTTATAGAGGTGCGATGGACATACTCACATACTCTCTCTTCTTTATACCACTCATTTTAGTCTATCTTCCCCGCGCTATCTTAAGGCAAGCTATAATTCCCATTACTGCTCTAATACTCGTTCACTCAGGTCATCAGAAAATCTCACCCTGAAGTTTCCTCTGCCCGGTAGCTCTTTTTATGGCAAATCATTCAGTGTCCAAGCTGTTCGCTTGTGCAATGCGCTGCCGCTCACGATCAGTGCACAGTCTCTATATTGTTTTAAAAATAAAGTTATAAAACTATATCATGAAATCAGATTTCACTTCCCCTGTTTTTTCTTGTCATTGTTTTTCTTGAATTAACTTTGTGAATATTAGAGATGCGCCGAACATGTATTTCTATACCGAACCGAATAAAGAACATTGTTCGGCTCAGCGATTACCGAAACGAATGTTCGGCTGAACTATTCGGTTCCATTTAGGCGCGCTTTACAGCACTAACCAGGTTTGTCGAGGTGCCCGGCTGGCTAGCGGTGTTCTCCCGCCCGCTACCCCGCGCAGTCCGCTTTATACCCAGTTATACTGTCAATCACGCGAGCAAAGAGTGTTCATCATCATCATCATCATCATCATCATCATCATGTAAGCCTTTAGAAGTCCACTGTGGTGAACATAGACTTCCCCCAAAGAGCGCCATGACGAGCGATCTTGTATCATCTCCATCCACCGAATTCCTGCGATGGCTACAATGTCGTCGGTCCATCGTGTGGGGGGTCTCCCTACACTTCGCTTGCTTGTTCGTGGTCACCATTCGAGAATCTTTATCCCCCAGTGGTTGTCGGTTCTGCGAACTATATGGCCTGCCCATTGCCACTTCAACTTGCAAACTCTGAGAGCTATGTCGGTAACCTTGGTTCTTCTACGGATTTCCTTGTTTCGGATGCAATGAGTGTTATTGTTTGGAAAATCAATTAATAATTGCTGAGTGATCATTTAATACTGAGTTTGCGTTGTTAAACATTTTAATCGTGTTATAAACTATAATAAATATTGATTACAGTTTTTTTTAATTATTATTTGAGCCAATATAAGCTGTAGGTAGGACTTAAATGACAAGTTTAATATTCGGTTAATATTTGGCACTTCAACCGAATATTGAACCGAATTATACTATATTGATATATTATGTAATTATAATTATATATACATATATATAAATACATGTATATGTATATATATACTTATGTTGTACATATTTTATAAATTGTATGGTATGTATGGTATTTATTATATACTAGCTGATGTCCGCAGCTTCGCACGCGTGGTCATTCTAATATATAGCCTATGACACTCACAAATAACGTGGCATTCTATTGGTAAAATAACTTTTAAAATCGGTTCAGTAAATCCAGAGATTACCCCTTACAACCTCACGAACTCACAAACTTTACCTCTTTATAATATTAGTATAGATAGTATAGATTCATCATCATCATCGTGTCAGCCTTTAAAAGTCCACTGCTGAAGAAGTCATTTCTGATTCTATCACGTAGTGAAACACCGAGCATAGCTCTCTTCATTGCACGCTGCGCAACTCTGAGCTTGTGTATGAAACCAATTCTTAGCGACCACGTCTCAGTGCCGTATGTCATCACTGGCAACACGCACTGATTATAAACTTTCGTCTTGAGGCTCGGCGGTATCTGCGATGAGAAGATATTTCGTAATTTCCCGAACGCTGCCCATCCGAGTTGGATTCGTCTTTTGACCTCTTTGTCGAAGTTAGATCTACCCAGTTGGATCGTCTGACCTGACCTAAGTAGACATAGTGATCAACAGCTTCGATAATATCGTTCCCAACATAAACCGGCATGGGTGCGACATGGCCATTTGACATGATGTTCGTCTTGCCCATGTTAATTTTAAGACCCACCGTTTGGGAAACAATATTGAGGTCACTGAGCATTGTGCTTAGGTCTTCCAGGGGTTTATTATATATTATTGGATATTTATTTTATTGTATTGGTATATATTCTTGTTAGTTATATAATTTATTTTTGTTCAATTAGCATATTTTTATGATACCTAGGAAGTACATCACCATCTGTTCTCGTATTGATTTCCTCGCGAGAGAAAGAGATCGCTTTTAGCGATAAGACCGCCCTTTGTACAATAAAATTTCATAAGTTTTAGTTTATTTGTGTATGTAAACTTTTGGTGTACAATAAAGAGTTATCTATCTATCTAACAGTAATTATTGACTAACACTTCACGACTTATGCTATGGCTATGACACCGCTGCGGACCAGTCCAGCTTCCGCACCACGCTGCTACAGATAAACCATCCAACATGACTTTGTAATTATTGCCACAAATACGTTCATAGATGCATTAATATTAAATTTGGGAGCTAAGTGTCTTCGTGGCTCAGAAACCGTCTCAGTTAAGTTGGTGCATTAGGCCGTATTAGTAGGTATAGCTTAAGGCCAGGCTTCAAGGTTACATTTTTCCTCTCCCCACTGCCCTGCCACCTCCCCTGCACCATGCCACCCGCCACCCGCAATAAGCACTGAAGTGCCTGCGTAACAAGGTTGAATATCGCGAGCGCTGTTTGAACACACAATTTAGCTCGGAACTAAATGACGTACGTCTCAAAATTTATTTATTTTATTGGCAGGGTAATAATTTAGTTGGCTAAACATTAGCCGCCTTATTAATAAAAAGTTAATAAACGTCAATTAGTACTGCAGTTGTAGTGCGCAGTATTACTAATCTTTGCATAACTTTTTATAAATAAAGCGGTAGATGATAAACTATATTTTCTTGCTGTGACATTTATTTTAGACATAAAACTTAAGCCGTTGAGTAGAAAAATGTAAATATTACTGAAAATAACGTAATTTTTGATAAGAAAATGTATCGAATGAAATTTTCTTTTAATCATGTTTTTGTCTTAGTCATATAGAGATGAAGATCTCAAAAACATAATATGTATGTTGAGTTTCACATTTATCAGGCTTATGGTTGACCCAGCATATTTATGGAAAAACCCATAAAAAGCAGAGCCTGGTCTTAATTTCTGCGGAAATGTTTTTATCGACTACATAATTATAATGATCGGACACGACTTCAGCAAGGAGTTGGAACTGAATGTCATAATGTCGCGTCGTGGTCCATTTCATAATCCTATTTCATAACTACGCGTCGTGGTCCCTTTCATAATCCTATTTCATTACGTCGCGTCGTGGTCCATTTCATAATTCTATTTCATAACGTCGCGTTGTGGTCCATTTCATAATCCTATATTTCTAAACACTGTAGCTCCTGAAAAATAAAAGGTACTGTAAATTAAAACAATTTATTATGTCTACTGACATCAATACAAATTAACAATCTTATAACTATTATGCTCGCACACAATCATAATATTATCTCATTGCATCAGATGTTCGTCGAAATCTATTTTTTTCATTCGTTGTGAATTCATTTGGAGCTCCCACTCAACCGAGGAAACTATTCATAAATTTGTAACAAAAAACAAAAATGTATAAACCGTACCTTATATATTTTTGTTAACCAAAAATATGACAACTAGTAAACGTACAGATGTTTGAACAATCCTTTGATGTAAATCATTTTCCAATGATTCTATTTTTAAAATCTCACAATTTTTTTCAGTAATTGTAAACGTTAAGCACATTCGCACTTACGTCATTAATGTAGGTATTTTGGTGTATTTACCTACTCAGAGGGCAATATAACTTAACTATGTGAACCGTCAACTATTTGACGTTGAAAGGGATCGTAAGTTTGGAAGCCGTCCTTCATAGACTATGCATACCTGTCAATTAGTCAAAGTGAACCGGACAAATATTTGCTTTATGAGTTTTTAATGAATTAATGATAGCCGAGGTCGAACTCGAGTCAAGGGATGTGCCACTGTCCAACCACGTCGTTACTGTGACGTGTGGTATTGACGTTTATGGTTACTTTATAGTGGTTTTTAGGCATGACGTAATTACTACAAAGACTGCTGCTGTGTTCAAGTCTAGAATGAAGTAGCATCGTCCTAAACGTTCTGACCTCGAACTATGCTTTAAATTTTAATTGTGCCTCGGATAGCTGCCAAATGTGGCGTATTTTTTAAAACAAATAAGTATTAGTAGATAGATAGATAGATTACTCTTCATTGTACACCACATAGAACAAAAAATACAATAATAACTAAAACATTTATACAAAATAAATGGGACAATGGGCGGTCTTATCGCTAAAAAGCGATCTCTTCCAGACAACCTTTGGATGGAAAGGAATTAATATACGGCAAAGACGGTGGTGCATTATAATATAACAAATAAAGAATAAAAACTGAATACAATGAACAAACATATATACACATATATTCCAATATATATACCTACACATAAATATGTAAATATATAGTACAGTATATATATATATATATATATCCATATACATAGTATATACATATTCATATTCATATAGTATAGTATATTTATATTCATTAAATTTGATTATTCTAGTCTCAACCATTTTTTTGATACCACTGATACCGCTACACCAGTCTTCTAGTAACCCTAACCACTGACCACGGACAATGCAACGTTATAGAAACGTCTAGGTTAGGTAATCAAAATGCTGTAGAGACGCTATAGAATATTATTTATCCTCGTGTTGCTTGATAAACCTTGTACTATTAGTTATTCTATGATTAAACAACTAAATCTCCCCAATTTATGCGCGTTTTGGCACAGAACATAATTATTTGCAACAATCGTGTAAACCAGCGCAAGCGTCTATTTCCGGAGATGTCATTTTCATACTTTCATATATCATGTGTAAGAGGAGCTCGTGATGATCATACACAAATATTAGCACAGTCAGGCTCACGCCTTATGACGTTACACTGAAACGCTAAAATTAGTTGCGAACATGAAACTCCTCGCCCCTATATTCGGTCTCCTCCATCAAAATATTTGTACAATTTTCGCTTTATTAGTTTGTTCCACTGTGCTCACTATTATTTATTACTAGCTGTACCCGCTTTTTCGCACACGCGGTCATTTCTTTACGTTAAAAGTACTCTATGTACTATTTCTAGACCTAAAATATCAATATACCGACATTAATTGATCAAAATTACTTCAGCCGTCAAAAAGTTTTTATCGATTGCTCGGCTTCTTCTCATTGGATTGAGATACCAAGTACACTAGTTTTTAAATCTAACACTAAGCTACCCAACAGTGAACCGCAACCGCATCGCTATTGGTCCAGTAGTTTTTATGTGATGCGTGACAAACAAATAAACAGACATGATTTAAAAAGAAAAAAAAACTTGTTCAGTATCTAATTTTAAGTACCCTAGACCTTTTTTCTTTGTATAAACGTTTTCTTTCTTATTGCTTTATTATAATCGTATAGATGTGGATATCACGACTTAGGTATCAATACTGACGCTATGTTAACTAAGACGTATTATAATCGTATAGATGTGGATATCACGACTTAGGTATCAATACTGACGCTATGTTAACTAAGACGTATTATAATCGTATAGATGTGGATATCACGACTTAGGTATCAATACTGACGCTATGTTAACTAAGACGTATTATAATCGTATAGATGTGGATATCACGACTTAGGTATCAATACTGACGCTATGTTAACTAAGACGTATTATAATCGTATAGATGTGGATATCACGACTTAGGTATCAATACTGACGCTATGTTAACTAAGACGTATTATAATCGTATAGATGTGGATATCACGACTTAGGTATCAATACTGTCGCTATGTTAACTAAGACGTATTATAATCGTATAGAATTGGATATCACGACATAGGTATCAATACTGTCGCTATGTTAACTAAGACGTATTATAATCGTATAGATGTGGATATCACGACTTAGGTATCAATACTGTCGCTATGTTAACTAAGACGTATTATAATCGCATAGATGTGGATATCACGACTTAGGTATCAATACTGTCGCTATGTTAACTAAGACGTATTATAATAGTATAGATGTGGATATCACGGCTTAGGTATCAATACTGTTGCTATGTTAACAAAGACGTATTATAATAGTATAGATGTGGATATCACGGCTTAGGTTTCAATACTGTTGCTATGTTAACTAAGACGTATTTTCATACTATTTCGTGAAGTTAGCGCTACAGTTGTAGTAGAAGTGGGATTAATCACAAGACGTGTACCTACCATGTTTGTCACAAACAAAGGTTCCTGATTCCTGTATATGCGAGGGTCTTCCAACTAGGCCGTCGTAGGCAGTGTTTTTAGGCTTCCGTTTAATTAAAGTTTACATTAGATTATAGTTTATTTTGATAACATTTAAAAAAACTACTCAGACTGACGGATGACTGGTAGAAAGATACATAATGCTCAAATGTTTGTCCTGCTCGTCCAGGTGTAGGTGCAGTGGCAGAGGGGATGCAGCTCGGGACCAGATTTTAGATAAATTCTTTGATTTTGAACGACAAACGAGATGTATCGAAAAATCGCTAAGCGAGAATCTAGATCAACTTAAAAACTATCTCACTAAGCAAATTCCGGGCCGATATTCATAACAGGTTTTAACATATTTCGCTTTAGGACCGAAAAACAGCAAAGTTTCACGAGAAAACATATGTAGTATAATCGTGTTTTAAAATCTAGAAGACTAGCTAGAGTAATACGAGTACATCTATACTTATAATAAAACTGTAATAGGTTCAATTCTGTACATAGAAGATATTTTGTAAAAAATGTGTTGTTGGCTTTTCTGTATTCCGTACTCAAGTCAAAACTGTTTTATTTTTCATTTTTGTCTATATATTTTCTAGGCATCATGCTGAAACTACTGAATGAATTTAAATGAAACTTGGTATGATTTGAGTTCATTTTTCGAGGTAGGACATGGGATACTTTCCATCCCGAAAAATTAAACGGTTCCCGCAGGATAAGTGTTGAAAGTTATTTCAACGAACACGTATCACGCTGAAACTGCTCAACGGATTTTGATGTTACTTGGCACAGTCCTATATAGTTTATATGATGGGTGAAAATTGAGGGCAATTTTTATACCGAAAAGGTCCTTCGGGATATGGGTCCAAATTCTGTACATTGAAGATATTTAGTTAATCTCTTTTGTGAGCCTGTTCTAACGCATCGAAAGCCGAAACTTTTTGTTTTTATTTTTTTGTTGTCTGTCTGTATATTGGACGCGCATCACGCATCACGTCGAAACTACTGAATGAATTTAAATGAAACTTGGCATGATTTGAGTTAGGACATTGGATACTTTTCATACATAAATAAAAAATAAAATTGCAGTGGTAAGCTTCTTACGCAAGCATCCGCCTGGCCAAGTAGGTAGGCCTTTGTCAGAAACAGACAGTTTTTTGTTTGTTGTAGGTAGGCCTTTGTCAGAAACAGACAGTTTTTTTGTTTGTTGTAGGTAGGCCTTTGTCAGAAACAGACAGTTTTTTGTTTGTTACAACAAACAAAAAACTTTGGCCTTTGGCCTTTGTCACCTTTGTCAGATATTCAACCGCCAAGTAGAAGTGTGTAAACTTTTCTGTTTCAATTTGATGGTCAATGTTTCTAGAGAAATGACTGAGCATTGAGACTTATAAAAGCCAATATATCCAAAATATCTTAGGGTGACGAGCGCAGTGCTGTGACACGCAAGATTTTGTAACCAAAGTTCTGGGTGACACGCACTGCTACTTTTATGGCCAATATTCGCTATGAACACTCGCCTGCGTTGAATTGTTCGTAATATGCGAACGAGTCCACAACGCGACGCGTTACGTGTGTGAATGGTCATAGCGAAAAAGGGCCCTGCGTATCGTCAGTCGATCAAGTAAAACAAATAATATACCGTTGTTATTGAGACGACCTTTTGCTTTTAATACCGGACCTGGAAAATCCGATCCGGAAAATTTTTCGGAAAATACACGGTACTCGTGAATACGCAATCTGCACCAGTCGGTGATTCGTAAATTTGTCGGAAGCTAATAAATGCGTTTATTGAAGGAAATATTGTTATTTATCAGATTTATAACTAAAAAAAGTAGTCATAATTTAAAAAAATCCCGGCCATAAATAGTTTGTAATTTGTAACCAAATAATTATGTCCAAAACCATTTCAAAGTTTCCTGATGCCAAAGACTCAGATAGACTAGCTGAGCACGCGGCTTTGCCCATGTGGTAATTTTTCTGGGAATGAGGATCCTGTGTTATTCCAGAACAAGAATTACCAACATCATCAAACTACGTTCAGACGTCAAATGTTTTTAATCGGTTGCTCGACTACTACTCATCGGATTGAGATACTCAGTACACCAGTTTTTAGGCCAACCTCTAAGCTATCCAACAGTGAATTCTTCATCGCAATCGTTTCAGTAGTTTTTACGTTATGTGAGAAGAAACAAATAGACAAACACAGACAAATCAACAGACAGACACAATTTTTTAAAATGTTATTTTCATGTTCAGTAGCTTATTTGAAGTCCACATACAATTATTTTTTAATTATCTTCATTGTATAGACCTTTTGCTATTTACTGATAAATAATAGTTTTTGACCCTGCAAGACCCCCGAAGACTTATGGACAATGCTCAGTGACCTCAATATTGTTTCCCAACAGGTGGGTCTTAAAATGAACATGGGCAAGACGAACATCATGTCAAATGCCCATGTCGCACCCATGCCGGTTTTACTACACTTTAGGAATGACTAAATAAATACCTAAAAACGTGAAAAAAAAGGCTGTTTTATATGTACTAAAAGCTTAAAAATAAAATGAAATCGTGGGGCGTAGCGTAAGCTGAGTAATATAAATTCGACATGCCACACGATTTTATTTTATTTTTAAGCTCTTAATAGATATAAAACCGTTTTTTTATTGATATTTTTATAGAGGGGAGACTGCGTATGTAATACATGGTAGTACGCCCTCAGGCCAGGTATAGCCGATGATGAAACATTTCTACCATTGATTCGTCGTAATGACTTACAGAGCGACATTATCTTCATGAATTTAGTCTTTCATAACATTCATCAGATGTTTGGAACAATTGTACACAACAATCGACGGTTATCTGGCGCGGGATTGAATGAGATATCGTTATCGGTGCTCGGAAAACATTAGGCTATTATTAGTCGCGGCGCACAGTGGAAGAGCCGAAATTGTGTTGTGGACGAATTGTAATTTAAGTGACGTAGGCGCCGACCTAAGCATAATGCTCAGGACCTCAATATTGTTTCCCAACAGATGGGTCTTACATGAACATGGGTAAGACGAACATCATGTAAAATGCCCATGTCGCACCCATGCCGGTTTATGTTGGGAACAATATTATCGAAGCTGTTGATCACTGTCTACTTAGTAGATCCAACTTACTGGGTACTATACTGGGTAGATCCAACTTCGACAAAGAGGTAACCGACGAATCCAACTCGGATAGGCAGCGTTCGGGAAATTACGCCATATCTTCTCGTCGCAGATACCGCAGAGCCTCAAAACGAAAGTTTATAATCAGTGCGTGTTGCCAATGATGACATACGGCACTGAGACGTGCTCGCTAACTATTGGTCTCATACACAAGCTTAGAGTTGCGCAGAGTGCAATGGAGAGAGCTATGCTCGGTGTTTCACTACGTGATAGAATCCGAAATGAGGAAATCCGGAAATTCCGTAGAAGAACCAAGGTACCGACATAGCTCTCACAGTTTTCAAGTTGAAGTGGCAATGGGCAGACCATATAGTTCGCAGAACCGACAACCGCTGGGGAATAAAGGTTCTCGAATGGACACCACGAACAAGCAAGTGAAGTGTGGGGAGACCCCCCACACGATGGACCGACGACATTGTAGCCATCGCAGGAAGTCTGTGGATGGTGGCACAAAATCGCTCGTCATGGCGCTCTTTGGGGGAGGCCTATGTTCAAATCATGAGGATTCTTAAGGATGACATGATGATAATGATGATGGATGTTCTGCCCAAAAAGACTATCCTTGATACATTTTCTTTCAACCGGTTTATTTTACCTTTCCATTATGATGTTGTTCCGCGAATCGTGACGTCATTCTTAACTTAAGCAACTGCTCGAAATATCAATTCACACAATCTCATAGTGATACGTACGTAGGTTTGCGCTAACGAAGCAAAAAAAGCTCAAAGTATTTAACTAGCAAATAATCAAGTGAAGTCATTAGTTTTGAAGGCAACACCGACATTGCAATGTAGAAGAATTCAGCCTTAGCGACATGATAAGAGTTTTTGACGAGCACTAGAGATAACTTGCATTTCATACCAGGAAATATCAATGTTTGAGTGCCGTATTGGTTGTCAGGGGTCGGAGCCGTGTTCGCGCAGTCACACTTGTTTTTATAATGAACAGTACTCATTTTGAATGAACTAGATGTGTGATGTGATGTGATGTGTTATAAAATTAATAACTGAAAATATGCTCTGCTTAGGCTGAAGTTCACTAATATTTGAAGAGACGGGTTATAAAATTAATAACTGAAAAGGTACTCTGCTTAGGCTGAAGTTCACTAATATGGGAAGAGACGCGTCATAAAATTAATAACTGAAAGGATGCTCTGCTTAGGCGGAAGTTCACTAATATTTGAAGAGACGGTTTACAAAATAAATAACTGAAAAAGATACTCTGCTGAGGCTGAAGTTCACTAATATGAGACGAGACGGGTTATAAAATTAATAACTGAAAAGATACTCTTCTTAGGCTGGAATTCACTAATATGGGACGAAACGGGTTATAAAATTAATAACTGAACAGATACTCTGCTTAGGCTGAACTTCACTAATATGGGACGAAACGGGTTATAAAATTAATAACTGAAAAGATACTCTGCTTAGGCTGAACTTCACTAATATGGGACGAGACGGGTTATAAAATTAATAACTGAAAAGATACTCTTCTTAGGCTGGAATTCACTAATATGGGACGAAACGGGTTATAAAATTAATAACTGAACAGATACTCTGCTTAGGCTGAACTTCACTAATATGGGACGAAACGGGTTATAAAATTAATAACTGAACAGATACTCTGCTTAGGCTGAACTTCACTAATATGGGACGAGACGGGTTATAAAATTAATAACTGAAAAGATACTCTTCTTAGGCTGGAGTTCACAAATAATGAAACCATGTCACAGTCATTTAAATACATAGCAACTCTTGCTACAACGCAATAAAGTGCAATTTAACTAGCACAGTGCTGCGATCTTTGAAATATATTTACCTAGAAGGCACTCACCCATTGCGTGCAGGCTAGAATGTACCGTATCACAACGCGCGAGAGATTCCATTGCTCTAACCGTTTCAGAACCGCTCTGTCACTTTTTCGCTCGGCAGGGTTGTATCAAGATATAACTAGGTACTTGCACTAGTAATTATTCTGTGATTTAATATGACTTAGATATTATAACAGACTATACAATTATGTAATAATGTTTTTTTTTTACTTATTATTATAATTGTTGATAGTTCTATTAACTACATATAATGATATTCTTATCAGAATAGACCTAGTACCTCATTATTTGATTATAACTTAATAGGTATTGCACTTTGATGAATAAAGGTGCCTGTCTGAATTCCGTGCTTAATAATGAATGAAAAAGAAATGGCTACCTAGGTAATAAAATGTCAGTATGTAGGTATTTTACAAGACTTGTCAGACCGAATGCTATGCAGTACATTCTAGGTTTCTTCTTGGTACTCATAAGTAAGAAAATAATAAAATTTGACAAAAACTTTACGTAAGTAGATACTTTATCATAAGCACACGGCGCGCGACTCATCGAGCGCACGCTTGACACATTGCTTAACTTTTTATAATTAAAGCAGTCTATGAATTAACCGCAATATTGCGGCCGCAAAGTGTAGGTATAATATTTGTACTTGTTGCGGAGTGCGACTGGCCTGACTATGTTGAGTTAAACCACAGTTAACTTGATGTTGTAAGTTAACTTTGGGCGTAACCACCGTTTAAATGTTAGCGTTAGTTCTAATATAGGTACATATTCTGTGGTGAGTATCAGCAATACCGTAACACAGTCTGTTTCTATTTTTATATATTATATTAAATAATAAAGCAGTAAAAAACAAAAAGTCTAAACAATTATGACAATTAAAAAGAAAAATGGGCACATAAAATAAGCTATGTGCTTATTGAACAAGAATATATCATTTTTTTTAAACTGCGTCTTCATTTATGAGTGTCGACCAGCAAAAAGCGGCTGGCAGAAAATGAATGAAAAAAGCTGAAGACCGAACTTCAGTGGCGTGCATTAGGAGACTCCTATGTCCAGCAGTGGACAAATATAGGCTTATTAAAATGACATACATATCAGTCTGATGTTTTTTCGCGAATCACTAAAAACTACTGGATCGATTGAAATGCGGTTTTCATTGTTGGATAGCTTAGTATGTGACTTAAAATCTAATGTACATTGTAACTCAATCCGGTTAGTAGAAGCTGAGCAATCGTTAAAAATATCTTTGACGGCTCAAGCAATTTTAATCTAATTTATAGGATTGGTAAATACCAAGGTCCTGGAAATACTTTTAGCCCAGATAAATGAGCACGCGGGCAAAGCCGCGGGTACAGCTCGTTCTAAAGTTGGATAAGTCAATTAACTTCCATGAGGGCCCACCCGACACCGACGAATTGGAGATGTCGTGGCGATATCGTAGAATTGATCATATCAATAAATTGTTGTTTTTTTCATGAAATGGTTTTATTTCAAAAACTGACCATATCATTAAAGCATCAACGATTAATGATATTTCAAACCACATTTCGCCATATCAATAAATATCATTAATGTAGGTTTTTCATGACACCAAAAGTGTTAAATAGATAGGTTTAAAACCTGGCTCTACTTTTAAAGGGGTTTTTTTCCATAAATATGCTGGGTCAACCACAAACCTGATAAATGTGAAACTTAACATATATGTTTTTGAGATCTCTATCAACAAAGACTAAGACAAAAACATGATTAACAGAATATCGTTCCATACATTTTCTTATAAGAGGTGTAGCTAGCTAGCATATCTCTTTTTTGTCTAGACTTCGCTTTGAACCCAGGTGGACTTTCAACAGGTTGCAATCTTATCATTGCAGCATTACGACTAATATTCATAGTTTTAGCGTAACGCCCTCGAAGCGGATCTCGCACTTTTATTGTTGTGGTAGTGACGAATGCGCGAACCATTTCTTAAAGTGATACCGCTGTTTCTGTCAGTATGTAATAATAAATAATTAATGTATAATTGATATGTTGATCTTAGCTAATATAATCCAGTTTCTTTAATTCATGTATAAAATACTAACTGACGTTTTGATGAAGTTGCATTGACCGTGGTTGAGGCACAGAATAAATAATAGGTCGAGGCTAGTATAAATTGCATTTAAATGCTTGTTATTATTATGTTCTGCTTGTGAATATCCTCAGCCCTCGGGCGGCGACAACCTCACACCAGAGGCCACCACCTACCTCATACGACAAGCATGCAACCATCTACAGGTTGCTAATCAGTTGTATAGGAGAGTATTACTTTTAGTACTAGTTCAATTTCTATGTATTTATTGCAAAAATATGTACAATTGTACATAGTTAATATCACAGGCATTATGGTGTTAGTGTCACCATGTGACCCTGACAGGGTAAAGCAACAAGTAGCGAGCAGGCGAGCCATTATCTATTATCAATTACTAAGTTGTGTTTATGTAGTTTTATCATTTGAAAACTCTTCAAGGTTATAAGAGCATTTATTTGTCAATTAGTAAGGTCTTTATGTTATTAAGGAAAGTTGTGTGTTATACTTATTTTTATTATTATTATTATATCGGGTGGTTCGTTATACATTTTTAATGCCATTTTATTCCTACGAGTACTGTGGATTTTTAATATATACATGGAAATCCCAGAGTTTCTTAACAGTACAATTATTTTTGTAACCTTTCGGTTTTCGTGAATTAATTATTTACCCGACTGAGGGTTATGTGTTTGGGTTGTATGTATGTTGGTATATTTGTACGTTTCTTAGGCGCGTCCTACAACCTAAACAGCTTGATGGATTCGTCTTGAGCACGAAAGTGCTCTACGATATATACGATACGATATAGAGGGGGGGGGGGGGGGGGGGGGGTATCAAAATACAGGTTTTCAAAGGACCTTTTCAAAAATATATAATTCTTATAACTAACCACTAGCAATTTTTAAAAGTAAATACTATAGTCTAATGTTGCAATTGCAACTATTAAAGTAAAGTTTAATATGTTAGTAAAAAAAGAGACATTTAATTAATATATATACTAGCTGCGCCCCGCAGTTTCTCCCTCAGGAAGCACACATTTTCTGGGATAAAAAGTAACTTATGTGTTAATCCAGGTTATAAGCTACCTCCGTACCAAATTTCATCCAAACCCGTTCAGCCGTTTAAGCGTGAAGAAGTAACAAACACACCCACGCCCACACCTTCACACACGCATACACACACACACACACTCACACACACACTCACACTCACGCACACACACACACACACACACACACACACACATACACACAAACTTTCGCCTTTATTAGCGTGATTATTTTTGCGGGCGGTCAGCTCGTATTCAATAATTTTCAAGTTTTAAGTTCGCAGCCGGGTTTTTTTGTACTTTTATAATAATTTTACTTGTTTACCTAAGTGATTGGTAACAAAATATAGCAATTTGATCACACAGGCAGAAAGGCTATCAAGCCTGAAACACCACATTAAATGCACAAACTACGTAGATAACGTTTGAATGTTGTTTCAGGAACTACGCGGGTTCCGGCGTGAGTCTCCAGCGCCTCATCCGGGAGAAGAAAGATGTAGTGGAAAGCACCAGCTCCCCTGAAGCAGCAGGTAAGCAAGCCTCGCTAGATAATGTCGTGAAAGTAGCAAATTCAAAGGGAAAGAAGAATCAAGAAGAATTAATGGAATCATTATAATTACTTGCCTAAAATCATTAAGCAAGTCCTATTTAGGAAACAAAAAGGAAACTCTTGAAAAAAGTATGACATAAATGTGTTATCTACTGTGGGGTGTTATCCTATATCCGCGTCCGAAACTATCCGGATATCCTACTTATAACATTACTCATATTCGAAATGAAGGTTGCGGGTAGTTCCCCATATTCATACCTATATGTATGATAGCTATATGTATGTAGTATACCTATATGTATCTTATAAGATCGAAAATACCTATAAGAATATTGCTACATAAACTAACGTACTAACGGCGTGATTCAATAGTTAAATATATATTACGATTGTCGCTCACGGGTTATTTCGTCGAACAATTCGACCGGTGTTCGGACGTTAAAGACGCAGTTTGCGCAGCGAGGGCTCGATGTGATCTGCGGACCGCCGCACGCGTCGCCCGTGCGTCTGCCGCTGGTGCTGCGGGTGGGGGTGCCCCATTCCAGATGTAGAAGCACTCGCGCACCGTTACACTGTGGTCGCTGGTACACGAACAGTGTAGGGTCCTCACACCACTTGCCGACATTATCAACCTCACGGAGAAATGGCTCACTTTCGGTAGAGGCTATACTTAGCACTAGTTTCCATCCGGATGGTATTACTCAGTCAGTAATACCATCCGGATGGATGGTATTACTCAGTTTTTTCGTCAGCGTGTGCAAATTTTAGATTACAATATCCGGTTAGTAAAATTATCTTCATTTTTATTAGTGTTTATGAATGCAATACTCGATTAGCTACTTACCACAGTTTTGGAATTATGCGTATAATTCGGGAACTATGAGAGCACAAATTGTGTGGTACAAATTTGGCCTCTTGGTCTTTTTTTTTATCACTGCTATTCCATTGTTTTTATCGTTTCCAGAGGCATAAAAACGTAAAATACGGCAAATAAAAAGCAAAAATGTTTTTTTTTGTTAATATAAATTATTTTTTTCATAAAAAAAGTTGTCGTTTGATTAAAAAAAAAACAAATATTTTGCCCTGCATTCTTATTTAATTTTCAATACTGCTTCTGGCAATGACCATTTGAAGAGCACATCACGAAAAACATAAATATAGGGCAATGGTACAATACAGACCACATGATTTAAAAAAAGAAGGAATTAATAAATAGGGATTTTGTTTCCGTGACATTGTTTTATATCCTGTTGGTGACGCCAAAGTATTTAATATAAAATAATTATTAATATTTTGAATGGTACGATCCTTATTACCTTTTTCCATCTACCCAAAACACATGCAATCATTATCGAATGCCGCCGGGTGCGCCACCTAGCGGCAGAATGGATGGCGGCAGCTAGCTGTCAAGAGAGTTCGCGTCGTGTCATAGTTCTGAGACGACGTTGGATTCTTCGCTATATGAATCCCGCCGGAAAAATTGATTTCCTGATTGTATTTAACGCCATTGTGGTTTTGTAAAAATATTCTGTGATCGCCCAATTCGCGAGTGCGTTGAAGAGTTGGAGACGTTGCTCTGGAGAGCCGGGATTGTGCCCCTCGCACGTGGTGCGTCCGCGCGGTGCCGCCGCTGTTCGTCTGGACTCCTGACTGTGCCCGGGCTTCGCCCTGCTCGAGGTATGTGCTGCATGTCCCGTCTTTCCCTTCCTCTCTTCTCTTTGATTGTGCGTACCGTTACATTAGAAATACGTCCACTTTTATCGAAGATTTATTAAACATAATTTTGGCGCGATCACCTGTTATGACTCCGAATTATTGCTCTATTGTCTTCGTAGTTGTCATTTTCTTCTCGTCATTTCTAAAAATTTAAAGATCCGAATTGGCTAAAACTTGGTGAAATGGTTGCATTGTGTCACTTACTAGGACTTAGTACAAAAACGACCCTTTCCCATGACTAGGCCCTTCATTCCGCGTACTTTTTGACTCCCCTCGTACTAAAGGCACTGCCGCTACCAGCAATATTCTCATGCAATCTCGGTCAGGTTTCACCTGTTCCGTATTTTCAGCCTATATTTAGCTAAAATGACTGTAAAAGACCAAGTGTATGAACAGAGTATGTGATTGTCAACACATCTGTGCAATTATTAATAATATTTACCTTGTACTACGACTGTTTACAAAAAACCCAAAATATTGATGTAGAAAGTAAGATGTATACTTGTTGACGAGCGCAACAGTTACGTTAACGATAAAAACCTAGCTAGCTATAAGTAGACATATGTATAGCTATAACGCAGTAATGTATAAAATCTTAGAAAGTAAGATTATTAAAGAAGCGCACTAAAACCTATAAATGCAGGGGAATAGGTTGGTGAAAAGTAGCGACACACGAAAATGGGCATAGGTGTTATATTTAATTTGCGCAAATCGGCATATTGATAGGTTAACGTGAAAGCAAGAAATAAATTATTTTGTTTAGGCTTCAAAAAAGGCAAACGTAGTTTTGGGATTTACGTGCCACCCCGTATGCTATAGTATGACCACTATAGCATACGGGATGGCCGCGTACCTTCTTAGGATAGAATAATTGAGAGCATGCAGCCAACCTGTACCATTTCATGCAACCACAGAGAACTTCAAGAGGGACTGAAGTTCTCTGTGGTTGCATGAAATGGTACAGGTTAGTTCAGGAATAGCCCCGCGTTGTAAGGGTACTGATTTGCAACGCGGGGCAAACCTGAGCTGATCTAAATGGTAATCTTCACTGGTAATCGCAAAAGGAAATCAGAAATACAGGCAGTAAAAGCGAGAGGAGGCTCAATGGGAGAAGCTCCTCTGAAAACGGTCAAGGTTGTCGACTAGCGATGAATCATACATTGGAATACAGTGGAATGGGACAAGAATTAGTTAGCTGCCTAAAGTTTGGGTACCGTCTCTGTACGAGTGCGAGGAGTTCACAAGATCGGAAGTTCTCCTCGCACCCGTAGCAAAGCAATAAAACTAAGGCTTCTTTTACGATACGGATTCGAGGTACGACCGTAACCAATTTCTGGAACCAAAAAACAAACCAACAGAAAGAAGATTGAAACCCAACAAAACATAGCATTGAGAATAGCCACCGGAGCGGGAAGATACGTTCGAAATGATCTAATAGCCAGAGACCTAAACATTGAACCAGTCGAGCAATTCGTGATCAGACTGGCTCGTAAACTATTCGACAGAGCTGATAACGGCCCGCATAACCACAAGGGCTAGCCCCATTACACACAAGGCCACCAGAGTCAAACGTTTAATGGAGGTCACTCCCCCGAGAGTTACTAGAGGAAGAGACGTCCAACTCATCATCACCATCGGAGGACTGACACGTACCCAGCAAAGAAGAAAATAGTCGCAACAGTAGACACAATTGAATCATTCCCCCAAGCTGTGAAACCATCATTTAGTAACATACTGGGGACGCAAGAGTACCGGTTGGCAGTGGCCAACCGAGGCGATGCATGGGAAATGAGGCCAAGACTCGAACCCAAACCAACCCATAGGGTTGATGAACCAAGTACGTCTATTTTTTGTGCCTGTTTAGTGCCTAGAACAAAGGCGCGCTTGTATGTCACGAATAAAATGGAATGAATCACCCAATGGGAGACAGCTTCGACACTTTTACGTTTACTATAAATACCAATAATTCGTAAAATCAGTGTGCATTATCGTATCAGCTTCAGATCGCAGTAGCCATCGAAGCAAGAAGCTCTTCTATAAGTGTCCAAAAGTTATTGTATAGCACCAACAGTTTATTACGGCTCCGTAGGCAACATTTTTAATCGGTTACAAAAACTAAATATATTCTGTACCATGCTTGTTTGTTGTGACAATAAACCAACTAAATTGTGAACAAGTGCGTTTCCGTTTCGTCCCCCTATCCTGAGCTCACCGAAGTCTCATTTCTCTGCAACTGGGACCCCGCACCTACGTGAGAGTCCGCAACAATACTTGCACAAACAACCACCTCCAATATCTAGGTAAGTAAAATAATATCTAAATTACTTATGATATTTTACTGAATATTTAGTTGGTGTTCAGAATTCGTTTTTGCTCGTACAAAATTGAGATTTAATGTTTCACTTGTGACTCCAAATGATGTGAAGCTGATAAATTAGGAGTTGACTCAACTCGGGGAACTGAGAAAATCAAATTTCATGAGAATGATTGAAACTCCGTGAAAATGTAGCGGCAATAATTCTAACATTTAGACATAACTCTCAGAAACTGTTTTCTTAATAAATGTATTATGGCACGCGGAAGTAAAATTTCCCAAGTAAAAGTCTTTAAGGAACTACTGGTGGGACGAAAGAATGGACTTTATTATAGGTGTGGTAATAAATCAGTAAGTATAATAATTCAACAGTTATTATGAGACTAGTTTTCCCGCCCGCGACTTTGTCCGCGCGGACTAATGTTTAAAAACTTCCTATCTTCCTATTCTTCTATCGCGAAAAAAAACATCCTATGTTCTTCTAGGACAGGCGTCGGCAACCGGCGGCCCGCGGGCCGCATGCGGCCCGTGGACTATCTTGGTGCGGCCCGCAAGCCTGAGGTCCGTAAGAAAAAAATACCAAAGCAAAAGGCCATATAAATTCACTAGAATTTATACGGCCATGCTGCTGGGCCAAGAACTCTCACTTGAAAGCTCGCTCCCACGCGGGGCGATAAAAAATTTAACTATTTCATTTCTTAAGAACTGTTTATCAAGACTACAGTTGCTCGCGGGAAAACTTTGGAAATATTCCTTGGGAATACTTCGTAATAATTGGAAAGTTTCGAGCAATATTGCGAATACTTCGATGGCTGGCTGACATGGACATAGGTAGGTAGATAGGACTCTTTTACTTGGATAGAGCTACCTACCTAGTAGTCTGTCCAAGTAAAAGAGTTCCCTTGATACTTACCTAAGTATCTATTACCTACCTAGTACCTATAGCCGTATGCAGCAGTGAGGTAGGTACGTACCAGATCAGCGACGATACAAATTATTGTATTTGAATCAGTATTACATACACATAGAAAGTTTCAATCGATACGACTGTTAAAAGTAAGTAAAATCCTAGTTTTAAGATTTCAAAATATAGAATAGTACATAGATATTACCGAGCGACATTTGCAAAAGTGAGCCGCTAAAACACACTGCGCGCGCGCGGTTCCTTGGCGGCTTTTTTTTTTCAAAGGATGCCCGCCTTTCGGCATTGCCAATAAGTGCCACTAAAAGACACCGTGCGCGTGTTTGTCCTTGGCGGCTTGTATGGCAAGTCTCTTGTTCTAGCTATGTTTTAATGCAGATTCTGATCTAGGTAAGTACCTAGGTAACTATATTAACCTCAAGTACACACATGTAGGTACAAGGTAGGTACACTGCAAGATACTATTAACACTTGACCTACTTAATAACTAATTACGCTGCCTTTTATTCAATAAGTTTTAGTAGGCACCATCGTGGGCCGTGGAATATAGATGTGACAAGTGGTGAGCTCATCACCGCCATTGCGCCAACCGATTTTGATGAAATTTGGTATATCTACACACCTACATAAATATAGGACGTACGAACTGGATCGAGCTATAGGCTACTTTTAATCCTGGTAAAAAGCATGCAAGTCGCGGGCAGCCACTAGTTTAAGTAGATTAGATAGGTACCTTGTAGGTTTGGAATTACGCACCTACCTACAGAAACTCTTTGTTTTTTAAAATCTTTTGAATAATCCTGGAGTATTGGAAGTATTCATGGAATTATTCCGAAGTATTCCGAATTATTCCGGAGTTTTGCAACTCTAATCAAGACTGTGATGTTATGTATTGTTTCTACCGAAAATATAGATTTGCTGTATTCAATTCTTGGCAATTTCTTTTGCGCTTATCCGCCACACGTGGCCGTCGGCGGCGGCTCCTTTGAGACAATAGGCGGCGGCACTCTTTTATTAGACGCAGGTGTGCGGCGGCGAAAAAATTCAAAGCGACCGGCTTTAGTTAAAATCACAGCCGCGCTCAGCTCTCGCCTCATTCCGTTGTGGAAATTCGCCGGAAAATCATATCTCATCTGGTTGCCAGCTACGCGTTTTGTTTCACCTTTCTTCCCTTCGCTGATAGCTCCTCACGACGTATGAGGTAAGTACGTTGTATGCACTCGCGAGCAATTTGTTATATTTTGTTTACTGCTTGTTTATGTTAACCTTCAGATTGATGGGTAAATATTATAAGGACGGGGATAGTACTAGACATGACATGAAGATAGTTATGTCATGTTTTAATTTTTTTTGAATGGGGAGTTGAATTTGTAGGTGCCAAATCGGACATATTTATTTTTAATTTTACATCGAATTTAAATTTCTTCATTATTGTTACAGAATAATTATAGAAACATGGCTTCAAGAAAAAGGAAGATAGAATTATACTTTTTTATCGAGTTTAAAGGAAAACCGTTATGCTTGATTTGTCAAAAGAGTATTTCTGTGGTAAAGGAATATAACTCGAAGCGACATTACGACACTGAGCACAAAGCTGAATTTGACTGTCTTGAAGGAGAAATACGAAAAAGGAAAAATTCCACTTTGAAATCGTCATTAAAAAATCAACAAAACATATTTAAGGTTGTGGCAGACAACAGCGAATAGAATGTTCGTGCCAGTTACAGAGTAGCAGAGATTCTAGCTAAAAGTGGACGTCCGTTTACCGATAGTGAATTAGTAAAAGAGTATGTCTGAGCTATCGCAGAAGAAATATGCCCAGAGCAGAAAAAAATGTTTGAAAGTCGTAGTCTCTCTGCCAGAACTTGCACCCGACGTACCGAAGACTTGGGTGCTAATTTGTGTGAACAAGTCAGGGATAAGGCGCAGTCTTTTGACTGCTTCTCTTTAGCGATGGATGAAAGTACGGACGTGTCAGATACAGCATAGCTACTCATATTTGTACGCGGCATTGACGAAAACTTTACTGTTTACGAGGGTTTATTGTGTTTGAAAGGTACAACTACGGGAGAAGATTTATTTCACCATTTGGAACAAGCTCTGGATTCATTGCAATTAAGCTGGGAAAAGTTAACAAGTGTCACTACCGATGGCGGCAAGAACATGAGCGGTCAAAACAAAGGTGTTGTTGGGAGATTCATCAGCAAAGTGAAAGATTCTGGATCTGCTGTGCCATTGATTTTTCATTGTCCATCAAGAGGCATTGTGTTCCAAGGTTGATATATTATATATATCCTGGAAAGAAATAATGGATACTGTAACATCCACTGTTAATTTTATAAGAAGAAATGGGCTCACACACCGTCAGTTCCAAAAGTTCTTGGAAGATCTGGAAGCTGATCATGGTGACGTGGTTTACTACTGTGAAGTGAGGTGGCTCAGTCGAGGTGCCGTTTTGGAACGGTTTTTTGATTTGAGGAAAGAAATTGGCAACTTCATGAAGATGAAAGGAAAGCCAGTGGAACAGCTTACTAACAAACAGTGGATTATCGATCTTGGTTTTTTGACTGATTTGACTATGGAACTGAATCAGCTCAACAAACGCTTACAGGGAAAAAATAAATTGATTTGCGATATGTATTCAGATGTAAAGTCATTTGAGATGAAACTGAAACTGTTTATCAAGCATATTGATGAAAAAAAGCTTGACCATTTTCCTAATTGCAAGAAAGCCGTGGAAGAAGCTGGAGATAATATTGAGTGGCAAAATATTACAATGAGAAACGTATTAACACAACTACAAACTGAGTTTGTAAATCGATTCACCGACTTCAAAAAGATCTCCCTTAACATGGAAATATTCCAAAACCCTTTTGCAATTGATATTAATGATGTACCAAGCAATTTGCAAATGAACATAGTATATTTGCAAAGTAATAGCACACTTAAAACGACATTTAAGCATTTAAGCACTGACTTGGTACAGTTCTACGGAGGTTTGAGTTCAGAAAACTTCAAAGAATTGAAAAAGTTTGCTCAGCAGATAATCACTATGTTTGGTAGTACATATTTGTGTGAGCAGACTTTTTCAATTCTCAACTACCGCAAAAATAAGAATTGTTCGCGGTTAACGGATGAACATTTAGATGCGATACTGCGCGTGTCTACGACTAAAATGAAAGCAGACGTTAAAAAACTTGCAAGTCAAATGCAGCCGCAAAAATCTCACTAGTTGTTACTTTTATGTTAGTATAGTAATTCAATTTAAATAGACATGATTGTATGAATATATATGCGTTTTATTTCAAATATTAAAAATACATGTCCGAACATATAAAAATAAGTGCGGCCCGCACTGATACTCTGGCAACATATGTGGCCCTGCTATAGCAAAATGTTGCCGACCCCTGTTCTAGGATATTAAAAACCAATGCAAAAGTAGGTATAGCACCACTCTTGATAATTTTTGACATACTTGTTATTTCGTTTCCATGGCAACCGTTTCTAACAGCGAGTAATATTTTTTTTCCAGTTTTTCCAGTGGAAATTTTCAATTTTCCGGGATTAAAAGTATTCTATGTTTTATTCCAGAATATAAGCTATCTCCATTACAATTTTTCAAAATCCGTCCAGCCGTTAACATGTGAAAGCTCCCCATACAAACGAGAAGGCGGCGCGCTTGCCCGCGCCTTCCGCGCCGCCTTAGGCCTACCTATATATAATGATGTGCGTGCGGGCTCTGTGTAGCGGCGGGTTGTCCTCGCACTGGCAGAGTAGATTGGCTGGCGCGTACAAAAAGACAGCAACACACGTTACGGTACTCAGAGCCTAACAGCATTTAGTTGAAAGAACACAGAACGTTCTGTGGGTGTTGACGATGAATTGCACAAACGTGCACGTTGTTTTGGCATACAAACGTTTGCTTAGCGTAAAGAGCGTTGGAACAAAATATGAGAGAACAGTGCTATAGAATAAAAAGGCGGCGATCTTTCTCGTCTGTTCGAGAAGCAATGATGCGGAGATAAGAACACTTCCATGTCAAAATAATCTGATAAACTGCGCAAAACTCAACCTCTTGGTTTCATAACGACTCGTCACGCTTTCATAGTTTATTGAGAACCCACGGGTTTATTAAAATGTGTGTTACTAATCTGGTACTACAACTATTAACTACTACGAAAGCTTCTATCGCCGGCGCAGGCGGCTTACCAGCCTAATTCATACATTATCTGGTAAACTCATCCCTTATCACATTTTCCGCCGGTCATGCCAATCATGCTTCGGAATGCGTTTTATGTTTTATGCAAAATTGCCAGTCATAACAACTGCTAGGGAAGTGAAAAAATAAAGTTGCCATTCATTCGTAGCAGAAAATTGTTTGTGGGTGGACTAGCCATAAATAAGCCTTAAAACTTCAAAGTATTTATTGTTAGTAGACAATCTATTGTGTATATATATATATATATATATATATATATATATTATACATTATATATTATATGTATATAAAAATATAAGTGTTTTTTCTGGCCTCCAGGCCTTAGCTTTCATTTTATTTATATTATAGAATATTTCAATTTGGGTAGGGTTTGTTTAGCGTGGGGTTTTACTTATGTTATAATTTAATTTTACCATTTATCATTTGTCAGACTTACAGTTTTGGCGGAAGTAAGCTACATATTTTTATTTTGTTCATTTTAAATATGAATTTCCGCAAAGTAGCTCCTGAATCTATCAACTATATCTATACTTTATCTATACCTATAAAACAGTAGGTACCGTGACATACTGACTGAGTGATTGACAACGCACAGCCCTAAACTGGTGGACCTAGAGATTTGAAATTTAGGTGGAATATTCCTTTAGAACCTAACAGATGCACTAAGGAGAGATTTTTGAAATTCCATGCTTATTACAGGGGTGGCATGGCGACCAGCGATATAATTTAACAGGGATACCATTTAGGCCACTATATCTAGCGTTTGTGGATTACGAGAAAGCCTTTGACTCAGTCAAGACCTTGGCAGTGCTACAGTCATTACAGCGGTGCCAGATTGAATACCGGTACATCGAAGTGTTGAAGTGTTTGTACAGCCAGGCCACCATGACAGTCCGTCTTCAGGATCAGAGCACGAATTCTATCCAGGTGCAAAAAGAGGTGAGACAGGAAGACGTTATTTCTCCGAAACTGTTTACCTCTGTATTGGAATATACATATTCAAGCTTCTGAACTGGAACGGATATGGTGTTAACATCAATGGCGAATACATCACTCGCCTTCGATTTGCCGATGATATAGTCATCATGGCTGAAACCCTGGAAGACCTAAGCACAATGCTCAGTGACCTCAATATTGTTTCCCAACAGGTGGGTCTTAAAATGAACATGGGTAAGACGAACATCATGTCAAATGCCCATGTCGTATCCATGCCGGTTTATGTCGGGAACGATATTATCGAAGCTGTTGATCACTATGTCTACTTAGGTCAAACGATCCAACTGGGTAGATCCAATTTTGACAAAGAGGTCAACCGACGAATCCAACTCGGATGGGCAGCGTTCGGGAAATTACGCCATATCTTCTCGTCGCAGATACCGCAGAGCTTCAAGACGAAAGTTTATAATCAGTGCGTGTTGCCAGTGATGACATACGGCACTGAGACGTGGTCGCTAACGTGAGAAGCTAAACGTGGAGAGCTATGCTCGGTGTTTCACTACGTGATAGAATCCGAAATGAGGAAATCCGTAGAAGAACCAAGGTTACCGACATAGCTCTCAGAGTTTGCAAGTTGAAGTGGCAATGGGCAGGCCATATAGTTCGCAGAATCGACAACCGCTGGGAAATAAAGGTTCTCGAATGGCGGCCACGAACAAGCAAGCGAAGTGTGGGGAGATCCCCCACACGATGGACCGACGACATTGTAGCCATCGCAGGAAGTCGGTGGATGGAGGTGGCACAAGATCTCTAGTCATGGCGCTCTTTGGGGGAGGCCTATGTTAAGCAGTGGACTTCTAAGGGCTGACATGATGATGATGACCATTTAGGTACGATAAAAGAAGAGTCTTAACTCTTCACCCAGTACAAGTAACACACATTCACATTCGTAACATTGAACATCAATAAATCAAAGTCTAGACAAGATACTATCTCACTACCACAAAAAATGTTTTTCTCCAAATTTTGAAGAGCCGGAGATTGTAGATTATGTTTATTATCATATCGTTTATAGTAAAAAATACCTACTATTTACCTAAGTACTGGCGAACACGAACATCACATAGATAGGCGGTACTCCGCGGTACATAAACTCAGGCAGGTGGCAGGTTTAAAATCAATATTGCAACGTATTGTGCAAGGGAGCTCTCTCACTGGCTGACGACATACTTATACCAACTTTATACACATTATTTATGGAAAGGAAGGACTACTTTTTAAATATGTTCTGTGGCTATCTATAGATACTACAGTGGCGCCACAACGACGACACGTCACTCATCTCGACCTTGTGACGTGCGCACCCGCGATATTTATTATGATGTCGTCGACCCATCTCATCACTGAACGTTTTGTTCGCAGTCGTTTTTTATGATAATTCGTTTTTATTTATCACTAGCTGCGCCCTGCGGCTTTGCCCGCGTGTAAAATTTCCGGGATAAAAGTATCCCCCCAGAGCATTTTTTATTTATCTTCTTTTAACAGCCTTTTTCTTACCTATTGCTTTATTATAAGTATAGATATATGACTGTGTCAATGTGCATCAAAAAATCCGTATAGTAGTTTCAGCGTGATACGTGTTCTTTTTAATAAGTTTCTAACCCAATATTGTAGAAACCCTTTAATTTTTCGGGATGAAAAGTATACAATGTCCTACCTCGTAGTATGAACTCAAATCATACCAAGTTTCATTTGAATTCATTCAGTAGTTTCTGTGCGATGCGCGGTCAAGATACAGATAGACAGACAGACAGACAAAATGAAAAAAAAAACCCTCCAAAAGAAAATGTCAAAATATCTTCAATGTACAGAATTGGACCCGTTACAGTTTTATTATATGAAGATATAGATTATAAAAGATATATACACAATATTATGTAGGTATGTGGTTATGTGGATGTTCCACCATAGCGTCGCCGCTATTGGACCGATTTTGACATTTGAGGTGTCAATCGATTCTTCTTCTGGTACAGAGTGTCATATCAGTAATTTTTACCCGATTACTGCGAAGCGTAGGGTTATGTGTTCACACTAAAAACTTGATCCGATTTCGACAAGCGAGGTTTGTCTCTAGGTATGGTATACAGCATCTAAGTACAAAATTTCATTAAATTCAGTCCATCCATAACGGCGTGAAAGCGCCCCAAACAAACAAACAACGTTTCCTTTTATATATTATTGGAGACGGGCATTAGTAGCAAGTGGCATTCTGTAATCGTAATCAGTTTAGCCGTTTTTATGTGAAAGCGAGTACAATCAATCCATCAAAATTTCTGGATGATTCTGGATTTTTTCGGATCTCCGTATTTCTTACTCTGTCGCTCAACTTTATGCCTAACATGGCAAGCTCCATGGCTCGTTGTGGGACTCGCATCTTGTGCACAGTTTCCTTGGTGAGCGTCCATGTTTCGGCACCATATTAAGTAATTGTAGGTAAGACACATTGGTTGTATAGACGGGTCTTCAGATATTGCGGTATCTTTCGGTCTCTGAGCACGTCGTCGTGTAACCTACCTATATTCAAAACTTCATCATAGTTGTTTTTTGTGTAAAAGCGAGTAATAAACGTTTTCCCTTTTTCCCGCGGCAACTTTCCATTTTCCATAAGCACTTATGTTCTTTATAGATGGATATTAAACGGTGACTTTGCGCATTATCCATACATATTGCTCGATCGCCCGATCCACAAACAGCATTCCACACCGAGAAACGAAACGACTGAGGCGCCTTATAGCGCTCGGAGCGCGGCACAATCCTCACCGACCTCGCATTTGGCCGCGCGCGATAAGATCGCAATGGATCGTCCGTTGTGGACCCAGCTAATGCCGTTCACAGGGCCTACGTCGAGCAGTGGACGAACATAGGCTGATGATGACGATGACTGTCACTATCTTGCTACACCTGTGAATACATTCCGCCTAACCTGATAAACTTCTTGCGGTGCCTCTATAGGATTTTGACCGTCAGCTCCGCTTGTTCCATTTTCTCTGCTTTTTACTATGAGAAGTAAGTAGCTCTTGTAGTACTCGATTCCGGTCTGCTCTCAGACAATCTTGAGCTATGACAGTAACATTCTAACTGTTAAGCCTGTTGGGCTTATGAAATGTGTATTTCATACCAACTTACCCTCAATTCCAGAGCGACAACGCAAGCGTGCCAGCCTCAAGGTGCGTTCTCGGGAGCGCGACTATAAGCTGGATCTGTCCCAGCAGAACAAAGCCGACTCCATGCCGTCGCCCAACCCGATACCTGCCGTGCCCACACTGGTAACTATAGTTTTCTTACAACTGTTATCCTTTCATTACCTGCAAGCATAGATCTAGTTAAAGGGATACGGCACGTTTTAAAATTATTTATTTTTTAAATTAGATTAGATACAACTACAACACACCCACACAGCTATATTTCTACTGTCGTGCTGCACGTGTTTCAACAACAAAATAATAGTGACATACGTAGACTGTAGTGAGTATGAGATAACAATAATTGTCACTGCTAACGCATCCTACGCAAACGCCACTCCGATTGTGACAAAGGCACTGATCTCTATGGATATGCTCTGCCTTACTTTCGTTTGTGCCTATTTAGAGTACGGAGTAATGTGCAGTTGTCTATGGATTAAGGTCCTAAGAGGAGCACCTAATTTGTGCAGTCCGCGCCCGAAGAGCTAGTTCGAAATCTTTCCACTTTTGATGAGATCTATGCCTGCGAGGACCAAAAGTATAACTATAATGCATAATTCTCATGATATCAGAAGGCGGCAGACTTCACGCCCTCGTTAAAGCTGATGCGAGCGGTGCCCAAGCTGGTAACTATAATCTTTATCAGCCTTAGCCTGTTGCGTCCCCCTGCTGGGACAGGCCCTCCTTCGAAGAGGTACACTGGCCCGGCGCGGAGGTTTCTATATCCTTGAAATTTAAGGCTTTGAATTTTGGCATGATGATTTTCGCACTATGTTTTCATGTTTCCATCACTGT